>CM052366.1:26049451-27270435 GCA_028551485.1 Casuarina cunninghamiana | reverse complement strand
CGTTCTTACCTAGAGCCGTGTTTGAACAGAACCCTTACTTGACCGTTTACTCGATTGCGCAGCCAATCGCGCCTAGTGGCATCGCCGCCATTTCCTTTCACTGGAATACATAAAATCCCCGAGAGGTCAGTGACTTGTAGCCCACAAGGTTTGAATATTTTACTGTTGGTTTCCTACCTCTTCCCGGCAATACACTCGACCGGAGCAACTAACTGAACCCAAGGAAATGTCCAAGCTTCCTCCATTGTTTGCCAAAACTGTACTCCTCTTCCTCGTCGTTGTCCTCGTCCCAGTAAGTTCACAGTCCCTGAACACTGAGCGAGCCATTCTGTTGAACCTTAAGCGGCAGTGGGGCAATCCACCGTCCATCCAGTCCTGGAACTCGTCATCTTCGCCATGCGATTGGCCGGAGATCAGATGCACCGACGGTAGCGTCACTGGGGTCACCCTCCAGGACAAAAACATCACTGGAAAACTACCCGCAGTAATTTGCAACCTCCGGAACTTGAACTACCTCAGCCTCACTAATAATTCCATCCCTGGGGAGTTTCCAAGAGTTCTATACAGTTGCTCCAAACTCCAAGTTCTTGACCTCTCCCAGAACTATTTTGTCGGTCCAATCCCGGAGGACGTCGACAGGCTTCAGACTCTACAGTACATGAACCTTGCGGCGAACAATTTCTCCGGAGATATCCCCGAGGCGATAGGGCGGCTGCCGCAGCTACGCAGGTTGGAGCTATATCAAAATGAGTTCAACGGCACGTTTCCGAAGGAAATCGGGAACTTATCCAATCTTGAAGTTCTGAGCATGGCCTTTAATGACAAGTTCGTGCCTGCACAAATACCGCCGGAGTTTGGAAGGTTAAGGAACTTGAAGGTTATGTGGATGACCAGGACAAATTTGATGGGTGACATCCCAGAAAATATTTCTGGTCTTCTTAGCCTCGAGCACTTGGATTTAGCAAGGAACAAGCTAGAAGGTAACATCCCTAATGGCTTGTTTTTGTTAAAGAATTTAAGCTACGTGTATCTCTTTAATAATAGATTGTCTGGAGAGTTACCGAGTTTGGTTGAAGCGACGAATTTGATCGAGATTGATGTTTCCACCAACAACTTGACCGGTTCTATTCCGGAAGATTTTGGAAAGTTACGAAATTTGAAACTATTGAATTTGTTTAGTAATCAACTAACCGGTGAAATCCCGAAAAGCTTAGGCCTACTTCCACTGATGATTTTTCGGGTTTTTAGAAACAAGTTGACTGGAACTTTGCCACCGGAGCTAGGCCTGCATTCGGAGCTGCAAGCGCTTGAAGTCTCAGAAAATCAACTAAGCGGTCAACTGCCGGAACATTTATGCGCCGGCGGTGCTTTGCAGGGACTGGTTGCATTTTATAACAATCTCAGAGGGGAATTGCCCAGATGGGTTGGAAATTGCAGTAAACTGCGCACTGTTCAGCTCCACGGAAACAATTTCTCGGGTGGGATTCCTTCTGGTCTTTGGACATCATGGAATCTATCAAGCTTGATGTTAACTGACAACATGTTTTCGGGCGAGCTTCCAAGTAATATTTCTGGAAAGTTGTCAAGGGTAGAAATCGGAAACAATAGATTTTCAGGTCAAATTCCTGCTGGAGTGGCTTCCTGGGTGAACTTGGTTGTGTTTGAGGCAAGCAACAATCTGCTCTCAGGGAAAATTCCTGTGGAACTAACGAGTCTTCCTCGTCTTAGTTCTCTTTTGCTGGATGGTAATCAGCTCTCCGGTGAACTTCCATCAGAGATCATTTCGTGGGAATCGTTGACTACTTTAAACCTCTCAAGAAATAAGTTTTCAGGCCAAATCCCAGCCGTGATTGGATCTTTGCCTGACCTTCTTTATCTGGACTTATCGGAAAATCAATTGTGGGGTGAAATCCCGCCTGAAATTGGCGGTTTGAAGCTTACTGTTCTCAACTTGTCCTACAATCAGCTATCTGGGAAAATCCCATATCAGTTTGATAACCTTGCATACGAAAATAGTTTCATGAACAATTCCAAGCTATGTGCTGATAATTCACTTCTAGACGTTCCAAGCTGTTACAGTACTGAACGTCGTAGCTCCAACAAACCTTCCTTTACCCCCCTTGCCATGACTTTAGTTTCAGCCATTGTAGTTCTCCTGGCAGTTCTTTTACTGGCCTTCTATAAGTTCAGATCCTACTGGCAGAAGAGGCACGAACGAGATCTGGAAACATGGAAGGTTACATCATTCCATAGACTGGATTTTGGAGAACTGAACGTTCTGTCGAAGTTGACCGAAGATAACCTCATAGGAAGCGGCGGGTCGGGGAAAGTATACCGGATTGCCACTGACAAACCAGACGAGTTTGTTGCTGTGAAAAGAATTTGGAGTAACAAGAGAATAGATCACAAGCACGAGAAAGAATTTATGGCGGAGGTTCAAGTACTGGGCACAATTCGGCACCTCAATATAGTGAAATTGCTGTGCTGCTTTTGGAGTGAGGAGAACAGGCTTCTTGTCTACGAGTACAAGGAAAATCAGAGTCTGGATAAATGGCTCCACGGAAAGAAGAGAACGCCATCGGCAGGGATGAACTCTGAACGACATGTGGTGTTGGATTGGCCAAGGAGAATGCAGATTGCAATTGGGACAGCACAAGGCCTGTCTTACATGCACCATGACTGCTCCCCTCCCATCATCCATCGAGATGTGAAGCCTAGCAATATCTTGTTGGATTCTGAGTTCAAGGCAAGCATAGCAGATTTTGGGCTGGCCAGGATTTTGGATAAACATGGAAAGCCCCACACCATGTCTTCTGTCGCAGGTTCTATCGGTTATATTGCCCCAGGTATGAGCATCTTCGTACTATTCTGAAAACAGTTTCTTCTTATCCAAAAAAGCCTTCGATGGGAGCTTTCTAAAGCTCTTTTTCCATATTTTTTCTGTGCTTTTTAGAGAACAGACCTTTCATAGAGCGAAAAGAAAATAATGCTTTTGACATGTAAGTGGCCTTCAAATCTTTGCTGATTTACCTTGCAGAGTATGCTTATACATCGAAGGTCGACGAGAAGATCGATGTATACAGCTTTGGAGTTGTACTTCTTGAACTGGCAACTGGAAGAGAACCCAGAAGTGGAGATGAACAGATGAGCCTTGCGGAATGGGCACGGTGGCACTATGATCAAGGGAAGTGTATAATTGATGCCCTCGACAGTGAAATCAAGAAACCGTGTTACTTGGAAGAGATGTCTACTGTTTTCAAACTAGGGCTCATGTGTACCAGCTCTTCCCCATTGAATCGCCCATCCATGAAGGAGGTTTTGAAGATTCTGGGCCGCCATGGCCCTTCCGGAGCTTATGATGGGAAAAATATGGGAAGCGAGTTTGATGTTGCTCCTCTGCTCGGCAGTGTTACGTACCTGTCCAGTTACAAGCAAAGTAGGAAGTTATCTGAGGAAAATCCCGATAGCTTAGTTTAGTGTTTTTGTGCCCCTATATAGCTATGAGTAACTGTTACTAAAAGCGTCGAGAACTTTGCTCAAGTTGTGATGTACCCAATAGTTTCGACGGGAATTCAAGGGAAATCACTACACTTTCTATAGCAACTACGTCAAGGATTTTATATAGAGGATCCCAGAAATTTCCATGTATTGGAGTGAATAAAGCCTTTCTCTATCTGTGACGAGTCGTAGGGGACTGGCCTCAAGGAATCGAGCGAAACATAATGTCAACAGGACCTTTCAACAACTTTTTGTAGAATCTTGATACCCTCTTATTTAGCAAATTCATAGCAGTAATGACATCTAAGGAATAACAACCCAAATTACCAGAAAATTAACCCTAGAAAATCTTCTACTATTCTGTGACTACTATTTTCTGGGAAGATTAGCTGGAAAAGAAAATTTCCACTTGCATCCTGGTAAAATCTCTTTAACTGTCTTGAGAGAGAGAGAGAGAGGAGAGATATAAACCAAAATTATTTTACAAAAGTGTATTACAAGGCGGCAAGCCTACAAACTACAAAGATTTGGAAAAATTCTTGCGAGGATGCTATAGGCAACAAATACATTACCTCGTGAAGGGTTATAATGCCCGACACACCCACATACTCTACCACCCTCTGTCCCAGAAAAAGAGGAAAGGAAAAAGACGGAAAAAAAAAATGCTTGATTTCCTCTGTGAGTAAACATTTTTCTCTGGTGAATGGACTTTTCACCCACAGAAGGCTATGACAAGGCTATCATACCTCCCACATCACAGCAGAGGACCACCAGACTTCAGAGCACCCTCGTGCTACATTAATCAGTAGCCTTCTGCACTGTTCTCAGCCTCGTCGGTGAACCGCAGCACAAACCTAAAATCGACGCTAACCCGCCAATCCATGCACGGGTCTTTATGTTGCTAAACCATGTTCTCAGCCCACAGAGATGGCTTAATAGTGTGCACCTGGAAAAACACAAAGAAAGCCAGCAATTAATGTGACACTTACCAAGGTGCTGGCTCTCTTCTTCCATTAATACGATCCCCTTGTTTAAAGTCACCTTCCAACATTGTACCACCAACTTGAGAATTAATCTGTGTACAGGAGCCATGCACAAGAAACAGGACAGTATAAAGATATAATGATTGCAAAAGGGGAAAAAAAAAATTGAAGTTTCAAAACATGCCTCATCACTGGCTCCTGGATAGGTTCTGACCTAGCTCCATCTTCAGAATTTCCTCTCCCAAGGACAACATTTAGCTCTGACAAGACAAACGCACGTAAAGAACAAGTTAAGCTCCAAAAACATAAGAGACTAAACAAAAAGGACGGGTCATGTATCTGAGCCTTAGACACAAAACATTCAGATTCTATGCACAGTTACTGGAAACATGGCCCCTATAGTGGTGCAGGACCTGCCACCACATATGCATCGGTTAGGAGATTGTGTGTGCAAAAGTTTAGCTTATAAAATGAATACAGAAAGAAAGACCAGTGAAATCCCATGAGAGTTACAGTAAACGAAGGAGAATGGAATGAGAACCTATAAACAGCTTGATCTCTTAAAAAATGACCCAACCAGCAAGAAGAGAGAAAGGGCCAGAGTGTTAACAAAACGAGCTATGTAATGGTGGAAGAGAAGTATGAGAAAGTTAAGTTAAAAGCTCTATTTCCTCTTAAGGTTGTTGGGGTGGAAAAGGTATACAAAGCAGAAATTATAAATCCATATAAGAATAAACGCAATTCACTAAAGATCAGAAGTTTAGATTCAAAACCTCCCGAGTCTTCGAACTAGCCATTTTGAAATACTTCGCTCACATTCAAAAACCCATTTTGCAAAAGCAAATCAGGATCTGGTGCACAAACATCTCCCTGCAAAGATCCCCGACTCTCACTTATCTCCAGAACACCCATTTTTCTCATTGCCATCTGCTACAATGTCTAATCCAAGGTCTTCAAACAGAGAAACTTACCTCGCAACCAAGGTTGTGAGTACTGCAACTTGGTTCTACTACACTTTCAGCATTATCTTTAGCCATTTTCTGATTACATGGTTTGACCAATTTTTGATCAGAATCAACAGTATCCTCAGTCCAATTTAGCATTCTGCAGGCAGAGCCGGTCTCCAGGCTCTCCATGTAGTCTATCCCAATTTTTTCCACATTTGGTCCACTCTGACATGCCTCCCCAGAGACAGGATTGGGTGGTTTATATGGACAGGATGCCTGCTTCCCTGGTGAATGCTTATCTCCTGCATCAGTTAGCATTACCTCATCCCTAGCTTCCGGCGGATTATATGAACATGCAAAAGCTTTCTCAATCAGGTTGACAGAGTTGTTAACAACAGTTTCAACCATCTGCACTTGATTTCCCATCATACCCTCTTCACTACCCAACTGTCCTCCAGACGACTTAACCTCAAAGCTGCCCTTTACATGCCCACTTAAATGCTCTAATCTAACCTTTTCACTAAAGCTGATTTGAGAGACTCCACCAGACCTATTTGTAATACTTTCTGGAGAAGCCGACTCAACCAAATGTGGGCTCATAAATACTTGATTCTTTGGTTTCTCAGGATTGATATCTGCTGCTTCAGGACTATTTTTCCTCTTGATACCTCTTTCAGCAGAACCAGTCGGATTGCCCACATCACCTTGACAAGTTTTTTCAGCTTGCTGACTTACATTCCTTGACAATCGAGAATGCTTATAACCATCAGGAAAAACAAAGGGAGGAAGCTGCTTCCGACGAACATGAGAAACAAAAATATCCATCCCCGGTTTCCAAAACATGTACATATTAATCTCTTGCCTGAACTCATCAACTGTTCCACGTATATCAAATTGCTGGCCTTCTGACCTCTAACTCCCTCTTTCCTCTGTAAGCCCATGAAGAAAGCACAATGTGGACATGGCTTGGAGGTGTCTACATATTCATTTGGATAAGGATGGCACTGCAGCATCCCATTTGTGTCCCTTTCTATCTGCACAACAAATGAAAAGCACCAATAAGAAGAAATAACCACACATCTGTCTCAAGTGTGTAAAATATTTAACGATCGATGAATCCATGAAAAACAGTAGCCCATATCAAAGTGAAGTTTACTCCGCATTCTTTAACATCTTAAAGACATATTTAACCTTCAATGTAAGCAGCCTAAGCCGAGACTCCACCCATCCCTTCCAAGCGAGCAAATCATCAGCATCAGCTGCCACTATATCCACCTGCAAATAGTTTTTGTATGCCTCAAAAAATATATATTGCTCAAACAGAGCACTCCACTGAGATTTTTTCAGCTCAATCTCCTATCAGCAGACAAAATAACAAAGGCAAGGAATCAGTAATTAAATGAGGGCAAGCTCATAAGAACATAGAAAGGGGGAAGGGGGAGAAAGATAACACCTGACAGATCCTATGACCATGGTGGAACTGCTCCATCATAACACGAAGAGTACTTATTGAGACATTGTAGCTAGAATTCATGCAAGGGTACGCTGGTGTTATTATTGGCATGTGATGAAATCGGTCCCTAGGGTTTTTTCGTGGATCCCACACAGGAAACCCAAGTTCATTCTCTTCAATTGGACATAACATCACGGGATTTGGCCAACGCCACTGAGTATAAACTCTGAAGAACCGAGAAACCAGCATGCTAGGAATTGCATTGGGGTAAAGCTGGCATACTCGAGCAACTAAAAGAGCCCAGTTTACACCACCAAGGAATCCAGTCACCTACATAAAAGAAAATGACAAAATGAAAACCATGATATGTAACTGAAATGCTGACAGAAACAAAACATATTAAAAACACATCAATCTTACATTTGAATAAACCCCTCGTGTTTTAGCCCAAAACTTCAGACATCTGAGTGTCATGCAGAAGTTCTGCTAATTGCATATAGGATTAAAAACTGAAAGAAAGAAAGAAAGAAGTATGCACATATATGCTGAGATGCACAGGAATCAAGTTCACCTCAACATTTGGAACAAGTTTAAGAATTTGATCTGCAACCCTACAGCCATTAAGACTTCGAACAGTTGGCTCGTCGACATGGTACAGCACAGACCCATGTGAGATGTCCAGGTCCTATTGATGAGTTTGTCCCAAAGAGTTAATGACATGACACAGATAAAAGGAACATATATGCGTCTTTTATATCAAGGAACTAACTAAAAGACAGCAATCAGAACAACATGGCAGGGCACGATGCAACTAATTCATCAAGTACTAAATAGGATTAGAAGAAAAATCAAAACTTTAGTATATAAAAAGCATTTTAAGATTTTTAACATCCCTACTCACACATGGTGAAAACACCAGGAGCAGTGGGTGGGGTTGCATTTCAGATGAAATTAAATGTTACAAAAAATGTGCAATGGAAGCAAGCACCACGCCCAATATTTCCTTGAAATATCAAGATTATACTAATCACAAAGACAAGTTAAAAATCAAAGTCAACATAATCGTTGCTAAGGCAAGTGAATAACAGATCTCTAGAAGGTCCCAGCTTACCAACGAAATGCTGAAGGAACAGTATACAATAAATGTACAATTAATAGTTTCCCTCTTAAAGGGTTATAAGGCATGAACAGGAAGAATAGAGAGGGAATACTTGAGATGTACTTAAACGACAGTAAAAGAAAAAGAGAGACAGAGATAGAGATAGAGACAGAGACAGAGACAGAGATAAGATAATATAATCACAGCTCAAAAAACGGCAGTCCAAACTTACTTCAGGTACAACCAAAAGGGATATACTTGCATAGAGAAGATCAATCGATATTCCCAGGAACTTGAATTTCATTACTGGCACGTGCGCATCTGAAACTGGCTGAAGTTCAGTCACTTCTTCCATTTCAGCCAAAATATCATGTAAAATTATAAAAAAATCTTCCTGGGAAAAGATAATCATCAAGTGTTAGGTGAAGCTTGATTGTATAGACTCGATAAAGCTGAAAAAAAGATCAAATTTGACTCACATCTCGATTTACATAAGATGGCCCAACACATAATGCGTCTATGTCAGACCCAGGACCATGTACCTGTCAAGATAGTAACTTGTTGCTATGAAGCACCAAAAAAAGTACTTATTTTGCTCGAAGGGCATCAACAGTATGCAGGTATGAATGTGTTAATCTGTGTAAGAATCTATCCTAAGGGAAGAGAGAGTGTCATTGAACAAAAGAAAATGTTAGAATCTGAAGCGATTAACATGTTGTTGAGTCTTTGGCTGGAAAAGGTCCAAGGGAACAAGCGGAATTAATCAAGGACAACAGCAATACTCATAATTACTTTAATGATAAAGAAATTACTGGCTGGTATAAAATAACTTGCCATCTGTGCTAACCGTACTAATTTACAAATGGAAAACCTATAACAGAAGCTGAACAACATTCAAACTAAAAGATCTAAGATAATAATGCCATCATCAACTCTAATGCTGCTGCCACCACCACCACATTCCCATACTCAAACCAGGAGAAGGAGTCACTAGTTTAGAACCATAAAAATGAGTTGATCATGACCAGCAGAAGTCCACATATAATCAGGAACTGGTAATGTAGAGAGAGTATCAGGATTTTCCATTCTCCTATTAACAAGGTAGGCAAAGTCCTATATAACCAAAAGAGCCATGATATCTGATTCTACCCAACACAAATTCCTCTCTTTCCTCCAGATCAATGGAGCAGCAAATCACAACTACTTTTCTTGCCATTTACATATCAGGGAACTTCATCTTTGTATCCGTTTTTCCCTACTCCCAACTATTTAACTATAGTATTTCAGCAACCCAAATATATAATACAGCATCCTGGCAGGTAACTTGATTCTTAATCCTCAATTCACTATAATCCAGATTGATTCTTCAGTAAAAAGTGGAAAGTCATAGTAAAATATACTCCATGCAAAGTTCACATGAATTATACATCTATAAACTCTAAATACGTTTGTGAGACCTAACCAAAAGAATGCAGGAGAAAAGCATACAAAGCATAAGAGATTGCTCTCATCATAAAACCAGAGTAATGAAAACTTATACTTACTCCCAGACGATAAGAGCCAAAAGTTAAAAGAACAGCATTTGCATCATCCACCATCTGATCAGTGAAGCCTCTCTGGCGGGTGAGCTGCTTCACCCAGTCTTTCACAATCTACAGCATGGATAACTAGGTTACAAGTATTACTTCATTACAGATAATGCATCCCAAGAAAATGATATCAACCTGAATTAACGACGAAAAATAAAAATTAAAAACTTTAGTCATCAAGAAAAGTTAGCACTAATGCACTTAAAATGAAATAGATCAAATATCCACAGTAGAGAGGTTATAAAATTTCCACTGGTACAAAATAAAATAAGACCAAATTTAATCCAATTTAACACTTCCTAAAAAGAAAACAGCTTGTTGAAAACCTAATAAAACCGAACAAAGAAAAGGTTGGTAAATCCAACTACTTTATTGACCACAATAGGTTTTGTTAAGAAGAATCTAGATTTACCGAACACAAAGAAGTGTACCACAAAATTAGAAATACCTTTAAACTTATAAACTATCCATTGGTAGATTCCAAAACTTACAACCAACACCGGTAAATATTTAAATAATAAATGCATAATAGCTTTGCCCTTCAGAAACCTAACGGCCTACCAAGTGAGCTCTACGTATGCCCAAGGTCAATTTCTCCACTCGTTGCATGTGAATCCAGCAAAGATTTCAAATAGGTGATTTCGTGCTTCTACAATCATTTCCATCACTAATCAACATAAATGAACGGTCTGATACTCGGACCGCTAGCAAATGAAAATGCCTCAACATAAAGCATCAACCAATGCATAGAATAGTCTCCAATCCCCACATTCAAGTTACACATCTTAGAAACATTTTTTTCCTCAAACAGACAGTGAGAAGAACCAAGAAACTAATCAATTACCTGATCGATGCGGCCCAGTACCTCTTTTCTCCTCGTAGCTTCTTCCTTACTCTCATACAGCCCCGAATCAATCAAAAACTACAACAATATTGTGTTGTGCATTTCTAGCAAAATTCAGTAGAATGCTAATTTAACCAGGGCAACAAAAAGAAATCGGAGCCAAATTTTACCTTTTCCAATTCCATATTGAGGTGAAGATCGGCCTCCGTGGGCCCGGCAAGAGAGATTGGCTCTGTAATGCCGTACTTCACCGTCTGGGGCGAAGAAACGCTTGAATTCTCAGACCCTGCCATTCTCGGAGCCGATACTAACAAGATGCCCCACAACAAAGAAAGGAATCTAAAGCAATAATGACGGAGGAATCGAATCCCTTTAGCAAATCATATCGCAGATTATGTCAAGGATCCAGGTTCAAATCGCGAATCTTGTGATGAGAACAAAGTCGAAGCGGAGAATTGAAAAGGTAGTAAGCGAAATAGATAGAAACCCTAATCCTTCGATGAAAGATTGGCTTCCTGGTCAAAGGCGGAATATGCGAGAGATAAAATTGGACTCTCTGACCGAATAGAGTAGTTGGTGTGGGAAAGAGAGAGAGTGGTGAGAAGAGAGAGAAGTGGTGGTGTGCGAAAGATCGAGAAGGACAAAGCTGCCGTTTTGTCAACTCTTCGACTAGTTTCCAGGTTCACCATGCTTCGGTCTTTTACTTCTCTTTGTTTTTCTTTGTTATCCGTTAGATTCGGGAAATTGGTTTACTATGCTTCGGGCTTTTACTTCTCTTTGTTTTTTTATGGTATCCGTTAGATTCGATAAATTGGTTCACTGTGCTTCGGGCTAATGCTTCTCTTTGTTTTTATTATACGTTATCCGTTAGATTTGTAGAATTCATTTAAAAAAAGTGATGGTATCTTAACAAGTTTTATTAATACAAATAAAATTAAGTTTTGAATAAGTATAAAAGATAAGGTATAAGCCTAACATTCAAAAATAAATAAATTATTTATATATTAAGTTGTCATATATAAATAAAAGTAAAACCATAAAAAATATTGGTCAATACATTTATTTAATCCTATGTTAACCTATAACTACTTAAGTTTAATTGATCATTGATGAAGACATCTACGCATAGGAGAGGAAATAAGCCAAGCTAATCAAAGAAGACTTTCGCATTTTGAATGGTATGTCTATAATTGGTGAGATGATCTACTATCACATTCCTCTCACAATATACATGCCGTATTAGTGCATGTGAAGTGATCACAGATAAATATTAACGTATAACATACTTTAATTTTCATTAAGTCTTTCATTTTCTAGGCAAACATTGAACTAAATAAAAAGAATCTAATTTAATAACCTAAGGTACCTAAAACCCTAGCATAACATATCTTAAGGCCTTCAAACAAGGTATAAGTTTTTGCTTCTATGCTCATACTCGGATTCAACTTGATGGAAAACGTCATGATGATATCTCTATTATGATCTCTAAGTATTTTCCCACTAGCATCATTCTAAAAAATGGTTGATTCATCCACATTAAGTTTGTACTATCCACAAAAAGAGGTTGCCAATTGACCCAAATTCCTCTCTACAAATGAATGTGAATCACTTGAACTTTTAATTCAACTAACAAACTGTTCCTTATAAATCACTAGAAGTAATAATTGCACCAACCTATTGTTTAGAATCTTTGTAATGATCTTATAAATAAAGTTGTACAAACTAATAGGCCTTAATTCTTTAAAACTCTAGGGATCTTTCTTTTTTGGAATCAAAACAATTGTTGTGAAAGTGATGCGTTTCAGCATAAAATTACCATCGAAGAGGTCTTGCACCTCTGCTATAATATCATATTTCATAATTTCAATGCTTGTTGAAAATCATCTTGTCTTGGAGCATTATTAGGATTCAAACCTTTGATAGTTGTCAAAATCTCCTCACATTGTGGTTCCTTACATAGTTCATCATTAAGTTTTCCAGCTATGGAATATAATCAAGTAAATTGCTTTATATTCTTTCTTTTGAAAAAAATTGAAATAGATGAATAAAAGGTGTGTTATTATATTTTAAAAAAAAATTGTGTGAATAGTAATCTATTACTAGAGAGTCTAGTGTACATAATTTGAAGTGTACAAGCCAGCCAATAATATGAAGTTATACTTTGCCTAAGAATGCCTTTATTTTATACAAGTATGGATATAGGAAATGTTTATATCCCTTTAGAATTCCTTCATGTTGTATGAGCAAGTCAATTAATTATTTTTAAGCACTCTTATATTCAGCATGTTTTGCCTTTGATCAACCCTATTAAATTTCTTTGTCCAACCTACGTAACCTTTCATTTAACTAAACTCTTAGTTGCTTTTGTTAATTTATGTATATCTACTTCATTTCATAAATTTTCATTTCATATGTTTCAGGCGACCATACAATCTATGCCATGCGGAGTATGACTTAAATACATGTAATTCTATTTCCATAATTTCTATGAAAAAATGTTCTTGAATCCATTGCCTATAGAATTTGAAACTACTATAAATCTTCTATACTCAATTATTAATAAAACCAAAAGGTAATGGTCTAATTGTAGCCGTGGGAGGTGAAGCACCCGAATTTTAGGAAAGTAGGAAAGTGCCTCTAAATTATTAAGAACTTGATCAAGCTTCATGCAAGCGTTCTTTTGGCTCCCATTGACACTACACCATGTAAAAGGACCCCCCTCATGGCTCACATATACCAATCCAGCCTTAGAAGTAAATTCTTAAAATTCCTCCAATTGATTAATATATGTATTAAAGTTGCCACCAATAAGCCATAATTTGCTTCGAAAATCCAATTCCATTAATGATTGCCATATAGCCATTCTTATATTACAATCATATCTAGTGTAGATCACCTTTAATACAAAAGAACAATGTGACGCGTGGATGGCCGAAGTTACATGTTGTGTATGTGTTGCAAGAACGTCCACCATTATCCAACATTTCCAAAGGATCCAGATGTGCTTGTTCATGGGTGTATAGGGTGCCTCTTGTGATGGCCCATCCCTATTGCTTTTGTGCTTAACCACTATGTTGCTGTCAGCTTATTGTACGCCCTCCACCATTTGATGTTCTACTTCTTCAGGGCGCTAATCCTGTCCATTCATAGAACCAAAATGCTTAATTAGACCCTTATTGGCCTATTTTTTCTTCCAACATCAACTACGTGTTGTGCCTCGTCTCATCCATGATCGCCACAAAATTCCACATAATTAGTTTCAAGCTCTGTTTAAGCTTCCTTTTGTTGTTACTAGAAGTAAAACTAACGCTGGAGCCCATAAGTAACCATGATACAATTATTCTTCTTTTGGCTTTATTTTACAACATCATTAGATTGCACTGAGTATTCTTTCCAATGCTAAAACACTCGCTTACAATCATTTCTTCTCTCGGATTGTTGATTGCAGTCATAATCCTGTCTTGCCCATCTATAGTATTGTGATTTTGAGTGAGTTACCTTACTAGAACATACTGCTTAACAGGAATATTTGTATGTGAAACCTCCTGTTGCCTCGAACTATCTACCTCCCTTGTTCACTAGTAGATGCCTCTTGAGTGCTCCCAATCTTATCTCCAATGGTTATCTTGGTTATTATATGTTTAAGTTCGCCAAATACAACCTATTTCCCTTTGTTCCCTTTATTCCTTTTCCTATACAATACCTGCCCTAAAATAGCTAGCCTCCGACCCCTCCTTGATAGTTCTCATTCCAACATCATTGATGTCCCGTGTGTTCCTCTCCTACTGTTTGATCTTGTTCTTCACTACGACGGCCCTCTTCTTGCAACTAGATACTCCATGACCTTATAAGTTGCAAAACGGACAAAAGCCTTTCTTCTATTCATAGACAGTAGTTTGCCAAAAGCTCTCCTCCTTCTAGCCCTTCTCAATTGCAATCAGGATCTTTTCTAGGGGGCCTTTGGAGCTATCCATTTCACACAAATCCTTGAAGCAATGGGTGCTTCAGCTCCTTTGTTTTAACATCTGGCCTTAAGGATCTGCCAATAGCATTACCAATTGTTGCCAAAAGTGGGTTCTAACACAATAGTGGAAGTTTTGGTAGATGAAGCCAAGTTGCAGCGGTCTTGGTGGATGGAGTTTTACACAGGAGAGGGGGGTTTCTCATTTATCTTCAATCTATTAGACAATTGCATTGTTATTCTTAATTTTTATTAAAAACTAAAAAGAAATGCATAGGAGTAGTAGGTGCCTAATGGAGCACAATTACATTTATAACAAGGTTCAAATGGCAGCAATGACGAGGTATTCTTTTATTGTCCTTAACTTTCACTTTAACAAGCTTCGCATTTATTTGACTTCCCTTGCCTTCAATGAGCGTCTTACACATTCACTTTTGTTCACCAACTTTAAACAAGGCTCGTTGCACATTCATCGTCCTCCATTACCTTTAAGAAGGTCTTCTTGTAGTCAACAAGTTTTCATCATTGTTCAACTCAAATGTGTCTTCTCTACTCTCTTTGCCACGTAAGTTGATTTGGGTTGGGCATCCTCATTGCAAATTATTGATAATTGTTGAAACTTAGTGAAAATAAACAAACAATTAGAAAAATTCAAAGAGAGTTATACAGTTCAATAATACATGTAATTAAACCAACATTTTTGTGGCGATTTTCAATGTCTTTTATGACCTTTTACTGTTTTTATGAAGACTACTTGAACCCGTAAAGTGTTCAAACTTACTGAAAATATGATTTCTCTTAAATTATTTATACCTTTTTTATTATTCTATATAAATTCATTCTTTCAAATCACTATATGGTAAAATTTTCTTTACATGTAATTGTTGCATTTATAGATTAGTGCTTACTACTAAAGCTCACATAATCCTAATAGACATTTCTATCAAAGATTGGTATGAAATTCTCATCGTAATCAATTCATTTCCATTCAAATCCTTTCCCATAAACTTGACGTCCATTATTCATTATCTTCTCTGGTTTCTCCTTACCGATCCTTGTTGTAGGAATAAATCCTTCATCATTCAGGTTTTAATCCAAGCTCCTTTTTCCATAAAAATTCACTAGATCAAGATTGCATCAGAAGTGTTTGTTGCCATCGTTTTAACCAGTAGCTCTGATCCAAGCAATTTCGGGAATCACTAATGGTTTTTGGGCAAGAGTTGATTTGAAAAATGAAAATAACTAAAGAAGTGGGTTGTTTTATTTTTGAAAAATTTTCCCGGAAACAAAAGAGAACAGATGCGAAGTCCCGAAGAAGATTGCATTTCGGGGAGAGAAAGCTTGGCTTTAGCGTCGTTCATGTCACTGTCACTTCCCAACGCTTAAAGCCAACGCCAGCAAATCTCCCATTCCTTCTTCAGAGGCTCCTCTATATGCTTCTCCGCCTCTACCCTGTTCTTCGTCCCCTCCATCCGACTTCAGTGTCCTCCGCCACTCCCATGGCACGAGTCCTCTTACGCGCCGCCCCGGTCCGGCTTAGCCCTGCTTCAAACGCCATCACTTCCATCTGCCTTTTCCCGCATTTAGGTTTTGGTGACAATACAAATCGTTCCAGTGTCTCTCCGTCGCTGAAATCTTCGCTTTACGGTCGGGGATTCCACGTTCTCTGCAGAGATGACGCGAGTAGGTTGAGGCCACTGGAAAGTTTCGCGCTTCAGGGCAAAGAGAGTATCGGAAGGTGAGGAGGCGGGCGGTGAAGAGTAAAGAGAAGGAGTTGGAGCTCAATGTCAGCATTTGCATCGAAGAAGAGTTACCTGACGATCCTGAAGTTCTGGTGCACTCCCTCTCCTTGTCTTCCATTGTATTACAATTTAGTACTCCATAGAATTCGAAGGGGTTAAGTTTGATTATAGAAGGCGTTGTTTTTGTTCAAACAAAGAACAAAGAAGTCGGATCAGAACCTAGTGCTGGTTGTGTTTGTCCTGTTGTGCGTTGCTCTCCGTTGTTAAAGTTCAGATGGAAATGATTTTTGGAGTTCTCCTGAAAATGGCTCATTTTGGTGAGACCACATGATCAAATGCCTGGACCGTAACATGTATGATGTTATTGCCATAGCTAGTGGGTGGGACGTACTGTTCTCTGTGTCTTTGTGGATTGCTCTCTTATTCTTTTATTCATTTTTTGTGCATCGAAAAAGTAAATTTTAGACGTATCATGTAAAATCTTAACTTCGAGTTTGGGTTGGACATGGTTACTTCTAAATACTACGGTTGGTAGTCCGTAGACACTGGAAGTTCTTTGTCTTGGAGGATACTGCAGAGTGAACATGACGCATGTAGGATCATTCATGCTATGACTATAATTCCTTTTCAGATCGATGATTTTGCTCTTCTGTTTGTCATTCTGTAAATGATGCAGAGTATCGCAGAGATGCTTCGTTTAAATGTTGCAATGGCAATGAAGGTAGCTTTCGATGGTTTGAAAGATTCAACATATAAAACAAGGGATACTGCTATTAGTGATGTTGGTGTATTTGAAAGTGTAGAATTGTCTTTGCTTCTTTGCAATGATGAGTTTATTCGAAAACTTAATAAAGAATGGAGGGATGAGGATCATGCCACTGATGTCCTCTCCATGTCGCAACATGCCCCTCAACTTAAGCTTCCAATTGTAAGAGCGCCAATCCATTTACTGAAGAATTTATCTTTCGTGAGTTAAAAACTTGACATTTTCTCGTGATTGCAGCTTATGTTAGGTGACATTGTAATTTCTGTTGAGACAGCTGCCAAACAAGCTGAGGAAAGAGGGCATACCCTTCTTGATGAGATACGCATCCTCATGGTTAGTCCAAGGTTTTTTATACTCTTTTTTTCTCCCCAAGTTTTTATACTACTTTGACCTCTGTTTTATTAGGAGTTATGCTGCTGCTCTCCCTTAATTTCTTTAACTGCTAGAAATAATATTCATGAGCTTTTGCTGATCCCGCAAAAACTATACATCAATTTTGGCAAGAGTGAAATTTAGAACAATCAAGTTTCTTGGAATCTAATTTCATGAAAATTTCAGTTCTATGGTTGCTACGACCATTAAGTGAAAAATGAAACTCCATTTTGGTGGTGAAAAATAAATTTGTGCCTGTTTGGCTGTATCACTCTAGAATCAGAAGGCTGGAGTTATATGGATGCTAAAAAGAAATAATGGCTGCTGTCTATCCTATATTAAGGGTCATTTGTGGTGTTCCCTTAAACTCCAAATTCTATGGTCAGCATTGTAATTCTAGATAAATATGCAACATCCATCCTACTCTTTTTGGTTGGGGTCAAAACTACAAGATTAGTGAAGTGGCACAGGATGGAGATTGCTTATTAATGTGTTTTAGTCTGTTGATTTGTTGAGATTAGTGCACAGTCCAATTAAGGTGTTGAATGCAGTTGAGCAGCATCAATGCAAATAGCTTCTAGATTGATGTGTATAGTAGTCATTAACCACTCTTTAGAATTTTAGAGACAGAAAGAATGTGATAAGTCTCCTTTTCCATTTCTAGGAGGACTTTTAATCTGATATCTGGCCCTTAAATTTCCTCTAAGGTGTGTGGAGGCAAAACTAAAAGAAGAGAACTTATGGAAGGCGACTGGGCTGTTTTGCGCTTCTAATTATTTGTGTCGGAAGCCATATTAGGAAATGATTTTTCACAGTTGCCATAGCTCATGGTGTATGGCCTATGTACTTTGGCATATCCTTTTCCACCCACCCACTGTTTACATCTGAACAAAATTGTTCTGCATTCATGGATATACCAGCCACCTTAGAACTAGCTACTTAATGTCCCTGCAGATTCATGGGCTTTTACATCTTTTGGGATTTGACCATGAGATTAGTGAAGAGGCTGAAGCCGAGATGGAGAAGGAAGAGGGGCTCCTTTTGAAGAGTCTTGGGTGGAAGGGAAAAGGATTAATTCAAAGTGCATGTGATGCTGAAAGAAATGCAGACTCTCATGAGGAGAATGCAGATGGTATTTTCACTGTCTATCTGTTACGCAATTTCAGCATTCTTGTTCTGAAATTGGTTTGTTGGATAAATACAATCATTTTCTTTAAGAAGCTGTAAGGTTCTATATAAAGGTTTATAGTGAGATAATCTTACAGTTGGTTTGTTAAAAGACAGGAAGAAAGAAGGCACCCTTCGGTTTTATAAACCAAAGTTCAGCTATATCTTCTGTGATATGGATGGTGAGATAACGCTTTTGATACCCATAAATGTTCTGCACTCTATTCTTAGCTTATAACGTATTTCTTTCTCATATGCAAGGCACACTGCTAAACAGCAAAAGTCAAATTTCGTCAGCCAATGCCAGGGCTTTACGAGAGGCCA
Organism: Casuarina cunninghamiana; assembly: GCA_028551485.1. Taxonomy (NCBI): domain Eukaryota; kingdom Viridiplantae; phylum Streptophyta; class Magnoliopsida; order Fagales; family Casuarinaceae; genus Casuarina; species Casuarina cunninghamiana. The sequence goes on along the minus strand of CM052366.1, from coordinate 27,251,690 downwards.
TCTCAAGGGGTGTGAAAGTGGTGATAGCCACTGGAAAAGTAAGGGCAGTTGAATTTATGATTATTATGACATTATAATGATAGTGTATTTTAATATCATTTACATATATTGGCAAAGACACCTTCAGTACTTCTCAACTGTGGTCTGCCTAGATGTTGTGTGTTTAGCAGGTGCTGATTTGTTTTTTTCTGCTGGATAATGCTGCAACTGATGAGCAGTTGTTAATTATATTTTTGTTTACAGGCTCGTCCAGCTGTGATTAGCATATTAAAGATGGTAGATTTAGCTGGAAAAGATGGTGTTGTTTCAGGAATTTTCTCCTGGGGTTTTCTTACAGGTTTATCTTTTCCCCTTTGTTATTTCATCTTTTAGCATTTTGCTTATCTTCAGTTAGGTTGCACATATCTTGAAGTTGAATTTGTTGAGCAATGTATTACATTTTGGCTCACTGACACCCTCGCTCTCCAGCTTTGAGAGCTATTAGTGCTCATGTTTTTTAATTTGGAGATTTGTATGGCGAAAATTATTTTTACGTGCATATCTGTTCAGGTATTTTGTTCATTTTATACTTGACCGACACTAAAACTTAGACATACTATCTTAAAGTATGTCCTGGTTCAAGTTTGTTGAGGACATTGCAATGGAATTGTAGTTCATCTTCCTTATTCAAGCAACGATCTTACTCCCAGTTCATCTCCCTGCCTTCAAAAAAACCTGCTTAGGGCTGATGCAAAGAAAGTGGAGCATCAATGTCTTTTTATTGATTGAGGACTTTACAAGGTGATGGTTAAGGCGGCATAAGAGATTCTCAAACTGCGTACAAGATGGGCAGTAACTTGATAGGCACTAGTCATAGTCATTTCTTCTCTTCATTGTACCAAGTTCACAATTTGGGTGTTACTTAGGCGTCAATATTTGATTACATCTGGATTTTGTCTGGAAAGTTGGGAAATAATGGAGGACTTTTGTCTAGCCAATTAAGTAATCAGAACTTATAGATGGTCTTTCAGAAAATTATTTGTTATCAAATTGGTAGTATGAAGTAATTTAAAATTTTCAAATAAGAAGCTCGAATTTTCCTTGTAATGTTCAAACAGGGAAAATCAAGAATAACTTTGGAATATACTGAATCTCTGGAGCTTGATATGCATTTCTTTTGCTTAGAGAAAAGGCCAAGACAGATTGAAGAATAGTTGGAAAATTCTGTTACTATGGTTTTCTTAGAGTCATTGGTATAGAAGCTAACACAACCTTGGCTCGGTAGGGACCTACTTTTGCAAGTGAAAGTTCAAGATTATCACAGATGCACTGTCTCATTATATTCATTATGTTAAAGTCCCCTCTCTCTCTCCTCTCTCTCTCTCTCTCTCTCTCTCACACACACACACACACACACACACACAGACACACAGAGACACACACTCATACACAACTTTCATTGGTTGCTTAGATCTCCTCTATTTTACACTTTTCCTTTCATTCATAGGTTTCCTCTTAGCTTTTAAATCATGTCCTTTATTCCTTTTACAATAAGTGTAGAGCTGAATACCATAGTACTCTGCTTCTTTCGGGATAACTGCTGTCTGTATTCATTGTCCATTTATAAACACGTGCTATCAGAGATGTTGACTTCTTTGGTCTCCTACTAGGGTCACTTTCATGTATCTCATCACACGTAAGATTTGGTGCTACTTGATGAGGAGCTAAAATAAGTGGTTTTTGAGGATTGAAGGTAGGCATTGTATCTCTCCAAGGATATGTACTCCTGGAGACATAAACTTCATGGCTGTCTTCCTAGGTCTTTTCTGTATATCGACAACCACTATTTTATTGTTGCTGTCTAAGGAGACTTATGGCCAAGTATCCATACCTCCTGTGATGACCTCATTTAAATAGTTACGTGCTTCAAGTTCCCTGTTGTATGAGAACTAGGCATTCTGATTCACAATCATATTGCTAAAGTTGCTTATCAACTCCATATATTGTATATGAGCTTCTCCTGTAGCTGCAAATGGACTATTAGGATGAGGAAAGCAAATTAGGCAAAGTCTCCTTGATCAGAATGTCAATCAAATCTTTGGAAGAATGGTTCAAGACTATCTGAAAGGCTACATTGCCAGAGGATAATCTAACAATAGAAAGTTTAATCATAATTGTTGTCCCCCAATCCCTAATTACAACTTAAATCGAGAAATTTCCTTATGTTTGTCAACTTAATGTTTTAACAATACATGAAGGCTTAAATATGTTGAGTCAGAAATCTTAATTTTTCATAAATATTTGTTATTGATCTTCCTTTGCAGCTTTTCTTCTACTAAATTTATGTGATTTATAATCCTTGGAAGTCAAATGGATTGAATAAGCAAGAGAATAACTGACTTTCCTTCAGTGCATTTATGTCCTGTAGAAAATAGTAGAGTGCAGGAGAGACTTGTAGCTTCTTCGCTTAAAATGAGTAGTTCATAAATCATAGGTGTGAAAGAATATATTTCTCATTATATGAATTATAACTTTGACTAGGTCAATCTAAATGGTTACTTATATTTAATTTAAATTCTTGTTATCTAAATATGAATCAAGTTCTATGGTATTTATTCGCAGCAGCATTGGATGACATGAAATGAGGTCATGGTCTTGTATATAGATTTGCTGTCTTCAAATGTGGCTTTGATTTTTTGCTTGTGTTCTTGCTCATGATCTTTGATCTACTTGATTTCAGGGATTGCTTGTTTATGGTAGACAAGGTCGGGAAATATTTAGAAGGAATTTAGATCCAAATATCTGCAGAGAGGTAATATTATTTGTACTTCGATTGTTAAAACAATAGCTTCAACTATCTTCCTGAATGTGCTTAAAAGAAAAAAGTAACTAACGATGTATAGATTCAAAAGTTTTTACGTAGGCTAAAACACGCTTTCTCCTTTTTTGTCAATTTGATCCTGGAGGTTTCAGTTTGAACAATCTAAACATTGATATGTTGTCAACATAATTTTTTTTTTTTCTAAGCACCCATAAATGGTCTGTATCTTCTTGGTCTTCAGAAAATGTGACATTCTGAATATTTTAAGAAGTTTGAACAGGTTCTCGATTTGGCTGCACCACCAGTTTAGATCTATACTGTGTTGAAGGACCCAAATAGCTACAACTAATCTTGCTCCCCCGTTTTTAGGACTTTGTTTCTGATTGAAATAGGAGCAAAAGCGCTATAAATTAGCAATTTCCTGTGGTGGATGCAAAGATATTTGGATTTTATGAACTATTTGCTTTTCTTACCCACAATCCCCCTCCTCCCCAGTGGAAGGATTCACCAAAGATTGATGTTAAAACAATTATTTTTTGTTTTGAATGCAGGCCTGTCTTTACTCTTGGGAGAATAAAGCTCCTCTCATAGCTTTCACCAAAGATCGATGCTTAACTTTATTTGATCATCCACTAGTTGACTCACTGCACACTATATACCGTGAGCCAAAGGTGCCTCATAGACTTATCCTTCTATTTTTATGAATATTGTGTTATGTTTGTTGAGGGGAGGCTTCTTCATTTGAATAATTTACTGGAAAAATCTTTACAGGCAGAGATAATGCCATCAGTTGAGCATCTCTTGGCTGCAGCTGACATACAGGTACGCTTGGGAAGGAATACAGCTTCTTTCTCTCTCTCTCCTTGTAATTTTGACGTCATCGAAATGTTACATACCTTATAAATTGCATGGCACCAAAAAGGGTTAAAGAAGAATCTGGGTTTGCCTATTGTGTTTAAGTTGTTGCTGGCACTAAGTGCCTATCTTCTTCAGTGTGAATTCAGCAAATGCTGCTAATCTTTTGTTTTTGTTGCACCATTCACGAGTTTATGCATGGACTTTCTTTTGGATTATAAACTTAATGGAAGGCTGTAGCATATGATTCTGCTTGGTCTCAAGCAGACAACCCAAGCACTACACCTTTTGCTGTTGGCTGGGGTACTTTTCATCGCAAAGAAATCCAGTAATCTGAGAGCTCTGTCATCCTGACTCATGGGTGTGGCTGGCACTTCCAGTCGACCAAACTTTTTGGAAAACTTAAAATAAAAATTCAAGTGATTCTTTGGTGTATCAAAGAGCCTCTCCCTGTTCTGACTCACTTTTGATTCACAGAAAATGATCTTCTTAGACACTGCTGCGGGAGTGACCACTACACTGCGGCCATACTGGTCAGAAGCAACAGGAGATCGGGCTACTGTCGTTCAAGCTGTGCCTGACATGCTTGAGATTGTTCCCCATGGGACCTCAAAAGGGAGTGGAGTGAAGATGCTGCTTGATCATTTGGGAATCACTGCAGAAGAGGTATGGGCCACTTTAAACGTGATCCAATCTTGTGAAATATGTGTTCTCCACTCCATTTTGACAATGAAAATCATTACATGGAACGGATGTTTTTAATCCTAAAGGCCAGGCTTTCCACAAGACACCCATGATTAATATAAAGACTCAATTCTTTATGTAGTGGGGCTAGGATTTCATCAGACTAGGAAAAGAAAATGGTCGTCGTCATATTTTAGTGTCCTCCAAGCATCGTTCGATGGGAGCTTTTCTGAGTGAGCCATGCTTGTATGAAGTTTTTCACTTGGGCTTTAACTGACCCTCAGGTCCAGATACATCTTCCCACTTCCAGCCTGACTGGGGTCCATATTTTATTTCTTCAACCAAACCTTAACGGGTTATATCAGAGTCGTGGTCGCAATTGTTTTGGATATTTGTAACAAAGGCTTATTTGAGAATTCCCACTTCATTTGCCAAGATCCCTATGATATGTTTCACACATAGTGCCCTTCCTAGAATCATGTTAAAATTGACAGCCCTGAGGTTGGAGGCTGTTGAATTTTTATTTCTGGAAACCAGTCTGCATCAAGTTCTCTGAATTCATCTTCGATGCTTGGTCATCAGTTGCATTGTATCCTGAGTTTTCCTTGCATAATTAACTTTAAGAATGAGAAGAGGGGCCGTATTGGTAGAAAAAGATTGGGAAGCTGCTGCTCCAATTGTTGACTCTTAAGTTTTTCCCGAGTCTGGACTTTTGATCAGTTTGGGTCAGAAACTCTAGAGCCCTTGTTTGTCTAAACTCATATCGAATAAATATTTCTTGACCATTGACCCGCCTTGCATGGGAGCTCACTGATCTTGGTCAGCTTTAGCAGCTCTGGTTAATATGATTAAGTTTGATATATTTACTTTGTTAGATATGTGGCCATATCTGACTCTACATTTGACTGATTTTAATCAATTATTCATAGATAATGGCAATTGGTGATGGGGAAAATGACGTTGAGATGCTTGAGCTGGCTTCTTTGGGCATTGCTCTTAGGAATGGATCGGAGAAGACAAAAGCGGTGGCTAATATAATTGGTCCCAGCAACGATGAAGACGGTGTAGCTGATGCCATCTACCGGTATGCATTCTGAGCTTCAGTTCAGGCGTGAAAAAATAAAAATAGACTAGATAGTTACAATGGAGGCAACCTTTTGCCGCCTTCACTAATTTTTTGTTATTATTCTCTGAAAAGAGACATTGCCTGAGCTCAGCCGAAGTGGCGAGAAGTTTTGTTAATTCTTACTGATTGAATTATATTTAAAATAAATTCCACCTTTGTCTCATAGACCGTTGTGGAATCATTTTATATATGATCTCAAGAACTGCCAAGTAGTTCATATACCCTTGTCTATTGTTTCCTTTTCTGCACATAATTAAGTCCAATGTTTTTTTTTTTTTTTTTGAATTATTTCAGAGTACTTCTGTTCAGTCATGGACATGCTTTTCAAACAAAAACAAACATTGAGATATTGCCTTATGAAATAAAACAACAATCTCTAATCGAGTACATTTTATCACTGTTAATGTACTTTTCTTACATTACTCCAAGGTTCAATTTATTTAATTTTTTTGCCATGGCACTGAAACTTGCATGACTTAAGTTTCAAAGTGTAACACGTGACTTCTCAAAGCAACCCTTCATAAGTGTCCCTAATTCAAACCTACTTAGAAGCCCCAACACATACAATTCAAGACTAACAAGTCAAAGCTCGGTAAAAAGACAGACAAGACTAAAGTTCAAACGGTTTGTTAAATTTATGTATAGGTTTCATGCAAAGTGGCATTCACCAATTCATAGAAGAATTTTTTAAAAGATTATGTATCATATCCAACACACTTTTGTCTGTGTTAAACTAATCCCCAGTATATCAAAATGGTCATGTAAATTCTTTGCATAAGCTAATTGCCTCAAATGATTCCCAAAATAAATCAACTACCTAAAGGACATCAGTTAATTGGTGAGTTGCCTAATTTTGCCGCCACATGTAAGGATATAAATTACGATCACGCTAGTTAAAAGGTTACGATTTTAATAAAAGACACTCCAATACGAACAAAAATTATAAAAAATAGAACTTTCAGAAAAGCAGTCTCCATAAGATGAGAACCATCTCGTATGAAGGATATTACTTCCTAAATCAACAAAGGGTAATTGTTTTTATCAACAAGGAATTTTTGCTCCAAAAAAAAAAGGAATTGAAATTCCTTTACGACAATAACAATCAATATGTTCCCTTATTTCCTAATAGCATTCTGCCAGGAAACAATCAGAGAACAAATAAAGGTGCCATTTTTTTCCATAACAATAGACAGAAACAGCTCCATGTGCTCTTATTCATTGTGTTGGTTCCCAAAGATAGTTTTGCCAAAAAGAAAAAAAGAAGCCAATGCACACGCTAGGTAGGCCCGACTTTCAGAACTCTGGCAATAGAATAAATCACTGCCTCGTAACAACAGCACGTTAAACGAGGATAAAGTGGGCCAAACTGATATTTAAGATGCGTAAACATTGACCATCACGCTCAGAAAACCAAGAGGAGAAACCCAAAAAAGGCACATCTTACAATGCCGCAGCATGGGGTGGCAACACAAAACTTTAAGTTATGGACCTGTCACTTTAACTTAGAATTGTAGATTATCATCCCTCTCTTCTCAAGGCATCTTCAAGCTGAGAATTTTTTCTTGCACATGCTAATATCGTTTTATCAGCAGTGATGAAATATGCTGCAATTGATGCTGTTCAACATAAAGTTACCCCGTTAAAGTTCATATTTCACTACCTTCATTACGACAAGAGGAAATAGGTTTAGCACATTCAGTAAATGTAAATTAGCACAACAGGATACATGAAAACAAGAGAAAACATGAGAAGTTGGGAAGAGGGGTCATGTGCTGCGCGCGCATGTGAGAGTGAGACAAAGAGACAAAGAGACAAAGAGTGTGTGTGTGTGTGTGTGTGTGTGTGTACAAATCAATAGATGTCGCTCACTTCAAGAGTTCCTTTTGTAAAAACTTTCAAGATACTGCTCTTGTTTTAGAACATTGATATCTAACAACCTACAGGTACGAAAAAACTCAAATTCTTTCATACAGAAAAAGAAACTTTTTTTTTTTTTTTTTGTGGGGGTGGGAACTCCGCGGTTGCTAAATACCTCATAACTAAACCGATATGTGCAAACCCAGCATTATAACTTATTAATGTATCTAATTATCTTACCAGCAGATATAATGAGTGCCTGAGCAGTATGGTTGAGGTTTGCCTTTGCCCAAGGAATTGTACGAACCGCAAGCAACTAAGAACATGACAAAGGGAAGTCAATCTAAGACCCAAAAAAAAATAAAAAAAATGAAACAACAAGATGCATGCATGGCAGAGAATAAATCGTGTGAACTAAACAAAAACCAAGGAAATATCTACTAAATTGACAGTTAAAGAGAAATTCTCAGCACATGTACAGATATATCGTCATCACTAACATGACCATCAGTATCATAATAAAGCATCAGAAAACATTTGGTTAGTCATGTTCTTCAAAATTTTCCATACTTTGATTAGTTCTCACAACACAGGTAAATGCATATGAAAGCAAATGAAAACTGTTAAAGTAGCCCTTGCAGATTGGTAAAACATAGGAACTCTGTTCATAATCATCTACTACATCAATCCCAACTGAGACAGGTAGCTTATCCTTGTTTTCAATCGAAATGACCTCAAAAAACAAGATAGATGATAAATTAACAAAGAAAAAATTCAGCACAACAATTCTAATCAGCCTCAATGAGAGAAAATTAATTGCTATCACATACCGTAGGTATAGCACTGGCAACGCATGCGATTGTAGCTGACTTGACTCCAGCACGAACGCCCTCTGCATATTATGCATGTATGCATAAGTAATGTAACTCATTTTCACTAACAATATTCAGTAAACTTTCAGATTTATCGAGACTCAATTGACAAAACAACAAATAATTATCTAAACAATCACTATGTGCCAAGGCAATATGGAAAGAAATGGAAAAGGTAAATTTCATTTTTCTTTTCCAAACTGCCTCACGAGTACGAATCTTCTCCTTTAACCTACAGGTCAAGATCTCCATCAAAATGGAGCAATGATTCAGGAGAATATGCAGAAGGCATGGCTAGCAACAAGGAATTCAATGGTGAACTCCATGTAGTAGAAGGCATAAAGAAGGTTGCACAGGCTGTCAGTCGCATGGAGAATAACGATGGTAGGACTGGATAAAGAAGGGTATGTGGCTGGTGGTGACAAAGATGTCAGCATTGACAGGATTTTATGCCCATGCTCTGTAATCATTCTAGTCTAATTAGGCTGCAGATGATCAGTAGATACAAACCCCAGAACACCACCACCATGGCTCCTTTATCCTTCAAAGACAACATTCCAATAAGTCTAGACACTGAAGAAAGCTTCCAAGCACGAAAGAAGCCCAGAGCCTACCTCCAACCCTCCCCAACCTTTTTATCCCTCTGTCCTCCAACTAGCAGGAACCCTTGAAGACATACTCCAGCTCCTTTAAGGCCCTCCACCCATGGCCTACTGCAAGGACAAACCCTTTAATTTAACTGTTACATCCTTCATCAAACACTTCCAAATCAGCCTAATCCCTCATCCTGCTCACTCCACGGCTCTCTTGTGGATTTATTCAAACAACTAGTGTCTCAGTCTCGTTGGCTCACGGTCCACCGTAAATTTGGTAAATTTACTAGTTTGACCTCTATTATGCATCCTCAAAACCTATTTACAACCAAAGGTGTAAATAATTCTGTGGCAGACAGATCTTGTGTTAAGTTTCAGAGAGTTTTATATCCTGACCTTAGAGTGGAAAATTCTCTAGCCTTAGGGGAGATGCAACAATACCACATAATAATTTAACGTAACAAAGGGTAAGATAATATTCACCTTTGTTTATAGCTTATGTATTGTTGGGATAGTTAACTATAGGTGCATGTTTAGGGGCTCGGATTAACTAAGAAAACAATGATGAAAAATGTAAGAAATGAAAAAAAAAAATGGAGATTCCACTTTACATGCCTAATACTATGGAAATGCAATATTGTTTCATGGCTAAAGAGTAGATAATTTTGTCACATAGGATGGGAAGGGCACAAATTTTTCTTGCAATAAACCCAATACACGGGTAGAATTTTCCGGAAACAACATGACATAATTGGTGGGTGTAAAAAATTAGCGCAGCATTTTAGTGTAAGTTCCACGACCTAGAAGTCATGCCAATTTCGGAGACATGTAAACAGCATTTCTCAATCGTCAATGAGTCAACCAATGTAAAAACCAAACTCGTGGAAAGAATCATCAAAGAAAACGTGCAGTGAGTTCACTGTCCACTTTCCCATTTCTAGTGCGGCCTTCAACCACCCCTGCATCAGCTTTGCCTATTTTTATTTCTAGTGACTACTCAAAGCTAGTTAGTCATCTGACATAATACAGAAGAACAGATTGTTCTTTCATTGCATAAATTCTTAATGAGAGGGCCAAATGATATGATCTAATGTTCAAAGGAGGATGGGAAATTAGATAGTATTGTATGACGAAAGCCTAAGTTAACAGATCACAAATTTGCATTTCAAAAATTCATTTGGAATGCAAGAAAATAGATTTTCCACTCGACTTATATACAGTTGTTAGCTGATTAACTAAATTTTTTTATCACCAGCACACAAAAACACCCGAGGTCATACACACATTTCCAGTCGAACTTACTAGCCTAAAAAGGAAATTGACCCTCTAACCAGTTTGTGAGAGATGAGAAACATAAAACTATATAAAATAGTTAAGAGATGGTATCCTCGAGTTAACCAAGTAGCTGTATCAAGTTTATTGATCAGACCTTTTTCCCCTATTCTCAGGTTCCAAAGATACACAAGATCAAGAAAATAAGCTCCAATTCATTTTCTGCTACAACGTTTTCCCAAGCAAAGCAACAAGGTTTGGAGGAACCAAGAAGAGCACAGGAGAGAGAGATTCATAAGATTTAAAATCTTAAATTTCCGTTTCTCTTTCTACCATTTCTCAGCAGCCAAACCTAGCATTTGAAAAAGAAAATAAATATTATTCCTGGAACACCGAGCTTCTTGATCAACAACTATACACTTAACCATAGAATCAGATCTACAATTTAAAAGTTCCGCGTCCAATAAAGATCGAACAAAAATTTTCCTTTCCTTTCTTTCCTGTTCTTGGCAACCAAGCATGGAACTAACAAACTAAGACCAGAAAAGTAAATAAGATAAAACTAAGTCCAGACTATCCGAACCTTGAGTGCAATTTTTGGCGTTCAAGACCTTCCGATCTTCAGCAGGAGAAGCAATCACGAAGCCTTTTCTTTTCTCCACCCAGGCGTCCCTCATTTCCGACGGAATTCCCATTGTGCTGTTCCTCCCAGACCTCAAGCTTCAGACTCTATAGAGAGATAAGAGAGAAAGAGTCGTGTAGCAATTGTAATTCGCAACCTTTCGGGAGTTGAGCTTTGAATTTGTTGACTGCGTTCGCTGGCTGTATGCGTATTTATTATTATGCACTAGTTCGGAGGAAGCAGACGAGCCCGCACGGTGTACACCTCCCACTTCAACCTTAACCTTTTCTTTTCTACGTTCTGGACTGTGTAGCTTTATAATTTTCCTTTCGTTACTCTTTCCCGAAGCGGTTAGTTCCTTCTCCCTCTGTCTATTTACTTCCCATCGTATGTAAAAACAATCGCAGAAATTTGATTGACAATTACGCTGCAAAAGTATTTTCAACTTGTTTAGTAAAACATGATTAGTAACAATAATACGTGTTTAGTAAAACATGGTTTCTTTAAATTCACATGAGATCTTAGACAAAATCCATTATTTCCAAGTATTTTCATGTTAGCCTAAAATGCATAGACGCCCTTATTCAGAAATATGAAACTTGTAGTGGACCAAAGGTTAATGTGAAAAAAACAAGAGTAATAACGTCAATAAAATTGGATTCAACAATGAAAGAACTTATTTAACAAATATGATATACAAACTATAGGTTAAAAGGGATTAAAAAATTATTTGATTTGTGATTGAGACCTAGTCTTTTTTATACCATTTTACATTATTTATGATGAAAGTGAACTTAAGAATTCCTTTAATTTGGATGTTTCTATCCTAACAATTAGTTTACCTAGTCTTTTCTTTAATTTTAAAAAAAGGCTAAAAAGTCTTGTTTACGTTGTTCAAGATTGAAAGGTACTTTTTTGGACCTTTTAATAAGAACTTTTCGTGAATTATACGTGGTTGATGTTAGCATTAAAACTTATGCTAACAAGTTTACAAATTTCAAGTTGAAAAACACATTAATGTCAATATCATTCGATTGTTCAATGTAGTTCCATTGTCTTAAAGTAATACGAAAGATTCTATTATATATCATTCTTATATTGATATGTAGAATGAGACTCCCAAACATGTGCATGAAGGGGGAAAAAATATGTGTAATTTAAATTCTAGAGCTTGTTGTGACAACAATCATATATAGCTAAAATAAGTATTGTGAAATGTCTTATTAAGTAAGTTTTCTTATATACTATTATAAGGAGATTACCAACTTACTATAACAAATAAGCATACTGTTTAGTTTAATATACAGTAAACTTTTTCCAAAATTTTTTTGGTCTTTCTCTCATCTCCATTCGACACCCATAAAAGCTATCTTCTTCAACCCCATTTCAAAAAGTGTTGTTCAATCAAATTTTGGAATGCTCTATTGGCTGTTCAATGGATCATTTTGTCGGGTATGCTTAGTAGTACTAATATTTTACCTTTGAGACTTCAAGTAAAAGATAATTCAGTCTTTCAAATTATCTCACGTATTCGGATTTGCATACTCAAATAAGTATACTTGTAATGAGTTGTTTGAAGAAGATTTATCGCCTCCTAAAGCATATACAATTGTCAGAAAATGGGGTTAGATTCTAACCTTTCTTCCTAAAAGCTAGAAGCCCTAGGTTAGATTTTTATGTAAGAATTATTAAATTAAAGTAAGATATATTTGTTACGTGTTAAACACTTAGGTTAGTGGTTTAATTCTCCCTTGGACTAGAAAAGTTGGTGTAAGGCAAAAGAAAAGTCTTTCTCTTAGTAAAAGATTCAGTAAAAGAGAAGCTTCAAAGTGGTTTTGGTTAGAAAACAGTGGATGTAGGTGCTTTCAAAGCCGAACCAGTTAAATTTCTAATTTTATATTCTCCTCTCTTATGCCTCATATATATATATTTTTTAACACACACACCTAGAAAGAGAGGGAAGGGGACTCGAACCCAGGACTTATGCATCATATACTTAGGTTAATATTCTACATCCTGTTAAGTTTTTGTAGTCATTGAACTATAATATAATAAATTCTCTATATATTTGTTCACATATTAACAAATTTTGTTTCACCTTAGTGTTTATTTTGTGAAGTAAACTTATCATTTTGTTTCTATCAAAGTGCCTAGCTTGCTTACACTAATGTGAACATTGAAATATATGGTAAGATTGGTCAAAACCTTTAACTAGCAGGCTCACCCGAAAATAGTCTTATCTTATTGACTGACCCCAATTCACCAAAGTTTCGTACGCTTGTTTAGTTCCCTCAATTGAAAAATATAGTTTAGAAGTCATTTAGCGTCATTTATTTGAGAATAACATGCTATGCACCATGTAAAAGGTTGCTTCTCACGAACCTTTGAACAACATGTCTGCCGTGTTTAAGAGAATGTTGTGGAGCTTTATTTGTAACCATATTCCATTTGCACAACAAAATCATCACTGCTTACACAGGTTTTAGCAGGACCACGCGCTTACAGCAAAGCACACTCATAATAGAAATCACTTACAACGCTATATACGTTTAGAACGCTCATGATTTCTTAAAAAAAAAAAGTGATTAACAAAACGACAGATGAAAAAGAATCCACTTCTTTTCAATATAAGATTTTAATCGACAACTTTCACTTAAAAAGATTATCTATGTAAGAAATATATTTTGTTCTCGAATGCTGCCTGCACGCGGAGTTCTCGGTGACATCACGCTATGACATTCGGGCCGTGTGGAAAGCTTTTCCCATGGTATGTTGTATGTCAACCGGGGTCGCATCCTGATTTTGTACAGTCCATACTGACGTATATGACACTTACTCATTATACAAATGCCTGTGCACTTTGCAAGTGATTAACATGATACCAGCGTTTTTCAATAAAAAAGATGAATATTGCACAATTCTACAATGACCTTGTTCATAATTGTTGAAGATGTTTGGATTTGTTTCACGTCAGAAGGAAATGATATAAACTTTGGCCTTATAGGTAGTGACTCTCCTTTGAGTCACTTTTTGGGATGATTATAGGGCCATTTAATATTCTTAATATGGTATGTAGAACCTCTTCTTGATATGATTCTCTCTGCACCATTCATTTGTCATTTGTCTGTCAATGGAGTTAATTCTAAGCTTTAATGGCTCATCCTTTTTTCTTGGTGATTCTCTAAAAGTTATCACGAAACCGAAAGAAATAGTAGTATCATATTAATATAGACAAACAAGAGTATGTTGTGGCTTTTTCATTAACTGGTTAAACGGAAGAATCATTTTAGCAGAGGTGAACAACGTATGAATCAAATAAGCATCAAACCAACATCAAACTTTACTTTAATTGTAAAGAATCATTAGTTGCCAATTCCTTTATGACACTTTTTTCCATTTCCGTATCAAACAAAGCCTTATGGTCGTGAGAAATGTGGATGACAAAAGCCCAACCTCCATAACTGTGAATAAATTTTAGAAATTTTCTGGTTGGATAACTGTTGAAGACTTTTGAGTCTTTTCTGAATGTCTGAGATTTTCACTCCGATAGAGTTTCCTTATAATAAAATTTTTGAAATAGTATTTTAGGAAAAGCTTCCCATTCTCCCGAAAAAACAGCTCTAAAAACATTTAATAAAATATATATCTCAGTCGGGGTCGGGAAAGTACACTTTTTAGACAAATCCCTTTTTACCGAAACTGCCTCCTGATTTCCATTTGGTCTTGAAACCACGATCGCTTTTTTGCCATATTCCAGCGGGCAGTAAAGCCACGCCAGCTGTTTTGGAAACCGGGGCGGAATCATATACCACAAGTGCAAATGGACTAGCGGAAAACGGTGGATCACGGCCGTAAAACCACAACTCGCCACGGCTCGGGTCCAGATTGGCGCTCTCACTGGATTTGTTGATGATATCAGTCAACTGACGTCGCTTTTCTGCATCATTTTTTGCTGCCGATAATCGGTGCAAGACCGATCGATCGACAGCCATAGCGCGGCTCATTATAAATAGCCAATACCGCTCTGGTTCTCTTCATTTTGCAATCGTAACCCGCGCTGAGCAGCACATTTTTGCTATTTGTCGTTCTCTGCTTCTTCAAAAGGAGACCGGTCATTATTTCAAACAAGAATTTCTTGAAGTTTCTGGTTTCTTATGGCAGATAAAGGAATGGGTGGCTCCGAGAACTCGCAGATGAAAATCTCTCCTGGCGACGCTGGTTACATTCTTGAAGATGTTCCTCACTTCACCGATTATATTCTGATCTTCCGGTCTCTCTCTCTTTCTCTCTCCTCTCTCCCTCTCTCTCTCTCCGTGTCTGAGTTTTATTTTATTGATTGCTTCCTTGGATTCTGTTCTACGAAGTGACAATCGTTGTTTTGATCAGTGTAGTTTTAGCGGTCAATCATCATTCTATTAAATCTTGAAAATGTTATTGCAATTGCTGTTTCGCTTTATGGAATCAGAAAAGCTTTTGCATTTTCTCATTGGTGCTGGGTTGTGTGGCAGACTTATCCTAATCCATTGCGATCCAATCCTGCTTATTCGGTGGTTAAGTAAGTAAAAGTTCCAAGAAGATTGATCGTTTTATCTTTTGTTGTCATTGCTTTCTTCATACATTTGTTTTGATTCTACAATATGATCTCTTAACCCGGCTTTGTGTCTTTTCTCAGGCAATATTTCGTTAATGAGGATGATACCGTTACTCAGAGGGTTAGTTCCTGCTCTTAACTTCATTGATCTCTCTATCTGTCTCTTTCCTCTCTCCCCTCCTATATGTGTATATCAATATGTATATGTATCCAAAGTACTACATCATCTGTTAGCAAAGTTGGTATTGCATGGGTATGTGAGCCTTTGACCTCTAATTGCATCGCGATCTTGATCAGTGGTGTGCACTTTATCTGAATGAGGCGACCGTACTTTGTCCTATTTTTGAAAGGCTGCCACACTTGATGTTATCACTAGCCATGATTATACACTTTTGGTTTTAGAATTGTTAGCAGAAACAATCTGGTTTCCTTATTCTAGATTCAACCAGAAAAGGCATAATTGGCATAGCGATGGCTCTCGTTTGTGTCTTCTTCGTTAAGATCAATGACCAGAAAAGTTTTGGTTATTCTCATTTACAGATTGTTGTTCACAAGAATAGCCCAAGAGGGATACACTTTCGGCGTGCAGGACCTCGCCAAAAGGTATTGGTTCTCATTGTGTCTAAATGCTGTCGAACTGATTTTAGATCATATTCATGATAGTAACATGTTATTATGCTTCTCAGGTCTACTTTGAATCAGACGAAGTGCATGCGTGTATTGTAACATGTGGTGGTCTGTGCCCCGGGCTCAACACAGTGATCAGGGAAATTGTGTGTGGTCTTAGTCACATGTACGGTGTCACTAGGGTTCTCGGAATAGAGGTGAGTAATGTTAATGACTAATGGTTTGCTCTAAAAGTTTGTGGTGTTATTATTTGTTATGTCATTCATATGTATTTATGCTGCTTCATGTTTTCAAGACGAGTTTCATAGGTCAGTGTTAAAATTATTCAGGCCACTTTATTCTTCCAGTGACGAAGGGGGTGAAAGAAAAAAAGAAGTAACTATAAGATCATGTTTGACATCTGTAAGTGCAAGTGTTTGTTTCATGCCAGAAAGTAATCTAAATTCAGATGTCAATCTTCCTGGAGCTTTAATGGCACATCCTTCCCCTTTAAGATTGGGGGTGGGGGAGTTTAGGCTGTGGGCTGAGGAGGCATTAGGTGCATCTGGTTGGGAGAGATGCATGTCATATACTACGCTTGGCATATGTTAGTAAGAGCACACCACATAAAGGTTAGTGGTCTTAAATAAGTCTTGAGTTTAGCAAAAGCTTGGTTCTTGAGGTGGACCAGCTATGAACGTCTTTGCTGATGGTGGATTTGATATTGTTTTACTAGTGCTTCTGGCTGCATATGTTCAAAGCTTGTAGAAATTTGAATGATAACCTCTTTCCATTGAAGGAAAATTTTTAGTTCAGATATCAATATATTTCACTCATAGTATTTTGATGCATTATTCTTCAATTCAACTAGCTTTGGGTGCTTCTATCTCCTTCTAGCGTGATGAATTTTTTCCTGCCCCCCCACCCCCAATGTCAATGTATGATCAATATTTCTGTGGTGTGATCTGGGCATACAGCAAGGAGCCAGGTTTTAGGTGTTCAGTGACTTTTAATAAATGACCTTCAGAACATTGTGAGAAGGACGCAGGACAGGGCCGTCCAGATAATTTTGTTGGGAACTAGGTCTAAGATTCTAAAGCATTATTTTTTGCTTTGGAGTATTCTTCCTTCACTGGAACTGTTGTCTAGGTTGACCAACACAGTTTGGTAATATAGGTTTTCAATATCATCATCAACTTGTTGCATGGATCCTCCTGCATCACTGTGCCCTATGCATGTTGAATGGTATGAATACTTATATATCACTAGATGCTTCTTGCATCCCAAATGTTAAAAAGTAAATATACAAACAGACAAGTAGGACACCGAGATATCTACCTATGTATAAAGACATGGCTGCATACAATCTACGTTATGGTTTAGCACTTACATGGTTGTGCCTGGTGTCAGTTCAAGTGGTGGCAGACACAGAGTTCTTTTCAGATGGTTGAACTTTGTTATTAAACAATCTTAATAATTCAAGTTTTACTGTTAAGCTTTTGGCATTTTATTAAACAGACTATTTCTGCTTCTTAATTCAGACTAACTTCTTGATTCAGACTCACCAGTAAATTTTGTTTGATGTATGTTTAGGGAGGATACAGGGGCTTCTATGCCCGAAATACCATTACTTTAACACCAAAGGTTGTCAATGATATCCATAAACGTGGTGGTACTATAATTGGGACCTCACGAGGTGGCCATGATACCTCAAAGATTGTTGACAGCATTCAGGATCGTGGGATTAATCAGGTGTGGAAAGGTTTGCTTTATTCAACTAATTGTTCGGCAATTTTTTTTTTTTTTGTTTGGTTAGAGGCAAGTACACAATTTATATGTTTTTAGTAATTACTATTATGTATTTAATTCAGGTTTATATAATTGGAGGAGATGGAACTCAGAAAGGAGCATCTGTGATATATGAGGTAATCCTATTAAATAAGTTAGATGTACTAGAACATATTGGAGAAATCAGTTTGATAATGTAATATAGTCTTCGTAATTTGTGGAGATGTTGAAGATAATATCTGGGGATGTTGAGTTAGAGGGATGTAGCAAAATGTATGGTTTCTTAATTTCAGTAAAACAGTAGATCTGGGCAGATCACAATTTTATGACCAACTTCACCAGATATATGCCCTTAATCTCTGATCATGTCAATATCCTGCAGAACACACTCAAATCCTACCATCTATAGAATAGATTGATGTGTTTTATGTGATAAATTACAATCATTTTTTCATGTGGTGACTGTAATTGTCCTTAGCCTGTGCAAATATCTCAAATGTTTGTAGATTTTTTTCTTACATTTTTCATATTATTGTCTGCAACCTATGCTCGCCATTTTCAAAGAAACAAAGTCTATAGCAGTATATTATCTACCACTGCTGCACAAGAAGTAAGAAATAAATTTTCGAGACCTACATGATGGATCGTCCTACTTTGAATGAAAAAAATTAGGGGTTCTGATCAAAACAACTTGTGAACCTGCCCATTGTTGCTTAAAAGATTGCTAGCATTCTCTTGATCCACTCCTAAAGTTGGGTTTAACTGACCCTTTCGACCTTGCACAACAGGTCATTGTACTATAACTAGAAACTGTAAGTATAAAACATATCTTAGTTACCAGAGTTTTATTTTTTTCATTAGGGGTTCTTCAAAGCATTTATAACAAGCCAATCTAAAATGACAGTCTAGATAACTGGTTATCATGTTGTGGTCCATGTGGAAGCTATCCCAAATGGGTCGAATTTGAGTATAGGATTTATGACCAGCTATTAACTGGCTCAGATTACGCACAGTTCTTAAAGGAAATACTGAAAGGTCAGGTTAGTTTGCATTCACGTTGTCATCATAAGTGCTTGATCTAACCTGACCTCTTATAGTCATGCTTAGCCGGCTATCATTTTGTGTCTAAGCTATTTAAACGTTATGCGTCCTGCTGTGCAGGAAATCAGACGGCGTGGGCTCAAAGTTGCAGTTGCTGGAATACCTAAAACAATAGACAATGACATTCCGGTACTTTCTTATTGACCTAATGTTTCCTCATTTTGTTTGTTGCATCAATCCTTGTGAGAACTTATGTGGGACCTTTCATTAACTCAGGTTATTGACAAGTCCTTTGGTTTTGATACTGCGGTTGAGGAAGCCCAACGTGCCATCAATGCAGCCCATGTTGAATCTGAAAGTTTTGAAAATGGAATCGGTGTTGTAAAATTAATGGGGCGCTACAGTGGTATGCACTGCTTATGCTTAATATTCTTGTTGGTTCTAAAGCTCTGGGGTTATGATCTTAGTGTAAATTATGTAGCCTTTACATGTTTGTAATAATCATTCCTTATCTTATTAGAGTTCTTTTTAACAACCTAATGGAATCTGACTGCAGGTTTTATTGCTATGTATGCTACCCTTGCCAGCCGTGATGTGGACTGTTGTTTAATTCCTGAGTCTCCCTTCTATCTTGAAGGAAAAGGTGGACTCTTTGAATATATAGAGAAAACACTGAAAGAAAATGGGCATATGGTTATTGTGATAGCTGAGGGAGCAGGTCAGGATCTTCTTTCAAAGTGTTTGCAATCCAGTACCCCGAAAGATGCTTCAGGGAACAAACTGCTCCAGGATGTTGGGCTATGGATATCTCATAAGATCAAGGTATCTCTAAAACAGTGACAAAGATGCTATATCTTTTTTTAACAAGAATTGGTTTTACAATTTTTTATGCAACACTAGGTTTGTGGCTGACATGGCACATCTTCTTTAGTTTCACATAAAACGTCTGAATACTGGACTTTTTGATGTACAGGAATATGAAAAAAATCTTTTTGGTGCAATTCGTTTGCCACTTACGTGCGCATCTTATCTGTCTCTATTAGGATTTGTAAAATGTTAGAATTTTTTATTTACACGATTATTTTACATCATCATCTAAGAACATTTGACTTCCTTTCCAAGTACAAATTCATTAAAGACAAAGGATTATACTTGCCTAACGTATTTTTGTAGAAGTTTCTAATCTGCATAGATAGGCATGATGTATTGAGCCGTATTAAAAGGGACACTATATTGTCCTGTCCTGCAGGTTGTTTACTCTACCTGCTTAGGTATTTCTGTAGATATCGTCCTGTATCTATATACTTACCCATAACACAATGCTTTATTTTTAGTACCATTGGGGTACTGTTTCAAGTAGTTTTGCTTCAGACAAGATCTTCTTGCTGTTTTTAGTAACCCGAGCCGCTGCACTGTTTGCTATTGGGTTCATTCAAAATTCCTAAAACTGAAATCCTGAGAGAAGTGTTTAACCTTGTATTAAGTTGTCTTGTTTCCTCATATAACGTATGAAGTAATTGTTGGTAGTCTTCGGTTGCTAGATCTTCTGTTCAACCGTCTGGTCGCCACTAGACTTCTAAGTTTAGTATTAGTTGGGGACTTCATATTATTGTCCTCTATTTATTGAGATATTCTTTGCATACTATCAGAGACAAAGAACAACTTAATTCAGATAGAGATATATATCAATTGTTTAAGGAGCATATAGATGTCTTTCGGTTATTAACAGTATTCTGTTTGCGATGCCGTAGGACCATTTTGCAAGGCAAAATAAGATGACCATCAATCTTAAATATATAGGTAAGTCGCATCAAATTTAGCCTCCCTTTTGCCCATTTTTTCCCTCTATTTCTCCAAATGGATCTTTCATTTGAGTAGACTGTTGCATAACTATTGAAACCTAACCAATCAATCTTGCAGATCCTACATACATGATCCGGGCTGTTCCGAGCAATGCCTCTGACAATGTCTACTGCACCCTTCTTGCTCAAAGTGCAGTTCACGGAGCAATGGCCGGGTATACGGGCTTCACAGTTGGGCCTGTCAATAGCAGACATGCTTATATTCCTTTCTATGTAAGTAATTCTCTGCCCTTGCATTTACGCTGTACGGTCAGAACTCATGGCTTTTTGCCATTTTGTTTATGCAAAGCAACTGTCTCATTTTGATCCAAAATTTATGTTATTGGTTACTAAGCTTTTTGAATTTAAAATTCAGAGGAAATAGTTTTGGAACCTTGACAAGGAAACGACTTCTTTAAGGGACATATAAGGAAAATGGGAAATCATTGACGTGACTAACTTTATAGGTTTTTAGTTTCTTGTCTTTCCAAATCCCCTTGACCTTTGAAAGCGACCTTAGAGATGACCCTTTATGTATGTACAACTTGTTTCCTTCAAATAAGCAGTAATGGTACTTCTAATAAAGAAGAGAAAGAAAAGAAAGGAAATTTAAGAAGTATATTGTTTTGGCATACAACTTTGAAAGGTTCCTATTTTGTTTTTCACTTCATGCGCTCTCTATTTTCTACTGCATCTTTTCGCTGGAATTTCGCTCTGTTTTAAAACTATAGTTGCTGATCTTAGAGTGTGCCTAGGACTGACTCAAAAATCTTTTATCTGAATTTTTCTCCCAGCGTATCACTGAGGAGCAGCATCAGGTGGTGATTACAGACAGGATGTGGGCAAGACTTCTTGCGTCGACCAGCCAGCCAAGCTTTGTGGACCCCAAAGATGTCACCGAAGTCGTGAAGGAGGAAAAGCCTCAGACCCAATTGACGGAGGAGAACAATTGTAAAGGTGACGGGTCTTTGACTAAAGACATTCCTAGCATGCCATAGAACTAGCTGCGGGCACCGTTTTGTTAAAAACCAAATATTGTAATCAGGAGCTACTCTTAGTTTATGGCTACCTTCAAACATTTGATTCAGAGGAAATTGTATTTGCCTAAATCGTAACATCGAGAGGTATTACGTGGTTGTTCTATAAGCGGGTTTTGATTTGAAGTTCTATGCACTAACTTCTTGGGAATGACTCAATCAATGTTATGGAGGTATCAAAAGATACATATCTTTTCTATAAATTGTCTCGGCTCGGATAAAATTGAAACCTACTTGTATGTTGCATGTTGTATGTTGTATGTTGGATATTAGGATTCTCAAAGAACTAGTTCGGGTCAGTAATTCCAATGTGCGATATGATCTGGTGATAATTCGATAATTCATCGTCTCAACTAGTCAGACAAAATCCATTAGGATTGCAAAACAAGTATTCGGAGGAAAGTCCAAGTGATTCTGCGACCTGAACTCAATTATCCAAAAATATTCTCTCAATAAGAATTTAAGTTCTTCGTTTTCGTTCTTCTTTTGCTTACCCATTTTGAATTGTGAAGAAAGAAAGAGAGATACAAAAAGTTTTTCCCATAGAATGAACCTCTAAATAGTTTCTTTGAGGAAACGAACTTCTAAAATACTGAAAGCATAATTATAATCTGTCCTTATTTTGGATTAAATCATTTTCCTCTATTTACAGGTTTAAAGTAGCAAGAGATAAGTTCATTGAACCCCACCCGATAACAAGAACTAAGTTAACAACTTCCATAGTCTTACCTAATTACAAGAACTAAGTTAACAACTCCTATAAAATAGGCTTGGCTAATTGTTGTATGGATTACATGGACTCCCCACGTGCTCTCCGTAGTATTTTATTATAAAATGAATAACACAGATCACTTATATTTAAAGCCTCAACACTTGCCTTTGAAAAGCTTTATATTGGATCTATAAGATTACCAAAAGACTCGAGCGTCCCAGAAAGTTGTTTCATCTAGCAAATGAAGTATTTCTTTTTTGAGAGATTAATATATGTTCAAGACCTTGAAATTTCACGATTATAAGTATCACTTGTATACCACCAACAGAAAGTAACCAGCATATTGAAATATTTTACATATAGACATTTGTAAATCATAACCTTCAACAATTTTTCAATTGCATAAAAATATTTTGCCAAAATCTTTCTTTCTATTATTCTTCCTTTCAATTACTTAATTCAATATTGAGGTAACCCTTTACTAGTTATAACTGATTAGCCATTGGCCATCCTCAAGTCCTAGGTTTAAATCCCTATACTCTCAAACCTCACCTTTCATAAAAATTGAAGAATAATAAAATTAGACCATCTCGAAATTCAACAGAAACCATAATCATGATCAAGTATGCCTTACATGCTTTTAGCTATAGTGATCCCATTAATTTCACCATGTCTACTTCTTGTTAACATTATCCCCTTAAGGCCTTCAATTAGTATTGAAAGGTTGGACTTCACGGTAATGGACTCCTTTCCTAGGTGACTTGTTGAGAATAAGGATTGCATTTTTATAAGCATAATATCAAAATGACAGTGTAAACACTTATTACTCGCTCAATAATTTTGTCCTAACATGTCTTTGTTGGAACTATATTAAATTATGGCTCAACTTGTCTTGTCAGAGCACCTCTTATTTTTTGGTCCTTTGTTAAAGTTTTACTATGATGGAGTCCAAGTAAAAGATTATATTCTTTAATCTTTTTCCTTAACATATTGTTCATATGATCACAAGTTCCGAAAGGTAGATCCTAAAATTCCCCCCACATGCATCTAATTATTATTTAACCCAAATACTATTCTATAATT
Organism: Casuarina cunninghamiana; assembly: GCA_028551485.1. Lineage (NCBI taxonomy): Eukaryota > Viridiplantae > Streptophyta > Magnoliopsida > Fagales > Casuarinaceae > Casuarina > Casuarina cunninghamiana. The sequence continues at coordinate 27,228,310 of CM052366.1, read as the reverse complement.
TCAAATATCTCTTTTGGAAGATTATCTAATTGTACATGCCAATAAAAGGTCAAGTTCTATGCATATGACTTTCAAGCAAATATTATATAAACAGAATTAAACAAGAAGTCAAGAAATTATACCATGCTTTTGACTAGTTATGAAGATCCACAAATGTGAAATACAATTTTTAGGTTAAGTACATATCCTCCATTTTCACCCATAATACACTGGCACAATAAGGCTACTAAAAGGAAGATAGCTTATCAAAATGATTTACTTCACAATCCTAATTACCACAGAATGAGAAACCATAATTATGGGTAATTTCTCTCTATTGAATAACTACAATACTTACAAAGTATACAAGGGGTTTTCATATAGACCTTCTACAAAGCTATACAAGGAAAATAATAATTATGGAAATATTTACATGTCAATTTAACCTAATATTCCATAACACTCCCCCTCAACCCGAAGATTTGAACAGGTCAAATACTCCGGTTACAAAGTGCCTTAGTGAATAGATCCGCAGGTTGTTCTTTGGTAGAGATGTGACGTGTCACGATGATTCCTTGTTGTAGTTTTTCACGTACATAGTGGTAGTCAACTTCTATGTGTTTCGTTCTCTTGTGAAAAATTGGGTTGGTTGCAATTTTCTCAATTGCTTCATTATCATAGAACAACGAGGCTAGTTGTCTAAGGTAAAAACCAAAATCTTTGAGTAACCCTATAATCCATACAATTTCACAGGTTGTGACATGCATCGCTCGATATTCGGCTTTAGCAGAAGAGAGAGAGACAAGGGGCTATTTCTTTGATCGCCATGATATTAAGGAGTCCCCAAGCATTATACAGAAACCAGTGGTGGATCTTCGAGTCATGGGACATGTGCTATAATTCGAATCACAGAAGGCTCGCAGTTCTAATTTTGAAGACGAAGGAAACAAAAGTCCTAACCCTGGACAACTTTTGAGATACTTAATCACTTTCAAGGCTGCCTCCATATGTGATTGCTTCGGAGCGTGCATGAACTGACTAAGTAGTTGAACTGGAAAGGTGATGTCGGGTCTCGTGAGTGTCAGGTAGATTAATCGGCCAACTAATCTCTGATATATCAAAGGATCATCAAATGGTGGATCATGATTTTCCTCTTTAGAACTGGCATCATACTTAATACTAGTGAACTTCTTGTTTTGCTCCATGGGGATGATTGAGGGTTTAGAGCTGGCTAGCCCTACTTCAGAGATGAGCTCCAGAGTATATTTTCGCTGACTCAGAGAAATGCCATGTGGGAAATGAGCAATCTCAATCCCAGGGAAGAACTTTGATTGCCCTAGATCCTTCATAAAGAAAGCAAAATTCAAATATGCCTTCAGATCAGAAATGGCTCTTGGATTATTGCATGTGGTCAAGATGTCATCAACATAAATGAGTAAAGCAACAAAGGTACTTCCCTGAGATCTGGTGAAGAGAGAATAGTCATGCCAAGACTGTCGGAAGCCATAGCCAAGGAGAGATGTAGTGAACTTAGCATTCCATTGCCTAGATGCTTGCTTCAAACCATAGAGGGATTTTCGTAATCGACATACTAGACCCTCCCCTTGAGTGCGAAATCCAAGAGGAAGCTCCATGTAAACCTCTTCAGAAAGATCACCATGAAGAAAAGCATGTTGCACGTCCATCTAAAAAAAGGGCCAATGATAGACGATAGCAATGGTGACAGGAAGGCGAACAATAACATATTTAGGAAGAGAAAATGTCTTAATAATTAAAACCTTCACGTTGACTGTAGCCTTTGGCCACCAAACGAGCCTTATAGCGTTCAATAGAGCCATCCACATGGTATTTCACCTTATCAACCTATTTGCAACCAACTGGATGACGACTTGGGGGCAAAGGAACCACGTCCCAAGTATGATTGGCTTCAAGGGCAGCAAGTTTAGTATCCATGGCAGTGACCTAGTGGGGGTCACAAATGGCCTCATGGAAGAAATAGGGTTCAAGTATAGCAGAAATGGAAGCAACAAAATGTTGGTAGTGAGGAGTACATTGGTCAAGGGAAAGGTAATTGGAAATCGGGTAAAGGGAAATGGAAAAAGCAAAGGGCAAAGTGGGACAAAGAAAGTCAATGGTCCAAATGGGGGGTTTGGTAGGGCGACTAGAGCGGCGGATAACCTCAGCCAGAGTAGTATCTGAGGGTGGAGGGATAGGGGCAGCATCAGAAGGTAGATAGGTATCGAGTGTAGGACAGGGTGGCAGAGGTGAAGGAGGGATGGGTGGTATAGGTGAAGGAGGAGAGAGTATAGGGTTAAGGTGGTCGATATCAGGTAAGGTAGGTTCATCAATTGGTAAAGAGGAGGGTGAATAGTCTTCCAATGGTGGTATGATGGGAGTTGATGAGGCGGCTTGGCTGTCGGGGGACAAGGACGAAGAAGGAGATACAAAAGGGAAAGTATCTTCCCAAAAGATGACATCACGACTGACAAAAAATTTGCCTAAGGCATGATCAAAAAGTTTATGGGCCTTTTGATAGGAAGGATAACCCATGAAAACACAAGGGATAGCCTAAGGACTAAACTTGTCACGTGCACCTAAGACGATGGCGTAACATTGATATCCAAAGACACGTAAGTGATCAAGTAAAAGAGGAACACCAAAGAGATACTCGTAAGGTGTGAGCCCACTGAGAGAAGAAAAGGGTAGACGGTTAAAGAGGTAGGTGGCGGTCAAAATGCATTCGCCTCAGAAATAAGGTGGGAGATGGGCTTGGAAAAGCAAAGCATGGGCCACATCTAAAAGATGACGATGTTTGCGTTCCACAATGCCATTTTGTTAAGAAGTGTGGATGCAAGAACTCTCATGAAGGATGCCTTAGGAAAGAAGGAAGGAAGAACACTCAGAGGAAAAAAATTTAGTCCCATTATCTGAACAAATACGTTTGACAGTGGTACTGAGCTAAGTGCGGACCATGGAGATGAAAGTTTGAATGTTAGAGAAAACTTGGCTCTTGAATTTTAGTAAAAAGGTCCAAGTGGCATAGGAAAAATCATCAACAATGTTTAAAAAATAACAGGCCCCATCATGATTAGGATGGCAATGAGGGCCCCAAACATCCATGTGAATGAGTTCAAAAATTGAAATGGTTGCAGATGTGCGTGAGGGAAATGGTGCACGAGCTTGTTTAACAAGAGGGCAAATATGGCAAGAAAATTGGTTGGGGGCAAGATATTGTCTTGCCATGAGCAAAAAGAGACTTAAGGTAAGAGTGAACAAGATGCTTATGCCAAAGAAAATAATCATTATTTAAAACAGAGTTGCAAACAGGATAGTTATTTGGAGTACATAAAAAATTTGGAATGGAAGATAAAGAACAGGAAAAAACATTGGTGAAATCTTTAGGAATGACAAAACAAAGAAAATAGAGTCCCCTTTCATCCTTGCCGAGCCCGATCAGCGCCCTAGTCGTACGGTCCTGAAAGACACAAAATTAGCCAAAAACAAAAAGCCACACAGTGGTTATCGCAGGTTAGCTTACGAATGGACAAAAGGTTGTGGCGAAACCTTGCAGCAAATAAGACATTTTTCAAAATTAAATTGGGATTAGGGCAAAAATGGCCAATATGGATAACGGGGCTATGGGATTGATCAGGCAATATGATGCATAGAGGTGTAACACATTTAAAATGGGAATTTAATAAATTTAAATTGCATGTAACATGATCATTAGCCCCAGAGTCGATAATCCATTTAGTAGAAAAATGAGGAGAAATACCTGTAAAATTGGCACTTGGTTCAGAAGGCCCATCTGATTTAGTAAGGAGATGAGCTTTTGTTGTTGGTCGGCAAAGAGGGTGAGGCTCGTAGATCCTCCAAAGGTAGCCCCTGGGCTCGGAGAAGCTGGCCCAAGTAAGCCTAAAGTAGAGGGCCCATGAAAGGAAGAGGGCTCAGGGAAGGGCCTATGAGGAGAAGCCTGATCCATAAAATATGGATAAAGGTCAGCCTCTATGGAGGCTTGGTGGGCTGCAGGGCCAGTGGGCTTGCAGAGGGAGGCTCCCTTTTGCTATCTGGGCCAACTAGGTGGGTAGCCCACAAGAAGGAAGCAAGAGTCTTTCATGTGGCCAGGCTGCTTGCAATGAGTGCAAGTGGGCCGCGACCCAGATGGCTGGCAGGCTGAGGAGCCCGAATTGCCACTAGAGGACCCGGGCGCAAAAGATTGGGCTGGCTTGCAAGCCTATCTCAAGCCAGAGCCAGAACGCAAATTCTAGCCTGGTCCAACGGAGCCCGTGTGGTAATGGTCCTACCACGGGGAAGGGAGATTATTCCTGGTGCCATATCAGAGGCCGGTGAGGGCAGCGGGATCACCAGAAAAACGGCCATTCCGCTGGTGAAGCTCTTGCTTGGCCATGGAATAGGTCCCCTTTAAGGACGGGAAAACTTCACGGGAGAGAACCTACGTTTGCAGGTTCTGAAACTCGTCCGGCAATCCCATGAGGAATCTCATGGATTGCTCCTCCTACTTGCGAGAACGAAAACGTTCATTGACTTTGCAAGTGCAAAGTCCACATTCGCAGCAAACAGGAGGATGCTAGGTGTGAAGATCACCCTAAAGAGCCTTGAGTCGGACGACGAACGTGGTAAGTTCTTCATTCATTCAGCCAGATGTGAGTCAGAGATCGTCGATAGCCTAGCGGAGATCGTAAATTTGTGGGCCGCTAACTTTGTCGAAGGATTCCCGAAGAAGTTCCCAAATTTCAGTCACAAATTTAGGATGGGAGACGAGCGGCTCAAGTTCGGGTTCAATAGAGTTGATAATCCAGGTACGCACGGTGGCGTGAACTTGGTCCTAAATCGCTGCCGCATTGGGTTTAGTTGGACGAGGAAGGCTGCTGGTGAGGAAGCCCAACTTGTTTCGGGCAAGACAAACATTCTGAATCTGATCTGCCCATAGTCGGTAGTTGGATTCTCCAATGAGGCGTTGTGGAACAATGCTTCCTGATTACAAATCCGCCGCAGTGAGGTGGTAAGTGTCACAGGTGATGGTGGCGGAAGGCACAATAGGGTGTGGACTAGAAGAATTTGGAAAAGAAATGTGGTGGCTAAGGTTTGAGTGGCAAAGGAGTAATTCGAAAAAAGGGTAAAGGGTAGATCGGGAAGAAAAAAAATGACAGCGACTAGGGTTAGGATGGCAATTGAGTAAGTAAGAAAAGTTACGAGGAGAATTAGGGAAAGGAAAAAGAATTAGGCGTAATGTAGGGTTAGGATGGCAAAATTGTAAATATTGGGCGTGATCTAGGGTTGGGATGGCAAAATTGTAAATATTGGGAATAGGCGAGGGTAATTGTGGAAGAAGAAAAAAGCGGCTAGGGTTTTATGGAGAGAGAGGGGATGGTAATGTGGTAAATAAGTTGAAGATGAAGGGTAAGGGACGATTGCAGTGGGAAACAAGAATGATTTAAGATGGGACAAAAAAAAATGAACGAACACTGATTGTGAAGATTTGGTCCAAGAAGAAGGAGAGAAATAACACTCGAGAGAAAAAAAAGGTGGAAACGTAAGGATCTTCAAAAGCTTCGGATACCATATCATAGAATGAGAAACCAGAATTGTGGGGAATTTCTGCCTATTGAATAACTGAAATACTTACAAAGTATACAAGGAGTCTTTATATAGACCTGTTACAAAGCTATACAAGGAAAATAATAATTATGGAAATATTTACATATCAATTTAACCTAATATTCCATAACACTAATGTATGTGATATATTATATATGTTAAGTTAGAGGATAGAACTTAGCCTAATCTTTATGTTTTACCAAAAGGTTCAACTTATCACAATCCTATTTGGTAAGTAACAGCCCACATTAGTCAATTTATATTTTAATTATTAAAAAACAATATGTCTCACTTTATTATACTAATTTTGAATCTATTAATATAAGCTCACATCAGTAAGCCTAACAAAAATTGGGCTAACAAAGGTTACAAATATTTTCGACTTTTTTCCCTCTTTGGTTGAATCTCTTGATGCAGCAAAAGGTGGCTGCCCATGATCAGGTGCAACAACATGGCATAAACAATAAGCCAACAAACAAATGGAAGAGGATTCGCCCGCAGCGGGGGTTGTCTTAGGAAGATCTTTGTGTCCCACCTCTTTTAGTTTTCTTTATTCAAAATAAAAAATGTATGAAAGGGATGTGATTAAAAGATAATAATATTTTACTTGGCCCATATCAAAATAACATTTTAACTAAGATGCGCTAATTAAGAGGTGCTCTAATAAAAACACATTGAGCCATTTTCTAATCTAATTCGATAAGGATGAGATAGCCTAAAATTATAAGCCAACTAATGAGTTTTAAACTCTGCTTAAATAGTAAAATATTGGATTATATAAAATGAAAGCTAATCCATTTACCTAATACAATATTAGAATAGACGGAGAACATTTGAAGCTACAAACCGACAACTAGATTACACGTCAAATAAAATAACGTTAACCGGGATTTTAAATGTTCTTGACAAAATTTTCTAACTAACAAATCTGACTCAACTCTCTACTAATATTGAGAGAATTTCTGATTAGGGTTCTTTCATTAGTTAACTTACGTAACTTTCTACCATGGCCAACACAGCCTTATGCACAAGAATACGATTGCCTATCACTTTTCACAAGAATTTGCCCTGCGGACCCATATTGTGGTAATTAGAGCTCTTGAGATATCTGTTATAAACGTTGCAGACCACAACGATTGCTTGAGTTCTGCAAATTGTAGCGTGTGTTTAGGGTGGTTTCTTCAATATATTTACCCTTTTATCGGTCTTGTAAATATGGAAGGGCCTGAAGGCTTATCACCTTTCCTCCAAGAGTTTCCAGTAATTAGGACCTAAGATAAGGCCTTGTTTGCAAATCCAGCAACATGAGAAAATAAGTTGACAATGGTGATACCAGTTTCCTTCTCCTCCCAATAATCGAATTCCTAATCTGAAATAGTAGCTAGAGAGACAGAATAGTGAGGAATATCTAGATGTTCCACGAACGAAATTTCACGCTTGTCTGTAGAGCTGAGTGGGAAGGAAAATTTTACTAAACAAGAAACAGGAAACACTACATGGGGAAAATGAAAACGAGAAAGGTGAAATTTCTTGCCTATTCGGAAGATTAAATCAGAAAAATTCTCCCCCCTTACATGACAAATGTTCACAAGGTTAGAAATCTAACATAGATTCTGAAAGTTATAATAAAAATGCATAAATGTTAAGAATTTAGTGCTTATATGCAAAGAAGGTGTTGGGAGTAATAGAGCTGAAGAGGAGAGCCACATCTAATAGTATATATATATTTAAAATATATATATATATATATATATTAATAAGATAACTTTTACAAGCTATTTAGATATATAATGTACCTTAAGAGTTATTAAGATAATTTTTAATTATTTTTTTAATAACCTTGAACCTTCCACCAAACTTCATTTAATTGCTTAAACTAAGGTGTAACCGTCCACCCCAAAGCATGCTCAAATCCATCAGACATAAACTTTAAATTAACTTAATAGAATTGTAAATACTAAGAACTAAATAAGTAATATGGACAAAAAAAAATTATCACTCTAAGATGCATAGTGCATAGTTTCTGTTTCTGATCCTTGGTATGACTACCTGAACTTCCCCTTTACAGCACGGTGTAAAACTTAGCATGTTGTAAAGGCAAAATCAAATCTAATTTGGAGGGAACTTGATCTCTAACATCATTTACTTGTAAAATGGTATTTAGTTTTCAGGATCGATTGATTGAAAAGAAAATAAAAAAGTTACAAAAAAAAAAAAAAACTAGAAAAACTGTTAAAAGACAATATTTATGTTGATGTTCCATACTAACCTATCTAATTTAATTATGTTAATGTCAACACTCTAAGTGAAATATTATTTTCCTTTGTTTCCTTTCGTGGATTTACTTCTAATGTACAAATGTAATTGCCTTATTGAATGTGAGAACAATACATCCTTTTCAGTTTGTTGATTGGTTTTTGATTGAATATTTGGTTATTATTTTGTTGCAATGCTTTGTAAGTGATGTAAATTTATAGTTGCACCCTAAATGTATGACCAATCACACATTCAATAGAGTAGTATGAACACCTATAAAGGGGTCCTTGGGGATCATTTTACTCATACATTCTCCAAACCATTCTTTCCATTCCCTCTACACTTTTTGTCCCCACAAACCTCCATTTACTAAATTTTGAACCATTAGCTGAATGTTGAATGTACCTATTCTAGCTGAATGTTTGATGCTGTGTTAGATGGACTTCTAGTTTGATCCCAGTTTTGAGCCATTAGATGAATGTCAAATGTACGTAAGTGTGCATTACATGAAGTATGTGTTTGATGCTGTGCCAGACAAACTCCCAGTTTAAATCTGGCTATGGTAGGTACACTGGCTCTAGCCATAAAGAGCCTCGAATATGTCTCACTTAGGCTTAAAATGTTGGTTTCATCGAAAGGACAAAGGGCGTTTGCCGAGAGCTGAAAAACTGTATAACAATCTGCCGACCCAACAAATTCAAAGAATCAAATTTAGAAAAAAAGAGGATCAACTGCGATAGACAGGGCTATAATAGAACTTATATATGAGGATCAACTGATGAATCTTCAAAAGAATCGTTTGCACTACACAAATTTGTGCTATGAGCTGCTTATCACAAACACAGTGAAGAAGACAATCTAAAGGTTCAACTCCAAAGGAACATCTAGGACAGTGCCAAGATATACATGCCAACATTTGAAAGACAGATTTTAAAACCTATATATACCAGAGGGCTCAGCGTTCTGAACAATCCAAGGATGTTCAAGAAGCTTGTGCAGTGGCAGACGCATTGAAGAATCCTTGACAAGCATCTGTTAGTACAAAAGGGAGAAAAATTAGGCATGACGATAACTAGAGAAAGAAGACATAGATGTTGAAGTTGAAGTGAGAAAAATGGAAACCTGACTAATGAGGTCCTTTGCAGCAGAAGAGACTATTGGTTTAGAGGGAAACTTAAGATCAACTTGTACAATCCTGTATAATACAGTGGCAAACAGCATAAGCGACACGAAATCCTTTTACATATTTGGTATAAACTATAGGAAACACTTCTCCATTATTAGAAACTTGCACCCTACAAGAGAAAGATTCTCTTAAAAAATACCTAAATTTTAGCATTACATGATGCTCAACAGATAGCGTTAAAATGTGGTAGGCAAATTTAAAGATGCTAATTTTGATCCGGCTAATACATTCTTTGACCCATGGTTACCTTCGATATGTATCAGAGTGTTCCTTCGCCTCAAAAGGAGGGACCCCATAGAGGAACTCGTAGCAAAGGACACCCAGACTCCAGATATCCACACTTGCATCATGCTCTACACTTTCCACTGTTAGGCACCATCAAAGTATTAGTGGAGTACAAATTAACTGTGTATCATGTAATCTGTGAAAGGCAATTCTCAGCATGTATTATCAATGAATTCAGCAACTTCGCTCTTTAAGAAGCAACACTAATTTGACCCATAAAGTCATGCATAGAGATGAAACCAAAGGGGTAACCACAGATTAGAATCCAATGTCAATGAAAATAATAAGTCGCTTGCAGCATTCATAGTCTATTATTACATACCCATCTCAGGGGGAAGGTAATCCAGTGTGCCACACATGGTTCGCCTGCGATTGAATGTATGCACAGACCACCCAAAATCTGCGATTTTAAGTTCACCCTGACCAAAGAAAAAGCCCAGAATGATATCAATACAAGGTACGTCCTGAAAGTTAAAAGGGACCAACAGATAATGATCTAGATGTTGATAATCACCTGTGCACCGATTAAAAGGTTCTCTGGTTTAATATCTCTGTGTATGACATGCTTTCCATGGCAATATATGAGTGCACGGGCTAACGATGCAACATACTGTCACGTAAGCCACAATAGCCACAATAGCTTATGATCAGTTTCCATATAAGAGAGAGAAAAAAAATAGAGCTGAAATATAAGGATAACCTGTTGTGATGCATCAAAATAATATAACCCAAAAAAAAAAGGAGGATCCCTATTGTACTTTATTGGGTATACATGTATCAGTACAAGACGATCTTCAAAAGCTTTACCCTTATAACTTTATGAACTTTACTTAACTGCAACTTTCAATAAAGAAAGGAACTACAAATCCGGAAGCAAGTTTAAACTTTAAGCGTTGATGTGAGAAAGTAAAAGTGGATCCCAGCATAAGTAGAACTTACAGTGGCAGCACGTCTTTCACTGAAGTATTTACATTTCTGAAGCTCCTTGTAAAGTTCACCTTTGGCTGCATATTCTAATATCAGATACACTCTTTTCTGCAATAGTCACGACCAGATAATAAACGATTAATAGCAGCATATTGACCTGTTTCAGTAATTCATGCTTCTCACATAACTGAACAGCTAGACATCACTATTTACCTGATCATAGAAGTATCCATAAAGGCGTAAAATATTGGGATGTCGAAGATGACTTTGTATTTCAACTTCCCGGCGAAGCTGATGCTCAACCTGAGACTGTTGCAGCTGGCTCTTAAAAAGGACTTTCAGTGCCACAATATGATTGCTCTGTTTCAGGATTACATAGAGGTGGATTAGGCTTGTGATAATTTCAAAGAAGTAAACTAAGAGCTATCAAGCGACAGATGTAAAGATAACACCAAAAAGGAGAGAATTTCGAACAATGTGTCTTGTGAAATATCACATTCTTCCATCCTTCAGATTTCTGCCCAAGAAGAATTACTAACTCTTTGTTTTGGAAGAGGATTCGAAAATAAAATCTAAAATCTCGCAATTATTGAAGACAAAGGAATCAAAAACGAAACGTCCAGCAGGCTTTTTTTTCTAAGCTTTCTGGGGCGACTTAAGTATTTAATAAAACAAATATACATTTCAACTTAATCAGTTTCCTCAGCAGGGCCAAAGCAAAAAAGCAAGAACTAAAGTGCGATCCAATTAAATAAAACGAAATCGTAGACTAAGACATCTCCACGAAACTTTGAAGCTCCAAAACACCGCAATGAAAAATAAAGTAGTTGGAGAGCGCGAAGAATTTTCAAAGCGTGTGAAACCTAACCCTTTTTTCTCTTGCCAAGTAGACATGACCAAACTTTCCTCGTCCGAGAGGCTTTCCAATGTCAAAGTCGTTAAGAGTCCATCTTCTTTTCTCCACTGAAGAAACATCTGAAGAAGCCTGCACAATAAAGCACAAAGTTATGACCACTTGAGAACATAGTCAAGAATAATTAGCAGATGTTATTGTGTAGACAAACAACAAAAGCCTAGACAGCGGAAGCTTCTGCTACTGACAGTTAAAAACTAACAGCCCTAGCCGCTGTTATTTTAGAAGACCCGGGTGCTCAAATTCATATACATATTATTAAATCCAAAGACTCAAACTGTCAGAACTCTGAGTGCTAAAAAGAAAATATAAAAAAACAGAGATAATTTGGGATCCGTGTGTTCCTCTGGAAAAATGAGAAAGCTCGACAGAAAATGAAAAAAATAATTCTTCCTCTTGACCCATTTTAGGGGTTTTCGTCATCCATTCCCGAAAACCAAACAGAGAAAAATAAGGAAAATAGAGAATGTTAAATTTTTTTGGCACAGGTCAGGACAAGGAAGGCAAACCAAAGAACAAACTTTTTTTCGGGAAGAGACCTCGTGAAGAAACCCAGCACTCGAGCCAGGGGACTAAAAAGCCAAAAAGAATGCGATCCAAAATTAGATTTCTTCCACAGTAGACCGTGAAACCCTACACATTTCACAAAAATGACAGCGAAATCCACTAATTGGACAAAAAGAAAGAAATGACGCCGTCAAATTCACGAAATCGAATTCCGAAAAAGAAACCCTAACTTTCAGATCAAAGAAACAAAGAAACACAAGGCCTACAAATCAAGAACCTAAGTCAAAGTCATTGTCCGCTTGAATTACCTTGTCTTGGGGTTGGGTCTCTGCAGCAATCGCCATGTGAGATTGAGCGAGCGAGCGAGAGCGAAAGAGAGAGAGAGAGAGAGATTGGCGGAGGATGAAGATGGCAGACAAGGAAAAGAAAGAGTGGTGGATGAAACGCTTGAAAATAAGCATTTTACAACGGTCGAGTTCGTCGCGAGCACCACGTGGCCCAATCCCGCTCACGCCTCTATTCAAAAACTGTCTTGGCATTTTCTGCATCTGCTGCGGCCGGAGCGTCTTTTGGGATCCATAAAGCATTGTCATAGTTTGACCTGCACGTGGTGCGTTTACATTGGGAACACACCTTTTTCTTTTTAAAGCAAAATGAATCGGACGATCCATATTCATCTGGCACTAATAAAATCAAAAGGTTGAAATTGTGGTTGAGCATGCCTTATTACACAAATTATACTACAATGATTAGCAACCTTATTGCATGCTAAAACCGACACAAAGTAAAAAATTTAAGACTTTTGAAAATGATTTTCACATCATTACTATAGCTTTTGTACAATTTAGGCATTCTTAAGGAATACTTCTTGCTTATGATCAATGTATAACTACTGAAAGTAAGATGAATAAAATGCTAAAAAAGATAAGTTTTTCCATAAAGTTTAGCCTTTCACTTCTTTTTTTCCCTCCTACATTTGGGCGAGTAAAGTAAGAGGTTAAGTCGATACGACACATTCTTCTAATAATCAGTATTATTAAATATTTAATAAGTTAATAAGTGTCTGATTCAATTGGGGGGTAAACCTTATTTAAGATATCTTGATTACAAATTTGATACGAATACATGCATTGATGTATGTTTTTTTAAAAAAAAAAAAAAAATCTTATGTGGGTTACCATTTCATATTAGTGCCCATTTAATTTCTTTCTATCGTTGGTTTTTGCCTAGTGGAAGAAAGATTTGGCAACGATCAATTTGTATGAAGGCTTTGAAAAGAATTAATTGTTTTAATGATAAGGTCCCTTTTTGTTAGTTTTTATATTTTCGTTCTGATTATTTAAGCACAAAGTACCTTTTGGTTCAGTTTTATTTATTTATTCTGTCACGTTAAATTGGACTAAAGTTGCTGTTTGTTAGAAAAGAAAAAGAAAAATTGTTAAGGAAAAGCTAAAAGAGTGGCATATTCTCTCCACCCTCCCATGAAAATTTCCCGGAGATAAAATTGGCGGATCTCCGTCACATTACCTTTGACGAGTAAATATATTCAAACCAAACCGCAATGGACGCTGGGGTCAAACGGACACCAAACCTTCGGACTCCGCCACATGCTATGCACTCACGAAGCCATCCAAGCAACGGTGCCACGCCGCTCTCCTCGCACCTCCTATTTTTGCATGCATTGCGTTGCAGCCATACCCTCAAACACTGCCACGTTTCAGCCACCACTGCTTATTAAGTACGAAGTTTCGAGGCCAGCTCCTCCTCACTCACTCGGATCCAATTAACAATTTTTCACTACTTTTCTGTTTATCCTCCACCTTGATCAGTGACACTTTCCCCAAGCCGGTAGCCATGTCTGATCAATCGAGACCAATGGGCCAAAGGGTCTACGACTCTGCGCCGTCCTCACGCCAGACCGTCAAGTTCGTGACTGCAATCGTAATTGGCGGCACGCTGTTAATCTTGTCTGGTTTAACCTTAGCCGGGACAGTGATGGGGCTGATCATGGCAACCCCACTTCTAGTCATGTTCAGTCCGATCCTGGTCCCTGCGGGGATTGTCGTATTCCTTGTTATCACCGGATTTGCATTCTCTGGCGGGTGCGGGGTGGCGGCTTTAACGGCATTGTCGTGGATTTATAACTATGTGACGGGAAAGCAGCCACCGGGGGCTGACAAGCTCGACTATGCAAGGATGAGAATCGCGGATAAGGCTAGGAATATGAAGGAGAGGGCTAAGGAGTATGGGCAGTTCGTGCAAAACAAGGCTCAAGAGGCTACTCAAGGTGCTTGAATATGACTGATAGCTTGTATGGCTTATCTATTGGGTGCTGATTCTCTTTTGTTTGACGGCAGCGACTATGTTTTTTGGTTCTTTTGTACTGGGCTTTGGTGCTTTACTTTTTCATCGGTATTAGTTTGCAACTCTTCCTGTATCGAGGAATTTCCCTGTTAATACTTAACAGGTTCCTTCCTATTTTGTTCTTGCTCGAAGCAAATAATGGTTATTTTACTTGATGGTGCTCATTCTATATATAGCAGAAGGGTCCTTTGTTCTTAGCTTGTTTTAGCAAAGAAGAAAAGCAGATTTCTTAGGATGGCTCTTGATCAGAACCCAGACCGGTCCTGTTCACAAGAGGGCCACGGCTTGGTAGAAATTCTCTGCGTAGAACGTCCTGTAAGAAGATAAGAAATGAAATAACAGGAAAGAATAAAACAGGCATTGCCGCCACAATAGGCATGGTGGTGGCATTTTGGAGACGAGTATGTATGTGGGTGGTGAGGTTTCTCCATCCTTTACCAATTGATTTTAGAACAGGTCCTTGCTCTCCTCTGGCATGTAGACTTCTTTACACTTTGTCTATGGTGTGTGGAACCCTGGTCTTGGGCATTTTTCACAAATGGCAGGGTAGGGGCATTTCAGAGATGTGTATCCATGTCGATTGTGAGGTTCTCCATCTATTACCAATTGATTTTAGGATAATTCCATACTCGCTTCTGTCTTGTAGGTTTTTTTTACACTTTAACAATGGTGTGTAGGATTCTGGTCTTGGACATCTACTCCACAATAGGCAGGGCAGGGGCATTTTAGAAACATGTGTCCACATTGGTCCTGACCTTTCTCCATTTATTACCAATTGGTTTTAGAATGGGCTATTATTTACTTTTGCCTATAGGGTTCTTTACACTTCCTCCATGTATTACCAATTGTTAACTCGTTTTTGCCTTATAGGGTTCTTTACACTTCCTCCATCTATTACCAATTGGTTACTCACTTTCACTTTTGCCTTATAGGGTTTTTACAGAGTTTACGTCAGGTTGCAGATGAGGAAAAGTGTTAAATATGTATTCCCCACATTAGTTGTGTGAGCATAAGTTCCATGATTTATATATAGTGGAGTTTGTCCACCCATTATCAATTAGTCTTAGAATGAACTATTACAGCATTCCTCTTGGAATCAGGAGACTTCCTTTTCGGTCAGCTATCTCCAACAATGAGCTATAAAGTGATTCACTTGTTATTTGCTGGAAAACACAAACAAAACAAAGAAAGGAAATAGACGAGAGAATGGGCAAGAGATTAATCAACTTCAGTATATGGACAAACTCTGCATTTCTATTGTTAGTTGTTGCAGGAAAGTACATGGATGGGAATTACAATACTCAATCCGTCAAGATTGGAAGCCTCTCGAGCTAATTCATCAAGATTAGCATCCCAGTACCGTAATACCTACCTACTACCGAAGTGTGCGTCAACAGCAAATAAGACAAGAATGCCAGAAACAAAATTTCTTGAGCCGATTTTCAGGAAGCCTTGGAAACATTCTGACTAGCTGATCTTGGGCTTTGGCTCCTCTGAAGCAGATACGAAGGAAGAAATGATGGAACGACAAATGCGAATCCGAGGCAAAACAACACCAATACTCCAACCCACCAAGCTTTGTGCGGGATGCCCAAGAGTAGTTCATCACAAACTGCAACGAGATTGGAATTTATTAGAACAAAATGTTATGAAGAATTCATATCCCATCGCATTGGGGGTACAAAATAACAGTCTGGCGCACAATGTCATTGGAACATCTATCCGAAAGTAAATAACTCCAACCAGACAGACCAATGCAATACCAACTGGCTCATCTTGCCTATAACTGATAAATATTACAGTAGACTGCAGGCACACACACATGCCAGGAGTCATAGACAAGGGACCGTGTATTGTCACTGTCTCGAAGCTTTGGCTACCATTGAAAAGATAAGAAGGCCACTGTAGGGGAACAGCTTTATCACCCCAGGAAAGAAGTGAAACGGTAACGAAGTAAACGCAATTCTCTTGAGATTTGTATCACAAGCTGATGCAATGGTTTCAGTGACCCTTGCAGCCATTTTGACGTTTAAATGTGTGGTAAACGATGCAATAACTTGATTTACCTATATTAAAGACGATGAACTGCCTCTCCTGGACATGTGGTATGGCAACAATCCCCTCAGGCTCCACAGTTACCATAGCAAAGATGCCACCCTGAGCGTAACCGCAAACTTTAAACATCAAGTAACATGGAAAAAGGAATTCAAAAGAACAGTAGAATTATCTGACCTGATCCCTGAGCGAGTCAAGACTCTCAGTTCTGAAAATAAGCTTTTCGGTATTGAGTAATCTTCTGTTGTGATTCAGCACCATGTCCGAATCGCCTCTCTTGAGCTGTATGGAAAAGCTAGCTGGAATCTGTAGTTGATTAACAATGAGAGAACTTCTAAAAAGAAAGTTCTGAGCAAGCAACAAGATACGAAATACATACAGAGGCTGGGTATGATATCTTCACTTCATACCAGGTATAAGGTTTGAGTCCCTGTAGCTGGTAAAGGCGCAAACCCTCTTGTAGTGGCAGAGTTTCCCTCTGCAGCTCTTCGCCAACATTTAGAGCTTTGCTATCGAGCCTGGAATATTACAGGGCAGTGGATTCATTCCACTTGCATAACATAAAATATCTGAACCAACGAATTCAAGTTGCAGAGAATTTACTTACACACTCAGGCTGCAAGTTGGGCCATTGATAATAATACCAAGAATGTAAAGCAGAACGAACATATTTCGCACAAATATGCAGCACATGGTAAACTGATTGAATGGCCACCCCGCTTCAACTTCTTCAGACTAGCAAACCACGATTTTGCTTTCTCCTCTGGAATACGTGCCGGTTAATGCTTGTTTATCCAGTAGAATGAAGAGGACTACCAATATTGTCGAATTAAGAGGATTTACATTTTCTGATTTCGATTGATGTTAGTTTAGTCAATCAACTCAAGCCAGCACCACAGAGTTCAACATTGAGATTTCCTTTTTCAGAGTTCTCCCGCTAACCACAGCTGAAACTCAGCTATAAGGGCCTGAATAAACGGGCATACATGCGAAAAAGGAAATCTCAATGTTGATAAAACAGGCAATTGAAATATGTTGTTTCAGCTTCTCAAGAAGGGTTTTGCAGGATCTGGCATCCGAATAGGCCATAGCTTTGACGGAGTCAAGAACCGATAAAGAAACACAACTCGGAAGGGTATGCGAAGATAAAGAATAAGAAGAAGACGAAGGAAGACGAAGGGTGGACATACCAGGCTCTGAGTTCCAACAATCGCCCGAGGAGTACCGGCTTCGTCTTTTGAGAGAGCAGTTGCCTCCTGAAGAGGAACTTGGAGGTGTTAGATTGATCAGTCAAAAACCAAAAAAGAAAAAAGCTACTCCGGGATTCTAAACGCTGCGTTTTACCTAGTTGGCAACGACGCCGTAGGGTTCCCCTGCACGTTGATTTTTTTTTTCTTCTCCGTTCTTGACCGGAACGACTACGTTTTGCTCCCGGCGGACATGAAAGACCAAAACCCCTGAATTTGTACTAACCGGTGATCGGTAATACTTGCCAGAGTCGTACCCGCCTTTGAAATTTTCTCTGAAGCATAGAAGGGGGGAAGAAGTTCATATGCACATTCGAATATGGTACAGTAATTCTAGGTTTCCTTCTTCAGTTCAGTTCGTTCATGGCTTCCGGCGTAATTAAGTCTCTCTGTTCTTTGTTTCCCCAGTTCTCAATTGCTGCTATAAATGACACGGACACTAGAGGACGGTGGGAACCCTTGGCCCCGACCAAAGAAGCCCAGGCATGGCCCTCTCTCTCATCACTCTGAAGCTATAGCATTTCTCAGATGGATTCTTTACCTTTGTTTTGTGGTTGTTCTGAGAGATGAATGCTAGTAATTCTTTTTAAGAGGCGATATAATCGGCTATCCTTAATTTTGTTCATTCAGGAATTTCATGTTTCACAAACTTATCATGAAGGACTTCTCAAGTTACAAGCCAAAGAGTATGAAAAGGCGCGGGAGCTCTTAGAATCTGTCCTAAGAGATCCTCTCATTGCGAGTGCTCAGGTATGAGTTTTTCACTTTCTTTGCAATTTAATTTTCAGATTTTAGTGTAATTTATTGCATATACGTCGACAGTCAGTGATGTTTTTCATTGTTTCTTAGGTGGATAGCAGTGCCAGCGATGGTCATCTATTGCAGCTCAGGTGTGCTATATGCGCTGGCTTATTTCTATGTCATGCCTTGTCCAGTTCGTTTCTTTTGTGGCCAGGGGTTGTTCAGGATCTTTCAGATGTTTAACCAAAAGCCAAAAATTTCTTATTTGCCTTTGCAATGGTTATGGTGTTTTGGTATTAATGTCTTCAACAAAGTAACTCGCATGGTCCTCTGCAGATTTTTGGTACTGAAGAATCTTGCCACTGTTTTTCTTCAACAAGGATCAGCACATTATGAAAGTGCTTTACGCTGTTATCTTCAAGCTGTAGAGATTGATACTAAAGATTCTGTTGTCTGGAACCAACTTGGAACATTGTCATGCTCAATGGGTTTGCTGAGTATATCACGTTGGGCTTTTGAGCAAGGGCTTGTGTGCAGCCCTAATAATTGTAAGCATTTTTGTTGTTCTTTCCAAAAGATTTTGAATTTATTGTTCTGATTCTAGCCATACACTCTGTGCCACTTCCATGGTTGATTTGTGCTAAAGTACCCTTTTTCTTCATGTCTCTTGCATTTTCTTTATATCAACTTTTATGTTTTCTCGATTATGCAACAAATTGTGACTTCTTTCTCAACAATATTCTACAGGGAACTGTATGGAGAAACTATTGGAAGTTCTTATTGCTATTGGTGATGAGGTGGCATGCCTTTCAGTGGCAGAGTTGATTTTGAGGTCTTGGCCATCACATTCTCGTGCTTTGCATGTCAAAAATACCATTGAAGAGTCAGAGCCAGTACCCTTTGCTCCAAGAGGTATAGATAAGCTGGAACCTAAGCATGTGCGGCTCAAATTCATTGACAAGAGAAAAGCTACTGACGAGGATTTAGATGAAAGTGTTGCATTGAAAAAATTGAACCAGAACATAGAAGTGAACTTGGCAGAAGCTTCCTGGATGGCTATTATTGATGCAGTATTGGAAATCTTACTTACACTGCATGGAAGTGGTTCTGATATGGGAGGTGAGAAGGGATATAGATCTGGGGATGTCAGATTAAGTATGCGCTTACCATATAGTTCTGAAAATGTTGTGGGGACTATGGAAAGCAAAGGGATTGATTTAAACTCGGTGGGTGAAAATGTGCCATTTGGTGACTCTGACTACGAAAGAGCTAGTATAGTTAAAGAAAAAGAAGCAAATGCTCTAGAAGAACAACCACATGAGAGACGGAGTTCTCGTCTTGAAAGGCTTAGGAGTCGTAAACCAGGGAAAGAAGAGTTGGATCCTGGTACTGGCAAGGATCTAGCCAAGGTTGTAAATCAATATCTAGAACCTTTTATTGTTGGTGGTACAGGAATTAAAAGTACCGTTCATGCCACTACTTATTCTAATCCATTGGATTCTGAACACAGTGATGTTTCTAGATTTGTGACAGAATCTTCAAAAAATTATGGGGCATGTCATATGGGCCACTTGCTTTTAGAAGAGGTGGCAAAAAAGGGTCTTCTCTATCAGGATGCAGTTGTCAAATTGTTGGAGTTGGAGAAGTTGACCCGACACTGGGGTAAGGATAGGACTCCTGAATGCAGTCTTTTTCTTGCTGAGCTCTATTACGACCTTGGCTTATCCTCCTCCACTGCTCCCAAAATGTTGGAATTCATGTCAGAGTCGTCTTATCATCTTTGTAAGGTCATTGAATCAGTAGCATTGGATCATCCTTTTCACTTGAGTTGTTCATTGGGAAATGAAAATTGCTCTCCGGTTCTCAGTGCTCAAGACATTATTGGAGTGTCAGCCAACAGCTCCATGAACAGGGATTCTGCTTTAGATAGCTCATTCCTAACCAACAACAGTTCTTTCTGGGTTCGATTTTTCTGGTTAAGTGGCCGATTATCTATTTTTGATGGTAACAAGGAAAAAGCTCAGGAAGAATTTTGCATTTCCTTCTCACTTTTGGCGAAGACCACAAACATGAATGATTCTACATGTGCAGTCAAGCGCCTACACTGCAAAGTTATTAAAGAGTTAACCATTGATAGGCTCCTTCATGAAATTAATATTTTGAAAGTCGATTTCTTAATGGAGAAGACTTTAGCGGACATGATTGAGAAAGAGATGTATATGGATTGCATAACCTTGCTTGCTCCATTGCTATTCTCTACAAAAGATGTTCACCTTGACACATTGCCTTCAGCTACTGCAAACACAAAGGGTGATGGTATTAACTCTCTTGAACTATCAGCACTGGACATTTTAATTAAAGCCTGTGAGAAGATAAACTCAATGGATGCTGAGTTATACTTGAGTTGTCACAGGCGAAAGCTGCAAATTCTCATGGTTGCAACTGGAATGGATGAAGGTCTGGCTTCACGTAAACCCTTCCATCAAAATTCAGGGTCAAAAGTGCTTTCAGGTTCTGATACAGAATTAAAGGAAAGTACAACCAAGCACTGGAATTGCTTGGTTGCAGAGGAAGTGAGGGCAATCAATGAATGTGCATCACAAGTGAAGAGCATCACTGAGCAGTCTGGACATTCTGTAAGTCAACATAAGTCTTAGAAGTACCTTATTGCATGGACTTGGTTGTTCAATTAAAGTTTGTCATATCTGAATCCTTACAATGCTGATAAATATTAGCTTGGACCATGTAGGGAGGACAGTGATTGAAATCAGTAGCTTTCAAGGTCCAGATTTAGAGTTTGGGGCATTAAGAG
This sequence comes from Casuarina cunninghamiana, assembly GCA_028551485.1. Classification (NCBI taxonomy): domain Eukaryota; kingdom Viridiplantae; phylum Streptophyta; class Magnoliopsida; order Fagales; family Casuarinaceae; genus Casuarina; species Casuarina cunninghamiana. Next base: position 27,207,419 of record CM052366.1, on the reverse strand, counting down.
GCTTTTCTATGTGAAACATTCATTACTTCTGGATTCCCTGTTTATTGTTAATATCCAAGAAAAACACTTATTTTGTCGGTGGGCTTTTTTTTGTGTTGGGTGGTGGGGGTTTTGTGGGATAGTCTACTGGATGTTTCTAATTAGCGTGTATTTTATGAGATAGTGGAATTTAGAGTTGAAATTTCGTTTTTTTTGCCTTAAAGATTTTTATTTCATGGGGTCATCAATATCTCTTCTGATTTGACAAGGTGAGGACAATTACAACTTCACTGAGATATCACAGATTGAGCTTGTCTTTCCTCTTGTTCTTAGAATCAATATGGTTGTCTGAGAGTGGTTTCACTTCTGCTGTTTAGGAGCACTAGACACCTAACTGATTTGCCTTTGTATGTATCTGATGTAGCTTCTGCTTTCTCTCTCCCTCTCTCTCTCTCTCTCTCATTCTTATTCTTAGTTTTTTTTTTTTTTTTACCTTGTCTAGGATTTGATAGGATCTTCTGTATTCAGATTGTTTGATAATTTTTTGGTTATGGCAGAGAGAAATTTGGCACTAAAGTAAGCTGTTGAATTCATTTTCTCAGGGGACATGGTGCTTTTATTCCTGAATGCAGTTCTTGTCGTTTCATATGTTTCTCATAAATTTTAAATTTCATTTACTAGTACCATTTGTGATTTGATTGCAGAATGGAATTATTGTCCCAATAAACTGCATCGGTGATATTCAGTCTTTGCTGTCAGCAGTCATGTGCAATGTTGCAAGCTCCCTAATAAGTAAAAAATCTTCCGGACTAATAGTTGCTGATCAAGCTGAAAAATGCTGCTTTGTTAATGCGGCAATCGCTTTCTGCAAACTTCAACACGTAAACCCTACTGTAACTGTTAAAACCCAAGTGAGTTATATCTTCTCTTTCTGAAGACATGATCTTACATGAGTTGCTAAAATCGTGGAAATAGTTTTTCATCTGTTGAAAAACTTTTCCACACTTATGATTGTGATTGTTTATTTCTCCTCCCTTTTTGTCCTCTCATTTTAGGTAGAATTAATTGTCGCAACACATGACTTGCTTGCGGAGTATGGGCTCTGCTGTGCGGGTGAAGGAAGCAATGGGGATGAGGGAACATTTCTCAGATTTGCAATAAAGCATCTCTTGGCATTAGATGTGAAACTTAAATCTAGCTTCAATATCAGGGAAACATCTCAATGTCATGAGCAGGTTTGCGATGATAGCCTTGCCAAAAGTTCTTTAAACGAACCAAGGTTGGCTACACTGGAAGTGGGAATGGGTCGGACAAAAGGTGGTGAGGATACATCTGAAGGGATGACATCCAAGGTCATTTCATCTCAAAAAGGATTAGCTAAGGAGAGTGCAGGGGTTGAATATGGAAATCAAGGCAGTGATGGATGTGATGTCCTGTTAAACAAACGTAAAAGTGCTAGCAATGAATTGATTGAATGTGGAAATGAGCTTACTGAGGATGAAAGGGAGGAACTTGAGTTAAAAATTGATAATGCGTTGGACCAGTGTTTCTTCTGCTTATATGGTCTAAATCTTAGATCTGATTCTTCCCATGATGATGATCTAGTTACCCACAAAAATACTAGCCGTGGAGATTACCAGACCAAGGATCAGTGTGCTGATGTTTTCCAGTATATTCTTCCCTGTGCAAAGGCTTCTTCTGTGAGTACCCATACTGCAACCAAACCAAATGTTGTACATTTCTCGGTGATTTCAATTTTCCTAACCTTTATTGTGTATCTTTTAGAGAACTGGATTGGTCAAACTTCGTAGAGTACTAAGAGCTATACGGAAACACTTTCCACATCCACCAGAAGATGTATTGGCTGGAAATTCTATAGATAAATTCTTGGATGATCCTGATTTATGTGAAGATAAACTCTCAGAGGAGGCAGGTTCTGACGGATTTCTTGAAACCATGAAGAAGATTATATTACCTGATGCAGGTAGTAAGACATCATCAGTTGGGAGGTATAGATGCATAAATTTTTCTTTTCATGAAAATTTTGCTACTTCTTTGTATGACCTATATCCATAAGTAATTAATGATTGCAGCTCTGTGCCGTATTTGGAGGTGTATTGCAATTTGTATTATCTTCTGGCTCAGTCTGAGGAAATGAGCGCCACTGACAAATGGCCTGGCTTTGTTCTAACAAGAGAAGGGGAAGATTTTGTACAGCAAAATGCAAAACTCTTCAAATACGATTTATTATATAACCCTCTGCACTTTGAAAGTTGGCAACGTCTTGCAAATATTTATGATGAGGTAAAATCAATTTCTGTTTTGTTATTTCCCTTTCTGAATGCTATGAAACTATAAGTATTTTGGTCTGGTGTTCAAAATCATTTCTGGTTTCAATTTGACTCTTTTGGAAACTGTCTTGTTAAATTACTACAGGAGGTAGACTTGTTGTTAAATGATGGCAGTAAGCACATCAATGTAGTGGGATGGAGGAAGAATGAAACTTTACCTCAGAGGGTTGAGACAAGCCGAAGGAGAAGTAGGCGATGCTTATTAATGAGTTTGGCTTTGGCAAAGACATCGGATCAGCAGGTTTTCTCCTTTATTCATTATCTACTTGTATCCATTACAAAGACAGGAACAGAGAGAGGAGAGGAAGTTAGGTCATTTCCAGTTCTATGTTGTAGCTGTAGCCTGCAGTATATATGTTTTAATAACTGGCCATGGCTTCTATTTGGTGCCTTACTTTTTGTGGGCATGTAACAAGATGCAGGTCCCGTCGAAGGTTTCTGATTTATTGTGATCAGATGATTGGGATTTAGTAAACCCTTTTAGATATTTTCTTGTCTTCATATGCTACATGCATTCGTCCTTCAAAATTAAGGAAGGACAAAAAGATGTAGTAATGATATTTTGATGCTGAAATTGCCTAACTGGATGGATGCAGTGCGATTCCATATTAAGCATGTCCTTACGTTGCTTGAAAACATGAGATATATGTCAGTGGTATAAGTACAAGTCATTTCTTCTTTGATAAAAAGTCTCTAGGCATGTTAATCATTTTCGTGTACTTTTTCCAGTGTGAGATACATGAATTGTTAGCATTGGTATACTACGACAGCCTTCAGAATGTGGTCCCATTTTATGATCAGCGGTCTGTTGTACCCTTGAAGGATGCAGCTTGGATGATGTTCTGTGAAAACTCTTTGAAACATTTTAAGAAAGCCTTTGAGCACAAGTATCTTTTTCTAATCTCAACAGTATTCTTATTTTATCTCTCTAGTTATTATGGACAAACTTGAACAAGATCCTTTTTTTCCTTTTGCTACAGGCAAGACTGGTCACATGCATTCTATATTGGGAAACTCTGTGAAAAGCTTGGATACTCTTTTGAGATATCATTGTCATATTATGATAAGGCTATTGCTTTGAATCCATCAGCTGTAGACCCTCTCTACAGGATGCATGCTTCACGCTTGAAGTTGCTTTACACACGTGGGAAACAGAATCCGGAGGCTTTAAAGGTTTTTGTTTTAATTAATTCTATTTAATTTAAGTCCTTCACTTGCTTATACTAACTATCCTTGTCTATTCCTTTTACATATTCAGTAAGTCTTGTGTCTTTACTCAAACTTTGTAGTTAGCATGTAGTGAATTTTTTGAACTAATTGGGAACGTGTGGGTGCACCGGCTTATGTTCATTGTTTGTTAGAATCAATTCTATTTCAATGATTGATCATCTTTTAGTTTGTATTCTCATAATTTGTCTTTTTTACTAGACATCTAGATACACATCTTGACTTTTTGGACCATTTCAGGTTCTTTCAAAATATTCTTTTAATCAGTCAGTCAGGGATGCTGTAATGAATATCTCTAGTCAATTGAATTCTGAAGCATCAGACTCACTGGTTCATATGGAGGATAGCACTCCAGCAAATGCTGATGAGATTAAGCATGAAAATTTTCTCAAATTGGAGGAGGCATGGTGCACGCTTTACAATGACTGCCTTTCTGCGCTAGAAACGTGTGTCGAAGGGGATCTTAAACATTTTCACAAGGCCAGATATATGCTAGCTCAAGGGCTTTATAAAAGGGGTCAGACTAGTGATTTGGAGAGGGCAAAGGATGAACTCTCTTTCTGCTTTAAATCATCTCGCTCATCATTTACAATAAATATGTGGGAGATTGATAGCACTGTAAAAAAAGGAAGGTATAACAGTATCCTATCGTTTCTTCAAATCATATGTATGGAGTATTTAACTACAAGAAAATGTAAAAGTTGCAAATTGTTTCCGAAATTACTTAGTGCTACAATTATTTGATGGCTCAGAATATAATCCTAGATAGAACTGAAAGGTGGATAGTGTTGATAGCTGATTTTATACACCTATTGTCTCTGGCTTTCGAATTTGAGTTGTTATATATGTGACGTGGAAGAAGTTATAAATTTGTTATTCCATATAAATCTATTAAACTATTCAAAACTATTAAAGTTGTCATCAACTGAAATCCATGTGGTATCTCATGTGGCTGCCAGTGAAAGGCAAAAAAGCACAACTGCTGTGTAAAAAAGAAATCTAATACTCTATATCTATGTGATTTCTAGTACTTCCTTTCCAACATTTTTTCTAGTTTGTTTAGTCCCTGTAGTTGTGTAGATTTTGAACCACCTTCTGGGCTACATAGACATTTACCAAATACTGCTCTCTTTTGTATCAGGCGAAAAACTCCAGGGCTTGCTGGGAGCAAAAAGGTCCTTGAAGTCAACTTGCCAGAGATTTCTCGAAAGTTTATTACCTGCATTCGCAAGTACACACTTTTCTATTTGAAATTGTTGGAGGAGACTGGAGACATATGTACCCTTGACCGAGCTTATGTATCACTTCGGGCTGATAAGAGGGTAACAATTTAACTTACAGCATTTATTTGGTCCGTAACACTTCGAGAATAGCTTACTAACTAAATCAACTGACATAATGCATGAATTAGAGGTTGAATTTTCAGTTCAAATTTCTCTATGGTTGAGCTTTTTTCTTGGAAGTCAAGAAATTGGATGCCGCTGTTGTCCACCAGAAAACCAATTACCGTTGCTTTACCAATTATGAATCTATCTCATTGAGTAGTTTGTCCGTCCTTTTCTTTTGGGATTAGAGGGTGTAGGATTGACAATCTGAAGAGTTGGTATGTTTTTGATAGAATTTGACACGTCTTTATAACTTTTTTGAGACTGCCTGTGTGCCTTGATAATACCATTGTATGCGGTTGATTTTTAAAGAGTAGCCTGGTATCACTTATTGCAACGTTCCATGCTTTACCTAACCTGTCCAATACTGTTGGTTACTTGATTTTTTTATTTTTAAGCAATTAATGTGCGATCTGACTTCCATTTTAAACAGTTCTCATTGTGCGTTGAAGATCTTGTTCCAGTTGCACTTGGGAGGTTCATCAAGGCCTTAATTTCATCCATGCATCAAGCTGAGACTGCTTGCTCTGGTGCTGCAAGAAGCTCTGAGCATGTTCTGGAGAAATTATTTGCTTTATTCATGGAACAGGGAAACTTATGGCCAGAAATATGTGGTTTACCCGAGATGAAGTGCATAGACATATCAGAGAACTGCCTATATGGGTAATCTGCGTTGAGCAAATTTTCTGATTCACTTTTGCAAGAATTGCTGATTTCTTTAAGCATCGCTTGAAGCTTTACTCTATATATCACTCCACAAGTATCAGAATTGAAAATTCTGAAATAACTGAATCTTTCTTTCTTTCTTTCTTTTTTCTTTTTTTTTACCCCCGCCTTTTGGTTGGGGGAGAAGTGGGATGTGGTTGTTAAAATATTAAGTAGTTACTGGTGGTTTTGACAATGTACTGGTATTGCTTCCTTTATGCAGATATCTCCACGAACATATTGTATCACTGGAGAGAAATGGCAAGCTGGAGACCCTAGAAGCAATAAATGAGAAGATTCGAAAGCGATTTAAGAATCCAAAATTATCAAATAGTAGCTGTGCAAAAGTTTGTCGGCATGCTTCTCTTGCTTGGTGTCGATCCCTTATAATAAGCTTGGCATTGATCACCCAATTACCATCTGAATTTCCAACCGATCATCCAGCCATTATCAATCCATCAGATGCATGGTCGGAGAACAGCCATCTACTGTGTGTTGATCTGCAAGTGAACGAGATATGGAACTCAGCATTTGAAGACTCGACTCACTTAAAAAGTACTGAAACAAAATGGCACCCAGTTTTATGTAAAATTAAGAATGTATTGATTAAGAAAGCTTCAGATGAAAACCTGGAGACTGCCAACAGTCTGCTGAGATCTTCTTACAATTTCTATCGGGAGAGCTCCTGTGTAATGCTCCCATCTGGGGTCAATCTTTATTTAGTTCCATCTCGGTTGGCCGTGGGAGCAAAATTTCAACCAAGCATGGATGGGGTGGAAATACTTGATCTGAGCACTCCGAGGAAGCTTCTTTTGTGGGCCTACACACTATTGTATGGTCGTTGTGCAAACATTGCGGTTGTTGTAAAGCATTGTGAAGAAAATACAAAGGTATGTAGACTGATACCATAATGTTTTGAGGTGCTTTTTTGTTGACATACCAAAACAAGGAAAAAAGTGGTTTTTGTAGATGTTATCGCCCCCAAAAGTCTGGGTTTTCCTTCTGGTAATGCCAAAAGTTTTCAGGAGCATAAGTCTTCAGCTTTCAAGCATGGAACTGACTGTTGTGATACATATGCCTTTTCTTCTAACATATGTTTGGATTATGGTTTTGGCTTGCAGTCAAAGATGAAAAAAGGAGCTGGAACCTCATCGACACCCCCAAATATATCTAGTTCCACTCCTACTCACACAGGTTTCTGTTCTTTTCTTCTTCTTTTTCTTTTCTTTTCTTTTTTTTTCTTTTTTTCTGTTCTTGTCTTGGAGTGTGTCCTCTCTTTCTCTGAACTTTCTTTGTCAGTTTTTATACCGACGTAGATGACAAGAAGTCTATTGCTTGTTGTAGGTGCTGGGAAGGATGGGGCACGCCATGGTGGAGGCAGTGATGTGGAGGCTTCTCCAGTAACCACAGTGGCATCTGCTCTGTTGTCTGATGATAGCAGACATTCTGCGGACAGTCAAAAGGGTTTGCTTTCTACCCCACAACAGCAACACTGTAAAAACACTCTTACCGAGCGGAGCAACTCCACGGGGCATGAAGGAGGAGATTCAGACAGAACTTGACGACTTCTACAGCAGCAACACTGTAAAAACACTCTTACCGAGCGGCGCAACTCCCCGGGGCATGAAGGAGGAGATTCAGATAGAAGTTGACGATTTCTTCCCCGTGAACTTCATCTTACTGATTGTGGGGAAGCCATCCAAGTGCATCACATGTAAATTTTGAGGGTTTCTTAGGAAAATGGTGTGGTCTGAAATATCTTGTATGAAAGCCCAAGGCTGATTGAGAAGTAAATGAAAATGCTTCCGGCATTTTTCTGTAAAAATAGCTGAGAATATACTTTTGTAATGTGAAGTCAAGAACCAGTTGTAAACTAGCAACAGCATGGCTAACCAAAATAGTTGAGAGATAATTGTATTGGGCCAATAAGTTGGCGTTGTTAAGCAAACATTATAGTGCCCTAATTGTTAGTGAAACCATTGACAGACACTTGATTTAGTTTAAAGTAAATACATGGCAAGTCACAAGTTCAATGCAGAATTAAATAAAAGCAATGTTGTTCATAAAACCATAACTGTCTTTTTTTCTTTGTTAGATTTATAATTTTATTCTTTTCTTGAAAGAAAAGAATGAAAGTGTTTTAAGCGTGTATTGAATTTTTGGTAAATAATGATAATTATAAATGTATTATATATTAATAAAAAAATTTAAAAATAATTTAAGCATCACTAGTATTTAATGATAGCTTTAGGTATCATTAATAAAATCTGCATTATAGTGTATAAATATAAGTTTTTAACAAAGGATAAAATAATAATATGGGTAAACTGGGATAACAAATTCTTCAACTCCTCAGGATAGAAGATAGGCGTAGCAGAGCTTTGTGAGGAGGAGATACAAATTCAGACTGCAAAGGATGGGAAGCAGAGCGCTGTTGACGCTGAAAGGAGCGGCAAGTCTTGGTATCCCGAAGTGCCAAATCTTCAGCTTCAACAGTAGAAGCAGCAGTAGCAGCAGCCTCCGGTTCTCAAAAGACGTTTCAATCCGCAACAGCTCCTACCAGGAACGAAGCTGCTCAACCACCACAGTACGGTCCTCCCTTGAACCTCCAGATGTGCCCCGTTTGGCTGAAACTGCTCGAATCTCTCTCACGCCAACTGAGGTACGCGATACGGCGATCTATTTATACGTATTGGAAATATTTTGGCTTTTCTAAATTTGTTAATTGTGTTGTAGGCTGAACAATTTGCTCCGAAAATCCGACAAGTCATAGATTGGTATGCATGCTATGCATTCTCTCCTCCTCTTTGTCCTTCTTTTCCTGCACACATTTCAAACGAGTAAATTTTCAAGAAATTGGACGTTCCTCTGTGTTTTTTAAATTTCGAGTACTTTTCGGACTAAATGTCAAAGTTGGAAGCGTAAGCTATATGGAGTCGTTGAGCTAGAAGTGCAGTGTGGTTAGTTTAGATATAAACAACGACAGTATTTGTGTACAATAAGGGTTAAATCCCTGTGCCTTTGTTTGTATGTGCATGTTTCTGGATGTGAATGCTTTAACTTCTCGTCACTGGTGCTTGGAAAATGTTGATACTTTACATGAATAAAATGCGTATGATTGGGTGAAGTTTCGGTAAGGATGGCTGAACGGTTGGGCATTTGGCCCGTCCTTTTAAGCAAACTTACCACTATAATTGTTTTGGTTGGTTATTAGGAATGATAATTTAGACTTGGAATTATCCTTATTTTAAGCATCCTGTCATCTGATTTTTCTTATATATACCGTAAACCCTACTTATATGACAAGGTCGGTGTTATTGCTGTTTTCATTCTTTCCCCTGGTATTATTGTCTTCTTGTTTACCTCATTGCTGCTGGTTGGACATCGCAGGTTTGGACAACTTCAGGATGTTGATCTTGCTAGCATTGAGCCTGCCATCAGAGCAGGTGCATATAAACTTTTTCATTATAACTCATGTATTGTAGTAGGTAAAGTAGTCCACAATGACGTGTTCATGACATGATTGGATTGAGCCATTTGCAAATTTTGTGCAGTTCCAATCTAAGCAGCTGACAGCCTTCCCTGTTAACTTCACTTGTAATTAGTGAAGAGTGTTAGGAGTTATGCAGTTCTTTCTTCAAGGTTTTGAGGGGTAGGATAGACCTAGCACCTTGTCACTGAGTTCATATCACAAAATACCCTTGACTTCTTGTTTAGTATACTCTTTCAAGCAATGGAAACTCTCCATTAGAAGGTAGTGCAGACAAAATGAATCACCATTGCATCTCATTAGCTAGTAACCTTCTATTGCTAATTGCTTAAGAAAGTCCAAAAGAAAGCATTGCTGATCACTCAATGATGCAATTGATGAAATTTTTCCTGTTTTTTGTCTAAGGTTGTCCTAGTTAGATAAGATTACACTGGTAAGATGGTGAAAAAGATCAAGATGTCTGGCCTCTAAATGACAGTGAATTGCAGTGGCCTGGACTTTCCTCTTTATTGTTTCATAGCAGATTAACACAAATATTGCTAACGTTGCATGTTCTATTTTGAAAAAAGCTATACATCTCTCACCTAATAATCTATCTTTGCGGTAAAGCTTTTACCAAAATACATGAAAGGGGTGAAGGAATGGGTAAAGGTTTGAGGGGAAGCTGTATATCTGACAATAGTGATTTTAACTTATTCACACTATCTACAGACACTGAAGGCGACAATTTGCGTGATGATATTCCTGAAACATTTGAGAATAGGTGAGATGGTTTCTTCTCTACCCTGCAGTTGAAAATTTGGTCTGTGAATTTCTGATGCAATTAACGTTCAATTTTTTCCATTAGCAGGGAGGCTATGGTTGCTGCTATCCCAAGCTATGAGGAACCATATATTAGAGTTCCCAAAGTCCTGAACAAGGAGTGACGTTTCTTTACGTAACTTGTTTGTCGTTTTCTGTGGAAGTTCCAAGTTTTGTGGCAGAAGGAAAGCAGATGGAAGGAATTAACCCCATTTTCATGATAATCAGCTTATAAATCTATGAATTTTAAGTTGTCTAGTTGGAGTCACGTTTCTTCCCTGTTCTTTGGAGATTTGTTGTCACGGTGAACCCGTGCTAATGTTTAGGTACCTGGCCAGCCATGAGGCGTCGACAGGAACTGAAGACATTCGTTCCCATCGGATATATAAGGGGGTTTCGGAATTATTTTTCATAATTTATACTTGAATAAAGCATTCAGAAAATAAAATGTTATTTAGAATGCTTTTCTGTCATATATAAAAATTAAAACTAAAATTAAAATTTAAAAAAAAAAAAATGCCTGATTTGAGACTTGGGAAAAAGAAGGATTTTGATTTGCAGAGGTTGCCAAAAGATAGGCTTTAACTCGTTTGTAGTGCTCTTCCGAAGCATAAGGAAATGAGCCAGGGAACAAAAAAGACACCGCGCCGTCATGCGAAGGAAGAATGGTCGGGACGACATTCTATGTTAAAAGCCCTGTATTTAATCGTCAAACATCATTTGTCCAGAGGATTGCGTTTTTCTAGTGGCTTCATGATTGATACTCGGCCCTGCTGTATACAAGAAGCTAAAGGTAACTAGGTGGATTGACAACTGATGTTCTAGACGCGCTGCTAACTGAAGTGTTCTATGAGAAGCCTAAACTGGAATTACGCACTTGCTATGAACACTGAGTTGCTTCTTTACTAGTGGGAATTTTAACGCTGGCCGCAAGAGTGTCAGCAGAACAAAGGGCATCACCAGTTAAAGGTCTCTATTCCTGTGTGTTCTTGAGCACAATCCCTGACCTCAAGCTCTGCTTGCGTTCGTAGGCTAACAATTTTCCGGATGCTTGGAAGACTATTTAAGTCATCCCTAAAGGCCAATGATAGTTCAAACTTCTCGGTCTGGGACTTTTAGATTCGCTAGCAGAATTATTGGAACATTTTTTGTATCAATGTGCCACGTGAAAGACGAATAGATATCAGAATGCTGCAACTTCAGTCACAACTTGTTAGTCGACGACATTTCCAACACGAAAGCTTTGGAACATATCACATTACGCCAGGTGGTTATCCAATTGTGTGTACTCAAACCACTTAACTAATAAGTAGATAGATCATACGCAAAGATGATACTGTACTATGGTGTAAATCCTTACGGAATAAAAGTACACATTGCTTTCATTGCCTGTTCAACAAGGGATTACAATAGTAAATCTTTCAATCTCTCTTTTTTCTCTATCTCTCCATTAAATTTTTCTTTTCATTTTCCTTTCCCTTTTCCTTTCTCTACATCTCTAATCTCTATGTCAATCACTCACCTACTCTCAAAAACATACAAAAGTACCTGACAGAACAAAAGCATATGTTAACGTGGGAAGTCATCTTGTTGACAGCAATTATTATGACTGCCAGAACTGCTCAAAATTGTTACTATACAACGAACGGTCCTGGATCTCCAGATTTGCCACATGCCAATTGATAAGCCGGGACTGAAGGAATTTACATATGACCAGTCCAGCAGGAAAAGTCCACCATTCACTTTCATCCCTGTGCCAAAGTGTACCGTTAGATAATCAGATGCTAAATGGTAGATGGTTATTTTCGAAGTTAAAAGAATCTCACATGTTAATATTCCATGGCTGAAAGTTCGGATGTATTCTCCTGGGTGATTGAGAGTAATAGTGAAAATATCCACAAATAAATGCAACCACCTGAAAGAGGGTAATAAAGTAATAACGTAAGGTTCTATCAGAAAAAAGGGGGAATAGAAGCTATCAACCACCTAATGAACTCTCCTGGATCCTACCGTATAGACGAGTGTTACCATTTAAGAGACAGCAGAGGGTCCGCTTCTATTATGATTGTTGCCATTTGAGTGTGTGTTTTGGTGTTTGTTCAGTGACATAAATTTTGTGCTCCATTCAGTGTAAGGGAACAAACTAAAGGAGCACGATAATTTGTCCAATTCAAACAACTATTCCAACCAAAATTTCACTTAAAGCTTTCAAGACTTGTATTGTCATATTTCTTTCCAGCATGTAAATTCCTCAGCTCGTGTGTTCATTGGGTGAGGAAGACAAGCAATAGCAAAGTAGATCCCATATAAATACTCAAGTACTACTCAACCAGAATCTTAATGTGCAGAATGCCAACTTACAACATTAATCAAGGATGTAACGTTCCACAAAGCATAGAAACGTGCAAGGCCTGCTGAACGTCTAGGTCCATGACTGAATAGAGCATTGATTCCGGCAGGAAACGGGAGAAGAATGCCAAGAGGTAAAATAAATAAAACCAGGAAAACATCTGCCAGTGAAAATGAATACATCTGGAGCAAAGTAAGCAATACTAAGCTAAAGTCCCCCAAAAGTAGCATTGAGATGACTAAACCAACAAGATCCTGCAATTAGACAGTGAAAACCAGAAAAAAAAAGAAGGAAATTATGGAGTGAAACAAGTAATCTAAATTTCAGGTAATTTCAGCCAATAGAACGCAGTAATCAATCCAAGCATGGTTTATACCTGGTGGCCAACAGGTTTAGTATTATGGAGTACGAAAGAGAGAGGATAAAATATTTCTCTCTTCTCTTCAACGACTTGTAAGCTGTTAGCATCTAAAATGCAGCCATATGCCCTTCTTCGCCTCATTAAACTTTCATTGCTTGCTAGTGCCCGACTTGACAGTGTTTCTTCCCCCAAATGACCAGAAGGACTTACTCTGTAAGAGCTTTTCACACTGTAAAGAAAGGAAGATTTGAAACCCAGTCAAATTTAATTCAAAAGTAGAGCAGGTGCATGTGCATCTCTTTCAAAGCATGCACAAGATTCAACTGTACACCAATTGACGTCCATAATTCCCAATTATCAGCTAAAATAAGACAACATAAGACTAATTTCTCGACTCAATGCACATATCGATACATCTGTATATCTCAGCTCCCTGCTACTTTGCCCAGAGGCACTTTTGATATCAGATTTACAAGCTTTCTGTATATCTCAACATAAGACTAATTTCTGCCATTACCAGTTCCGTACGTAGAGATGTGAGATGAGGATGGAACACACATGAACTGTAAAGCGGAATAATTTTGTTATCACTTTTAACATAGGCTATAGGTCATAAAACCCTACAAATCATTACCGTGACTGTTGCTCAGTTCGTATTGCTGCACCAATATTTCTAAATGTTGCAGGCTCACTTTCTTCTTCAAGAGCATACACCATAAGTCCATACTGAAAATAGCCACAAGCTGTAGCCTGAAACCAAGCAAGATCAACACGTATTCCATGGTTCCTTAAAGCAGGATTGGCATGAGTTTCAAGCCATCTGAGAACAGGTCTAAATGTTACTGTCAACCGTCCACGACGAACTAAGCGTAATTGTGCATTTAGACCAGCCACCAACCGATACCATATGGTAGGTGGAACTGCCTGCAGGCACGAAACAAAACAGTCAGCAAATTCTGCAAAGGTAATTGAGCCACACCCCACGACCCATTCTTTCCCCTCTTCCCCCTGTTTCCCCTCCCTCTTGCATGTGTTTTGCATGTGTCTGTGTGCACCCTAATCTACTTTTAGAATTTGAGTCCTCATATTAACTAACAAACCTGGCTCATGAGGCTTGTGAGAATATTATCACTGTTAAGTGAGAAAGGAGCCATGTAACTTCCGTCACCTCCAAAAGGTAATGACATTGGGAATCTAAGGTGTAAGCGAGGAGGAAGGTCAGTTCTCTTTTCATCACCTCCAAGGAAGAAGTCCACATATGCTAGCATTAAGTCAGAAGTTGCAGCTACCTACAATGAAACATGAAATACCCAGGCTAAAGATCCATCAAGTCCCATTAAGAACAAATTAATTTTCACACTCAGGAATTAAATTTCCAGAAGATGACTGACTGAAGAAACCAGCTTGTGCAAGATAACACGTTCCAAAAAGAAGGTAATGTGTCAAGCAAAAGGCATACCCATTCACAATGATGTATTATACACAAAATACCAATAAACACAAGTTCAGATGTGATATGTGTTTGTTAAAAAAATATGGGGATTATGGATGCATTAGCAAGAATGTATTGATTTTGCTGACTCTGTTGGGCAGGAGAAACAGTTGGACTGTGTTAACAAAAAACCATGGATTTTAAATACCTTCAAAAGAAACCACAATATCAGTAGCTGAGCTACTAAAGTATATCAATTATCCCCAACAATTCATGTATCATCAATGTCAGGGTTGATGCACCTCAACCAACCTGATCCAACTTTAACCACTGATTAAGTATCAGCAATGTATAAAGTGCAACACTCTAGTTGATCGTCTAAGGAGTCGCAACAAATTCAAACCAAATAATTTTGCAAAAGGCTACCTTGATCCCTTCATAGAGAGCACGTGAACGGCAAGAGCGTAAGCAAGCATGATCATATTCTGATCTAACAAACTCACGAAGACGTTGCAGTTTCAATCTCCGTCTCCATTGTAGCCATGACCATGCAAGGGGATATGCAAGAACAGAAAGAATGCTGTATATTGCCCCCTCCCACCACTGATAAGCAGCCAGAGCATTTATCTCATCAACAAAAGTATTGAATGCACCCTCATATCTGCCAGATCAATTAGATTAGGAAAAAAAGTCTTTGGTTTCAAATAAAATCATAACAAACAGCGAAATCCCTAAAGCTCATAAAGGGAAAATTTAGGCAATCAAGAACAAAAGCCAATTTCACTTACACAATCTCTTTTATTTGTTCAGGAGGCGTGTGTGGAAGATGCCAAGGTTCACTGAAAGTATTAGGACCCATGAAATACATTCTGTGCACATGGCTCTGGGACTCTTCAGCTCTGTTTGTTTCCAAAACCTGGTATCCAGATAGCATGCAATTGAGTCAAATGTCTAAGTGGAGAGCCACAGACAGAAAAGAAAAGTTTATAAAAGCAGTGTGACAAACAAGAAAATCAATATGACAAAAAAACAATAGTGCAGAGCAGGTGCGTTTGAAGGAAAACCTCATTCAGAGACTCAAGAAAAGGAAAGGAGTGATCAATTTGAGATCCATGTTGAGTGGGAGCTGGTCCTGGTGATTCATCAATTCTGAAAAATTTCATTCTTGCAACACTAAGCACCACAGCTAACAGAATGAGAAGGCCCAGAAGGAAAAGTCCGAACAACCAAGGCCCTCCAAATGTAAAAACCAACTCTTCAAGTGCTGTGTAACAATGTGGCATATGATATCTGTCAGAAAGGCATTTGTAAGGACAAGGGGTCTCAGCTACACCTCCTGTTGAGAATGCATAACATCAGCTGGCCAGACTCCAATTATATTTTGGATGTGTTTACAAGAACAGCATAAAGCAACAAGGACATACAGCAAATCAAACTAGGGTCAACAAAATGGTAACCCCCACAAAAAGAATCATAATCTGTAGGAACTGACAATAATATGAAGGGAAGAATGCCCCCTTATCTCCAATGACACAAAACTAATCTGTGACTATTAACTAAAAGGTACCTCGGACTTGAACATAAACAGCACGATGGGGAAGCTCTTGAGCAGGACATTGACGACAAAGCGTACTATCTGATCCAGTAACATTCTTATAAGTGCCAACTGGACATTCCTTGGATATGCAAACAACATAAAATATAAGTTCCAAAAGCTCAAAAAACTTAAGCTAGAAACAACAATGAACATACCAATGCCGAATATTGAATGAGAAAGCAAAAAAGCAAGAACTAATACCATCTGAAATGTGGGAACCTCCTCATACCCCGAGTTTTTAAAAGGATAATTAGGACCCTATGATGTTCAGCATTCACCATTTTTCTATTTACGATTCATAGATATAATATTGCATGATTCTTGAAAGCAAACATACCCCACGAGCTAGAAGTAGCAAAAGGAAAAGTGCTATATATATTTTCGATTTGTTCCTGGTAACTTGAAGTTGAAAATATACATGTTTTGTTATAAAATCTGTCTCCAAACATAAAAACTCAAATTAAGACATGCTTAACAAACAGAACATGAACAACCACAAATGCAATGGAAAAATCTCAATGTTTTATATTTCAGAACTCACCTCACAAAATATACCATATAGTCCTTTTGGGCAAGCCTTCCCAGTCACCGTTCCATTTTCTCCAGCACGGCCTAGATGTGTACCAGCCCCTCCCCTATAACCATTACAGACCACAACCAAATTGTAACAGGAAGACCACAACATATAGAATCAACAGGGAATATTGGCTACATACAGTCCCCAAAACAAAGAAAAACTAGAAAGAATGAAGTCAGGTAAACAAACTGCACTGAAAGCATTAGTATTGAAGTTGCCATATCAGTCTTCCACAACCTGCCTAGTACATTATGAGAAACTAGACTCTCTCCATAAAATATGAAAATCCCTAGACTTCACAAGAACACAGAAATATGTACTGTTTGAATAAGATTGTACAAACCTTGCATCAATGCTTCCTTTCACCGTAGCAAAAGGCTGGTACACATCACCGGTAGGGATGTCAGACCAATGAAAATGTATCCTGCCACCACCTCCTCCACCACTTCCATTGAGACCACCGGTACCCCCAATACTTGAAAGAACAGCAGACTCATTAACGGCTAGTGTATGCAAAAACAGAAGGATAGTTCCACCAGACCCACCTCCAGGACCTATTAAACCATCTGCCATACCATATTTTTCCATTTCACTAGTTCCTCCAAAACCCTCTCCATCGGCACTCAATGAGCCTTCAATGTACAGACTTGACAAGGGATGCCAGAATGAACCCATTACTGCTCAAATAGATAAAATGCATGAATCAGAAGAATAAATTGTAAATGGTACAGTAGCTATAACCTCAAATAAGGTTGCATATGATAGGACAGAGCAAGCCTCTAAATAAAATAAGTAGCTACTAACTACTCTTATTGTTATTATTTTTCAATAAATAAATGAATGCGTTAAAAGATTTGCAAACAGCAATGCAATCTAGTATTAGTATCAAGCAAAACCCAAAGCCAACAACCAGCATTCTAAAAATTCAAAGATTAAAAAATGCAATCCAATAAGCCATCACCAGAATACAAAATTAAAGCATGTAAAATGATACCACAAATATAGTGGACTTCATTATTGACATATGTACATAACTAGACCACCAAAGTATTTAAAGAATGTGAGTTCCCAATTATCTCAGTTCAACATAGGGTGAAAGACATTTTAGACAAAGAGAGAAACTATAAGAGAAAATACAGCCATGAAAATGAGGGTAATCCAATTACACTCGAAATAACATTAATATTTTTCATGCAATACATGTTAGAGAAGACATCTTGACTAGTTGCATATTTCTTTTGTTCCCAGGTGTTCTTTATTCATGTCCTCCACCATTTAATGGTATAATAGTGTAAGAATATATACAAGTTGTCCAAATATGGGTTTACCTATAATACCACCACCAGCAGTTGATTCAACTGAGTTGTCATCTCCACTTCCACTTCCACTACCAAGTTCACAAGGCAAATCTGCTTTCCCGTATGACCTACCACCCTCCATCCAATCACCATCATACCATCCACGTCCACCTTTGCCACCATGCCCACCACCACTGCCAATACCACTGCTCAGAGTCTGTCCTCTGCCCACACCACCTATGCAGCCTGAACAAACACATATATGAATTCCACATAAATGAATGACAACTTCTTCAGAGAAATCAAAATATGATTCAACTTGTGTTGTTCCATACATTTAGAAAGAATACGAAGTTCAATAGATGATTCAAACTAAAATGAGTACGGGTATTTTAATGATTTGGGAGGGAGGTTGTGTGAAGGGCATGGGAGTGAGAGACTGAAGTAAATGGAGGAAGTATAACTACTTGATTACTCATGGATTAAGACAAAATTATAGGTGACAGGAAATAATACCCATCCCAGATACGCTAATTCTTCCAGAAGGCTGTACAGCTATAGTTCTTGCTCTGTGGAAATGAACGACAGATCCTTTTATAAGGCCTTCAACTGATATATCTTCAACACGACAGATCTGAAAACCAAATTGATAAAGCAGCTAAATAGATCTGAGCGGGTAATTTCAATTCGATTATGCACCAGCTCAACAGACAAATACCTGAAGAGTGAAGGACAACGATGAGTTAACATTACAATCTTCAGGGGGTTGAAGCAGCTCAGGAGAACACTCTTCATTTTCACAATGGAGCTTTGGTGTCCTACCATGAAACAAAACGGGATATTCACAATGAACTAAAAGGCAGCATTAGATAAGTTCAAGCAAGTGACAGTAAAACCCAAACTTACACAGCATCACTTGTTGCATTCTCTAAAGGACCACGCAAAACAGATCCAGGTCCAACCTTAAAGGAGAAGATACAAATTAATTGATAAATCTATGCCCTTAAAAAAAAAAAAAAAAAAAAAAGGAATTCCTAAACTGCATGGTAGGTAGAATCCATTACTATAACTCACATGGACCAGCAGATAACTTTTCATGAATTAGCCACGAATTAAATTTTTTCTATGCCCAATTGCAACAGTATGAATAGGAGAATCATAGTGTCTTTTAAAAAGTAGTAAGACAATTAAATTCCCAATCTCTCATCAATTTGGATTTTGGGACGACCAATAACTTAACATCACATTGAAGCAAAGTCTCAAATTTGAATTCTAAAACCTATATTTTATCTCTCATATAAATTTTATGTATTGAGTCTCATTTACGCAGGATACAAGCCTACATGAAAATATTAAATTATTAACTAAATCATTACATTGAACTAGGGCATAATAGTGTTCAGAGATTCCATAATCACCATCAAACGGAGCACTTAAAGGCTTGACTACTACAAACTCCCCAACGAGTTTCTGAGCTGACAAATTAAAATCAGACAGAGATTAAGATGGGCCGCAAAAGTTTGCCAGAGTTGGACCAAACTCAGGATCAAGTAAGAGAATGGAGGAATGGATAAATGAGACAGCTGCTGAAGCAGTCAAGTAGAATTAAAAGCCACACTCCAATTATATTCATTATATATAAATATATAAATAAGCGAAGACTACAAAAAGAAAGGGGGAGGGTAAATGGAATGAGATGAAAAAAAGATCTAACTATTAGTGGAATTCACTAAAAAGAAGGTCCACCAAGACACTGCTAATCGCACCTAGTAAAAAGCAAGCTTCTACAGAGACATTAAGAATAGTGGAAATGATGAATGGGTAAAATGTAAATACTCCTTAATTGCTAAAAATGAGTTTAATGATATCGAAATTGTAACTTCAATCAGTCCGCTTAGATGGCAATGAAATGTGACTAAAACTTCCTTCATTCGTAACATTTTAGATGGCAATGTTATATTTCTTAAAAATAAACAACAAGAGCTTTTCAACCAAATAAACATATTCCAAAATAACTATCATTTCAACAAAAAGAGTCCTCTAGATTTAGAAGGGAGTGAGGGAGGGGGTGGGGTGTAAACAAGGAAAAGTTGGAGAACCCTTTTGTGGTTATGCACGAAAGAGGGTTTTGAAACTTGACCAATAGAGCACTCAATAGGCACACACACTACTGCAAATTCTAAATTATAAAGCCATACTCCCCACACTCCAACTTTCATTTATCAATAAATTAACACAAATCTAAAGTTCCAAGTATTTCAAAGTCAACTATTTAAAAGTTGCAAGATTGACAAAATGGAAACCTGAAATACTAGTAACTACAACGTAACTACATTTCTTAACTTGAAGCATCTAGAAAGCAGTCTGCTGGGCCATCAACAAAAAAGGTTTTAACTAACCTCAAAGACAACATAAATAATGCAACAGAAGCTTACATGTATACTGTAAAACAGAGATAGAACCAGTCTTTGTGCTTCAATCTCATTCCCTGGTCCAGATAAATCCAGCAGGCCTTGTCCATGAACTCCCAGATTTGCATTGGAATGAATCACAGATGACTCCTGGTATAGAAAAAGCAGAAAGATCGTTTATGAAGCATGATGGGCAATACACTACTTCAGACAAAGACAAATAAATGGACAGCCACACAGACCTTGAGAACAATCAAATTACTAGCCTCAAGCAAGGATGTGGCAAGCGTTGCATCATCACCACCATCTATCAGCAGTTTGGAATTCCACATCAAGAACATTTTTACAGACATGCGCAGAGCCCCATACACCTTGGGTTATAAAAACCAAGTTATCATAGCACATATGCATATAAAAAGTTATACATTCAACCTTTGCTGCATCAAACAAGATAGAAGTGCAAAGAAACCCTAAATGTGGCACAACCAGACAGGAAACCAAACAGATATTTGATATTGAAGACCCAGCAGCCATGTGTTTTACAAGTACGTCTCACTATCAGGCTGGGGAATAACATTATAAAATCAGAAAATAGCAAAAGATTGTCCACAAAATTATAAGAATGCAAGCAATGCACATATGCAGACACATTCACATAAAGAGGGCAGGGGAGAGAAGTAGACTCCTTTATAGCACCTAAACAATTACATCAAGATGAACAAGAGTTTCTAAGTCATGACACAAAACGAATCTGCTTGTCACTTACCTTCATCACAGAGTCGCTCATCAATAATTCTTCCGCCAATAACTCAAACTCTGATGAAGCATAATGTGGAAGTCCAAAACTCAACACCCCACCAGATAACAGACTTATTTGTCCTTGTACCTGAGAGCATGCGACAGCAGGAGACCACTGAATTAAATTCCAGAATAACCACCATAATTGCATTTCCCAGAATGATAACAGGTCAACCAAACTTCAGTCTCCTTGCCAAAGAAGTGGAGAAATTAATAAAATATCATTTATTCTTGTCTAAAATCAAAACATAAATCGTAAGATATCCATTCTCACCAAAAGACTGAGATAGCCCCAATAAAACGTGGTTGAAATGTTGAATCGAATACTTAAAAATAAGAATATCCAGATGAAGTGTAAAACATTTACAGTATGCACCAGATCTATATAAAGACACAATTATGCCTAAATATGGAAGAAGAATTATTATTATCCAATATACAGAACATATCCACAAAGGCACCGTTGTATCTCTCATCTCTTAAAAATATTACTCCATTTAGATCCATTTATATACGAGAATGGCCTTTCTCCCTTTGCACAACTATAGCTAACATAGACAGAGTGAGTTTACATAATAGGCATTTAATCTCCAGAAATAACCATAGGCTGACCACAAAAGTAAGAGAAAACTTACATAAGGGAATGCTAATAGAAATTACACATCTGAATTTCACAAACCTGCACACGACTCCAAAGCAATGGAACAGTGGCCCTAGCTTTATTTTGAACATAAACATTTGTCCAGAGAGGCTGATTAGGGAACTCCAAAAGAAGTGTCTCCGTATTTGTTGAGATGTTATTATTGCTAACAAAAAGGCTCCGGGGAACAGCATCATACAAAGTTCCAGCAGCACCTGCATTCTCTGGACAGCCAAAACTTGTTCCTCCTGCAAATCTCAACTAAGGTTGCAGTTGCTACTTAAGTTTCCACGGAGGAATGTAAAAGATAGATTCAAAATGAAGTCAGCTGATGATTTTCCTTTCTAAATTTATGTTTTTTATCCTACCTTATGTTGACAGATAAATACACCTACACATAGAGCATCATGCCCATAAGCCCACCCTGCAATCCTAGCTTATAAGTGGAGAATATGCTACATTCAACTAGTTGAAGGGTAAGCCCACCCCCAAGAGCCAGGGGCCACCAGGCGAACAACCACAACAAAAAAGAAAAAGAAATAAAAATAACCACGTGAACATTTCACCATTATGATGTTCAGAGACTACCAAAACTAATTCTTTTCTTCTACTTTCGTCCAAGTTTTTGTGCTCTCTCAAACAAATTGTAAACCCAAAGTCAGAGCACAAAACCTACAATCAATCCACAATATTCCATTCACCAAAACTGGTACACTACCCTCATCAATCAACACTTCCCACATTGGTTTCCGGCTATATCAATAAAACTTCATCAAGAGAAAAGAGCAGACAGACCCCTTAAGAGACCATTAACACACTGCAAATAATAATAGACAAAAAATTCCAGTTTCTATGTTGCTCCTAGAATGTTTAGAATATAAAGGTTGCTAAGCATGGAAAATGAATAGAACAAGTCTCACCATGCACAAAAATTTTTGGGTCATCATGCCTGCTGAAAACATCAACTGAAACTCTACCACCACCACCACCAGCATAACCATTACCTCCACAAGCACTTATCCTGCCATTACCAGTCCTGCTCTCAGAAAGAAGGGAACTTTAGTTAATTTTCAGAATGCAACTTCATGCTCATACAAGTTACACAGAACCAAGGGATGATAATAATGTGGAATAATATGGACTTGAATTTATATTCTGCTAAAAATTAAAAATACTCTTCCATACATGTGTCTAGCCTTCATACACCTGAATCAATTTAAATAACCTCCGAGATTCCGTGCAATCATAAAATATTCTTCCTTCATCATGAATTAGACATTAACCTATTTGAAATAGAGAATATTATTTGCACTACTTTCCCTTAAGACACTAATACAAATTGAATAATCTAACTGAATCTTTTACCAATACAAAACAATAATAAGAGTTCACTTAAAATGCTTAATTTAATAAGTTTGGGAGGCAACAAATTCACACCCAATTGATTGTGTTATATTCTGCAACTTAGATTGTCTCATATAATTTGATCCCAACTAATTTCACGATCCTTCACAAATCCATTGCTCCTCATTTAGTTTGAATATTTTTTCTACTGCAGGTATTAGAATATGACAAGGAGCAATAATTGGTGTAGTTATAATAAGTAACCATGGCCCTACACACACGAATGCACACATATATATAAAAACATAATAAATATATCTTGTTAAATCATATTCACTTCACTGATTGCCAAAGCCCATAATGTCATATTTCCAAAAGTGAAACTTAACAAGTACCAATGATGGTAAGTGAGACACACATATTTAATTAAACATGAAGGAGAAATATTATTAATACTTATTCATGAAGGCAGCTGTTTGGTCCAAGTATTAGAAGATCGTATGAATTCCTGAATAGATAGCTCTCTTGTAAATTAGATTCAAAGAGATATCCACATTTTCTCGCTAAATTCGGAAATCTTTTCTCTTTAGGCTCTTCTTAAAACTCAAGTTGCATACCATAATTAAAACTTTTTAAAATTACTAGTTAATAAATGGCAGGTATCTGGTTCAACCATCAGAAGAACATGCGAGTTCCTCTTTAAATTGCTCTGTTGTGAATTACATTTGAAGAGATATCATCAATTTATCCCAAACATGGAAGTCTTTTCTCTTCAGGCTCTTCTTAAAACTTAGGTTTCATACTATGATTATAACAGCTACTAAATAACTAGATTATAATAACTTAAACTCATAGAAAACAGTAAAATTAACCATTTAACAGATCATCCAACATTCTTCCTCTCACATGAAACCTAAGAATACCATATTAAAAAAGAAGGTAAGCTGTGAAGTCAAGATTAAAAAAGAAAATGTTTAGTCCTGTACCATTAGACCATCAGTTACCCAAAAGTTTAAATTAATAGAAAATAACAAATTCAATCAAATTCAATCAGTTAATTGCCATTCTTACAACAACAAGAAAATGACAAAATACCAAAAACCTAAACTGATAGCAAATCAAATAAAAACATTACAAGTTTAGACTTGTCTTTACTGAGCCATAACCAACACATAACCTTTAACTTTAAAGGATAAGTGGAACAACAATAAGGTCCGAACCCAAGAGCAGCTACTAAAACACAATTGAATATTGTATTTAATTATTTTAAGGCATGCATTTCAAGGAAAAAAGATCAAATGCCAGCACAACTACTCCTCCTGAATTAACATCTGAATCTTTTCTTGCTTCTAGATTAAATTGCAGAGTAAGAGTACAATTAAATCTATATGTAATAAATTTGTTGACAAAGGCCATAAGTGGAAAGTAATCAAGAAATGTGTTGGACTTTTCTATGGACAAATATTTCGAGACATCTAAAATGGAAACTTATACCTAAAATAAGAGGACAATAGTAATGTCACCACTCAAAGAAATTTTTAAACAATTGAGGTTTATATTTGGGAACAAAAGATAAAAAATCAAATTTACCTTATGGACAAAATTCACATCAATTGAGTTACAAAATGAAAAGAAACTATATGGAATGGTAACAAGGAAAGAAAGACGAGGGCAAGGTACTAAAGGAGCAAAACAGACATCAATAAAATTACTGGAACGAGAAAAAGGAAAAAGGAGGAAAATTTAGATATCATTGACCAAATAACACCACAGACACTCCAAATTACACTCTGGCTGTGGAAAATAGTGATGAAACTAAAGCATCAATGGAATTCAATTGAACCTTGTAAAAGTTGCCCCTTTGGTCCTCTTCTTAGTTCCATTCTTATTCCACCAATAACAAGGTTAGAGTAATGATAGAGAGCAATCCATTTAAAATGCTTATTTTATTTCTTGGCTAATAACTATTGAATGTTTGGGTTATGGCAATGGTTCCCTTCCTCCAAATTTATTAAAGAGAAAAGAATGAATTCTAGGGCAGTCGTTAGGCCTTTAAGACCAAAGCATCAAGTCAAGTGATTCAAAACTTCCCTCTCTAATTTACACCAGAAGTAAAACCATCAGGGTTTTAACCTTCAGCAAACTCAGGCAAAGACAAAAGCTGTTTTATTGTTCATTGAAGGGGTAACCACATAACAATATATGGCCTTGTAAGACTCAGAACTTTACTTTTTTTTCCTTTTTAACACTAAAATTGTTTTGTACAAACAAAAAAAGCACCTCAAATCTGAGGCGTGTACTGGCAACTAAAATCGATTGAAAACACAGAGAAGATGAATAGCCATTCTTTTACTTTTCCACACTCGGGGACGAACCAACTGGACACAAGACTCATGTCTCTGAATTTAACAGTAGTAATTGACTTATTTCTTTGCCCAACATTTCCCTACCAACCAAATGAGCGGTATAGGACAAAAATAACATGTAAAGTTGAAAACAAGAAAGATTAACGGAGGGTAAAAGATTTAATTACATTTTATAAGCCTTGATGTAGATACTGCCGCCAGAGCCACCTCCACCTTTGGTCCCGCCATCACCTCCATCAGCCAAAATACTCCCTCCTTCCACCTCAACATATCCCACAATCTCCATCTTTACCCGCCCGCCGCCTAACCCGCCATAGTCGGCCTCCTTGCTCGTCGTCCCCCCACGGCTCCCGAAAGTGAACGGCTTCTGCAGTGACGACCACGAGTAAGCATCGCCACCCCACACGTCCTCCGGGAGCTTCTCCTTGTCCACTAGACAACACGCGCCCCTCCCGCCGTGCCCCCCACCTGCCCCGCTAATCCCCTGCGGCGTCCCGCTCGTCTCCGGCGGTGGCTTCCCCGCCAACCCCGTCGTGTTGACCATTGAACCATTCGAGAAGCTTGCGTTGTCCGCCGCGAGCTCGAAAGCCCCGGTGACGATCGATGAATTGCTGCCTAAACTAAAATTCCCTGAAACGTTGACAGTTATTTGACAACCGGCAATTGGACAACGGAATCTCACCCCGGGTAGGATGTAAAAACTGCCCTTCCCTGCTATGTACACGTCGCGGGTGAGGTTCACGTCGCTCACTATCTGACACGTCGTGTCCAGCGAACCGACTCCGCTGAGGTCATCGGTGCACGAAACGGACGGCGGGTGAGGTGGCGGCGGTGGAGGAGCCGGGGGAGAGTAATCCTGGTGGAAGAGACTGGATTCGAAATCGAGAATCGAGAAGTCACTGCCATCAGAATCATGGTTTGCATGAAGGAGGATAGGGTAGGTGAGGTTCACAAGGGTAAGGAGAACAAAGAAATGCAAAATACGAAAGCGAAATCGAGCCATTCACGTGTGGAGAAAGTCATTAGAAAGGAGGGGTCAAGTCCGATTCCTTAGTGAGTAGCATTTGAAACTCACGGAAAAGAAATCTCCCCCTAAACTTGCTTATCTTTTCTGCTTGAATTCACACTGAGAGCAGAAAACTCGAAAGATAAAGATCTCTCCGGCGAAGGCGAGAGACACAGAGAGAGAGAGAGAGAAAAGCGAAAGAGAGAGAAGGAACATACGGTGGGAGAAAGAGACGGTTTGGGTAATTTCGGGAGGATAAAGAAGTAGTTAGACGAGGTCGTTTCAGGCAGCGCTTCAGTTTAAGAGCGTTGGATAGCGTGCTCTCCATTCAATCTTTTTTCCTTTTCTTTTTTAATTTTTCTTTAATGAAAATACGTAGACCGTCCTCGTAAAGCACTCTTAGTGGAAGATCGAGGGCCAGCAGTTACAGTTGATTGCAAGTTGCCGTGTTTCTTCAACGGAAGCTTCATCCACCTTAACAGAATTGCTGATGGTGACCCAATCAACGGCTCGGGGGAAACGTGTGAAATCATTATGCAGCCACGTGGCATTTTCTTTCATTTTCTTTCATTTTCTTTCATTCCCATCATTATATTAACCAAATAATATAAAAAGTTTACTCCTTAGTCGTTACTTAAGCGTGTCAATTAGCAACATGATCAAGATCTTTTGCAGGAAACATAATCTTCGTATTAATGGGTTTGGAAGAAAGTCAAGATGACAGATACAAGTCGAGTCTAGCAAGGCATAGTTTGCGTACACAACGTTGGAGGGACTAGTAGGTATGGGGTCTATAGGATTTGTTGAAAGTTTGAATGATTGGGTTCACGCCAACCTCGCCCTTCGCTGAAAGTCCACCTTCGAAATTTGAAATTGACATGACATATCACCGACGACCGACGAAAAAGAAATGGTGGGATTGGAAAGAGTTCTTTTTTAATTCTTTTTTCTCTTGGTGTCTTTTCAAGATTCACGCAGGGAAACAGGCAAGTTTCAAAGATGGGGATTCCAAGACATGCATGCACTCATCAAGAGTGACATGGACTGAAGATGGCAGGCCATCATTCCTGATCATCTTGACCACCGGAGCTTTGTCATTGCCTGCAAGTAGTCGTTAGTGTCTCCTCAAATAAGGGTGAAGCTAGTGGATATCCAAAAAATGGCTTAAGTTTCTGCGGATGTCTTCCTTCATTAGCTTTGTCAT
The DNA here is from genome assembly GCA_028551485.1 of Casuarina cunninghamiana. Taxonomy (NCBI): domain Eukaryota; kingdom Viridiplantae; phylum Streptophyta; class Magnoliopsida; order Fagales; family Casuarinaceae; genus Casuarina; species Casuarina cunninghamiana. The sequence continues at coordinate 27,180,097 of CM052366.1, read as the reverse complement.
TGCCTTCTTCTCAACCCTCCGTATCCATTCCTTGGTCACGCGAAGAACCCTCCCCGTTTCCTGAAGTGACTTGGGTTGGTAGTCCTCAAGTCCATACCTCAGGTACAACACTTGCTTCTCTATTGAATCCAAGCTGTTCAAAAGATTGCGGATGTTTTCTTTCTTGTGTTGTTCCATCACAACTTCTTCAGGGCTACTTACAGACATATCGGGCAAAATTTCCTGCATCAGATTGTCAATTAAACACTTCCACCTAACAAAATCATCTCAAGGACTTGCTATTACAACAAGAGAAGGTCTAGAGAATTTATTTCACAAATGGTCCTTTGATCTAAATGGTCTTCTAATTGTACCCCCACAAAAGTGTTTATAATCAGGTTCCAGTGGGTGATACCATTTGGACGGCAGAATTTTCGAAGAAAATACTGTTTCTATATGGAACAGCAGAAGCTTATAAGACAGCACTGACCGATTCATATGAAAATCATCCTACGTCTGAACATTGCCCAAAACAAAATAAGTTACACAGATCTACAGGATGCTACTGTGCCAGTATGGACGAAATGAATATGCTTATAAGAAAGGGAGAGTATGGAATTTAGTCATACCCTGTATGGAACATTGATGTCTTCTCCTATCTTCTGATCAGTTGAAGCCACAACTCTAAAGCACTTGCTAGCCGATCTGATCTTCGCCAAAGAAAGACCTGTGTGCTTTGCAATTTCATAATCATCTGGGTATTTTCTTTGGCTTATGTGAAGAGCCTTTCGAGCTTTATGTATCTTACTTATTGCGCTGCTTAATGCAAACTACAAAGCATGATAAAAGAGGAAAACATTAGGAACAACCTCGTCATGTCATAAACAAGATATTTCAACATAGAATCAGAACTCAAAGAAGAATGCAACATACAGGAACTCTGATTCCCCTAGCATACTGTGCTACCATTCTTGACATTGACTTCCGGATCCAGTACTGAACATACGTCGAAAATCGGTAACCCCTGGTGTGGTCAAACCTTTCAGCACCTTGGAGGATTCCCAGATTTCCAGCCTAATAAAGGGAAAAGTGAACTTGTAAATCTTCTCATTTGAGAAACCAAGAAAATGCCATTAGAGATGTGACTATTTTTGCTATACATATGTGAGGTAATACATGTATGAATGTGTAGATTCTTCCTATCCTTCATTTGGCAGTTCCATACAATTATAGATCTCAGCGGTAAAGGGATTGCTCTAAATATAAATACAGACTGATAATCAGTATGATCTTTGCACAAAGGGATTGCTCTAAGTAGCCATTAAAAAATCCAAAGAATAAACCAACAATGAAGAAGTATTTTGCCAGAGACATCTAAGTAATAGATTCCACATCGTCATCAAAAACAACTATACAATCTCACTGCTTCAAAGTCGTTGCTATATGGTTAACATGTACAAATTTATTTTTCATCTGAACAATTAATTCTGTAAAGGAGGAAATATTAGGTAGACTGAAGAAAAAGAAACTGAACTTGATAGTTTCTGAGTTAGTGTTAGCTAGACTGAAGAAAAAGAAATTATGACTCTCACATCTCCTGAGACACCATCTAAAATCTATGTTGAAGGACACAGGCTGCATATTTGTCAACGGATATGTTATATTACAGTTATTTTCCGTCTTAGACTTCTTTTTTCTTGTCTGCAGTAGTATCTAAGACAATATAACAGTAATGAAGAGAATTAGTCTACCTAAGCTTCTTGACAAAAAAAAAAAAAAAAAGACATTAACTCTCTTTAATTCTACACATTTCTGTGGTTAACAATCAATCCTTTACCAATGTCATAAGTGTCCTAGAAATCATATCAAGCAAGTTATATCAATTCAGAAAGTCTCCTAGAAATCATATCCACAAGCAAGATATATATCATTTCCTCCATTCAAAAAGTGTCCTAGAAACCATCAACACATCTAGTAATCTAGAATACAAAGGAAACAGCCTAACAAACCTGAAGTAAGTCTTCCAGGGCTATTCCCTGACCTCTGTAGTCTCTAGCAATGTATAGAACTAGGGAGCGCGTACTCCTTATAAGCTCATCCCTGCAAGACCAACCATAATGTAAATGCCGCTGCAACACCTTTTCATCAAGTCCAGCTGCTTCTGCCCAGCAACTCAAGCTCGCAACTAGACCAGTATCCTCTTCCAAAGTTCTTCTGATTGTCTCCAATTCAGCAACCAACTGAAACGATGCAGAACATTGATGTTAATGAATTTTTAAAAATTGCAAACACTAAGACACATAGATGTCCTGGAAGATTAATGCTACCTTAACCCCTCTTGACATTTCAGCCTCATGCCTGGCAATCTTAATCCTTCTACTTTTAGATTTCGATGCTTTTTTTTTAAGAGATGAACTGGTAGGCTTTCCATGATCTTTCCCAACAGTTTTTGGTGGCATTGACAGAGAAGAAACTTCGGTAGCATTTTCCAATGTTCTTCCTCTTCTTGATTTTCTTTCTTTCATTTTCCCAGAGCGAACAATAACTTTGCCCATATGATCATCCACCCTGCTTTTCATCTTTTGCTCTTCAGTCTGCTCAGTAATCACATCAGACAAGTCCAAAACATTTGAGACATTATGGGTTTTTGACAGACAGGTGTTAAATAAGCTTATAGCTCCCAGCCTTCCTAGTTGCTGCAGAATATCTCTTTCCATTTCTAGCACATCTGAATCAGCAAAAGTATCCTCTAAAACGTGAAGATTCTCTATTAACAAATTGAAATGCGCTGCCCTCCTGTGCACCTTTAAGTTCGTGGAGGAAGTGCAGTCATCCTTTTTAACAAACATCTGCATATCATCAATCATGTTATCTAGACTACTATATGACCTCTCCTTAATGTTTTTCTGAAAGATAACATCTACAATTACATTTCAACCAGAAAAATATGTAGTTGTAAAATGAGTGCCCTCAAGATACAGTGCAGGTATAATGCATAATTACTCTTTTTTTTTTTTTAATAACTCAGGACCCTCAAGATGTTGAACCTGGGACCAAGAGGTCCATGCAGCACCTGCTCACCACTGAACTGGGCATTTGTCAACCCCAAGTGCAAACATAAACATGGGGGATATTGACACGATACCCTAGTCTATGATGATTTCAAAATTTTAAAAGTAAGATGCAGACTTATCAAGATATTTCAAGAGACATCTATCCATGTAGATATGAGGACTACTCTATGTTCTTGAGTATATATGTCCCTTATTTATATGTATATTTGTGAACTTGGGTACAAATGTGAACGCATAAATACACACACACACACAATATCTTTGCCCAGGAATTTGTTGCATGCAATTTGCTCATGAAAAGTCAAGACAATGGTAAACCTTCATGTCTTCCGTTTCCAAAGAATTGTTCCCTATGAATTGCGAAGCTCCAGTTGAAGAAGTGTATGCTTTCAGAGGATCTTTATAAAAAGCCTCACTCTCACCAGAAATAACAGATAAGAAAGACTGCCTTGTCGAGTTGAAAGAGGTCTCCTTGCCTCTAACTGTTCATTTCAAAATTCACGAGTAAAAGATGTGAAATGAAAAAAAAAAAAACACGATAAAAAGAATACAGGGTCAATGCCAGCTTATACAATTGATGATGAATGCAGAACTAAAACCCAAGCACTGTGTTTGGATTCAGGGAGTGGCAGAAAATAAGTTAAATTGTTTCTTCCGTCACTGTCACAAAAGTGCTACTAATTAGTTTAATAGCGTATAGAAAAGTCCAAATAGAGAGAATACATTTGACGAAGAAGAAACCCGATCATCCTTGTTGTATTTCATTTCTCCCCACCTCTTTTCTCATTTCTTATTCCCATCACTTTTCACTCCTTGTCAGTTCTTGCCCACCTAAATTGCCAATCATAGTGGGATATTTGATATTCCTCGTGCATTCTTTGTTGAAGCGGAAGACAAAGAGTTCAAGAATGCAGCTCATTTAGAAAGTAAACGAAGAATATCTCTCTAATTCAAGCTCAGTATCAAGTATTGAAGTTCTTAAACTGTTATACTGCATCGTTTAAAAGGGAAGGAGAAGGATAAGCTGATTATAGAAAAAATGACTCCATAATTAGTCGGTTTAGCAAGTCAACAGTGTCTAGGTTCAATTTACCAGTATCTAATCCAATTGGGCATTATAAAGATTCACCAAAGAGAACTTAAGTTGTTCACCAAAGCAATCTTATAGTCTGATCGTGTCCAAAAATTTTAGCGAAGATGACTGTAAATTTTGAAAAACTTGGCAACGAACACCCAGTACAAGTCATGGGAAATACCTAAGTAACAACTCAAAAACATCAAGAAAAAAAAAAATCGCAAGAAGGTCGCTTGGTAGCAAGGACAACTATTGGACAGCCTTTCCCAAAGGAAACTGATTCAAATAACATTGTCCCTCTGGCATATTAAAATCGTATCCTGCTCAAACATAGTTCACCCTAATAAAAGGATCACGACGTAAATATAGCTCTTTCAAATTTCTGATATCAAAGCATACTCAGAAAACAACTCCACGAGATATTACGATTAAGCTCCGGAAAAGAATTAATGTCAAATGTCCATACAGTAAGCCTGACCAAGCTCCTAGAACTTGGAACCCAATTCCCAGTGAAAACTCTCAAATTCAATTGCAGTACTTACTCTTTGAAGTTGATCACCTTGCAAGGACCATTTTCCGCACTTTAGTCTGCTATCGATACTTTTTTGACTTAAACATGAATTTCTAGATCAAGGGGTAGCAAGCATGAGATTAAGGTTGCCATGCAAAGCGTGTTTTGGGGTGCGTATCATTCTGAACTAATCACAGCAGAGATGGAAGCTGGACATAGAGAATGTGATTTTCTTTCCATTTTCTTTTGGTTCTTTTTCTGCGGGAGCGAAAGCTTGAAAGTACAGAGCCTGTAAACTCACCGTAGGAAGAAGACGAAAGGCTGGAGCAAGAACTGGTGAGGGAATGAGATCGAGCAGGAAAACCCCACTTGAGAGTCAGCCTGAAACCGAGACCCATCGTGTTCCTTGAAACTAAAATGGCAGAGAAACCATATGGTCCATTAATTCCTGGAGGAGTTCATTTTATGTCACAGACTAAAAACCAAATGTGGATATGTTGCTGGTGTCAGTCTCCACCACCAGTTCATCTCCTCTAACTTGCGCCTCTATTAGACTGATGAAAAAGATCCCAGAGATCAACCATTCTTCCCACGTGCCATCATAGAAAAAGTCTCGACTCTTCTAAATTTCTGTTTGGCTGCCGATAGAAAATTTATTATTTATTAAAGTTATAAAGTTAAAATATTTGCGAGAAAGATGCCGGGTAATAGAATTAAAATAACAAAAAGTAATCCGGAGAATATCGAAAAGCATAGAATAATTCTTCCCATCAATTCTCTGTTTTCTGTCCATTATTTGACCCAATTTCTCTGCCCATCATTTTACTTCATTTCTTAATTCAGCAATTATAAGTAGTTGGTCGTCAATTTTACAAATATATATATGTATATGTATATCTCTATACATGCATCTCTGTTTGGTAGGATGAAAGGTCCAAATTTTCTCAAGAAATGACTTTTTTGAAGGCATATCTGTATAAATGAAGAAGATTTAAGACTATTTTATATTAGTTCAATCAATCAATATCACTTTATTCCAATAGATATCATGTGGTTATTACGCTTCCTCTATCATATATACATCTATAATTTTCCACTCATACTTTGTAACTATTAATTAAAGGGCAATGCAAGAGCTTTGTATAATTTTACATTTTTTTCCTTTTACTTGAGAGGCAAAGCATGAATCTTAGAAGAATTTTTTCTTTTAAAGAGTCCATATAGTCAAATTGATTGGTCTTCTAGTTAAGTGAAGTTAAGATAATCAACATGGTAATTTTCGAGTCAGCGTGGTTGATTTTCATAATGTGAGAAGTTTTGAGTTTATGGCTCACATTAAATGGAACAAAAAATCAACACACAGGATGGAGAACAAACACAGCTCATATGCACCAAGTTATACAACTTTATTTGGAACTTGCTTTCTATTGACTGTAAAAACGATTACAAACTAATGTCAAAGGAAAATTTGTTTACAACTAAACTTCATGGTTGAAGTTGCTACCATTCATCATTGAGCTAGTTGGCTAAATAACAAAAAGTAAGAAAGTAAACTAAATAAAGCTTCTAGTGAGGATTGTCTAAAGGGAAAAATTTCGTGAATCATACTACCTAATTGTTTGGTGCTTAAATTTTAATCTAAAAGATTAACATTTGTCACAAATTTAAATTCATCTTAGAAATTAACCCAATAAAAATAGTAATTAGACTCTTTTATATAATTAGAGATCTTTGTCATAGAATTAGACAACTCTAAGTTTCATTGTTTGCAATGCTCAGTCCTTTCCATAAACTTTCATTTTTTTCATTTCTACACCTAATGTTCTTTATATTTTGAGTGAGATTTAGGCTAACTTAGTTATTCTAAAATTACAAAAAAAAGGCACCAAATGTTTAATTCCATGACATCCCACTCTACTCCCAATGTGGGATGATGAAGTTTAAACCGTGACATTATACATCCATTGTGCTTCCCAAACATGATTAACGTGGTCGTTCAATTTTATTCCAACTGTGGCACCAATGGATTCGAATCCAGCCACTTCAGGCCAACTCCAACACAGCCAAACCAAACAAAAATAAGAGAGAATTTTTTAAAGGTGAATTAGATTAAAGCTGATTGTTGATGCTTCACAGAAATTAGTGGGTTACTCTGTTGAATTGCAGAATATCCCTTGTTTGACAGCGACGTCGGGAGTTTTGGAATTTGTGCGCGGGGGGTCTAGGAGAAGACTGATAACCAGCAGGTTTACGTAAAGCCTCAGGTTGTTGGGCCGCAGAACGACGACAGGCGATGGCCCGGGAAATTGTCAAATACGGCAACGCAATGAAATGAAGGTTCAAATTTAAGGAAGAAAGTTGGTGAACAAAAGAAGACCATCTAGAAATTTAGACTTGTCAGATTGACATTTCAGGTGTTGGAAGCAAGTCTACCAACAATGTTGTAGAACAATCTTCTTGTTTCTTCGATCTTGTGTGTCCCATAAGTAACTCCATTTTGGTTCTGTTCTCTCTGGTTGGTGGGCTGTAATTAGGAAAAGAACAGCAGAAATGCGGACATGGCCGACCGAAAAAGAAAAATCAAAGAGACAAGTACAAAAGCCGTTGCGCATCAATAGTCACTTTCCCAGAATCGGAGAAAAGGGTGGGTATTCTTCAAAGCCCTTGCTGTCATAGAACCCTACTTTTGGTCTGCTCGTAAACGGACCTCTTTGACATAACAAATGAACACCGAACCGCCACATTCTATTCCCTCCATGGCTTCGGCTCAGCTGGAAGAAACTCGTTCTGAGGGTGTTTTGGAAGTGGAAGTACAGGGAGGAGGAGGAGGAGGAGGAGGAGGAGGAGGAAGGTCGAACGGGATCACCAAAGTTAGAGAGAAGAGCAGCAAGAAGAAGGGCAAGAAGGCGCCGTGGAAGCTTGGATTTGCGTGCTTAAGAACGGAGTATGATGGCGAGGGGAATTTCGACATGGAGGTTGTCGGTGCAGCTGGAGAGCGTCGCAATCCAACTCACCTTGTTGTAATGGTTAACGGTCTTATTGGCAGGCGAGTCTCCGTCCCATTCTCTTGTTGGCAGGAAATTTGATCGATCATTCAAGTGTTAGTTCATATCTAAGATCTGACCCGTAGCTTATCTCTTATTACAGAGTTCTTGTACGTACTGCAAAACCGTTTTTAGATTGCTGCTGATATTTGGTGGTTTTAGCTAATGATTTCTGTCCATTGTGTCAATTTCTTTTTCTGTTTTAAGTTTTAGGCCTCTGAGTTATTTAAACACTGTTTGATTTACTTATTTCAATCTATAAAGACAATAACCAGTCCAGAAAACCCGCCTGAGTTGAAGGAATCTTAAAAAATTTCTGGTTTGACCTTGCTGTATGCTTCGATGAGGCAACTAAAGGCATGGAGTGGTATACGCAATGGGTCACTTGATCACCACTCTAACTGGCCGGACTGGTCCGGTATCGATAATCTTAGACTTCGACAATTGTGTACTTGCGTTATATCTTTTCTTAATTTTCGTGTAGTGCTCAAAATTGGAGGTTTGCTGCAAAGCAGTTTCTGAAGCAGTATCCTGAAGATGTGATTGTTCACTGTGAGTTATATCTTCCTCTCACCTTCTTTTTCCATGTAACTATAAAAATCATGAATGATTGAGAGAGATGTAAATTATGTTCTTTTCTCGTTTCACACTTTGTATGCCATCTAGTTCAAAGGGACTTTTTAACATGAATATCAACCTGAGGCATGGTAATCATAGTGCCCAGAATTATTGCTGCACTGATTCTCGGATTACATTGTCACTAAAACATCTATATAGACTTGACCAAAATATTTGTTTTTGGCTTTAATGGTCACTTGTATACGTTCTGCTAAAATCAGGATGATTCATAGTTATACGGTTTGGATTTTTCAAGTAAACCCAATTATTTTTTTCCCTCGATTTTCTATGTAAGTAATCTTTTTTCTTTTCTGTTTCTAAACAAAAGTTCTGGTGATGTATTTACTTTTAAATCGTTGGAAGTAGTATTCCATTATCTGACTTCATATTTTGATGTTTGCTGGTGTCCTTAGCTTCTTTTATAATATGAATCCTATATGGTCAATGCTTGCACAGGCAGTGAGTGTAATCATTCAGCGTTGACATTTGATGGTGTTGATGTAATGGGAGAGAGATTAGCTGAAGAGGTGCGTTATGGTTTTGCCATTCAAGCGAGCAATGTTCTTTCTTCCACAATTGCAACTTAGATTATCTCTGCTGATTTTCTGTGGAAAAAAATATTGGTCTTCAATGTGTTTTTCTCCATTTCATGTTTAGTTACATGTCCCCTGGAAACCAACCTGAATTTTAAGTTTTGGCGGTTAAGATTTGACAAACTAAACCTTTTTTCTTTTCCAGGTTAGAGCAGTTATAAAACGTCACCCAGGTGTTCAGAAGATTTCATTTATAGGTCACTCATTGGGCGGCCTGATTGCAAGGTATGCTATTGCCAAACTTTATGAGCGGGATATTTCAAATGGAGATGGAGGGCTGGGGAGTGAGGGATCCAAAGATCTGTGCACTGAGGAGAGAAGCGGTGAATCCAAAGACCTGTGCGCAGGGGAGAAGTTCAAAGGCAAAATTGCTGGACTGGAGCCTATGAATTTTATCACCTCTGCAACCCCACACCTCGGCTCAAGAGGGCATAAACAGGTGAATCACTATTAGTTTTGTACTGTAATGAATAGATTATTTAGATATTATCCGATATCCTGCAGCTGGTGCCATTCTGTGTGTATCTAATTTGTCGTATCTGTTCAAGAGCACCCTCAACTTAAGTTAATTTATTTCTGGACTTCCAGAGTTTTCTGACAGAGAAATAATTTGAACTTCAAAAGAGTTTTAAATGGTTTTTGTAGTTTCTCACTTCCAAGCTTTCTTCATAAAATAAGCGTAGACTTTCATCTTAGTTTTAGATATTGTTATGGCTGACGAGGAGTTTGATAATGTGATAGAAAATGTTATACTGGTGCCTGCTTTGATTACATTACAAGCATGCCCTATGTTATAAAAGTTTGTGAATTGGTTTTTATTTTCAGGTCCCTGTGTTTTGTGGCTTTTACACTATGGAAAAAGTAGCATCCCGCCTGTCCTGGTTTCTTGGTAGAACCGGAAAGCATCTATTTTTAACCGACAATGATGATGGAAAACCTCCCCTTCTTGCTCGGATGGCTAAGGATTGTGAAGATCTTAAATTTATGTAAGTCCTTGTGGAACAATAGTGTACATTTTCGGTGCAAATGATTTCAGAGCATGTTTTCATATCTCATCTTGTCTCTGCAGGTCTGCTTTGCGGTCCTTCAAGCATCGTGTTGTCTATGCAAATGTACGATTTGACCGTATCCTATTATTTTGTGTTATATCTCTTGTACTTCTCTATTTGGGTACTTAATTGATCAAGAAGAGTTGTTGGGAGTCAGATGCTTGGATATGAAATTCAGGTTGTTTGCAGGTCCAACTATTTTGCTCACTTTTTTTTGGTTTGATTTATTGCACTCACTATTTATGTTAAGAACTTGACACCTTCCTTAGACCTTGTGGGATGGAGTACATCATCTTTGCGCCGTCGGGATGAGCTCCCAAAGGTAATTTTGGAACTTTTAAGGGCAGTTTGAATTGTATCTTGAGTTGATATAATTCTTTTGTTTCTCAATCAGCGTCGACATCTTTCTGGAAATGAAAAGTACCTGCACATTGTAAATGTGGAGAAAGCACAAACTTTAAGTACTCAAGAGGAAGATTCTTTGGAGATTGAAGTCAATGAACTTAAGAATCTCAACTTAGAAGGTTTGTTCCTTTTATCTCTCATTAGTGGTTACCAAACTACTTAATACTAAAAACTTGGTGTTTAGCCACAATTTGGAGACTTGTTTATCTCTTACAATTTCCATAATTAAACATAGACTTCTGAGGGTGTTGAGGTTGAAATTTGGTGTATGGGGGATTTTTCTAAAGGTTGCAAGGATGGGTCTCATTAATATATGCAAAATTGAGTGTGTGATTAGTTATTCTGGATTTTATTTGGCAAGTTTGAGGGTTTGATTTCTTTGATTGGGAGGTGTTGGGTTTTATCTTTGAGCTTACTCGATTTGTTTGGTTTCAATTTTTAAAGGTTTTATGGATAAGTTTACTGCACTATGTTTTCAACAAATTTTCTTGAGAGTTGGAAAGCTTGTTTGTACGACCTCATTTTGGAGGTAGAGTTGTGTTGTTATTTGGACTGTTGTTGGGGAGAGGTAATTTGTCTTGTTATATCTTATTTCAATATGTTGGAATACTTGCTTCTAACATCACATTTCTATCCCACTATTTTCTACATGTCCTTAGCTTTGATATATTGATTGATTAGTAAAGTGTTTTTCATATTATTTTCACTGATTCTGTCATCATTTGTAGAGGAGATGATAAGAGGTTTAACAAGAGTGAGCTGGGAAAGGGTTGATGTTAACTTCGGAGGAAGTAAACAGAGATTTCTTGCACACAGTACCATTCAGGTTGGTTTTTTGCTTTTCTTCTGAAATCATCGTAGAGAACATTGTTATTATTATTATTGTTTTATCTATCAGATAAAGAAGCAGTTAATTCCCCTATTGTAGTGTCAATAGTGTTATATTTTTAAACCATTATTTGCACACTTCAAGCTGAGTGCCCATGAGCTGTACCTTGAATAATTTATCCTCCATAAGAAGAGGGTGAAAGGTGAGGTCGCAAGTGCAGGACCTAATTGTGTGCATAACTGACCAAGCAAAAAGTAAAAAGTTTAAAATATGATTTGGTCAGAGAACTTTGTGCCAGATTCCAGCAGAATTATCAATTTATTGATTGGCCCTTGAATTTTTGAAAGGCATTCTACTCGGCTTCTTCCTTATTTTGCGTCTTTTTTTACATGGTGATTGCTACCTCTGTTTTTTTCATTACTTGTTTCTGCTATTGGCATGTCCTGTTCTATCGTGTTCATGTCTTTAAACCAAAAGAAGTCGAAGATACATAGGATGCATGAGACTCATATTAGGTTACCATCCATCTGAGCCATGTCTCATGTTCTTTTCTTTTTAATGATCTGAGTCTTGCTATCTTAAAGTGTTAGATCAATACAAGGACAGATAAAAAGAAAAAGAAAATGCTTGCCACATTAAGAGTTGTCATTATCAATAAAGACTGTAAGACATAATATGGGTAATTATGAATTGCCTTTTAAAATATCAAAGATCTAGTCAGAAGGGTTAAATCATGTTGTGACGAAAATGGCAAGGTGATTTTATCTTGGTAGTTGTTGCCTTAGAGATTCTAGATTGGCCTTTCATCGTTTCCTGCTTTTTCGTTCAGGTGAAAAACTACTGTATCAATTCTGATGGAGCTGATGTGGTCCAACACATGATCGACAATTTTCTCTTGTAGCAGCTTCTGGCTTTGTTACAACATGTTGTTTTGGGTTGTGGATTGCCTCATCGCCTAAAGTTGCCCCATCCGGCGGTCTTTGACATAACTTACGATGGTTCAGCACTACAAGAGAAGGCAGTTTTGGGTACAATGCTGGTCGTTTAATGTACCTGCTGTGGAGGGGAGTAACCCCAGAAGAACCTAGACAGCTTAGATAGTTTAAAATAATTATGTACGATAGATATGGAGCAGGTCACCAAAAGACGGCTTGTTCCCTACATAGGGTAGTTTTTCATACCAAAACAGTCGTTTTTCACCTGTCAATTTAAAAGACAAAAAAAGCAAGGTAAAATACAATCAGTTAAAAACGCCAAAGAGAAGTGTTAATGATTTTCTCAAGACGAAGTTAAGTTGAACTTTGTTGATATCAAATAATAGTTAACAAATATATAAATAATATGTTGAATAAATATTTAAACCTTGAAAGACTGATTGGAAACATTTTCGAAATTTAATGTATTGATTTATTAGTTCCCTTAATCGAAAAAGACTAATCTTGATTGAGTTTCGCAAGAGGATATCGAATATTGCTTGCTTTGATTTAACACCAAACTTTTCAAAACAAAAACCGTTTTTAATTTAAATTTACTAAAATAGTAATTAAAAGTTGGTTATCTTGAATGAAACCTGCCATATATTCAATAAACTTCACTCCAGATATACATTATTAAAAGAAGGTTATCCCAAATGGTTCAGCAATCCAACGTATTTCTTCATATTGCCTTGTGAGTTAATTCGTATTTCTTATTGTTTTTGCATATTGTTAAATCCAAGTTCGACGCCCCCCTCCCTCCCCTAATAAATTCCCAATAGAAAAACAAATAATTTGAAAAACTATAAATTAATGGTTTAATACCAATTTTTTTATGATTTTCTTTAGATTACTTTTTTTGGTGTAAATCATACAAAAATTGAGTGGTTTTTTTCCGTAAATCTTAATTCCTTTAAATTAATCAAACTATAATATTTTCAGGTTTTAACCAAGTTAAATTTAGCTTTTATTCTTGCCTTCAAATTATATCTTTCTTTTACAAGTTTTGTTTCCGTTCTTGAGACTAAAATAGCCGCCCCTCTACTTCCTTTCTTCTTTCTTCTTCTTTTTTCTTCATTTGGCACTAAGACACAACCCCAAACCTTCAATTTCTTACTTTGATTTTCACTTCTCGATGTTCTCTTATGTAAGAAAGTTTCAAGCTAAAAGTTAATTTATGAGTAAGAGAAACAAATCCCCATTTAAACTCACTTGAAAAACATCTCTCCATGGGACTTAATCCTCAAACTTCTATGTATATTGAGCATATTTAAAGGGTTAAAATTAAACAAAAGTTAAAATGAATCAACATAAATTTTGACACTATACATGAAACTCAAAACTTAACCAAAAAACTAACTTGGGAAAATGAAGAAACAAATTTATTTTTAAACATTGCCTAAGGATTATATTGCTTTGGTATGAACTTTCAGCAATTAAAGGAAATTCGTTGTGAATTAAAAATATTACATATATTTCTATACATGTATCTTTATTTGGTAGGATGCAAGGTCCAAATTTTCATAAAAGATCTTATTAAGGGCATATCTATCTGATAACGAATAATTATGACTATTTTACATTTATTCAATCAATTAATATCACTTGATTTTAATAAAATTATATGTTTATTAAGTTTTCTCTATCAGATATAACCAAATGTAATCTTTTCTTAATGAACAAATAAAAAAAAAAAAAAAAAGAGTTAGCAAATCATATAAGGAATAATTAAATAATTTGTGGCATTGTGACGTTAGGAGTTCTAGAATTTGAATGCCGAGTGTCTAGAGGAAGACAGAACGCCATCAAATGAAGGTTCAAATTTAGAAATTTTGAACATTCGGATTGAGACTGGGGATATCGGAAGCTAGTCTGGCAACAATGTTGTGGAACAATCATCTCGTTTCTTCGACGTGGAGCACATCCTAGAAGTTACTCCGTTTGGCTTCTGTTCTCTCTGGTTGGGGGGTCTGTAAATAGGTTAGAAACAGCAAAAACGTGATCATGGCTTCCCGAAGAAGAAAAATCAACGAAACAAGTGCAAGCGACAAGGAAAGCGACGGTTTAATCTTCGAGAGTTCAGCAATATCTGTACGTACTGAGATGATTATTAGAAAATATAGAGGTGGTTGTTAGAGTCACGCAAAATCAAGGTGTTCTTCGTCCTGTTTGAAGTGGGGACGGGCGGGCGTGGTGGGATTTCTTTAAATTTCACTTTTCAGAGCCACCACTCAGAAGCAACACAATCCAACTCCGGCAACGGCTTTTTCCTACAAGAGCGACCCATGGCTTCCCAAAAGAACACAGAACAGCCGCTTTCTATACCCTCCATGGCTTCGGTTGAGTTGGAAGTGATTCGTTCTGGAGGAGAAGGGAGGGAAGGGATCATCAAGGTCAGAGAGAAGAGCAGTAAGAAGAAGGGCAAGAAGGTGCCGTGGAAGCTTGGATTTGCGTGCTTAAGAACAGAGTATGATAGCAAGGGGAATTTCGACATGGAGGTTGTTGGTGCGGCTGGAGAGCGTCGCAATCCAACTCACCTTGTTGTACTGGTTAACGGTCTAATTGGGAGGTGAGTGTTCGTCCATTCCTGTGTTGGCAGGAACTTTGATCGATCATTCAAATGTTAGTTGATATCTATGATCTGGTCCATAAGCTCTTGACTTATTAAGCAGTTTACGTCTGAAACCATTTGAAAGGATCCTTTGTTTTACATGTCGCTGATCTTTGGTGGTTTTAGCTAATGTTGTCTGTCCATTGTGTCAATTTTTTTTTTTTTTTTTTGTCTGTTTAAGTTTAGGCCTCTGATTAATTTAGGCGCTGTTTGATTTACTTATTTCACTCCACAAAGACAACAACCAGTGCATAAAACCCGCCTGAGTTACAAAGAATTTTTGGGTTTCACATGGTTGTGTACTTGGATGATTCGATTAAAGGCATGGACTGCTATAGGCAACGGGTCTAACTGGCCGGCGATAATCTTGATTTCAACACTTAGGTGCTAGCATTATATCTTTTCTTTATTTTGTGTAGTGCTCAAAATTGGAGATATGCTGCAAAGCAGTTTTTGAAGAAGTATCCTGACGATGTGATTGCTCACTGTGAGTTTCATAACCCTCTTACCTTCTTTTCCCACGTACCTGCTAAAATTATGAATGATGTATAAAGGTGAAAATTATATTATATGTCTAATTTATCAATTTCCGTTATTTATGAATGCTTAAGATAATGTTCTAAGATTTTTTTTTTCTTCCAATGCTTTTTGTTTGCCACATTAACCTATTAAATATTTGTGCTTATCTTCTAGTTCAAAGGGATCCTTTAATGGATCATGGTACCCAGGATTACAGTTGCACTGTGATTCTCGGATTTGTTTGTTCCTAAACCAGCCAAATAGACTTGATAAAAAGATCCTGGATGATTCATGGTTATAAAGTTTGGAATTTTCAAGCATTTAAAACCCAATTATTTTTATCCCTGAATTTTCTATATATATGTAATCTTTTTCTTTTTCTTCCTGTTTCTAAACAGGAATTCTGATGATTTATTTTCTTCTAGATCATTAGAAGTAGTTTCTATTCTCTGAGTGCATATTTTAATGTTTGCTGGTTTACTTAGCTTCTTTTGTAAAATGAATTGCATATGATCAATGTGCAAAGCAGGCAGTGAATGTAATTCTTCAGCTTTGACATTTGACGGTGTTGATGTAATGGGAGACAGATTAGCTGAAGAGGTGCGTTTTGGTTTTGCCATTCAAGCGACCAATGTTCTTTCTTCCACTATTTCAACTTAGATGGTTCTTTAAAGTTTTCTTTAGAACGAAATATTGGTCTCCATTGTTGTACCTTTATTTCATGTTTAGTTTACATGTACCCTGGAAAATCACCCTGAATTTTAAACTTGACAAACAAAATACTTTTTTGTTTCTCCAGGTTATAGCAGTTATAAAACGTCACCCAGGTGTACAGAGGATTTCATTTGTAGGACATTCATTGGGTGGCCTGATTGCAAGGTATGCTATAGCCAAGCTTTATGGACGGGATGTTTCACAGGGAGATGGAGAGTTTGGGAGTAATAAATCCAAAGATCTGTGCACAGAGGAGAAGTTCAAAGGCAAAATTGCTGGACTGGAGCCTATGAATTTTATCACCTCTGCAAGCCCACACCTTGGCTCAAGAGCCCATAAACAGGTGAATCTTTGTTAATCTGTTGTATTGTAACAAAGAGATCATATAGATATAATTGGATATCTTGCACTTTGGTGCCATTTATTTGTAGTCTGTTTTAGTTCGTATCAGTTCTATACATTTCCTTAAATTTTTTTCAAGATGATTTTATGACAATGCTTCTCATTTTGTGCCTTCTTCAAATCAAATTTCCTATATGCGGACTTCCAGAGGGTTTTGAGAGAGACTTAATTTGAACTTTGAACATTTTCAACATAGTTTTGAGGTTTCTCGCTTTCAAACTTATTTCATAAAATGAGGTCAGACTCTTATTTTTGTTTTAGATATTGGTTTTGATGACAGGAAATTTGATAATGTGACAAATTAATGGTGTCCAGATGCCTGTTTTGTTTACATTACAAGTAGAACCCCATGCTGTTAACATTTATAAATAGGTATGGGTTTTTACTTTCAGGTCCCTTTGTTTTGTGGCTTTTACACTCTGGAAAAGGTAGCATCCCGACTCTCCTGGTTTCTTGGTAGAACCGGAAAGCATCTTTTCTTAACTGACAATGATGATGGAAAGCCTCCCCTTCTTCTTCGGATGGCTACTGATAGTGATGATCTTAAATTTATGTAAGTCCTTGGGAAAATTATTGTCCATTTTCAGTGCAAATGATTTTGGAGAATGTCCTCATCTCATCGTGTCTCTGCAGGTCTGCTTTGCAGTCCTTCAAGCGTTGTGTTGCTTATGCAAATGCACGATTTGACCGTATCCTATTATTTTGTGTTATATCTCTTTTACTTCTCTATTTGGATACTTCATCAATCAAGAAGAGTTGTTGAGAATTAGATCTTTGGATATGAAATTCAGATTGTTTGTGGGTCTAACTCTTTTGCTATCTCACTTTTTTCTTTATTTGATTTATAACACTTACTGTTTGTGTTAAAAACTTGACACATTCCCTAGACATGGCGGGATGGAGTACATCATCTTTACGGCGTCCCCATGAACTCCCAAAGGTAATTTTGAAACTTTTAAGGGAAGTTTGAATTGTATCTTGACTTAATCTTTTTTTGTTCCCCTCTCCATCAGCGTCGACATCTTTCTAGAAATGAAGAATACCCACACGTTGTAAATGTGGAGAAAGCACAAACTTCGAGTACTCAACAGGAAGATTCTTTGGAGATTAAAGTGAATGAACCTAAGAATCTCAACTTAGAAGGTTTGTTCATTTTATTTTATCTCTCATTGCTAGTTACTAGACTACTTATCACTAAAAACCTTAGTGTTTAGAAACAATGTGGATATTTGGTTAGATCTCCCTATTTCCATACTTAAACTTACACTTCTGAGGGTGTTGTCATTGGAATATGGTGTATAAGGGGTTTTTTCTAAAGATTGCGAGGATGCACTGAATTAGTATGTGAAATTGACTATGTGATTAGTTTTTCTTGATTCTATTTGGCAAGTTTGGGGTTTGATCCCCTAGAATTGAAGTTGTTGGGTTTGACCTCTGAGCTTATTGGATTTGTTTCATTCTACAAAGGTTTAAAAGTAGGTATATTGGACTGTGGCTTCAGTAAATATTTTTGGGAGTTGGAAAGCTTGTCTGGATGACTTTCTATTTTGAAGGTAGAATTTTGCTTTTATTAAGACCATTGTTGTTGGTGAGAGATATTTTTCTTGTTAGGATATTTTGGAATACTTGCTTCTAACATCACATTCTATCTCATATTTTCTTCATATTTTAGCTTTGATAAACTGATTGATTAATAAAGTGTTTTTAATATTAATATAACTACTTCTGCTATCATTTGTAGAGGAGATGATGAGAGGTTTAACAAGAGTGTGTTGGGAAAGGGTTGATGTTAACTTCGCTGGAAGTAAGCAAAGATTTCTTGCACACAGCACCATTCAGGTTGGTTTTTTGCTTTTCTTCTGAAAATCATCGTAGAGAACTTTTTTTTTTTTAATGCTATCATATCAAGAAGCACTTGCTCCCCCATTATACTGTCGTTAGAGTTATTGTTTTTAGATCATCATCTTCACACTTTAAGCTGAGTGCCCTTGAGCTGTTGCTTAAATGATTTATCCTCCATTAAAACAGGGTGAAAAGTGAGGTCACAAGTGCAGGACCTAATTGTGTGTATGACTTACCAGCAAAATGAAAAGTTTAAAATATGATTTGTTCGGAGAACTTTGTGTCAGATTCCAGTACAATTATCAATTTGTTGATTTGGCCTTTGAATTTGTAAGAGGCATTCCACTATGCTTCTTCATTTGTTTTGCCCCTTTTCTAACATGGTGATTGCCACCTCTCTTTTTCATTATTTTTTGATGCTATTGGTATGTCTTGTTATCCCATGTTCATGTCTTTAAATCCAGAAGAGGTTGGAGATACATAAATTGCATGCAGCTCATTTGAGCAATGACTCTGAGACATGATATGGGTAACTATGAAGTGCTTTTAAATCATCAAAGATCAAAGAGTAGATTTTTCGTCTGTAAACTTGGAATATGAACAATAATTTAGGACTTGAATCATATTTGACCAAAATGGCAGAGTGATTTCATCTTGATAGTTACGTTAGAGGTTCTAAATTGGCCTTTTCATTGTTTTCCTCTTTTCTGTTCAGGTGCAACAATACTGCGTCGGTTCTGATGGGGCTGATGTGATTCAACACATGATCGACAATTTTCTCCTACAGTAGCTTCTGGCTTGTTACAATATGTGTTTTAGTTGTGGTTCGATCTGGTGGTACTTGACATGACTTACAATGGTTCAACACTACAATAGAGGGAAGTTCTGGGTACAATGCTGTTCGTTCAATGCATCTGCGGAAAGGAGGGGATTGACCCCAGAAGAAGCTAGGTAGCTACAGATGGTTCAAAATAATTAATTCTATAGATATGGAACAGATCAGCAAAAGACCGTTTGATCTCCCATAAAAGGTAGTTTTTCATACCAAAAGAATCCTTCTTCACATCCCATTCTAAGTTTAAGTTCTGAGTTCAGAGGTCTACTTCCCTTCGAGTGGGGTATGAATGTGAGGGAACTAATTCTAGTTCGCGTGTACAGAAATGAAAACCACAAATTGGTTGAGAACTTTGAATCTTCATTTCGAATTTGGAAGGGTAGAGTTTGTGTTCACCATGATTATACATGTATAGGTACGAATCCACATTCAGGTACCTCCTTCCCTTCGTATGACTTGATGGGTACATTCGAAGTGGTTTCTCAAAACAGCGGTGGCTTTTTATAGTGCAACCATGTCGGGGCATGCTAGCGGAGAATCTCTTGTTTTGGTGCATGGCCATGTTCAGACCCAGGCTGTCCCTCCCCTAAAGATTATGGATGTGCCTAAATACCAAAGTCAAGTGATTCCTAAGTCTAAAATTAATTTCATACTAAAATTCTTAAAAGATAGAAACTAAATCCTAATCCCAGCAATACTCCTTTTTAGGTCTCAATATGTTCTCCCATGATCCCCTCTCTCTAATCCTAGGCCTTATATTACCCCCTCGCATCAAAGTGACATTCTTTTGGAATTTTTTTTTTAAAAGACTAAGGCTAAAAAAAAAAGGTTAAAAAGTAAATAATTGAAGTTCAATTCTCATTGTCTCTCCTTAATCGTGATAATTTATCATTCTAGTGAAAGCACAGGATGTGTAGATTTAGATTTATGTGCATCGCACCTTCCATACAATTGTCTCAACCAAATACATGGACTGGCTATAACAGAGGTTGGTATATGCGTTGTCTTTTTCATGGATAAAGCTACAGATTACTACTTCTTTGACAACCAATTGAATGTTGCAGAACCAAGGTTGAAAACATATCCAGAGGTGCTCCGAGAATCCTTAGCATTGCCTGCCTAGTCACTTACTGAATACCCAACCAGTTCAACTTTATCTGCCAAGGTGCATAACATTCCATGATCTGCAGTCCCTTAAAGGTAACGCAGTATGCGTTTCACCTTGCTAAAATGCAGGTGACTGGGGTTTTACATGAATCTTGGCATGAAGGTCACTAAGGATATCTAGGCCTGTGGATGTGACATACGTCAAGCTTCCTATTAAGCTTCTGTTGATACTTTTGTTTGTTGTACCAGAACCATCCATTTCTAAGATTTTCTCACCAGGAACCAAGGGGGTAGAAAAGGCGTTGTTGTTGTTCATGTTCAATTTGATCAAAAGTTCTTTGATAAATCTGGTTTGAGACAAGAAGATAGCCCCTTCCTTATGTTGTATTTCCATTCCCAAAAAGTGACGCATCATTCCCATATCATTCATTTCAAAGAACTCAAACATATCGCTCTTGAACTTGGCCATTCTTTGGTCACTGCTGCCCGCGTAGATCAGATCATCTACATACAAGGATACTACCAAAACATACCCCCTTGGTGATTAATGAACAAAGTAGGTTCACCCTAGCTACCTCTTTCTTCGTTTCATAATCATCAAAAGTCACACTTGTCCACCTTTAAACACCAAGGCTTAACTGTTTTGAGTCTAATTGCCCCATGTTTAGGAGATTCAAGGTAAGGTTTTGTGACTAAAAAACGTCATTCAGCATCCTATTCCCCCTCTCGGTTTGCACTATAGTTGACCTTTTTCTAGCAACCTTTAGCACATAATCATTTCCCAGTCTGACTTGACTGGTAAAGATTTATCTGAAGTGCAAAAACTCTCTGGTAACAAGCCATTTGGCTGCTACGTGCACTATCCACAGACCATACTCCTAGTTCAGTACATTGAGATGAAAGCACATAAAACAAATTAGATTTAATACTCCTTTTCATCCGAGTAGTGTACTTGGTGACTCTCCTTTTCTTTCAATCTACAATCCTTTTCCAAATATCCAAACTTAGAGTGGTTTTTGCATATTGTGGCTTCCCTTTTTGCTGACAAAACTTCTCTAAGAGATTGCTCTTCTTACATATTTTACAAGAAGGATACTTCCTTTTCCCTCTTCAGACTTAGAACTATGACCAAAGCAGTTTCTGCAGGTACTCCAGTTTTAAAATTAGTTTCTGTCAATAACCTCTCCATCCTATGGTTGGTTTTCTTTTCAAAGGCCTCAAGAGACCCCATCAATTTAGGAACCGACATGTTTGAGAAGTCCTTTGTCTCTTCTAGAGTGGTAACGGTTGAATAAAATTTTTCTGTCAAGCTAATGAGAAGTTTTTCTATCACTCTTCTATCGGTCAGCTCTCCTTCTAAAGCTCTGATTTGGCGTACAATAACATTGACTCTACCATAATATTCAACCAAGGTTTCAGTTTCTTCCATCTTAACATTTTCTAATTCCTTTTTGAGGGCTTGTGCTCTCACATGTCTAACTTTAGGTATGCCTAAAAATTCATTTTTAATAAGGACCCGAAACTCATGAGAAGTTGTAGCATATGCGATTCTGTCGAAGGCATTTTCTGCAATAGCCAGCCGCGGCACCAAGAGAGTCTTAAGATCCTTCTCTTGTGTTCTCCATACCTCTTACGTTCAGCAGCAGTAGGAGAGTCCTTATCTTCAAACTTAGTGTAACCTTCCACCTTCAGATCCCACATACCTAGGACTTGAAGATAAGTCGTCATGTAGATTGACCAATAGGGATAGTTGGTGCCATTGAAAGTCCATAAAGGGAGTTGAGAGTTTGTGTCACGGTCCATATGAATTGATCTTCAACTAAGCAAGAAGTCTCGACCTTTGGGCATGATGGTTGGGGATCATAACCATTTGATATCATCTCAAGTTTGAACCTCGGTGTGAGCAAATTGTTGGTGTCTTGTTGGGTGTGTGCCATGGTATAAGGGGCTCCAAAGGCCATAGAGGGCGTGAGTGTCGGATGCGGAGATGATAGAATTGTTACTGTCCAAATAGATTGATTTCTAGCTAACCAACAGGTTAGGCAAGCTAGTTTGGAAACAACTACCCTAAAGAAGTTGAAGAACTAGGTTGTGAAGGTGAAGTTGCTATAGATGACAAATAGGGACGAGATGAGCCTAAAAGCTAAAAAAGGTGTTTAATAAACAACTGAAAATAAAAGATACCATACAGAGGTTCAAGTCGTAACCTATTACAAGCAAAACCTACAACTACATAAGATAAGGAAACCAAGCAGTCAGCATACATGCTAAGAGGTTAGAATAGAGAGTAGCATGGTAGGACCACGCTGCTCAGCAAAACGGAAAGAACAGGAGCCATACACTGCATATCCTACTACAATCGAGATAATACATATATAACTAAGAAACGTTAGCTTTTCCTAAGGCATAACTTGCACAGTAAGCAACAATGGATTCTGTCAGCATCACCAGCGTTCTTTACAACAAGCTTCGTTCCTCTAAAATACCATCAAAGGTTCACTGGTCTTCGCTTGACAGAAACTCATTAACCCCATCAAAAATTAAGGCGTTCTTCTTCCTGTTTGAAGTGTGGACGGTTGGACGCGGTGGGGTCTCATTAAATTCCACTTTTGTGAACCTCCCAGAAGCAATACAATCCAATTACTGCAACGACTTTCCTGCGCGACCAACCCACGGCTTCTACTTCTTGTCTACCTGTGAACAGACCTATTTGACATACCAGAATAGCACAGAACTGCCACTTTCTATACCCTCCATGGCTTCGGTTGAGTTGGAAGAGACTCGTTCTGGAGGAGCCGGAGGAGGAGGGAGGGAAGAGATCATCAAGGTCAGAGAGAAGAGCGGCAAGAAGGTGCCGTGGAAGCTTGGATTTCCGTGCTTAAGAACGGAGTACGATAGCAAGGGGAATTTCGACATGAAGGTTGTTGGTGCGGCGGGAGAGCGCAATCCAACTCACCTTGTTGTAATGGTTAACGGTCTTTCTGGCAAGTGAGTGTCCGCCCATTCTCATATTGGCAGGAATTTTGATCGATCATTCGAGTGTTAGTTGATATCTATGATCTGATCCATAAACTCTGACTTGTTAAGCAGTTAACGTACTGTGGAACCATTTAAAGGGATCCTGTGTTTCAGATTGCTGCTGATTTGGTGGCTTTAGCTAATGATGTCTGTCCATTATGTCATTTTTTTTGTCTGTTTAAGTTTTAGGCCTCTGATTAATTTAAGCGCTGTTTGATTTACTGATTTCACTCTACAAAGACGATAACCGGTGCAGAAAACCCGCCTGAATTGGAGTCCTAAAAAGAGTTTTTTGGTTTTACATGGTTGTATGGTTGAATGATGTGGTTAAGGCACAGACTGGTAGAGGCAATGGGTCACTCGTCACTGGTCTAATTGGCCGGCGAGGTCCGTTTGATAATCTTGATTTCAACCATTATGTGCTTGCATTATAGCTTTCTTTATTTTGCGCAGTGCTCAACAATGGGGATATGCTGCAAAGCAGTTTTTGAAGAAGTATCCTGAAGATGTGATTGCTCACTGTGAGTTTTATAATCCTCTAACCTTCTTTTCCCATTTACATGTTAAAATTATGTATACAGGTGAAAATTATATATTTTGTCTAATTTTCCAATTTCCATTATTTATTAATGCTTAAGGTGATGTTCTTAGATTTTATTTTATTTTATTTTTTCCTTTTCAATGCTTTTTGTATGCCATATTTGCCTATTAAAGATATGTTCTTCTCTTCTAGTTCAAAGGGATCCTTTAATAGGAATATCAACCTAAGGCATGGTAATCATGGTGCCCAGGATTACTGTTGCACTGGGATTCTGGGATTCTGGGATTCTGGGATTCTGGGATTTGTTTGTCACTAAAACATCCAAATAGAGTTGAGAAAAAGATCCTGGATGATTCATTGGAAGCAGTTTCTATTCTCTGAGTGCTTATTTTAATGTTTACTGCTTTCCTTAGCTTCTTTTATAGAATGAATTGCATATGATCAATGTGCAAAGCAGGCAGTGAATGTAATTCTTCAACGTTGACATATGATGGTGTTGATGTAATGGGAGAGAGATTAGCTGAAGAGGTGCGTTATGGTTTTTTCATTCAAACGACCAATGTTCTTTCTTCCACTATTTCAACTTAGATGGTTCTTTACAATTCTTTAGAACGAAATATTGGTCTTCATTGTGGTATCCTCTATTTCATGTTTAGTTTACATGTGGCCTGGAAAACATCCTGAACTTTAAGTTGCTGCACTTAAAACTTGACAAACAAAATTCTTTTTGTTTCTCCAGGTTATAGCAGTTATAAAACGTCATCCACGTGTTCAGAAGATTTCGTTTGTAGGTCATTCATTGGGTGGCGTGGTTGCAAGGTATGCAATTGCCAAGCTTTATGAGCGGGATATTTCACAGGGAGATGGAGAGCTTAAGAGTGATGGATCCAAAGATCTGTACACAGAGGAGAAGTTCAAAGGCAAAATTGCTGGACTGGAGCCTATGAATTTTATCACCTCTGCAACCCCACACCTTGGCTCAAGAGGCCATAAACAGGTGAATCCTTGTTAATCTGCTATATTGGAGCAAAGAGATTCTTTAGATATTACTGGATATCCTGCACTTTGGTGCCATTTAATTTGTAATCTGTTTTAGTTCTTATCAGTTCGGGAACTCTTTTATACACTTCCTTGCATTTTTGTCAAGATAATTTCATGACAACGCTTCTCATCCTTTGCCTTCCCCCAAATCAATTTTCTTGTATCTGGACTTCTGAGGGTTCTAAGAAAGACATAATTTGACCTTTGAACATTTTCAACATAGTTTTGAGGTTTCTCACTTTCAAACTTTCTTCATTAAATGAGGTCAGAGTCTCATTTTAGTTTTAGACATTGGTTTGGATGACAGGGAATTTGATAATGTGACAAATTAATGGTGTCCAGATGCCTGTTTTGTTTACAGTACAAGTAGAATCCCTGCTGTTAATGTTTATAAATAGGTATGGATTTCTACTTTCAGGTCCCCTTCCTTTTTGGCTTTTCCACTCTGGAAAAAGTAGCATCCCTACTGTCCTGGTTTATTGGCAGAACCGGAAAGCATCTATTTTTAACTGACAATGATGATGGAAAACCTCCCCTTCTTCTTCGGATGGTTAATGACGGTGATGATCTTAAATTTATGTGAGTCCTTGTGGAAAATTATTGTCAACTTTCAGTGCAAATGATTTCAGCGCATGTACTCATCTCATCGTGTCACTGCAGGTCTGCTTTGCAGTCCTTCAAGCGTCGTGTTGCTTATGCAAATGCACGATTTGACCGTATCCTAATTATTTTGTGTTATATCTCTTTTACTTCTGTATTTGGATACTTCATCGATCAAGAAATTCAGATTGTTTACGGGTCTTAACTCTTTTTCTATCTCACCTTTTTCTTTGTTTGATTTATAACATTTACTGTTTACGTTAAGAACTTGACACATTCCATAGACATGGTGGGATGGAGCACATCATCTCTACGGCATCAACATGAACTCCCAAAGGTAATTTTGTAACGTTTAAGGAAAGTTTGAATTGTATCTTGAGTTAATCTTTTTTTTTTTCCCCTTCAATCAGATTCAACATCTTTCTAGAAATAAAGAGTACCCACATATTGTAAATGTGGAGAAAGCACAAACTTCGAGTGCTCAACAAGAAGATTCTTTGGAGACTAAAGTGAATGAACCTAAGAATCTCAACTTAGAAGGTTTGCTCATTTCATCTCTCATTACTAGTTCCTAAATTACTTGTAATTTAAAACTTGCTGTTTAGCAACAATTTGGATACTTGGTTACATCTCACTATCTCCATGCTTAAATGTACACTTTGAGGGTGTTGGCATTGGAATATGGTGTGTAAGGGGTTTTTTTTGAAAGGTTGAAAGTGCCTAATTAATATGTGAAATTGAGAGTAATTAGTTTTTCTCGATTTTATTTTGCAAGTTTGAGGGTTTGATCCTATAGAATCAAAGTTGTTGGGTTTGACCTCTGAGCTTATTGGATTTTTTTTCATTCTATGAATGTTTTGAGGTTAGGTTTATTGAACTATGGTTTCAGTAAAAAAATTTTGGGAGTCAGAAAGCTTGTTTGTATGACTTTATTTTGGAGGTAGGGTTGTGATTTTATTTAGACCATTGTTGTTGGCGAGAGATAATTTTCTTTTTATGGTTTACTTGGATATGTTTGAATACTTGCTTCTAACATCACATTCAGTCCCACTATTTTTTACATATTTTTAACTTTCATATACTGATTGATTAATAAAGTGTTTTTGATATTATATTTACTATTTCTGTTATCATTTGTAGAGGAGATGATAAAAGGTTTAACAAAAGTGAGTTGGGAAAGGGTTGATGTTGACTTCGCAGGAAGCAAACAAAGATTTTTTGCACACAACACCATTCAGGTTGGTTTTTTGCTTTTCTTCTGAAAATCATCTTAGAGACTTTTTTTCTTATCTTTTTAGATGCTATCAGATAGAGAAGCAATTGATCCCCTATTATACTGTCATTAGTGTTATTAATTTTAGATTAGCATCTTCACACTTCAAGCTGAGTGCCCATGAGCTGTTGCTTAAATGATTTGTCCTTCATAAGAACAGGGTGAAAGTTGAGGTCACAAGTTCAGGACCTAATTGTGTGCATACCTTACCAAGCAAAATGAAAAAGGTCAAACTATGATTTGGTCAGAAAACTTTGTGTCAGATTCCAGTAGAATTGTCAATTTGTTGATTGGCCCTTGAATTTGTAAGAGGCATTCTACTATGCTTCTTCTTTGTATTGCCCTTTTTTCTTTAACATGGTGATTGCTACCTCTGTTTTTTCATTATTCTTTTATACTATTGGTATGTCTTGTTATGCCATGTTCATGTCTTTAAATCCAGAAGAAGGCCGGAGATACGTGCATGCTACTCTTTTGAGCAATGACTGTAAGACATGATATGGATAACTATGTAGTGCTTTTTAAATTATCAAAGATCAAGGAATAGATATTTCATCTGTGAACTTGGAATGTGAGCAATAGTTTAGGGCTTGAATCATATTTGGACCAAAATGGCAGAGTGATTTCATCTTGATAGTTACGTTAGAGGTTTTAGATTGGCCTTTTAATGTTTTCTTCTTTTTGGTTCAGGTGCAACAATACTCCACCTGTTCTGATGGGGCTGATGTGATTCAACACATGATCGACAATTTTCTCCCATAGGAGCTTCTGGCTTGTTACAATATGTCGTTTTAGTTGTGGATTGCCTCATGGCCTCATGGTGCCCCATCTCGGGATCCTTGACATGACTTACAATGGTTCAACAACAGTATAAGAGAGGGAAGTTCCGGGTACAATGCTGTTCCTTCAATGCATCTGTGGAAAGGAGGGGAGTGACCCCATAAGAGGCTAGGTAGCTACAGAATAAATTTCAAAATAATTGTATTCTATAGATATGGAACAGGTTAGCAGAAGACGGCTTGTTCTCTCCCAAAAGGTAGTTTTTGTTACAACAACAATCCTTCTTCACATCACATTCTAAGTTAAAATTCTGAGTTTCGAGGTCTACTTCCCTTCGAGCGGGGTATGAGGGTGAGGGATCTAACTCCAGTCAGAGTGTATAGAAATGAAAGCCACAAATTGGTTAAGAACTTTGAATATTCATACTTTGGAACGCTAAAATGGTGCCATCCTCTCCATATTTGTCTGAGTTTTTGTTGTTTCAAACCATCGTGTTAGGGATCTATGGCCATTTGCTTCTTAGTCCCTGAAAGAGTCGACGAAGATGTTCTTGTTACCCTCACGAACAGTTTAACAAAATCGAATTATAGAACTAACTATTAACCTCTCTATAACAGAAGTGCAAAAAATAGTATTCCTTTGAGGATCAAGTTCTATTTACAATCCATAGACATAAACGATTGTGCTAAACAAATTTTGTTACTTGAATTGCATAAAATAGGTGTAATAAATGGATTTTTCAAAGACCAAGCCTGATTCTAATAACAATATTAACACGTTTTTTCTTTTAACTAATTTATTTATTTTAATGGATCTCTTAAAGAAAGTCCATATGGTTCCATTGGAAGGTCTTTTTGGTTGAAAGAAATAAAATATATTTTTTTCAGTGTAGAAACCTTCCAAAAATTAGAACTTTTTAAATATTATTAAAAGGGTCAAGGTCCATCTTAAAATTTTAAAATATTATATAGGTAAATTTTATCACTTATAAAATCACTAGTCCATCTTCCGTATACGATAACATCTACATTTAATACTTATTTTATATGTATGCAGACATAAGAATTATGCAGAAACAGAAACTCAATTTTGAAGTTGGAAGAATGACAAAATAAAAGTACATTTATGACTTTAATACCATATTAGCGTATGATCGTTCAATTTTAAAATTTTAAGACATTAGATGAGTTAATGTGTTACTTATAAAACTAAGCATCCATTAGTGAAACCATTTATTAGAAATCTAAATTTGCCTATTAAATACTTTTCGAAGACCAGATTCTTTTCTTTCCATACTGCCAACATTTCATGCTTTTCTCTCTCTCTCTCTCTCTCTCTCTTCCTCCTGCTTACCAGCTCCCTCCCTTTCGTTGTTCTCCTCTCCTGGTTTTTTACGCTAAAAACAACAGACACTCTCTCGGAGAAAATGGGCAGCCCTGAAAACTGCATCTTCCACTACAGAAATAGACATCTACTTACCTCTTTGCTTTTCTTACTTCTGGTTTCGAGCTTAAACCAAGTGAGATTCGTGGCTGCAGGTAGAGGTATTCCCAAGTTAGTCGAGGCTGCCCAAGTAAGTAACAAGAATCCCATAGACTGTTCCACTCTCTCTTCTTTTCTCGGTATCCGACTTCCTCTGCAGTACGAAATGGTTGCATGACATTTTCAATTCATTTTTGTATTGTGTAAAGGAAGTGATAGAAGAGAAGAAAGTGGTGAGGATCGTTCGAACTCAAGCAAGATCAAGCCCACCCAGGTGCGAGCGAAGTTGCAACGGTTGTAAGCCATGCGTCGTAGTGCAGGTCCCCATTCTCCCAGAAGCACAAATCTACAAAAGCAAATTCTCTGCATCAAGAGCAACACCGACTATTGCCTACTCCAGAGGGGACGACACCACCAACTACAAGCCTGTGTGCTGGAAATGCAAGTGCAGGGACTCCATTTTCAATCCTTGATTGCGCTAACATCTTCAACCTGAGAAATTAATATCACGTTTAAGCTGTTAAATCTTTTTTTGTTTCCTCTTAATATATTGCATTATATTATTTCCATATTCTGTGTGCATTAGATTTTTAATTATTTTAATATTCGCATAGTTCGACCAGTCAAACCTAATAAATCAGGATATTTGACAAACAGGGCTAGATTTTTTTTTTTTTTTTTTTTCACGTGCGATACAAGCTTAGTGCCTCAGAAGCACGATCTAACTTTTAAGTAAGGACAGGGCAGCAGCATTTGTGATGGTTTAGTTATTTTCACATGTGGATTGACAGCTTTTTAAGCATGATATGAACTCACCTTTTGTCTTTATGGAATCGCAAGAAATTTTTGTTTGTGTCGTAAGGAAGGTGGTCATAGTTCAACATGTGAAGCATGATGGACATACTAAACAGCATCTCATTTATGGCACCGCAACGATAGGCAGGTGAAACCGGAGACGACAGCGTCGCCGTCGCTTTCGTCATTTATGAGATGGTCTGCCTCTGGCAAGATCCCTTCTTTTTTTCAATCAGCATGAGGGGGGTCCTTTTCGTGCACTATTAGCGACCTCTCTGTCAGAGCTAAGGGCTATTCCTGCCAAAACCAAAGAACATGGGGGTCTGGCTTCTGCTTTCTTCCCAGCCATTCGAGAATACAACACAGGAAACTACAATTTCAGGGTAAATTGTTTTGGCCATTCGAGCCAACTATGACTTGTAAATGCATGGAAAGGTTTGAAGCTCGTAAGGCAAAACATTGGTAGTTCTTATTGTTTCAGAAAAGAAAGTTATAGGCAGTACAATACAGCTCATTTTGTATCAATAATTGTTCTGAAAGATGCAGGAATGCAGAGGTGAAGATTATTCATTTTGTACCAAGATCAAGTGCCTCCTCAAATCTCTAATCATTGATGAGACGTGAGACCACATGGGCTCAACCCACGTAGAAATGGTCCATCTCTGGCACCATTTTATAATCATGTGGCATTAATGTTTGAGTTCGCCATAGTTATGAGACTTGCAGTTGCAGCTACACAAATCTTGAAATTCTCACATTCAGAGGACCCGACCTCTATGACCATGGAGGACTAGCACAGTCCTCTCACTCTCTCTCTCTCTCTCTCTCTCTCCCCTATCATTTGTTTTTCTTATGAATGGTATCTGTAGATATAGTACGTTTTTTGAAGTAAAAGGGAGTAATATTTGGATGTTCCTAAAATTTTGTCGAACGACGTATCCAATCAGAAACAGCACGACAACTAGAAGGAACTTTGGCCTTCCCAATTCTTGTTAGATTCATGCAAAGAGAAATGTGCAAATGGTAACTTGGAAAGGATAATAATATGAAAATTGAGAGGAAAAAAGGGCTTTTAAAAGCTTTTTAGAATAAACATAGATATATTACTTATAAACAATACGAAGAAAATGGTAAGAGTAGGATGAGAAAGATAGCTGGTGGACTTGTTGCAGAAGGTACAAAAATGGAGTTTTTGAATAAGAAGTGTCTAGGCAGATTTGAAGAAGAATGTTTCGTTAATTCCCCTTTGAATGACAAAGGAAAAGCATAATGATCCGCCATCAAAGTAGACCACTTTTTGACCACTAGACTTCTATACTTGGCAATTTCTTTCCAGGTCAGGTACTTTAGAGTCCCACTGAATTGCATACCAGGTCAGGTACCGAAGAGTCCCTTTGGTCTCTTCTGAATTCAGAAGATCGAAAAGATTGTTGACAAGACGAGACTGTGAATGTTTTCATTGAACCTCCAGCTAATAGACTCGAACAAGTCAAATCAATCCCATTTGCTTTCCAACCTTTTAGAAAATCTTTCTTCTTTTATTTGAAATCTAAGCAAACTCATTTCAATGGGAACTTGAGATAGCTGGGGCAAATGTCTGTCCCTTTTGTTCGACATGTTCTAATTAGCTAAGGAGTAAAGCCACGAGCATTTACTTTACCCTTGTCCATTCTTTGAGACTTAATGGTGCATCCTTTAAGGAGTAGGCCTTCCGTCATGAATTTTAGAGTGAGAACCCCTTTAGAAATAAAGCATGATTTAGCAACTAAAGGCTTAGTTTAAATGATGCTGTAGAAGTTGAATCTCTACAAGGCCAGCTATCCATTCAATTATTTTAGATTTTTTTTTTATCTATTATCTCACACCTTTACTTCATTGAGTATACTTGAGGAGATTTAGTTTTTCATAGGTGCTGTTTTTTTTTTTTTTTAACCGGTTCTGAGTCTGAATTCTTGAGAATCTGGCCTTTGCGAAGTACTGCCTAATTTGCCAACAAGTTAAGGCCTTGTTGTGGAGAATAGTCGGGATGTTGCAGCCAATTCACACTCTAAAAGTTGAATGAGAGCACATCCTTGTTGCAGTAATCTATGTCATTTTGACATCGTTCGTGTTTTTGCAAAGTCCAAACAGAGCGGCGGGTCGAAGGCTACACTTTAGCACCTGATTCCCCCAACATGGATGGAGGCCAGCGAGGATGGTCTTAGATTTTACGAAGTTGAATGCCACACATTCCTCTGGTGCAGGGTTGCCTGTAACGACAGCTTCCAAGGAAGCATTAATGTCTGCTATATGATTACAAAATGCAGATGAGGTTACACAGAGTTGACTAGTGGGGTTGAAGGCTCTGCGAGACAGCTGTGGAAGATCATGCTCGCGGGACAAAGTTGGCAATGGCTCAAAGCCGACGAAAGAGTACGAGTTCGAGGAGGACCAAGTCTTCTCCAAGTCATGCCAATGCAGAAAGACAAAAGTCTTTCCCGATTCACAAGACCAGACCATTTGAGGTCTTTGGAATAGGTCGGCTCGGTATCTTACTGCTTTTGGTGTCCTCAAATATATGTCCAAATCACACGACGACCATGTTTTGCTAAAAATGAATGAAGCTCCATAGTTCCGTTCAGAATAGTCATACCAAGTGAAGTTAGTCAAAATTGTAGACCAAAAAGAGCATGAGCTTCTGTGGAAGATCACGCTGGAAAAGGGGTTCTGCAGCAATGGCACCTCGAAGTAAGCAATCACATTTATATGAGCATTGATTGTACTTCCTTCACATCACATCCCATGACTGTTTGTTCTGTGACTGATAATAGGGTCATGGTCTTTGGCCCCTAACGACTTCACAACTCCAAGGTGACTCCTGGAAGCTCTGGTTCCAACCAAACTAAAGTCGACAAAGTTTTACTCAACTTAAATACACGAAGAACAGGTGTCAAACCTAACACTTCCTAAATAAAAGGAGTTGAATGTTCCGAAATTGATGGTACAGGACCTAGTGAAGTGGCTTGGCAAGAGTCTAGCTGCATTTCTCTAAGATTGGCAATGTGATCTTAATGTGATCTTAATGTGATAGGTTGGCATGAATGAGTTTGGCCCATCTAGTTTTTTTGGTATTAATGTAACTACTTTTGATTAGTCTTCCCAAAACTCTTTAATTGGACATAATTGTTGCCCATTTATGCAACTTCTAAATCCGTATTAATTTACATATTTAATAAGCTAAAGAGCCAAGACTTATATAAGTAAAGGGATTTGTTCTTAGTCCATTATATTTGGGTGTTAGTAACTCAACTACGTACTCACAAATTAACAAACCTAGTGGGCAAAGTTATAAAATTAAGTTTCTAAGTTAGATGAATTTATAAATCATGCCCCAAAACAACTATGTCATAAGAATTTTTGAGTGTGACTGTGCTTTAAATGTTGAACATCCATCAAATGACATGATATGAGCCTTATCGTGAAACAGTATTTATGTCATATAAACCATCAATTTGAGTTCTTCATGGATATTGATTCCTTTGAAATTAAGCTAAAAAAAAGATTTCTCGGAACTTCTTAAGCTTGGGAATCAAAGTTGTGCAGAATCTGATGTTTGAGGCTCCGGGATGCTTCAATGCTGCGTTGAAACGGTCGCTTTGAAAGAGGAAGATACCGGCAATTGGACAGCATATCGGCCACCAGATTGATGCGAGGGTTCTGTTCTCCTCTCGCCATCCCACACGCGTAACTTCACACACCGACGTACGCGCTTTAGCTGTCTCTTTCTCCTCTCTTTCCCTCTCTCTCTCTTCCGGTGGCCTTTTTGAGTTTGCTTTGCTCAGAGGGGGACACACTATTCACACCCCTTAACCGCTCTACACTCTTCTTTCATTCTTCACTGCTTTTTATTTCTGGGGAACAAATCTTCTCATCCTTTGATCTCACCATTTTATTTTACGACCCTCAACTATTCTTTCCGAATTGATCCAGCAGGTAGCTTTCGCCAACCTCTTCTCTATTGTTCCATTCCCTATAGATGCTCTTCTAGTTTTTCCCCTTTTAGCTGGGGAATCAGTTTTTATTTAGTGCAGTATTGCGCATGAACTAATGCTTCTCCATGTACAAATTTCGAAGGACTTGTTCGCGTCTCAAATTCTCATATATAAATTTCCGTTTTCTATCTTTGTTTTTGTTGTTTTGAATTGTGATTAGAAGAAAGCAGGCCGATGAAGTTAAGAGGGTTTGCTGGGCATTTGGGTTTTTGTCAAAATGGCTTTTTTCTTGTTGCTTCTTAACTCTTGGGTTAAACCCACTACTTAGTTAGAGGTGCAATTTCCACTTCCACACGACAATGTAATGAGACTGTATGTGATTTTCGGTGCTTCGAATTTCATATCCGCATATCTACGCAATATAGAAAAAGGGAAAAAGATTTATTACTGTTCCTGTCCTTCTAACTGGGACTCAATATTTTTCCTTGCTCATGGTATCTACTGCAGAGTTCAGGGGACGGAATAACGTTTGAGTTAGGATCATAAAGTCTCTGCAAGTAAACCGCCAAGTGCATTTGGGTTTGTTCAAACTAGGTGAAGATGCTTCTAAGGTTTTTTATTTTAATTTTTTTATACAGATTCCTTTTCAAAGTCCAGAGGACAAATGCCCAAATATACTATTGTCCCATGTAATGCTATTGGTTATCAGTGTTTGTCTGCGTTTGCAGCGCAAATATGTTGTCACTTAGCTACCCAAGGGTGTGTTTCCCTGCGGTTTTGGCTTTCTTTTGCGGTATGCTAGTTGTTTAGCTGGTCCTCTGCTTTGTTGCTGGCAAAATTTAGAAAGAAATAAAATAGACATAACCTCAGTTTTTTTGGTAGTCATGGATATGGAAGCTATTCTCTATCTTGAGGTCATCATCTGAAAAGGTTTCGTTAGTTTCTCATTTTTCTAGACAAAAGATAAAAGTACAAAGCTCAAAAATTCGTTCATTTTAAGTCACGGTGGTTCTACCACTATTAAATGTAGCCATATGACCGAGGATACTGTTGTTAGAGTTGCCAAAAAGTTAAGAAAAGGAAAGAGTCCAAGTTTTGCGTCTCTTTTTCTTACTCTCTAAGCTGAAAAATATGGACTGGCTAATTAGGCTTTATTTGACATTTGTTCTTTCTGTTGTCTTTGGTTAGGTTTGGAAGAGGAGCAGTTTAGGCTTTATTATTGTTCGGATTATGCTTGTTTGGATTGGTCAAATACTTGCCCGATTATTCTCTCTTAATTTTGCAGTCCTAATCATACTGATTTGGTCTCAACTTGCAGCTGATATTTCCCGGCACGTTTGCAAGAATCAACCATGTTGAAGCAGTCACCTAGTAAAACTCAGAGGACGAAAGGCTTCAAGGTGAAGCACGCTATACAAATATGTCTTTTGCTAGCCATTTGCATCTGGTTGCTTTATCAAGTCAAACGCTCCCATGAGAAGAAGAGAACCTATGAGGAAAGCTCCAAAGAGATATCTGAAAAAATGCAGAATGGGCGTGAACTCATAAAATTGGGGAGGAAGGACCTAGATCCACTAGTGGAAGAAAAAGCTTTGGAAATTGAAGGAAAAGAAGAATTTGAACAAGAGGTAGAAGATGGTAAGCAAAAAGAACGTGAGGATGAAGGAAGAGGCGGTGGGGATGATGAAATAGATGGACATGATCAAGAAAGCATTGAAGAGGAAGAACCTGAGGAAGTAGAAGATTTAATTGATGACGAAGATAGGGAAAGGGAAGAGAGAAGTGAAGAGAAAGGAAGTGAAATGGAGGAGGTGAGCTTTTCTGAAGATCAAGCCGAAATTGATGATGTAAGGAATAGCCAGGAGGCAAGGGAGGAGAATTACAAAGGGGATGATGCCTCCAGTGCTGTGGTCCATAACACTCAAACTATGACCAATGAATTTGCAGTCGGAGGTTTGAGGAAAGTGAAACAACAGCAAGTAGAGAATGCAGAAAAGATCGAAGTAGAGTCAGAAAATATAAAAGATTCAGACCCTGGGTTGAATAATGAGGAGAGACTAGAAAATGGTGCTTCTGGAGATGCTATTCCTGGTGACACAAAGGGTTCTGGCTTTGGTTTCAGTCAGGAAGCAAATGCCAATCCTGAATTGCTCAGAGATTTATCAGTGATGCTAACGGAAACTGATACATCTTTGGGTGGAAAATACACATTGCCGAATCAGGTCATCAATATTAGCTCTAGTGGAAGGCAGTTGTTCTTGCAAGCTGTTTCGGAGGAGGAAAGTAAAAGCGCTGAGGCTGAAAATCAGCAATCAGATGTGAATTTTACCCTTTCCATGGCTGATAATTTAGATACAACCATTGGGAAAACGGCAGTATTAAGCAGTTCTGGGTCTGTAATGCCAACGTTTGATACATCTCCTGTATCGGAGGAAAGATCTGCTGCAATTGCCAAGGAGAACGATTTTACAGAAGATAGCATGTCCGAGGAAAGCTCAGTATCACTGACAACAAATGAGAAAGTAGATGCTACGCAGACTGAGTCCCCTGGTTCTTCAGACCCCTCCATAAAGATGATGATGGAGGAGATGCAGCTGAATGATGATTTCCAATGAAGATATTGGGTGTTTTTTCCAAGAAAATAATGTTAAGGTAGATGGGAAGTTGTACATTTTCTCCTCGTGTTTACTTCTGTTTAGTGTTGATTAGGTGTTATGATGATGAAAGTTGGCCAAGTGTAAAAGTTCAGGGAATCTTAGGATTGCATTTGGTATGACTATAGGTTAGGTGCTTCAGTCAATGAAAGAAGGTCGTAAGACCGTTGGAGCATCATATTTTTGTGCTTGGATGCATATAACCAGCCTACTACTGGTGGGGATGAGTGATCGGAGTTACAAGTATCATGTGTTTCTACATACTATACAGTACGCTGCAATAGTCCTCTGTGCTGTAATACTCTGTTTCTTCTTTTCTTTTTTCTCTTTTTTTTGGGTTTTTGTTTTAATCTCTGAGATATTGTGGTAGCATGTGTGGTATCAATCTATCAACTGTTTAAAACTTATCCGGATTTCGAACATCTTGACTTCCATTTAAATAGATATTTTTGGCAGGGAAGAAAAGGCATGAATTTCTATGTGGGTTTGCTTGCTTTGGACGTTTTCTTCAAAGATGATTTTAAACATACATAACAATGAAACTCAAACATTTGTCCCTCCTCTGATTGCCTTCTGCTGTGCATCTTTGGTCCATGATTTAGTAGGTACAGTGTACTTACTGTTCTTCATTGTTGATCGGGCTACGTGAAATTGTTTTTACCGTCACCGGAGATAAGAGAATCATTCAATAAACACTAGGCACACACCTACAGCAAGATCCTTGAGAGATTGCAAAAAAGACTCAAAAGCCCACATCCACCATTAGGCCCAGCACTTCCTAAACCGACTTGAACCTTTGGAAATTTTGTATAGGTCATGGCTCCACATCAGAAGTGCCTGCCACGCCAATATCTGCGGTAGCCTCTGTTGCTTGGTAGGTTTAGCCTCTAAACAAGAAGTTCATGGAAGTCTGAAGTTCTGACCTGCCTTAAAAGTAGTATACTTTTGTTTGAAACTATAGCCAAATCCAAAGTGTTTGATAATGAAGAACTTACAAAACCAAGCATGTTTGGACTTTTTTGAGATCATATAATATTCAACGAACTCTGAATCAAATGATTCTACCCACAAAAAGGTTACCTTTAGACTTTACTCCCCAGGGTCATCATTCATGTGTATATGCAAACTCCAACTTGAATCATAGAGCAAGGACCTAATTGATCTAAGCCAAGAAAGTGGCTAAATATTTCTTTAAAGTCAATGTCATATTCCTCGTGTAAATACTTTTCCAACATTATGAGTTTTGATCATGTTTATCCAGCAAGAGATTTTCCAATGCAAAAATCAATTAGGTCCAAGATATGGACTTTGGTGAGAACATAAGTTCTTTTGTCATGAATAGCAATTATAACCCAGGAAAACAATATAAACGAGAGCAAGATTTTACCTTAATATTCACACGAGATGGAGGAGAATAGAAGAGGCAGAACTAAAAACTTGAAGAGACTTCAATCAAGCAAAGTTCCAAAGACGCGTTTATAAGGTATAAGATCCCAACTATAAATTGTCGACATAAAGGCCAAGTTTCACATGTCCTGCTTTCCTCGTTGACAAATAGGTGCTCCTAACTTTTGTGAAAGGGTAATGTAAGAGGCCTTTTTTCTTTGCATGAAAATACTGTTACTGAAGGGATTTAAAGAGGAGCTTCCCAGCAAGCATAGGACCGAAGAAACTCTTTTAATTCTTTCATCCAAGTAGTACGCTGCATTCCAATTTTGTCTTAATCTCTTCATAACAGATGAAGCCCATGCAGGATATGTCAAAATTGAAGATTTTGTGTTTTGTTGACGATTTAAATCCACCATGGTTAATTATATTTGTTTTCTATCTATTTTCAAATAATTATGCAATATTTCTTCATATTTGATTTTTTTTTATTAGTTTAAGGAGACCAAATATCCTTCTTACTGTCTCAATTTATTGGCACCTTATTGCCTCTCTTTTTAGGTGTTGGACGATACTGCCCTTTATCGGTATTTTTTCTTATAGGTGAACACTTTTTGGTCTCTCACCATTAGCTTCACCTTTTTGGACAAAAAAGTTAGCAGTTCATGTACTGATCAATCGTCCTGATATATATTACGAGACATATTAAAAGTACCATATTCGAAAGAGAAAGAATTCAAAGTAAAATGGACAAAGGACTTAAAAGCAAATATTCTTCAATTTATTATAGCTCGTTCAATTTATTGGACTCCATGGATATCAATCAAAGGCGATTAGGTAGCTCCTTCAATTTATTGTCAATCCAGAGCTTCAAATGCTCGGATTGATAGGAGAAACTGGATAAAACTTAATCAATTTACACTGTCAAATTCACAGCAGCAACCCTACAGATAAACGGTGTGTTGAGCCAGATCTTACAAGGAAAGAAAAGAGCTGGCTTGTCCCAAAGAGGCAAGCTAGCCTGATTGTTCCAGATGGTCGGTTCCCATTTTGAGAGGCTTCGATGAATGTTATGCTACCCTCAGAGAGCAAATGTTGATGATGGAGCTGGTTCCGGACATCATGAAGGCATTTTTTATCATAAGCAAAGCAAAGTACCGTAGGGGTTGCACAGGGAAGACGACTGAGGCTTTGTTTTTTACGACGGAGGGTTCAATCAAATGAATGGGGGAACTGTTAAGTCGACTGGGGCTATCGAGAGTTGTTAAGTTGACAAGAGTTTCTGTATAAATATTAGTATGTTACAGTAGAATATTCAAGCAATAGAGACTATCAGAATTTTGCTTTAGGGTTCTTTTGACAACTTCACTCTTATTGTTATCACTTGGGTGAATTTAACTCTGGTAAGTCAACTGTTGTTAAGGCACTTATTGGAAGAAGATATCTCAAAGAATTCGAATAAGGCAATTATTGAAGGGAAGGATTCGAATAAGCATAGCACAATGTAGCAAAACCAAGGCCACAACATATGGCTTTTCAACAATCCACCTACAAGCCTTGCTTATTACGTTAACTTCATGGAAATAAATTTGAATCATAGTTTATTGTAATAGTAATGTTTCATGGTGGAACTAATTTGTATATCCTTTTGAAAGTAGATGATCGTTTTTGACACCTTTGGGACATATGTGATTCTTCAGAGGCTCCAATGCCTAACTGAGGAATGTCATTGTTCTATGCTTCACTTATGCTAAAATGACACTTGGGTTACACACACTCGCTAAATCGACATGTGATTAAGGATTTCAAAATGCACTTGTAGTCTTTGTCATTTTCAATCTTTCTTTTAGCTTTATGTATATAAAAACACTATTTATTTAGGCCTTTTAAATAGAAAATTCATTTAATTGCCATTTGATGGACATTTCATTTACGCCTTTATTAAAACATATGGAATTTTAGAGATTTTAACACATCACGTTGTGTCATCCTACAACGACAAGCCATGAACTCCCCTCTCCCTCCATGCATCTTGCAAGCCTTCTTAGAGGATATACCATTGAGACTCAAAGAAAATTAGGAACCCATTTTGGACTTGTCAAAACGATTTACGGCTTAAGCCCATCGAAAATGAAGTGTTCTCTAGGTCTTTTAGAAAACAATGTATTGTTTAGGCAATTTCTTTTTTCCCTACCCTTCACAAATCATATGTCACGCAGGCCATTACATATTTGATGTCATTCCATGCTAAAATGACATGTGGATTATGTGCATTTACTAAAATGATGTGTGGAAATGGATTTCAAAATGCACTTGTAGTTTTCATTATTTTCTTTTGCTTCTTGCTTTATGTACTCTTAAAATGCAGCTTGTTGAGGATTTTTAAATGCAAATGTCATCCATTTATGCATTTATTAAGGAGATATGGATTTTGGTTATTTTAACAAGTCAACTTCCTTTGCATTATTCCACTTGTAGTCTTTGTTATTTTTCTTTTGCTTCTTGTTTTATTTACTCTTAAAATGCTTCTTGTTGAGTCTTTTTAAATGCAAACGTCATCCATTTACGCATTTATTAAAGGAAATGGAATTTTGGCAATTTTAATTGGTCACTTCCTTTGCATTATTCCACAACGAAAGGCTATGCACTCCCGTCTCCCTCTATGCCTCATTGATTTCTTAATGATATGTCCTCGAAGAGAAGCTTGAAGCATGGAGGGAGAGGGCAGTTCATGGCTACTTGTTGTAGAATGACGCAAAGGAAGTGACATGCTAAAATAACAAAGATTAATAAAGGCTTGTCATTGTCATTGTAGGATGACACAAAGGAAGTGACATGTTAAAACTACTGAAATTCCATATTTATTAATAAAGGCCTAAATGAAATGCGCACCAAATGGAGATTAGATAGGAACGCATTTAGGATGCTCAACAAGAAGTGTTTTAAGAGTAGATATAGCAAGAAGTAAGAGAAAATAACAAAGATTACAAGTGCATATTGAAATCTGTCACCACAAGTCGTTTTACCAAGTGTGAGTAATCCATATGTCGTTTTAGCATGGAATGAGATCAAATATGTACGAGAAAAGGAAATTTCCTAAACAACGCATTGGTTTCGGAAAGGCCTAGGGGACTCTTCGTTTTTGATGGGCTCAAAGGGTAAATTGTTTTGAGAAGACTGAAATGAATTCGCAATTTGCTTGGAGGGAGTGAGGAGTTCATGGCTTTTTGTTGCAGAATAACCCAAAGGAACTGAGATATTAAAACCATCAAAATCCCACATGTTCTAATAAAGTTGTAAATGAAATTTGTACCGGATGGAAATTAGACGATGACCCATTTAGGAGTCCTCAACAAGAAGTGTTTTAAGAGTAGATATAGCAAGAAGCAAAAGAAAATGACAAAGACTATAAGAACGTTTTGAAATCTATCACCACATGTTTTAGGAACTACCCACAACCCACTTGTTGTTTTAGCGCAATTTTCATTTTATTCATTTTGCATGAAACGACATCAAATATGTAATGACCTACATCAGATATGACTTGCAAAGTGTGAGGAAAAAGAAATTGCCTAAACGATGCGTTGGTTTGGGAGAGGCCAGGATGACACCTCATTTTCGATGGGCATAAATGGTAAATTGTTTTGGGATGGCCGAAATGGGTTGTAAATTGGCTCTAGTCTTAATAGAATGTCCTCTAAGAAAGGCTTTGAAGACGCATACAGGAAGCAGTGAGTTCTTGGCTTGTTGTTGTAGAATGGCGCAACGGAAGTGACATGTTAAAATTGCCAAAATTCCTTGTATAAAGAAAGGCATAGATGTAATGTGCACCGAATGAAAATTAGATCACGAATGCATTTTGGAAGGCTCAACAAGAAGCCTTTCAAGAGTAGATATAGCAAGAAGCAAAAGAAAATAACATAGACTACAAGTGCCTTTTGAAATCCATCACAACATGTCATTTTAACAAGTGCGCATAATCTACATGTTGTTTTAGTGTAATTTTTGTTCTAGTCATTTTTGCGTGGGATGACATCAAATATGTAATGGCTACATGAGGTACGATTTGAAAAGTGTAAGGGAAAAAGAAATGGCCTAAACAATGCGATGGTTTTGGGAAATGCCAGGATGACACCTTGTTTTCCATGGGCATAGATGGTAAATCGTTTTGAGAAGGCTGAAATGGGTTCCGAATTTGCTCGAGTCTTAATGGTATCTCGGGAGGCTTTGAACACTGCATGCAGGGAGTTGGGAGTTCTTGGCTTGCCGTTATAGAATGATGCAAAGGAAATGAGATGTTAAAATTGTCGAAATTCCTTATGTATAAAAAAAAAAAAAAGGCATAAGTGTAATGTGCGCTGAATGGAAATTAGTTCACAAATGCATTTTGGAGGCCTCAACAAGAAGTGGTTTAAGAGAAGATATAGCAACAAGTTTAAAAAACAACAAGGACTGTAAGTGCATTTTGAAATCCATCACCCCCACTATATGTCATTATTGTTACTCTTGTTTTCAACTACTAACATTATTAAAAGGTAACTTTGAACCAATCTGTATAGAGAGGATGGATTTAAAGATGGTTTGTTATCATCTCAATCAATAGATGTAGCTCTATGAAATTATTGGGTAGCTTGAGACCATCTTGTTCAACATAAATGGCTTGTTACGGCGGAAAAAAGAACATGAGTAACTCTATTAACTTTCATATGAGTAATTTATACTCAAATCAAGTTTTAGCCTTTGCTTTCCATCACTTCAACTTTTAAAACTCTCATTTTGAACGTAATACATTTAAGGCATAAGTTCAAACTCATTCTAAATCTGATATAATTATCAATATATGTTCATAAACGACCTTAAAAATGCAATTGTCCCTAAGATAAGATAAAAAATCGAAAGAAAAAAAAAGTGGCTGGATTAGACATGGTAAAAACCATAGCGAGGCTAAAATCCCAACCATAACTTTTGTTAGTGGGTGACTTTTGGTCAGTTCTTCCGAAGCTAGTAACTCTAGAATGTGGGTCGGTTCTAACATAGGTGGAAAGCTCAACTCTACTTTCTTTAGATGGGTGACCCATCCTAATTCAAGGGGTCACTTCAAACCCTTTGAATGGATTTATCAAGGGCGAATTCTTTGCTTAAGAAAAGAAAAAAAAAAAAGCTCATTGCCCAAGTTATAACTACGGTATTAACACAACAATTTTTAACATCTTATTTTGGATTAAAAAAATATATGTAACAGATACCATTGTAATTCTACAGTTACTTCTAACAAAACTTTCGGCAGAAATTTCGGATTTAGAGTGAGTCTAAAGTCAAGTCTTAGATGTACCAAAAA
This sequence comes from Casuarina cunninghamiana, assembly GCA_028551485.1. Classification (NCBI taxonomy): domain Eukaryota; kingdom Viridiplantae; phylum Streptophyta; class Magnoliopsida; order Fagales; family Casuarinaceae; genus Casuarina; species Casuarina cunninghamiana. Next base: position 27,137,037 of record CM052366.1, on the reverse strand, counting down.
AAAAAAAATTGTGGTTTTAAAGTTATAAAATGAAAGAGCTAAGAAGCTTAAGACTTGATTTCTCTAAATCATTAGATCGACCTAACCTTTTCAACTGGTTTAAGAGTTAGAGAAAGGGCTTATGCATTTGCAAGCTTCACAAGTCAGTCTCTTGACAACCTAAGCTTGTCCCCAGCGTTAAGCCAAAAGATTATGAAACTTCAACATATGACAGATGTGCTTCTTCGCCGACATGGGCTGGTGTCTCAGTCAGTCGAAGTAGCGTTACACTCCGTTGTCTAGATTAGATGTTTTTCTCTTCTAGAGACTTTTGGGGATGGAATTAGGGGAGCTTCAGTAATTCGAGATAGGAAATTTCAGACTTCAGAGCTGCCTTGTTTATGAACGTGGACCACCAAGAGTCACTGAGTGACTGGTTCAGGGAATGAGACCCAGGTAGGTGAAGGGACATTGACGGAATTATGCGAAGGAAGGGAAGAACCGAATCTCGTAATAACTTGCAAATGGAAAAGGGACATGCTGGAACGTCGACGATGAGACGTCTGGCGCGTCTCTCAAGAAACGTGTTATAGATTTCGGTGCCCGTCTTGTCGCGTGCGCTCTCGCTTCCTATTTCTCCTTTGCGTATAAATACAAACTCACCTCTGCACTAGTTTTGCGTTTTCCAGGGCCTGATACTGGCATTTTCGGCAAGCATGAAGATGGATTGGTTGCATAAAATGAAGAGAGCTTGGGTTGCTGTCTCTGCACGGATCAGGTCCTGGAAATCTGGTCAGTTTCTGCTTTTATCACCACATGGGGTTGTGTTTCAGGCTCGTTACATAAACATATATCTCTCTTTCCTGTTTCCATTCGTCTTTTGTTGTGTTTCGTTGGGAAACCTATGTCATTCTACGCTTACTTTCAGCTTGATGATATAGTACGAAAGATCATCGATAGTATTCTTTAGGGCTAAACCTTAAAAAATCCATGAGATGGAAGAATTCCCAATAGAAAAGATTAAGTGGATGTATGGATCCATCAACTGAGTCGATTATACATCTTTCATGACCTATGAATTTGACGTGTAAACTTTGTCAACAAGCAGGTGGCGGTGTACGCACATTGGGCGGCAGTGGTAGTGCTAGTAACGGTGACTATGGTCTGCTGAAGCTCCGGGACGACGTACAGATGTGCGGATACCAAGATGTGCAGGTAATGTGGAACATGTTAAGCGGATCACATCCAAATCAGATGTCGTCAGTGAAATCGGTGACTCGACCTCTCAAACGCAGCAAGCAACGTCGACCCTCTTGATGAGTTTTCTTTTGGACTCTCCATAGGGACAAATCTCCATTCTCCTCTTTGTTCAGTGAAATTCTAATTTCAAGGACGGTACATTTTGGGTTACCATGTACAAATTTAAATTTATGTATCTACACCACTCACAGTAAATAACACAGATTTCAGACTTCATTTCAATGTATATTTAGTGCAGGTATTGTGTTCGACGAAGAAACAGGCTCAAAAATAGAAACCTAGTGTGTTTTGCAATTCATTGAGAGATCCAAGATTGGATAGAAATTCGCTTGTTTCAAGAAAGGGCCGAACGATTGGTTTATCCTTTCAAAAGAGGCTTAATGCTTAAGCCTGTAGCTACCCCACTTTATTATTGATCGATGCGCATGTGGGATGCTGCTATTCGCATTCACTGAAACTTTCCATATATTTAAATTCAGAACGTATACAACATGCTAACCATACCAGTAAAAAGGCATTTTACAAGGTATATCAAGCCATTTTTACAAGAAATTTGACTATCTCATTCGTCTTGGGCTTGCCGTCATTCTGAATCAGTTGATTAAAGACAGTAAACGAAGAAACTGAAATAATGTTGCAGAGAATCGAACAAATCAATTGAAGATGAAACGCAGAATGATCGTGTAGAAAAAAGGTGAAGGGGCAGGTGGCTGTAATGAAAGCAAAGAAAGACATGAGTGTACAGTTCCCGTTTGGATCCATCTCTATTTTGTCTGTTACTTTTTCCTCCGAGTTATTCGCCTGAAGTGACAACACCTGCTGGCTGTGGCAGACTCAGTAAGTCGGACTAAATATTTTGGACCCCGGTACTTGTTTGTGTACCAGGTGTCGATCACAAAGACTTACTCTTTTCCATTCTCATCATTCAAATATTTTCTGTTCCCTAACTTGTTCTCTGATGTGAAAATAATATTTACGCCAACTCGACTAGTATTTGCCCGGCTTCTGTAAGTTCCGGCCGACGAGAGGCGGAGAGCGTGGAACGTGTTAACGGAAACTTCCACTGGGGCCATTCCCGAGAAAGAGAGAAAGAAAGAAAGAAAAAAGATGGTGATCATATTGTGGTCCAGCTTGAAAGACGGTGGAAAGTTTCTGAGAGATCGTGACTCCTAAATTCCCAGCAATCGTCGGACTGACAATTGCAGGGAGGGTGGACCAATCTGATCCCTGTTTGAAGATTCCTTGTTAAAGTTTCTGAGCCACTCCCGACAGTCCGATCAACTCGCATGGCCTTGTTGTCCTTGTGGAAATCTCTTGAGCATCAATATCTCCCCTTGCCCCGACCTAACACCGTGTAACCGGTCTTCTCTTTTATCTTTACTATTCTTTACAAACACATCTTCATCTTAAATTTAAAGTTTATATTCATCTCATAATCATAAGGAAGTAAAATATGTTCTCTGTCTCTGTCTCTGTCTTTTTTCACACCATAATCATCATTAGCAAAGGTCTAAACTGCCATTAATAGTCTTTTATCAAAAGAAGAAAAACTGAACAATGACAAAACAAATTGTTAGGAGTAGTAATTATTTCTCGATAACAATCTCTCTACTACTATACCTCATCAGCCACTATTAATGACACGAATATATCAACAAAACTCACAAGGACACTATCATCATCACCAGTGCCCACTTCTGGCAGTCACAATAATATAAATTAGATATATTTCCCATATTAACACCAATATGTTAGAGAAAACATTTGCAGTCAATTGTTAATGACGATAACTATGTCATTGTCAATTGGCTTTTAAAACTTTGATTGGCAATTAAAAAAATTCATGCTAAGTAGAAGAATATTCGATTACATAATTATAGTGTCAAATTAAATTTGTTAAGATAGTACATTAACCTATGGACTTCTAGTAGTGGTCACTGTGTCAGTGCCTATAAGTACTCCTTCATTATTAAGTAAAATACACGAAAGAGTTGGAAAACGATCCCTATAATGTTAATCTGACGTTATGCATGGACCAAATTTTTGTCCAGTTGTAAAGCATGCATCGTCCTGTTGACTCAGTCCTATAATTGTCGATGGTCCCAAATGACAAGTACACAGAAAAGCCTCATCTTTATTTCCACTTTTCAGTCGTCACTACTTTGTTCCCCGCGGGCCCTTTCTGTGTTGCGTAGGGATGATACAATGAGCATAAACCCTACCATTCAACTCCATGATAAGTCTTAGCCATGCCCCCTTCAGAACGTGAATTTCATTCCCAAACTATATAATCACGTGGAGATGTTAGATGCAGACTCATTAGAGAAATCTGTTCGTAAGTGTAAATATCTTTTATACCCAACTTATGCAAATCCTGCTGTGCCTTCACAGTCTCAAGGCTAATTCCAGTATTAAACATTTGGAATAGTGGAATTTACCACAGAAGGAAGAAGAATAAGACGAGGAAGAAGAAGAAGAGACAGAGACAGAGGATCTTGGTTGTGGGTCAACACATGGTATAAAAAAGCAGGTCCATAATTGGCACTGTTCTTTTGTTAAATCTAGGTGGATGGAGAGACCCAACATCGGTATCAATAGTAGAGCATGAGATCACGGGAGAATAGTTTCAATTTACGAGGTTGCTGGATTCATGAAACGCTGGTTGAGGAGATCTCAGCCAACTAATCTGGATCCAGTCTCTTCATGGATGAGATCAAAAAAGATCACACCACAAATAATGACAAGTCTTGCCAACTCATCAACAGGAATAGAGAACTTTGGCTTAAGAAAAGAGGTGTTTTTAGGTTTATTTCTTCATTTATTTATAGCCAAAGTAATGTTTAAAGCAAAACAATATTACTATATGGATGAGTAATAAAAGATTTCGCATTCTTAAATACTTTATTTTTTAAATATGCATGTGATTTCGTCTAGGCAAATAATTATCTTGATTATTATTATCTTATAAAATGACATCATATACATATTAGACTAATTCTTATAAAAGAGAGAGTCAATATACCTATATTATAATAATACAAGTGTACAACTGAAGAAGCTTGATCGGAAGAAGTGATACTAAACCCTCTTTTGACTTTGAAATCTGTATTATGCATATTTTTTCTATTGCTAAATACACGATGATTAATATTACAGGAAAAAATTTACAGAAGTAAGAAACGACAAAAAAAAAAAAAACACTACTTTCTTGGTACCTGTCTGCATCACAAAGAAGAATTCATCACATAAAGTACAAATTATCGTGCAGTCAGCTTGTAGACACTGGCTGCCTTTCATGCATTTTAAAATTTGTATAACGACTGGTAGTACCATCCATAAACCATTCCATAACCATCAATATATATATATATATATATAGAAGTATACGTTGGTTTCAATATTATATAAAAGTTCTATCAATTCTTATGTTGATTTTTAAATTAGATAATAAATCTTTTAATAATATAAAACTATTTTTAATAGCTGAAAAAATAGAGAGAAGAACGATAAACGATTTTCTCAATTTCTCAGACGAAGAGCACAGAAATTAACAGATGCGGAAGAAGGAGAAAAAGGAAGAGAAAGAGAGATCAAGAAGAAATTCATACTTGCAAAGACTACTCAATGAGTTAGGAGTCTTGTCCGAAACTGAAAGGGATGACAAACAGAGACAAAGGCAAAAACCAGGAACTGGAAGAGACATGGCGCTGATAAAGATATCGCAACCAAACACTAGGAGCCGGAAAGGAACCTTCTCGGATACTAGATTCAATCCAACCGGAAGGACGGCCCCGCGGTGAGAGCGACTCCAGAGGTTGAAGTGAAGAGAAATTCCAGCGACAGACACCGAGGTTCGGAGTAGACGACAGACACCTGAATTTTTGACGGCCACAATTATGCCTTCTACCTCTCTGACTTGCCGGTAAGTTAAATAGGAACTCAGTTAGATCTATGGCAAAACATATACATGTGAATCCTCTCTAGTGTTTCGTGTCTGTGTAATTGCCCCTTCTGTTTGTACTTGATCTTAGTGTTTGTTGCATGGGAAAGGAATTTTCCAGTTTCCCAAGAAACAAATAGAAAAGTCAGGAAAAACAAAAAATAAATAAATATGGATTTGCGGAAGACACGAGCCCGGCATTTTCAATAGCGGACAGGTACCAAACTTATGGTTTGTTTGGTACAGTGGGAAGCATGGGTCACGTGATTAGTTAGGGAAGTGTTTTATTGCCAACGGTGACTGAACCCCGTAAATAGAAGGGGCCCCACGGCTCCTTTTCTCCCCTGGTCCCTATCTCGGTTACCTCATTTTCCCCGTCTCCTTTTCCATCAATTTATTATAATCTGTTCCCCTTTTCCAGAACCCCTTTCCTTCGTAATTATTACACAAAAAAAAAAAAAAAAAACACTCTCGATTTGTTCTATGGCAGTTAGATCGTCCATGTCTTTGTCTTTGTCTTTGCCTCGGTTGTATCTTTTCTCCAATGTCCATCCCACAGAATGTTCCTCTTAAACAGCACCGACGTCGAGAACAGGAACCCACTTTTACATAAAGAGAAGTTGTTTATCCTCTGCTATAGCTCCAAACATGGCCATGTTCTACTGGGAGACCTCGCGAGTTGTCACCCTTGTACTTGTTACACTTTTTTTCTTCCTTAGCCCTGATTCTTCTTCTGCTGCAGATTATGTTGTTGATGACGCGAGAAGCCCATCTTCCTCGTCACCACCACCACCTCCTCCTTCTCCTCCTCCTCCTCCGCCTATGTCAAATGACGGGTCATCAAGTTACTCTCCGTTTAGGCCTAGCATCGCGGTCATCGTGGCCGTCTTGACCACTATGTTCTCCGTTACGTTTCTCCTCCTTCTCTACGCCAAGCACTGCAACCGTGGACCCGACATCGTTGTCAGCCATCCACCGCTGTCCTCCGCCGCCAGAAAGAACTCGGGCATTGACAGGAGCGTCATCGAGTCGTTACCAGTCTTCCGATTCGCGTCTCTGCGGGGCCAAAAGGATGGGCTCGAGTGCGCCGTTTGTCTTGCAAAGTTCGAGTCTACGGAGGTGCTCAGACTGCTCCCAAAATGCAAGCACGCCTTCCACGTTGAATGCGTCGATACCTGGCTCGACGCCCACTCTACTTGCCCGCTCTGCCGCTACCGGGTCGACCCGGAAGACGTTCTTCTTATCGACGACCCCAGAAGCTTGTCCGAAACCTACCTAGTTCCGCCGCCGGAGAATGACGACGTTGTCATCAACATCGATGGCGGAAGACCCGGCGACGGGTCTAACCCCGGAATTCGGAGGGTCTCGGGTAGGCACTCGTCAGCCGGTGAGAGAGGGACCGGATTCTTGCAATTCGTCTTGCAGAGAAGCGGTGAGCCGGGTTCTCATGATCCGACGTCGTTCAGGAGATCCCTCGACAGTGCGGGTTTAAGAAAGACGAGCGATTCCGTAGCTATCGGGTGCTTTGACCGTCCCCGAAAGGACGGGCTGTTGTTGTTGCCGGATGATAGGACGTGCTTGGAGCGGGCAAGGTTCGAACACCGGATAATTGTCTCCCCCGGTACAGGTGGGTTCCACCAAAGGTGGAGCGACGTGCAGCCGTCAGATCTACTCTACCTACAGTCGGAAATGATAATGAGTGACAGCCATAGGTTCTCGTCATCAGCATCGGGATCTCGGCCTCCTCCCCCGCAGCAGAGTCGTACTGTTGGCGGGGACGGATGGTGGGGTGGCAGGAGCGTAATAAATGACAGAAGCGTGTCGGAGATCACTACCTTAAGCAGGTTCCCAAACAGCAACGCAGCGAGTAGTAATCACAGCGTCCAAGGCCCGGATGAACGACGAGCTGGGGTTGTATCGAGGTGGTTGGCGTGGATTTCCCAGTCGCGGCCAGCTGTACGGTCGGGACGTACCACTGCCATTACAGCAGCAGCATAGCTTTAGTAGTATTAGGTACACTGTAGGGAACAGGAAATGACATTAAGTGCGAAATTTGTTTGTTCTTCTAAAGAGTAAGAAGAGGCATTGAATGCAGAGATGGCAGGCCCCCTCCAGACTCGAAAGAAGACAACCCTATTAGCAGAGTACGTGGATGGAAGAAGGAGGGACTGAGTTGCCCTGTTTCTGGTCAATTTTTTGTCACATTCGATTATTCTTCTTTCAAAATCGTCTCTGCTGTAGGCGGCGGGTTGTGGGGTACTTGGAAGTGCACCATTTTTTCAAACGGGGGGTCACCTGTGTACGGAAGTTCTGTTGAAATGGATGAAGAACAGAAGGGGACTTAAGTCTAGTCAAGTGGTGTTTGCTCTTAGTTTAAAACTTAGTCAGTAGTTGTTGGTACATGAGCGAAGGCTCCTTGTATGATTATTTATTGTTAGGCATTAGTGGATTCTAGACCTCATTCATGCTTCATAACAGAAGGCAATTGTACTTTTAGAACATTCAAGCTATCAACACAAGGAAAAAAAAAACTCTAGTTCTTAATTTTAAGAACAATAATATTTTAGGAATGACATTGATTGTAGTAATCAAAGCTCTCCTTATATTGAGTTCAAGCAGGTCAGTGGCTATGAGCTACTTTGAAATCGTGTTGGTGTTATTTGAGTTGAAAAAGTCTTTTGTGTTCTCTAATTGGCACGATAATCTAAAATTGAAAGTTGAACTTGCGAGTTATTTTCCAATATAGTAGGAGCTTAAATGGTCAAAACTGATTTATTGCCACTCGGGCTTATTGGTGTTTTCTTTTCCTCTTCCCAAAGAAGGTGGTCAAATCTTGAGGAGTTTCACCCAAATAGGAAACGGCATAGATGAAAGTGGTGGTAAAATAGCTTGAAACGTTCTTGGTCTCCCAATAAGCTTAGAATAACTACAGCTTAGAATTATTTAGTTACGGCTAAGTACCTTTGGCATGTTTCTTCAAACCTTTGTCAACGCCTACGGTTTAATTAGGTGGATCATACTTTATAAGGAATAGGAACTTCTAATTAGTTGGGCTTCCTAGTTAAAGTTCGTTCGTTTCTCATCCACATGCCATAATCCAATGGCTGGCACTTTGAAGCATATTGAATACCTTTCACAGAATTGCTTTTTTAACTTCTTTATCTCACGAAAATTTGGTTACCCTCTTTGTAACAACAAAATCGAAGCTTAAACAGTTTGATTTACATTATATAAAAACCATTTGATAAAGGGTATTGCAAAATAAAATAGAAAATATTTCAAAACTTAATTCAACCATTTTTATTGGTATTATGATTGTAGGATTGGAACTTAAATTGTGGTAATTTTGGAACCTAAACCATTTGACTATATTCAAATAAAATGATCCTTGATTAGTCATTAACGGTAGAATTTTTGGTGTAATGATTGAGGATTATGATTAATGGTATTATAGTTAGCTTCATGTCCTAAGTTTAAACTACAGATGGGACAACCTATGAAACTGGCTACCCAAAGGTGTTGTAGAAGGTAGGCAATTGCCTAGAGTGGAGCCACCATAGTTAAGAAGATGAGTTGTTGAGGGCGTTGGCTTGAAAGCATGGTAATTGTTATGATTGTAAGATCAAAACCCATATCATGGTGACTTTTTGGGCTTATAAATACTTAAGTTAGTAATAATATTCAAATGAAATGATATTTAATTATAAAATTTTTGATGTAATGATTGAGAATCATGACACTTGGATTTTTAGAATGTTTATTAGATTGTTGGTATCTACCTCCTTTGAACAAATAGTAACATATTATGACTTGGAACCCCCCAAAAAAAAAAATGTTACAAAAATGTATTATTTATTGATGGTTGTTAGTTTTTAAGGAATTGTTGTTGATGACTTGCGTTCTACTTGTGTTGCTTTGGAGCTGGTTAGTTTATAAATATCATGGAGCGCTTTAAAGTTCATCCGTGCTAGCATTATTGGGAGGTGGGAGATAGGGTAAAAGAGGATCAAAGATCCACCTTATCAAGGAGTAAAAAATAGTGTCTTAATCTTCATAATTTACTTTCAAAAAGTGGAGCCTTTTCCTCCTTTTCAGTTGTGTCGGGACTAAAGACACCATTATTGACTTTGTAAAGGTTGAGAAAAGCCATCCTTTGCCCAACTATGAAGGAAGGGAAATCTGTCCAAAAAGAGAAGCACACACCTTCTGTGAGGCTGGAGAGCATGCGAGGTTGCAGCTAGATGATATGCATACAAAATTTTGGCTTTACATGTCTTAATTACCTTCTGAAATGATAAATAAAAGGATGGATTATGACCGCTGTCATTACGCTAATGGTTGGTCTGGGGAATTAACTACGGAATGCGCTTGTCTGTCTCCTCTCTCCTGTCCCCATCATTGGTGGGTAATGCATCCATCGTTTTCTCTAATGGGTGGATAGCAATGAAGGTCATGTGTCATGGATAACTTTACTTCATCCATTTTATAAATAGTGAAGTTGCATTTATCCACTTCCATTGGATCATGCTCATAAATGATTTCTTTACATATGTGAAGTATTTTTATCAAAAGTTTGACATGTCTCCTACACTCAGCTACAGAAAACTGAATTTTGGTAAATCTTACGCTGTGGCACTGCAGAGACGTAGGCCGAGATTATCTTCCGCTTCTAGTCAGCCATACTTGAGGAGTAACTTTCGGTCGGACATTGAATCCCCTGGACCCCAAGTGGACGTCGGAGTTGATCGGCGTGCTGTGGCAGTCCCAGAGCGCAGTTGGATATCTAAAGTCTGTGTCAGGTTAGCATTCTAATCCCTGTTCAAGGCAAGGATCTAATTCAAAAGTTCTGAACTTTTGGGCATTTTTCATTCTTACAGCAGTTGACCCGTTTGATCATATGCTTCTCTTGCTTTTTCCCCTTAGGTAGCAAATTGTTGAAGTTTCGTTTTTGACGAGTGAAATTTTGTTCTCTAAATAGAAGTAAATCAATAGGACTAATGAAACAAGGCGAATCAAGTGCGGACTAGGAGGGAAATGGTTTCTGAAGCTCATAAATGTGTTTAGAGAAAATCATTAACATTTCATTGTTTTAGGATGATATCCTGAAAATAATGTCAAAAAAATGTGCTTTTTTGATTGTTTAGTATAAAAGATTAGTCCAGTGGAATTCGAAATTAATCAATAGCCATTGAGATTACCAAATTTCACCTGAATATTGCGCCGAAGAATTCAAAGAAACAAGGAAACCCTCTCAGAAGCTCAGGAACCGGAAGAGGATGGATCTTGAATAATGCGCCCATCCCTAACTTCAATGACCATGAATACCCATCCACGGTTGCCTGCATCAACGGGTGATTTCCAACTTCAAACCAAATAGCTAATCTGTGCCAATTCTCACTGCCGATCAAATTTTCCCTTAGCCAAGGTTTCATCTGTTCTTAGGCTTGAATTACAAAGTCAGGGAAAAGCTGTCCCGTTGCTGCACATAGTACTATAGTTCTTTCAACTTGGGATTCTAATTCAGTTGATTAATAGTTCAGGTATGAGTGAAAATTATTTTGCCAATATGACATTAAGATTAAATCAAGAAGTAATAAGGCTTAGACCAACAGTGTGGAACTCGATCTCTGACAGAAAAGTTTAATCAGCATGGACCTTGGTTGCAAGTGCAACTTTGAGCTTGATGTTACTTATTCTTTTTTGATCATCCTCTCGATGCTGCATCACAACAAACTCATTCGTGATTTGGTCAAATTCTGTCTACTAGACTGTGATACATATTTGAGAGAATTAGTATTACCTGAACTTTGATTCTAGTCTTATTAAACTATAAGCTGTTAATAGTTCTTGACCTCAAACCAGTTTGCTATTTATAATCCTACCTTCTAATTGGGGGCTTATGGCATTTCAGGTGGTTTAGCCATGATAACTCATTGAGATGGGCTACTCAGATTGTCTCCTTTTACTTGGTCCTCCTCAATCTTGTTGCAGAGGCTTGTCCCGCTCCTCTTTTCTCATATGCTTGTGAGGATGTTAACAATTATTATGCCAGTGTGGAAAATTTGGGAGGTGAAGCACTCAAGAAAAAATTGAATCGCATCATTGCCCCACATCATTCCCTATCCTACAAAGAGGTGATCTTTCTTGTACATTCAACTTTAGCCACTGCTTTTTGTTTTTGATAGGAACATAATTAATGCGTTCCATAAAAATTCAATGCTGATAACCTGCAAATTTATTAGTTTCTTTTGCTCTTTTTGAAAAGGTGTGGGATGCCCTTAAGATTCTTGATGCTGCTGATGTTGATAAACCAGAAGCTTCACCTGCAATGTATGGGTTGCTAAAACAGATACTACCTAGTATTTAACTCTTTTTTTTTTTTTTTAACATTCACCACATAATTGTCACTATTGTAATAAGCCATCGTTGTATGCAGAGTTGAAGTTTACTCATTGAGAGTTGTCTCAAAGCGTTTGGCAGGAAAGCCAGAGGGATGGAATAGTGAGTCAGTTATCACATTTGCTGCAATACCAAATTCTGATGTTAGCCACTTACAAACCCCAGTTACACTTTGGCTTTTCAAATATTGTAATGTTGATGGTTATAGGCTTATTTTCTGTGATACTTTTAACACGGGGATAAGATATCAATTTTATTTGGGGCAAAAAATTGTTTTTGGCACAAACAGGGTGTTGAACATGGCAATTCCCAACAATCTGGCCATGATAGTATGACTGTATTTCTTTCCGATTAGGTAAAATGGAACACAAGCTCCTTATCATTGAATACTTATATTTGGACCCAGAAATTTTTCACAATAACTAGTAACTATGAATAATTTTAGTAACTAAAGTGAATAAGTATTTTCATAAGCAAGCAGGAATTTTTGGTGAAAGAGGTCCTTAATTTTAGAAGAAATTTTACTCCACCAGATACTGATTGGAGATGCGTTTTTCTTGAACATTTTGACCACCAAGTGTTTAATTGGAAAAGTTCCTGCAAGCCATAGGTTTAAAGGTTATCTGTTCTGCTTAAAGGTCAGTGTGTTTAGCAGATGCATCCTACTTAAATCTTTTTGATGTTTGATAGGTTGTTCTGATGTGCCAAATTCTGATGTAAAACCTTGAACGCTAAGCACTACTAGGTTGAAGTAGAGGTGTTTCATGCGGTTGGACAGGAGTGTTTAAGGATTTGGTTGTCAGTTATAGGGAATTTTCAACCAGATCTGACCTCATTGACCTATCTGTTGGTGATCTGTTTGAACTGGATTCAGTTAGGTTGTCTGTTTGGGTTTATGTTGTCAATCCCATTGAACATATATCTTCAATAAATTTTAAAAGATTTCTTGTTTGTCATTTGGGATTAGTTAAACGATTTAAGCATATTGTTCAAGCAGCAATTTTTTTGGCAATACGTATGGACCAAAACATCCCCAGGTCAGCACCAATATTTCAAAACAAACTCAACCAATTTGTCAATGTAAAAGGTTACATCAAAGATCCCAAATGCATTAAATGAATAATTTCATCCAACACCAACACATCAAACTAGCAAAGAAATAATAGAATATAGCATCCAACTATGTTAGTTCCAAATAGTGAAGAAATAACAAAAGAAGGGACCACATGATTTTGCTTTTCACTAAATAATGTTTCTTGCACGTCGGAATCAATTTTACTTCCTGATTACGTCTGATCAAGTTGAGGGTTGTTAATTAGACTTTTCATTACTTGTATAAGTAATCTTTTCAGCCCTATTTAAAGTTGCACATATGCTTTACATATTTTACTAGGAGATTATCTCCACCAATTTAGTTCTTGTTTATTCTAATCTATAGAAAAGGAAGTTATGCTCACTTGGTAAACCATTCTAACTTCATCTACTTCTGAATTGTTTGACAAGGTTATTGAATTAATTCCTGTTATTGGCTTATAGATTGTTTCTTCCAACAAGTTTAGTCCTGCTGTTTTCTCAGGGGAACACTTATGGCCTCGTTCTTATGGGTTGAAAGGTCAATCAGTGACTGACGTACACAATATTCACCCAGCAGATGTGAATGGTGAGATGGTCCTCCTTTCTCTGTTTCTATCAAAATAAGAAGTCAACCTCATTTGTTCTGATGTCAGTTAAAAGTTCTAGTCTCCTGCAGTGAATTCATCTAGGGGAAATAAATTCTATGGGCAATGCAATATTAATTCAAACAAATGTTTGAGGCCGGCAAACAAAGAAGCTGCTTTGGACACAGAAACTGACAACGAAAGATGGGCGCCACCAGTCAAGGTCGTTTTATCTTTCACCAAACAAATCTAAATTTCACATGGTTTTCGTGAAAACCAACTGATAATGAAACCGTGACATGTGATTTCTAGCCAACTATTGTCAGCAAGTTGAGTTTTATTACCCTTATCATTAGATTGCTTCTAGTGGCCAGAAACCATATTCTTAGTAGTATTTAACACTATAACCCACTTCAAGGACAGGTTCACTGTAGTCAAATAGCTTATCAAAATCGTTTGGTTTACCTCGGTTTTGTGATATCAAGACAGGTTAAAATCTTCAGACCCGTTAGCTATTGAAGAAATTGAACAATTAATTTAAGGCTCTATTGGGAGTATGGGATTAGAAGTCTCTGTCAAAGCATAGAAAAAGATAAAAGGAAGGGTCTCCTTTCTTATGTTTTGGCTTATTAGAGAAGTATGTATGAGAGATAATATAATTATGCATTCTGAAATCCTTAAAATCTTTTACTTGCCACTTTGTCAGCCATGATGTTTTGGGGGAACATGTACGGCAGGGACTTGGCAATAGATACTATTTCAATATAATTTTCAAGTGTTGAATAGTTTTTAATGGAACTCAGTTGTTGAATTAGATATTATGGATGGGATTTTCCGAGCCTTTAGCATTTTAGGCTCAGAAAGGTCCCACTAACCTTGAGAGCTAATTTTCATATGTCTTACTGACTTCCGCATACAACATGAAGTGCTTCATGCTTTGCTTCATGTCACGTCAACAAAAATGGAAAACTTCAATTACTGCACTCAATGGTGTCTAAAAATGGTCTTTGGGAGTTGGGGTTGATGATTTATGCATGGCCCCTGACAACTTCTAGTTTATTTGATTTTTTCTCTTTGAAGGTAACTAACTTACACAACCTTAGAGAATTGGAAATTGGGCTTTGCCAGCTTTCCCTTACTCAAGAGGGAAGGAGATTTCATTTGGGCTAAATATCATTGGCCCTTTTCGTCGTTTGTTATTTGTCCCTGGTTGAGGTTCTAGCAGTGGACTCACGATTGAATCAATAACTTTGGGCAAATTTGGTTGCTTTTCACTAGAGTCTGAAAAAGAAAGTACATGCTGAAGGGACTAGTAGAAAACATCACCTATCATATCTTTCATTTGCACTCGGCTTTCTATTGCTGGAAGCATTTCCTGGACAGGAAGTATTTCATTATTTTAAAATATATTTCTTTTATGGTCTCTTGATATCCATTATTCATGTGATTTTCTCCAACAATTAACTTCAGGTTCGAGGGGATATTGCAAGGGCATTAATGTACATGGCTGTCTGCTATGGGTTTCATCAGCCAGGCGGAGGCCCAGATCTTCATCTTTCAGATTCTCCTAGCATTGGTCAGTTAAAGGTCACTTTGATAGTTGGTTTTATTGCAGCTCTTCCACACATGTTTTTGGTTGATTCATATACTGTCGTGGGCCAAAAGGGGCCAGGAAAACAGAAATCCTTAAGGCAGATAACAATTTCTTCCAACTGATTGCAGCTGGGCACATTCATAATGTGGCTGTAGTTGTTGACCTTCTACGGACTCCTTATGTACTTGCAAATGTTAAAGAGACCAAAAATTGAGGGGGAAACAGAAATACAGGATAATCAACATGGCACAGGCAGTACGTTCTATAGTTGTTATAGCATGAAAACTGTAGGCATCAATTTGGTAGTGAAAAAACCTGCTGGAGTTTGGTGCTGTTCTTTGGCAAGAATGTTTTGGTTTCTGATATTGTAAATTTCAAGGTCTTCCAAAATTAGAATTAATAAAAAATCCAGTTACATGAACTGGTAATGCTCAGTGGTCCACCTCCCCTTGGGCCATCAACTTGTACACACCAACAAAACCCCCAGGACTGTGGTCCCCTAGATTTCAATTCCCAGTACTGCTGCTATTACATCTAAGCTATCACCACTCTGTATTCCATTACTCCATTTAAATTCCGTAGTACCAAGTTTCTTGGCTATGCTGCAATTCTGTCCTGACAGTGGCTCTCTGGCACTCTTTGGACCATCATTAGCAGCTTGTCTTCATCATCCTCTATCACTGGCAGCTCTTTGAAACGAATGTTGCTAGCACCCTTATCCAATTATCATCTTACTTCTGTCATTGTTGCGCTCTGCTTCCTTTTGTTTTAACCTCATTTTCATTTCATTTCCACTACCAACACATTTATGATCTCATACAGGACATTTGTCTCTGAAACACATGACCTTCACTTAAAGAAGGTATTCAATGTTATTACACTTTTGGTACCATCTTTTTAATACCATTATCTTATCCACGAATTTTTCTTTCATGCCAAAACTCACCTCCGTCACCTTTGCTTCAAATTCGTTTTAACCTTCACTTCAATACTATCAGCATAACTACCTTCTTCATCTTTTTTCAGTAGTGTTGAAAATCAAAACCTTTACTGAGCATCTGCAGTCACCCACAAACATAATTATTGATGATAATGAATTGTGCTAAGTCCGCTCTTCTAAGTTTAAAAATGGTCTTAAGACTTTCTCCTAAAACTTAAATATCCAATTGGTAATTTAAATTCTGAATGAAAAAACTTCACTTCAGTAAAGTGACTTTACTGCCAACAATGTGTTAAATATAAAGGTGTTGTTTTGTTGCAAAAGTTGGTAAAAAAAGATATTTGTTGATTTCCTTGCAAATTCCGGGTGTCATAACAAAACCTGTTTTGAGATGCATCACTTGCCGCATTGTTAGCTTTTAGATATGAAAAAAGAAAGAAAGACAGGTATGCTTAGAACTCAGGACTCTTTAGCTTGCTTACAATCCGAGTCTCTGCAGAACTCTTTTATTTAATTTCTTTTATATATTCTTAATCAGTGCATCCTCGTTTGGTGTAATTTTTACCTTCCCATGGTTGGCTTGATCTTGGAATATGCTCACTCACTAGGAACAAAAGATTACTCTCTACATTCTTTTACAAAAGCACTCGGGTTGCATTGTTTCTGTTATACTTTCCTATTGTGTTTAAGTACTGATTATCTTAACTTTCACGGTTTGACCTACCATAGGAAAAAGAGAGATGGGCCTGCTCTCTACGTTGTTAAAATGGAACGAAGTTGATCCACCTTCAAGACAAGAGAAGTTGAGAAATGAAAGAATATGCAAGTTTTATCAGCATAACAGAAATCCTTTTGTTGATCACCCAGAATTCGCCAATCGCATATGGAAGCGACTTGTTTCCAGTCATCAGAGTTCGGATGTTTGAACTCTACTGATTTAAAGAAAAGATAAACTTGAGTTTATACAAGACAAGTTTGATACTTTTTAAGAACAGTTAGATGTACTTACAATTATTTGTATGGGAATTTGATTCTACAATTACGCCGATACTTTTTGCTTTATTTGAACGTTTGCTTTATTTGAATGGCTTGAGAATAAAGGTGGTAACTAAATTCGTTACCCACTTGGTAAGTGGGATCTTGACATTAGATATGCTGCCTTTCCATGCCCCACAAGTGGATTATGAATTGTTCCTTACATTAGACGTCTTGCTTCCTAGTTGGTGTCTTCTTACTCCTTATCCCCCCTCTTGTATAGAGAGAAAAAAAAAAAAAAAAAGATTAAACAGATTTTACTATACTTCTTTACTTTATTTGATAAACAACGGGAAAAAAAAAAAAACAGTACGAACTTTTTCATTTATTTCTTATTTTGGAAACATTTAATCAAAAACAAGTAAAGCTTGATTTTCTCAACGGGGTTCAAATTTTTTCGGTTGTACTTCTAACTAACCAGAGTATGTTTTTGAGTAAACTATTACCACATCTAATCACTCTATTAAAAGTTGTCACATTCTTTCAAGTTGCATTAGCTGGTGATCATCATTGCCAATGTGCTCAAAATCTCTTGCTTCCCTTTCCAACCTCGTTGATCTAGAATTGCTTGAGGCATACGTAAAAACTTCTTTTCCTTCGAGTGAATTAATAGAAGCTTTTCTTGGGAAACTTCGTTACGGATTCCAAGACGCAGGTTTGTTTTAAGGTTAGAGCCATGTTATCATTTCTTCTTCCTCTTCAAGTAAACGATAGCGTAATTAGATCTTTCACTCCAAGAGATGTATTGTTCATCGGACTTCTTTGTCCTTTATCAGTTGGAATTCAAACAAGTGTCAAAAGGATCAGGAAATCTAGCTTGTTGGATAAAATCATTGAATTCCAACTCCGATAGAGACAATTTTCCAACCATCTCTATTTATTGTTCTAAAACACATTCATTTTTCCCAAACTTCAAACCCTTTCACGCCCATCTTTGACTTTTATGGCCTTGGATTCTTTCACAAGGGATTAATAAAAAAGAGTAGTCAAATCTCTTTATATAATCAGGGTTAAGTAGAAATTGGGTGACCTCTTCAAAAAGCACTTTCATGGGGAGTGCAAAAAACACTATATTAATAAGGCTCTAGAATCACAAGTAAATTTCCTATGTGAGACAAGATCTCAATAGCTAAGCTATCTTATTCTCTATTTTGATTTAGCCAATTCTTATAACACTATATATTATACATTTCAAAAAAAGAGAAATCCAATTGTAATATCAAAATACAATTAAGAGGAAACAAATGTTAATTAAAGGTAAATGAAAAGTGAATAATCAGTTTTCTATAATAAAATCTATTTTTCTAAGTAAAGGTTGTTTTTTTTCACTCTTCTTTTTTGGGGGTAAAGGAAGACTTGAGAAGATTTTATTGTTAGTGGAAATTTCCCAAACCACCAAGGGTCACGTGCAAAGCAAGCAAAGGTGTGGTTAAAGAATGCCATGCCCGGGCGGAAACCCGATTCGGATAGCGAAAGTAGGTTAGCGGGTCATATGGTACGGTCCCGTCTCGCGGGGCTAGGGTTTTCAAGCCTGCCTTTCTCTTTTCTCCGAGAAACGTCTGCTGCTGCTGCTTCTGCTTCTGCGAATTGAAGTGCCCTAATTAACTCTCTGATAAAACCTTTTGATACGGAATGGAGCAATCCAACTCATCAATGGTAGAGGAAGCGCAGCTAGACCACGGCATGTCACTCGTCAAGCAGCTGGCGGCCTGCAACCAGACCGCCAGAACCAAGGCCCTCCGAGTCCTTCTCAAGACCTGGCTTCCCTCCCAACGCGACCTTCCCGAGGAAGAGCTTAAGAAGCTCTGGAAGGGCCTCTTCTACTGCGTCTGGCATGCTGACAAGGTTCCCGTCCAGTCTCTCCTCATCGACCGCCTTTCCTCTCTCCTCCTCCGCCTCCATCTCCCTCTCTCCCTTCGCTACTTCTCCGTTTTCCTTCTCACCATGCGCCGCGAGTGGCCCGGCATCGATGCCCTCAGGTTAGACAAATTCTACCTCTTGATTCGTAGGTTCTTGCATCATTCTTTTGCTTTATTGAAGAGTAATTCGTGGTATTTGGAGCTTTCGAGTCGTTGGATGGGTGTCTTGGTGGAGAGGACTTTTTTTTCGGATGATAAGTTTCAGGGCAATGGTGTGAACTACCATATTGCCTCTGTTTTTCTAGAAGAGCTCAGGCCGTTTCTTCCGGTTCAGTCCAAGGTAGTCGAGGTTCTTTTGGAGCCCTTTTTTTCTGTAATGGGCAAGTTGCCTGATAAAGTTTTGTTAGGAAAGATTAGGTCAAACATGTTTAGTGAGCTGTTAAAAATGGGGAAAAAGTTATTGGAGATCAAGAAAGTTGGGGGTGAGGTTGATGCGGGGGATGATGCAATGGTTTTGGGGACGATTGCATTGACGCTGGGTTTTTCGAGCAAGTTTTATGAAATGGGTTCTTCGGCTCAGTGCTGTCAGGGGAATAGGAAGGTGTTGTTTGGTTTGCATGAGCAGTTTTCCAAGTTGGAGAAGGATTTGGCATCTTCGGGGATTGAGATTTCGATTCCTGATATCGTTGAGAATGATGATGAAGTGCCGAGTTTGGTTCCAATTGGTACTGAAACGGAAGTTGGTGGTTCCGAACCTGCTCAGGTCGACGGAGATGCTGTTGATGCATCTGCTGATGATAAGCCGTCGACCAAGAACAAGAAGAAAACGAAAGACTCTGGTAGCAGTAACAAAAAGGCTAAGAAGAAGAAGAAGAAAGAGATTTCTGATGTGGATTTACGGGATGGTCCTTCAGACGTAGACATGGAAAATCTACCAATTGCAAATGGTGAGAATTCTAATGATGAACATGCCAGTGATGTAGATTCCGTAGAATTTAATGAATCTGTTATTTCGAACCTCCAAATGCAGTTTGAGAGAGTTGCTGCTGAAGCAGGTTTGGGAGTTAATGTTTCAAGTGCCTGCGATTTGTCTAGAAGTAGAGTTAACGGTACTGTGTCCAAGAAGAGAAAAAGGGCGAAGAGCATGGCTGCACAACAATCCCAAAATCCCGAGCTGAATAGTGGGGGGAATGCTCAAGGCTGCACAACTGCAAAGAGTGGGGAGAATAGTGCGAAGAGGGTAAGGTTTTCCATGAAAAATAACTTGGTATGGAAGCCCCACAGTCCATTACCACCAGAGAGTTTGAGATTGCCTCCATCTGCTACCCCTAGAGGAAGTGCCCTTAAGAAAGGGTTATCTCCAGGTCCCATCAGGGAGATGCCTCCCGCTGCTAAAAAGACGAAACAGGGTGCTGCTTCTGTAAAGAAGCCTCGGAAGGCAATAAAAGGCATTTCTCCGGCTGTTAAACGCTTGAAGAAGTTGAAATCTCGTTCTACTTAGTTGATAGATTTCCAGGACCTAACCAAAGAAAGGAAAAAGAAAAAAGAGGTAGTTTTTTTCCATGCCCGAAGGCAGTGTTTTCTTAGGAACAAACTTCTCTATTAGGCTGTCGTGTTCAAGCCCTTGAATTTACATCATCTTCTTCTCTTCCTTTGTTTCTTGGTTTCTTTTGTCTTCAGGACTCTGAAGTCGAATTTTGATATTGATATTTGATTTGTTCATCAAGTGAAAGTCCAACGTTACATTGTCTATGCTCATTCATTCGGGTGACTATTCAAGTTATTATTTGATGTGAGATTTTTATTTTTAGTCATTGTAATTTTCCTGTAATCTTTCTACTTCTTATGTCATTCAAATATGTCTTATAATGAGCAACTCAAATTGACTAGTATTTCCTTATTCTTCTTTGTAATAAGACTTCATAATCATATTTCATCTAGTTTATGAAAGCCTACCGAGTTACTGCGAGTGATGAGTTGAATATTTTTCTTTCTTCTTCCAATGCCTCAGCTAAAAACTTTTTGCTTCTTTCCTAGAAACTAGTGGATCTTCTCATTGAGTCTTTTTTTTTTTTTTTGGGTCTGTCCTGGGACTTGTCTCTTTTTCGGTAAATGGTATCTCCATTCCTAGGAGTCCTAAACGCGTATGTTTTCTGATCTACATGTTGGGCTTGTTTGGATCCCTGATCTAAAATGGTATCACATTTTTCTTGTTTCTTCCTTTAATTAAATGTGATACGCTTTTGTAGAGGGCATACTTTTCCAACGCTTTAACAGAATGGGTTACTTGTTATCTGAATCAGTGTGGATTTCAGATCCATTTAATGGTTTTGCGTTAGAGGTCTATAGAATGTTGATAGTTACTATAGCAAAGCTTTCTTTGCTTACACTTGCCTGTGGTGTTCCTTATACTTGCTTCAAAACTAAGAGGAAGGGTCTAGCTTTTTGGAATGGAGAAAAAAAGAGAGGAAGAGGTGACTGAGAAGTGGTTGTTGAGGACGTCTCCCATGTTGGTATCTTATCTGCAGGACAAGTGGCAATGAGCTGAACAATTTGTGAATTCTACATAGCACAATCCTGGTTCCCTGATATCTCCTACTTTTCGTATTGCTTTTGTTCCAATGTGCATGTTTGGTCTGCTGAAGTGGGGTTGAGTACGAGTACTGTTCGATGAAAAGCAATTCATGTTCGTCTTTTATAGTGCATCGAAAATTATGGTAGAACCACGGTATTCGGAGGCATGGAACTTCCTAAAACATAACTTTTGTGCTTGCTAAATCGTCCTTTTCATGGTTGTATCTCCTATTTCATTCCTTGTTCATTCTGTAACTTTTGGCATTTTAATTTTAGGTTTACGGTTCATCAAAGTTTTCTCCTATAAAGTCAGTATATTGCTCGAGACCACCTTTACCAGGTGCTCCTCATGAAATTGGTTGTTTATTGATCTTCGTTAGACAAATAAAATAAATGTTTT
Source organism: Casuarina cunninghamiana (assembly GCA_028551485.1). Lineage (NCBI taxonomy): Eukaryota > Viridiplantae > Streptophyta > Magnoliopsida > Fagales > Casuarinaceae > Casuarina > Casuarina cunninghamiana. The sequence continues at coordinate 27,115,399 of CM052366.1, read as the reverse complement.
TTCCTCAGAATATTTGTTGTAAGTTTCAATTTGGAGTTTTTGTGAATGATAACCCGTACATGCCTTCTTTTTTTCTTCCCTCTTTATGGATACTGTGTAACAAATCTGTGATCGGAAATGCTTTCTGGTCGAAACATGTTTTGACTAATCATTTAAATGAACACATTTTTCTTTGTTGTCGGTGTAGAAGATAATAATACTTTGTTCGACACTCCAAATCAAAATGTAAAATCAGCATTTTGATGGTGACATTCAAAGGCACTTAAATTCCTGATTAAAAAAAAAAAAAAAAGTAAAACCCAAGACTGTAACTATGCCAGGTGTTCACAATCTTTACTTTTGTTGTGGATAAGGTTAAAAGCACACCGACGTGCCTAGTCAAACAGACAGCTTCCTTTGGCAAACTATGTACATTTGTCTTTACACGGGTTGGAGTTTTCTGAACAATACAATTCCGTGGGTCTGTTGTTAATGGGTGTTTTTGATTTTGTTTTCATCATTTCCGAGACGCCTGCCCAGGTCAACAGAAGTCCTTTTCTTTCACTTCTTAATCTTGGTTTTCTATATATATAATTTCCATGACGCTAGTGTATATTCCTATCTATGTCAAGGGAAGACGTAAAAGTACCTTGCCTCTTTTTATGAAGTTTACGTATTTAAAAAATAAGGTGCAACAGCAGAACTTGAGCAACTAAAATTGCGTACTTAGGCATTTCACTTGATCTCAACTAGTCTTGAGAATATAGAATCACGGCATTGTTGAAGAAGACAAGTCGCAATACCGAGAGGTTGTGGAGAAACATCGAATGCTGGTAGGACGGGCCAAAGTGGAAGTCATTATTGATGGCAGAAATTAATTAGCATCAGATGCTCCACCTTATCTTAACAAAGAAAATGATCAAAGCCATTAGCACTATCTTCTTCTTCTAAATCATTTGGGAGAGGTTTGCCCTCGGTGCCCAGTGAAGTGGCACAAGATTATTGAGACAGCAGAGTTTTCGTCGCTGTCATAATCCTTTGGATTGGCTACATATGTAAGATTCAGAGCTCATCATGAGTTACTTGTCTAACAAGTTATGTAGGAGGTTCGATATGCCCTTTAGTATCAACAAGAAGGAAATCATGTCCGTGTTGAGTATGGCTACACCAACCCGGTGTCCTGAACAGCCATATACTCCATTTGGTGAAAAAAGAACGTTTGACTATTTAATGGAAGAAACAAAGATATTAGAATATGATTTTTAGTTAGGTAGAGTTAACCCAAGCATTGAGCCAAAAAGTTATAATTTGTTAGTTTGATTGGCTCAATTATTCTTACATATCATCATCTATTAAGCCCTCATGAGCTTGACATGTCCCAGGCCCTGCCCCCGTAAACCCATAACATAATTCCTTGGCTAGCTTCAATCTTACGCATGAAAATAGATTGTTGATGGGTCTTGAGACTTTGTACAGAATGTAATGGTTTTCTCTCAAGTTGTGGAAACCCTTTCTGCCTCCTATGGAGAGGAAGAAAATCATTCTCTTATGGCTCTTTTGGGAACATTAAGTTAAGGATGGTAGGCATCCAAACTTCAACTTGCATCATTTGGGGGCCCTTAAAGATAATAATGAGGTTTTGAATTAGGACAACCTGGACGGGGTTTGGTATAAGGCAACTCACCTCTTTACTCACCCTAATCTTTACAGAGCAAAGCAAGTTGTAACCCTCTTCCAAGAAGTGGGGTCTTTGAAGATTGGCAAGCAAAAGGCATCTCCCATAGAAATCAACTCTCCCCAAGGTAATCAAGTGTTAGAAGTTTGGAATAACATCATCCATCATCTAGAAAGGTTAACAAATTGTGGTATTCATGCATTTCACATGCCACTTTATACCTCAATAAACACACTGTATTACAATTTAATATAATAAAGTCGATTCGATAACAGTAAGTTTTCATTAAAGAATGCCCTCAATGAGCTTGTTCTCCATGCTAGATGCTCTACACATCGAGCTTTCACATCCACTGCCCTACAGCTGGTTCCAACACCAACCTGCTCCAGAAAACGCCTCAAAAGCCATCCATCCACCAAATGGCAGCCGCCGTGATCCCCACACGCATTTCTACGCGCTCCGACACGCTCCGTGTTTTGCCTCTGCCTTTCCGTCCAAGGGTTATTTACCCCTTTCGCAGACCAACTGAATTAAGTGGGCCGGCAAAAGAAGAAATATATATTTTACCTGAAAGATGATTTCTAATTTGAATTAAGATAAGATACAATATTTTTAACACATCTTTATAGTTAGCGTGAATTAAAAGTTTTCATATAAAAGTGTGTCATTTCTTAAATTTTGATTCACAAGAAGGAAACGTTTAATAGTGTTCAAATTTTAACATAAAATGGGAGGGTTTACGGAGAAAATACATGTCGGTGTTCTTTTCGGGGTTGCGAGCCCGAGGACTTCAAAGGGACGAGAAAATGCAGTTTGGTGTTTGTCGCTTGTGCTTTCCGACACAAAAGTTTGAAGCCTTTTGATGTTAAGGATAGTGGGATCTTGAGTGTTCCAAAAATTGTAGGAGCACATTGTATGATGTCGGGGGTGGGTCAAACAGCTAAGGTGGCGGTCGACGTATGACGTGTGACTTCTTTGGATTAGGGAAGCAGACACCTGAAGAACACAGAGTTTTCAGGTCAAACCGCCAGACCACCATCGGTTTTGTTTGTCAAATTCCATCTCAGTACAATCTTGATAACTTTGTCTTGGAGAATAATATTATAAGCATTTTGGTTGAAGTACTCTTTCCCACTGTTTTGTTTGTCTAAACGTCAAACTGGCGGCTACCCGTACTTTAGGCAGCTATGAAATTTGAATAAACAGTAAAAGAAAGCAAAGAAATTGATAGTTGCTCCTCTCATTTACAATTTATTGATCAAACTAGATTTTATTTGCTTGATAAAGACAACAAATAGAATGATAAACAGAACTTAGAACTTACAGAAAACCTTACAAAACAATAATGGAAGTTCCCTATTTTACACTGATACAAGAGAAGAAAGTGGGTTTTAACACTAAGTTCATGCAAGTGAGCATTCTGCAGGGAATCCCTGCGGGAAGCGCTTGGTATCGGTGCAGTAGTTGTAAATCATGTAATTCTTCTGTACCCACTTTATTCTTGCTTGGCCTGTCGAATCAAGGGATTCCGACAACCAGGAGTTTCCGGAGGTACTGGATGAACAGGAGGAGGAACCCGAAGACCAAATGCAAGCTTGGGCGTTGAACTTTCTGTAAGAGGCGGTGAACGGGGCTTGGCTCCAGTCGGTCTTCACAAGGCCGCCTCGTGTGGCCCAGTCGTCGGCGTTCCAGAGGCTGGAGTAGATGTTCATCGCTTGGTTCTTGGGGAAGGGGATGCCCTTTGACTCTGAATTCTTGAATTCTCTAATGGGAGTGCCGTCCACAGAGAAGCTATAAAAAGCACGATAAAAGTTAGAGGATGAAGGCAAGGAGAAACAGAGAGAGAGGGAGAGGGAGAGAGAGTTACATGATGCTCTGAGGATTCCAGAGGATGGAGTAGGTGTGGAAGTCCTTAGTGGGGTCGAACCATAGATAGAACTGCTGTTCCCTATTGCCTTTCCCCTGCGTGAATACGTTAGTATGGAGAATATAAGGGTCTCCACTAAGGTTTCCAAGAAATTCGAAGTCGATCTCGTCATGGGTTGATCCCAGAGAAGACAGCTGCAACATGAATAAACACACAGGTGTTATTTAAAGACAAGACAACAAAGTTAATCTCTTTTCTCTTTTCCGTTTCATTAAGGATAACAACAAGCCACCGATCAAGCGGATACATCAAATAAAGAGGCAAAAGTACTTGACTTACGTAGTAAGCGGTGACGGTTCCGGCTGAGTTGCCGGCCACAAGCTTTAGTTGCATATCTATTTTGCCAAACAAGTATTGGTTCTTCGACTTAAAACCTGAGCCAGAGGTTTTGTCGAGGGACAAGGTAAGGAGCTGGCCGTTGTTAAGTATTCTTGCACGCCCATCACCCCAAGTGAGGTCAAAATCATCGTTAAGGTTCCCGGCCGATGCGGCCGATAAACAGCTGAATATAACAAAAACTAGAACCATACTCTTGGTTGCTAGAAAACCAGGAGAAGAAGTCATGGTTTTTCTTTGGGTGTTCCTTGAAAACAGAGGACCAAGTTTTAAAAGAGATAGGCGAGTAAAGGAGTTGGTGAAGTGCATGGAAATGGTATAAGGGTATTTATAGTGGAGAAACAAGGCAGGAGGTGAGCGGGAGAAACCAATGATCAGCTGGTGGTGTTCAAGTGGTTGGGAAAAATGCATGGAACGCGAGATAGGGTTGGGTTGGGTTGACTCGGGTTTCGTGGAAGGGTCCTTTGTGGGCACCAAAGACAGCTAATGGAAAAGACATCTTGGCTTCTGTTCTCGAATGACAAGTTTTCAGAATATGTTTTTGACGCGGTAGTGATGTAAAGAAGGACTCAATCCATTCACAGCTAGCTGGCTCATGTCTTTTAATTGCTATTCATTGCCATTCAAAAACCAGGTCCTCAAGTCTTAAAATATCTTTTATTCTATTTTTTTTTTTTTTGTCCTTTGGCTTCTCGTGTAACACTTCAGTCGAATCTGAATGCGTCATTGCTCTTATTTTATTCACTAAACTTTTTAAATTTCTCAAGCTTCGAAACCATTCGACTTCGACTTTTGTCAGGCATTATGTGAAATGGGACAAGCCAAGAAGTTCAAATACATGACGTACAGGAGACAAATTCCAGAGAAGGAGTTTGATTTCAAGGTTACATTAATTCCATGGGGGAAGGTAGATGAAATTGGTTGATAATGTCAATTCCGCCTAACCTTCTTACACGCCGGGCAGTTGTTGTTTTCTTGCGAGGTCGGCATGTATGGGCCACTAAAAAAGGGAAGATATGCTGGAATCTAACTTTCCCTTCTGTGTTCCATTAACCTTATGCACGCTATAATATGTGACCCTTTACGTGAATACGTATAGTTTCACTTTTTCCTTAGCTTGAAACAAAAAGCTAAGAGTTTGAAGCCCTGGCATGTAGATTTTGATGCCACAGTCGAACTGTTCAAATGTTTCGGCTCTGCCGTAAGGAAGAATTACCTATCTTTGAAATGTTACTGTAGATTCAACGCATAATGTTTTCCCAAAATTCAAGGTGTAATACAACAAACCGACATGGGTAAAAGAAAAGGTGGGCTAGTTGCTCAGGGAACGTCGTTTCAGCGTCTGTTCTTCTGGATTCCTTGCTAGTTGGCTTCGTGCTTGCACCTCTACCTAATATCGAGGATTGGACAAGGACCGTAAGTGACAAATCCGAAGCACATCTTTGTCTGCATTTATGATGATATTATCACTAGTTTTTATCTCTACGTGGAATTCATCAAGCTCGAGAGCTAATAAACGTATATGATCGTTATCACAGATTCTACAAGACAAAAATAGAGGCTTCAATAACTGTGGGGGAAATATCTTAAAGAATAAAATTTGTGAGGGTACTTTTTTTTTTTTTTTCAAAAAGGAAATATCTTAAGGACTATGTCAAAGCCTTGTACTCTAAGAGACAAAGAGCTTCATCGAGATGGTTCTACCAGCCAACCACTCATTTTAGACTTTTGAGGCTTCTTGGGTAAATTTTCAACAATCCACTAGTCATTATATGCTTGCACTGCTGTTTGCCAATATCATTCTGAGGACAGAACTAGCGTTTCTAATGAAGACGTGCAATAAATTTGGGTCCCTTAATAAAATTCTCAAAAAGATTATCATTTTTTCCTAACATTTTTTTTTTGGGTTCAATTTGACACCCTATGACATGTTTTATGGCAAGTTGTTTCCCATACCTATGGATTGTTAGCTTTATTTGAAGGTGCCATATCCTTTGTGCGCTGTTAGCATTCCTCTCAAATCAAACATTTGCCTAATATAAAAACGCCTGTTGGTAGGCCTTGAAACAAAAGTGACCCAATAAATTAACAATATATTGAAACTACAAGAGCATTCTTCCATTGTATCACATATTAAAAAAATTATTTTTCTTCTTAATTTTTCCTATTCAAAGGATACTAAGACAAGATTTTATTAGTGTAAGACACATCATTTTTCAACATACTCCTAGCATGTAGTATAGAATGGATCTAGTCTATGAGAGAAGCTTAATATTTTGAATTGATATTAGAAAATTTATTTTCTGCTTAAACTTGATTTGTAAGGATGGATGACACACTTTTTTAAGAGTAGAGCTTAAACGAATAAGATTTAAGCAATATAAGATGTCATTTTCTAATACCATGATACTTATTTATATTCAATTTTGCAATCATTGTGGGCTTTCAAATGATATGATTCAGTAGTTTTGTTGTTTGTGGACTTTGATTGTTGTTCAAAATTAAACACCCTAACAAATCAAATTTGGTACTTAAGTAGCACGAAGGTGTATATGGCTACTTAAAATTCCCATGAATATGTATTCTTTTAATATTTTCGTACTTTTATAATCTTCAAGCATTGCCACTAGTTACCTTCTATGTTTACAGGCTCTGTTGCATCTTATGGAAATTTTTTATAGTCAGAATTCTGTTTGAACTCTGGGATTTCATTGGCATTACCCTTTACCAAAGGCTTTTATAGTTTATGGACTACCTTGAAATTTCTAAAATAATGATCTTTAATCTAGATTATCATAATCTTGAATCATTTGCTAACATTGTAATTTCTTTTCCTCTTTCTCTAGGTTGACTCCTAATAACCATTGTCTTTCTTATCACTTAACACTTCCTTTAGTTCACAAAGCATGAATTGTCATTGCTATTTTAAGCTTGCAGATATTGTATCCATTTTTCTAATCAAAGCATCAACCTCCTGATACATCTTAATGTTATCTTTCTTATAAACTTTTGACAAGTACATCTTTTAGTAAATGGTGCGAGAATGTACGTAGTACTAAAACCAAATAATGGTGGGAGCATGTAAAATAATAAATGTTGTAAAGAGAATACAAAGATTTTTGATATGTGGATTTGTGCACATCTCCGCCCTCCTCTCTCTTTTCCTTTTTCCTTTTTCCTTTTGTTTTTTCTTTAATTTTTTTTGGGATATGGCGTCAATTTTAGCATAGTGCTATGTTATGAACATATGCGACATTTTTTTTAAACACACATACTTATACATGCACCCAATATCAAGCCCAAAATCTATTAATTCTAAGTAGCATTTACTCCTAATTGAGCAAGCATTTGTAGAAGATGAACATATACAACATGTTTTGACTGAATCTACATGGAAAAATAAAAAAATAAAAGACAGCTAATATCTCTAGTTATGAAAGGATATCCAAAATAAGGACAGAATATGGTTAAAATTCATGTACCTGATTATTAAAATTACAATACAAATCCTTATTTGGTATGCAGAACTTTAAATTTTTTAAGAAGTTTCATTTGTCAAACAGCTACCCATCCAATCGACACTTGCCAGGACCCATTTCCAATGGTTTGATCATATTTGATCGTTCAGCCTCATCTGTAAATGCAGATGTATGGACCCTGCTTGTTAAGAATAAGCCAAGATAAGATCCCTACAAAATTTTTATGCCATACATGATTATAGCTACCCAAATATAAAACTATGCGTTCGTCATTAAGATGATACAATCATTTCATTGACAATTTTTAAAACGAGGGTAGATAGATAAAATACAAATTATTTCATATTAGTCCCACACGACGGCGAGATGCGTCAGACCGTCGCTTTTATGCGAGGGTTGTTGCGTGCCGTCACTTCCAACATCCATTGTTGGAGCAGCTAAGCAGACCACGAAAGCATTTCAATAGTTGATGCCATATTCAAAGTTTCTTCCTGATCTCCAAAGGCCCTAATAGCGGCAGATGTCTCCATCCCGTCACCTCTTCAACGAAGTTTTGAACAAGAAAGTGGATTTAAACTTACCCCTTGGACCTTTTCTGTTTACATACATATATAATCATTATAACTTAAAAATTACTGTAGGAGTTGGTGTCGAGGAGGCAGAGGACAGGGCCATGAAGGTGAAAAGGCGCGTGGATAAGATGGGTTTCACGAAGGGAAAAACAAGGTTGAAATTAGATAGGTTTTGGACATATTTTAGTTGTTATTAAGCTCTTTCAGGCCTTATCTGCTTTGCAATTATTGTTGGCGTGGAGCCTTGTTAGGGGATGGGATGGCAGAAGATTATCCTGAGTCGGCACCTATGAGGGAAAGACGTTGTATAATAAAACGACAGAACGCTCCACATTGCTGATTCACGACGTCTTTTCCTAGCATGCATAGGGGACTCGTGGAGGAGCAATAATGCTAGAACGCTACTCAAAGGAGATTTTGGATGTCTTTCCCTAGCATGCATAGGGAACTCGTGGAGGGGCAATAATGCTACAACGCGAGGGTGTGATTGAAAGACTGAAAACAATATTCAAATACTAGAATATGTTAGAAGGACCTTGTACTTAAGGATTATCAAAAGTAGTCTTGCACGAGAGTAATATTTGGAAGGGAAATTATGAAAGAAAATTTTATATTTTAGTCCGTTTGAACTATTCGAATGTGTTTTTACAAGAAACAAATTTTATATTTCAGTCCGTTTGAATTATTCAAATGTGTTTTTACAAGAAACGGGTCTATCTTCCCAAAAAGTCTTGTAAGGAATAAAGATACTACTATTAATAAAGTCATTAACATAGACATGAGAAACCAACTTGTTTTAATACTATATAATAAACATGCCTATCTCTTTAAAAGGCTTTATAAGGAATAAGAATACTACTACTAATAAAATCGTTAACATGGTTATAAAAACTGATGTGGGACAATTTCAACAGTTTTTCTATTCAATCAATATATTTCCCTTGATTTTCAATGAGCTTTTTCTACTCTTTTTTTTTTTTTTCCCCTTCTCTACCTTGTTCTTTCTTCTCTCGTTTTTCATTCTTGCTAAATAAAAAGTTAGTCCTTATAGTTTATAATTCCTGATATCTTTAAAAAAGACGAATACAGTACATGTGTTTTTCAATTCAATGAAACGACTTTCTCTATCCATTTTCGTGTAAAAAGCAGTAATAAAAAGAATGCTATTTGGAAATTCATGCAAGGCATGCAAAACATATCGAGGTACGCAATTTGCTTTGCTAACATATTTTCTTTCTGGATACAGAACAGACAAAGAAAAGTAAAAGAAACACAAATAAATTGGCAATAAGCAAATCTTACCTTAATGGGAGGGAATGGACCTTTTAGTATAAGCAACATGAGTTATCAATTAAGCCACATGCATGTCGACGAAAACTTTCATATTATAAGTTGTAAGAATGAAAAAAATCCTTTTTGACCTTCCTTCGGTTTAGTTAAATAGGAATTTCCTTTACCAGATAAAAGTAAGTCAACATGAATACTATTAAAGAGTAAAAGAACCTTAAATTTTGAGATTTCACATTTACCAATATTGGCAAAACGAAAGATTATTGGAAATATATTCTAATGCTCTTCATTTGACAAAGCCCTTCGAATCACAAAAAGCAAGTAATATGATGGTTAAACTAATAAAAAAAATTTTGTACGACGAACTTTTTGAGAGCAGCAGCTTGACGCGGCAATGGAAATGGTGGACAGTTGATTTATACGCCTGATTTGGCCATTCCACAACACAACACCGAAAAGTTCCGTCGCAGCCGTTTGTCCTTTTAGCGCTGCCCACATTGGCGACGGTCATGGATATATTCTCCAGCTCCTTGCATAAGAAGTCTACTGGTTTGTAAAGGACACCTAGTATCAACCTTGGAAGAAGAGGATTGGAAGCTCAAAGAATGCCGATTCCTCTTTTATGTCCAAAGACCGATTGTTTCATTGATTTTTGTAATCTTGTGCTTGGTTTTCGTTTTATTCATTTAATGCAAATGAAGTCAAATATTTGCAAAACGTTTTGGTGATCAGAAAATTTATAAAAATAATCTTAGATGTCCGTGTTGGAAAAAGTTCAAAGTTTCCCTAATTTTTTTTTTCGAATAAGTTCGAGTGAAATAGCAATGATTTGATGTACATGTTTTAAAATCATTTTAAAGTTTTTTAATTATGCTAAAAAGAAAAGGATAAACGAGAAAAACAAGAAGAAGACTAAGCAATAAAAGAAAGGACAGAAAATTAAAAAGATGAGGGAAAGCATAAAAAGAGGGAAAGAAAAGAAAAGAAAAGAAAAAAAGTTATCCAAATACAATTGAATAAGGTGATAATTCCAATGTTAACAGATAACACTTTGTTACTTTACAGACACAAGCTCTACTTTGTACATCCACTTTGTTAATGTGTTACTTATTATTGTTTCAACAAAATAAGGTTGATATGAAATGACAAATTAATCTTGTTAAAACAAGAAAGTTAATCTTAAAATTTATAGACAATATGAGATATATTTCTACTATTAATAAAACTAGATTCGCATATATGATGTAGGTTAATCATCATTCTCAACACACCTAATGTGAGTTAAGTATCCTCAACTCTCCCCACAAGTGAGGAAACATCATTAGTAGACAAATTGAAGATAATAAAGTCTATTACAACACATTTGGAAGGAGACCATGACTCCAATATTATGGTAAAGTAAGAAGGCTTGTCCTAAAATCCATAAGCAATAGAAGATATATTATTATCATTAATAAAATCAGACTCATGTATCTTTATTTTTAATGTGGTTAAACATCGTCAACAGATCTAATGCATTAATATATCATAAATAAAGTGAAGATGGAAGAAGTCCTTGAAAATGGGAAGTGATTGATAGGATAAACAATCTGAGAAGGGATTAAACAACGTGAATAATATATTATTAATTTTCATTCAAACTCTGAAACCGCGTCTTCGTTACATGCAAGGTTTTCGATCATTATGCGAGATGTTGATTTGTAATGTTCCCATTCAAGGCCGTTCGCAAGACATTTGGATCTTCCTTATCGTTTGTTCTTACAAAGACGCTATTGCCTTGTCCGACATATTCCCTATCCTCGGTCATTCCTATGTGAAAGCCTCTTCATGTTCTTTGTCGCTCACTCTTCCTCTCTTCTTCCGAACCTTCGCTTTTACCGAGAGACAGAAGGAATCGGATAGACAAAAATGGCTGTTGCCAGTTGTTGAAATTGCCACTACGCTGACACTGCTACTAAGTCGAAGACGGTTGTTGCAGCGTCTGTGTTCCTTTGTTTGCTGATAACAACGCCGAGAGGACAAGTAGAAGGTATGTTGCACCAAAACTGGTATCACTGTTTCTGATAATTTCATTCAGGTGTTAGAATGCCCAAATAGGAAAACGAGTCTTCGCTGAGCTAGAAAATCTGGGTCAAGATCTTTTTGTTCCGGATGGTGTGCATGACTTTGCATTATCCATGGATCCCGATTAGATCCTCTGTCCTTAGCTTTTTGATGTTGCATTTTGTTCTTGATGCTCTTTTCATGGATTCTGCTCATTGTAGAAAGTCCTCGTTATCATAGCTGCAAGGCTATCTGATACTTGATAGCTCTGCTAATGGATCATATAACTTGTATTTCACCACCTTCTGACTTATTCTTTCTGTGTCTGCCGTTAAGTGTCTTGTTAGTATGACTTTCAGGGGAATTTGCATGGTTTGCTTTCTCATTCGTGGGATTAATCATGCTGTCTAACAATACTTCAGGTATCCGGAGCATTAAGGAGTTAGAGAACCTAATTGTGGGTGACATGGTTAGGGCAGGTAAGATTACCATAACTCAGCCACTTATGGCGCACTTGATTGAATTTATTCGCATAAGAGATATCATATATTGGATATATAATCTGCGGAATTGTTCCTCTTTCTCATTGTACGAAGCTTTGGTTGGCAGAATTTGTGGGTACTTCTTTTTGTTGATCTCTATTGCGTCCTTGTTCTTAAATTGATCTGGCTTGACATAAGTGGTTGAGGGCGTTGCAGAGTTTGGTCTGTCAGGTCCAATAAATGAATACGTCCTTGTTCTCGAATTCCTTCAATTTAACTGTTGTCGATTTTTCTGTGTATTTTGGATGATTTTTTTATTTAAACTTTATTTTAAAGACGCTATCTTCTTGTGGGGACTCTCGTTCTCCACATATCTTTAAAATGATTATGCTAGGACATTATAGATGTCCATAATAAACGATTACTAATTCTCAGACTAGAGGGGTGGTATGGGGAAGAAGGTGGAGAATGTGAAGGGGGCTCGTGCCGCTAAAGGTTCCACCTTTGCTGAAAAGCTGCAGAGCCACTTTACACCCCCGATAGACTGCTACGATTCAATTGACAAGACCCTTCATGGTTTTGGGCATTAATGCAAGTCATGCTTTTTGGGTTATCTCGTATTCCACACACACTTCTTCCGACTTCTGGCTAGGTGCTTGACGTCACTGCAAGATCTCGTTGTTCGATAATTCTGAAGTGCGTTCTCTTATAAACATTGCGTTGGTTATTGCTTTTCCTGTTCGATTCACCAAATGCTTTTTGTTCATCCAATCAAACCGCAAACTTACGTGATTCTTGGTTTTCACTAGTCGTAGATTTCCTGCAGAAGTAAAAAATTAGAGCATTCGCTACTAAAAACAATGAGTTATGTCCTTGTAATCATGGCCATTCGCTAAGTCCTATCTCAATAACATCAAACAGTTGTGTTTGGTTTTCTTCCATGCCGTTCTTATCTTTTACCTCGCAGATTAATATCACATTCTTCCTTCTGCTGCATTATTTTATGCCACTGAAATTGGTTGTTCATCATTATTTTCTGGAAGATGGATTACGCTGGTTGTAATTCTTTTTGGGGTAAATCCTTTTAGCAGGCAGCCTGAAGTTGATTGTTCATGTTTATCTTGTAGTTCTTACGGTAACTTTTAGTGTTGAAGAGCCCTCTTTTCTCTTCTGGCAAGAGGATACTGTATTCGTTGTTAATCTGGAGCCACTGAAGAAAGTAGGAGTTGTCTCAATTGATGGGTAGATAAAGCTTGATTGCCAGGGATTTAAAAGCAATATCATTTCTGCTGATGAAACTCAATGCAAATAATAGGATTCTACGCACTCTTATGCAGTTGCAATTGCAGCTTTTTTAAGTCTATTGAGATTTCTAATGGCACCAACCATTAGAATAAATATCTTTATGCTTTCTCCTTAAACATTTCTCTCATTCGTTCTAAGTTCGAACTTTCTTTTGTCTCTTCAAAATTAGTGGTTTTTGATTGCTCTGAACTCTTAACAAGCCACATTTACAAATTTATTCATGCAGAGCCTCCAGCACAATCTGCACAGCTGTGGAGTTCTCCACGAGAGCAGCCCTTTTCTTTTTCCTGGGAGCATTACTTGTGATTGTGGTATTGCTTATTGTTATAGTAGTCCTTTGGAAATTCAGAAAACCAGTAGGGTTGATGAAGTTGGTGGCAAGAAGTAAAAGTTCTAAAGGTAGTTAAACAGTTGAATAAGAAAAGTTGACAATGTCTTGAATTAGATTTCAACTTCTGAAATATCAATTTCTTTACGCAGCATCACCAGAACTGTTCAACGATTGTCTTCGAACAGTGAGATATTTTGATTTACAGACACTCAAGAAGGCAACCAAGAATTTTAATCTTTCTAATCTTCTTGGAAAAGGTGGATTTGGGCCTGTTTATCGGGTATGATGTTTAATCTGAGAAAGTGGTGAAGCCATTTACTAGTAAAGTTTTTAAACAATCTGATGCATCATAATATTCCTAAAGGTTTCGGCATCTAAATTTACACATTCTTTTGTGCTTTCGAAGGGGAAGTTAGAAGATGGCACATTGATTGCTGTAAAGAAATTATCTCTTGAAAAATCCAAGCAAGGAGAGTCAGAATTTCTTTCAGAGGTGAAGACAATCACGAGCATCCAACACAAGAACCTGGTTCGCCTTCTTGGATGTTGTGCCGATGGGCGCAATAGGTTGCTTGTGTATGAATTCATGAAGAATGGAAGCTTGGACCATATATTATACGGTGCAGCTTTTCTTCCCGACCTTACATTGTTTTTGTTCGGCCATTCTATGACCTAAGGAAGATCTAGCTATATTCATACTGAAACAAAGAATATCAATTAAACTTTTTCATTACTATTATCTAAAATCACTGATAAAACTAATTTCTACTCAATGCATAACCATACTGCGATTTTACATCCATCTGATACCTTAAAAAACTACGAACCTAATAAGAGACTTCAACATATATGTATGGTTGAGTAGGACTTATGATTGTTAAAGGATTTGTCATAGGCTTCATGGAGTTTCTAATAATTATGTACAAAGCTACTTTCCACTTAGTTTGCAATTAGTGAAATACTTTGATTTAATGGCTTTATACAAAACCTGCTGTCTGTTGAACTCAACACCTCTCTATGATTATTTTAGTTATCACATGCTTAATTTCTGATATTCTTTAGGCCTAAAAGTGGATTCAGTTTTCGATATAGATTAACCATCAAGTGCTATTAAGGTGTAAACTATATATGAACTTAGCTCTGCTATTCTTTCCTACAGACCTATAGATCATATACAGATTAATTAGTCAAAGAAAGCAGGATTATGGTGAAGAAAGCAGGATTATGGTGGATGTTCTTTCTTCTGCTTTGATTTTAGTGGCCTAAATTGCGTCTAGTGGTCTTGTAATACAGGTGAAAGCAATCGGTTCCTAAGTTGGAGCATCAGGTTCCAAATAATAATGGGCATTGCAAAAGGATTGCAGTACCTGCATGAAGAATCACATTTCAGAATTGTTCACAGAGATATCAAAGCTAGCAATATCCTTCTTGATGACAAATTTCGACCAAAGATTGGAGATTTTGGGCTAGCTAGGTTCTTTCCTGAAGATCAAGCATTCCTTAGCACTACATTTGCTGGAACTTTGTAAGTCCCTTACTCCTTAATCTCCTGATAAATCCCAAATAACTTGTTTTAATTTCAAAATCACCTCTTTGCAGTTTTTTGTCTCATGATAATTCCTTGTGAAGTAATTCATGAACTCATGACTTTCTTTATGGTTAAAAAGGTCCTTTAGTCCAGTGGTTACGGAGGTGTGAAACTGTTTGTAATTTGCTTCTTTTATTCTCTTTTGCTCAGAGGCTATACTGCGCCTGAATATGCTCTAAGAGGAGAGCTGTCTGAGAAGGCAGATGTCTATAGTTTTGGAGTTCTTGTGCTTGAAATCATTGGCTGCAGGAAAAACACCGATTTGACTTTACCATCAGAGATGCAATACCTTCCCGACTATGTAGGCCCTCGCCTTTTCACAATTTGCTGTTAATCCATCATTCTTTCAATTTTCTATGCCTAGTCTGACATCCTTGTCAATAATCCTTATATTATTCAGGCATGGAAGCTCCATGCAAGGTCGAGGATGCTTGATCTAGTTGATCCAAAAATGCGAGCTGATGGGTTCGTGGAGAAGGATGTTTTGCAAGCAATCCATGTGGCCTTCTTATGCCTTCAGCCTCATGCAAATGTTAGACCCCGCATGTCAGAGATCGTAGCCTTGTTAGCATTCAACTCTGAATTAAATAAGTCACCAATGAGACCGCCCTTCTTGGAGCGAAGGAGGAAGAAGGATCAGAACTTCTCTTGGGATACCGTACCTAATAACTCTTTCTCAATTACAGAGCGAGTCCTCTCCATTTCTAAAATACCAAACTAAGGGCAATTTTAAGTTGCCAATTCTTTTTATAGGGATAACAAAGGGCAGAACCCATTCTAGTGTTTCAACATAGCTACATAAATGTGCAATATGCTTTCTCTTGTTCTTCTCTGTTTTCTTTGTTACTCCCTTTTCCTTTATGTTTCTCGACTATATACTTATCGATTAGTTATGGGGTGGCAAATTCTTTAATAATTTGCAGGTGTGAAGTTAAAGATTTACAATATGACATGAAATCTTTTGATTACTCTTGATTACAAACAGATTAAGGAAGTTTGGTAAGTTGCATATGTGTTTCAACCAACGCATACCTTGTTGTCGAGACTAAAACAAATTGCATGATAACTAAGCAATTTGGATTATAAGTATGAGTTAATTTACATGGCTACAAAAATAAAGAATCGGTTCCAACGAATTGGTTTATACAAGCCAAAGAATAAAGAATCGCAATATACAACCAAAAATACATGATGGTTAATAGAATACTCCGTGTCATGCTAATGTCCACGGGATAATAACATGATCTGGCTAATGAAAAGGTCTGCGAGGGATAATGGTACCATTTTCTCAACCCGCCTCCCCCTCGAGTTGCTGTTTTACGCAAGTTAAATGTTCCCATCTTGCCACGTGAAAAATGGTGTTGTCAAATACCTAAGGCCAATGAATAAATCTATTGGCTACTATTTGGTAGATACATGAGTTGTGAGAATAATTCTTTTAGCTTTCAATGTGCTTTGTTTCCTCGTGGCATACGATTTAGTAGTTATTTTCATTACAAACTCATTATTGCAATATATATATATATAAGGAATGTAACTATATATCATCAAGGGGCACCAATATCCACATTACTTTATATGAAGTAAATGCTATAGCACAATATTCAACTTTCGTAGAAGGTCAAGAAATTGTGGGTTGCTTCTTACATTTCCAAGAAATTAACGACTTACTAAGTTTCACACAAAACCTTGTAGCCAAATTCTACTCATGGGGAGTCTCTTATAATTAAAATCACAATAAACTTGTAATTTAAGCTTGTAACCAATATTATACTCATAGGAAGCCTCTTATAATTAAAATCACAATAAGCTTGTAGATCAAGCATGTAACCAATACCCTACTCATAATGGACAACAAACACACAAGGCGAACAAGAATGTAAGGCTTAGAAAGATAAAGATCTACAAGAGGATGATAGGCTTAAGGAATCTTAGAAAAAACATTGTAATTAGAGATAAAAGTCAAGTGGGAACTTGGAAGGAAGACTTGGACTACTAGACCTTAAAATGTGGAATAATTGGGACAATCACTTTGTAATCTCATCAATTATTCAAGTTCATTCTTATAAAGTAGATGGATTCATAATATTAAATGGAGGAGAACTTCAAGTATGCATCTTTACATCAAATGAAATATGGCTTGGAGTTGGAGAGGTCTACTTAAGTTATGGCAGATTTTTACATTTATACTTTTCAAAGCTTCTTATTGTTATAAAGAGATATATAAGGAATTGTACTGATAACTCTATTTTTATAGAGTTATTTGACCTATTTTTAGGCAATAAACAATGCAATGCTTATGAGAAAATATTTGAATTCCTCTTTATTTACCTAAATTTGTCTTGTTTATGTAGCGTAAGGAGGCATGGAGAAAAAGGATGAATAGGGAGAACCTGATGCTTATTGTGTGGCAAAATCGTAATATCAAGATCAAGAGAGTCAAGATGGGCTTGGACTTTAGATTTTCCATTGTTATTAGGTTTTCTATTTATTTAGAAAACCCAATCATGTTAGGAATTCAAATCCTAATTAACTTAGAAGTTCAAAACCCAATTGTTTTAGGTCTCTAAAACCCAATTATACTAGGATAGGAGATAGGTTTAAACCCAAATCCTATTTAAGAGAAGAGAAGAGGCAAAAGAAGAAGGAGGAGGAAATTGAGCACAACTCAAGAGAGAGGCCAAGAATTCAAGGTTTTCTTGAAGAGAAGACAAAAAGGGTGACAGACTTCTTGTTCTTGGATTCAAGATGCCTTCTTTATTTCTTATTATCATTCTTCCTCATTATTTCTTTATGTTTTAGTTTATTTTTGTTAGAGCTACGATGTAACCTAATTATGATGGTAGCAATCTTATGATTGTTATGTTTTGCAAGATATTTTATTTATGTGAAGTTGCATATTACTGTGTTTAATGCTTTTAAGTGATTAGCTACCACTTGAATGATCTGATTTGCATGTTTGAGATCGACAGGAGATGATATGCAGTTGCTTCTTGTAATATGTAATAATAAATTAAATATGGATAGACATATACCATATTGTTTGTGTGGCTTTCGGTGTAAACTGGGAATGTTCATAGATCCTAATGCATTTGGTTTGTTTCAATTCACATATAGAGATATAGTGAATTAATGAACTAAGTAGGTTTGCTATACATAGACATAGGATAGTAAATAAATTAGGAAGTTCCGCCATCATATAGATATTATCCCTCTTGCAAGCATAAATAATCAATATTAATACCTAGTAATTATGGTGAAATCATATGCTCTAACATATTTCTTGTATTTAGTTTTCTTAGATTTAGTTAGTTAATCTATCATTTACTAATTTGGTTTGTTAGATAAATTCTAGGAGTTATTCACTTTTAGTAATTAGTTGGTCTAGTAATCACCAATATTTGTGGGACGATATCTTTCTTATCATTATATTACTTGTTTGACATGTTCACTTGCATTTAGAATTTCACCGAACATGTACCAAGTTAATGTTGAGGTTGAATAATATCACTTGATATGGTCATGTAGAATAAGCAAACACAACTTCATTGGATGACTCATATGTAGGGACAAACTTCCTATAACAAAAGTGATATTTCGATGACTCCTCTCAATTGACATGTATTGTAATTTCTATGGTTTTCAATTTGAAAGTAGGTCACACTTTTTTTTTTAATGTTTTCTTAAGCAAGTTACAAAAGACATATGACATGGAGTTTAGAGAAATTTTCTCAAGCTATAATAAATTTTCACATCTACGCTCTCCAAACCTTTTTATTGTTGTAAAAAGACAAATTAGGAATTGTACCAAGTTAATGTTGAGGTTGAATGGCAAGACTTGATATAGTAATATGGAATCAGCAAACATAATTTTATTGGATGATTAGTATGTAAGAATAAACTTTTTATAGCATAAGTGATATCTCAATAGCTCCCTTCAATTGACCTATCTTGTAATTTATGTGGTTATCAATTTGAATATAGGTCACACTTATTTTTTTAGTGTACTTGGATTGAACAAATTTGGCAAAGTATTTTTACACAACAAGGCCTTCATAGAATCATCAACAATTAGAACTCTAAATTGCAATGTATGATTAAAACACCTAAAGGAAGAAATTTGGCTATAAAACTTATTAACTTTCTTTCTTAGTATATGTCAATTGAATATGGTCTAAACGAAATAATAAAAGTTTCCAAAATAAGACAATTAAAATACCAATTTTATTAGCTAGAACCATAAAAGTAGTATGTGAGAGACTATTTTTATTTAAGAACACTGGTGAAGTATTCTTGTGCAATAACGCATTTGTAGGAACATTAACAATTGAAATTTTGAACTGTAATGGATGATTAAAACAACTAACGGAAAATATTTGGGTACAAAACTTTTTAAACTTTCTTTCTTAGTTTGTATGTATTATATATGGTTTGAACAAAATCGTAGACATTTTTAAATAAGACTATTGAAATACCAATTTTAATAGTTAGAATCAAGAAAGTAATACATGAAAAAACATCTTTATTTAGAAACATTAAACTTTTTCAAGTAAATGTTTTATTATACCATAGCAAAAGGATTTCAAATTTGATTTTCTTTTAGATAAATTATAATGTTGGGGTATTTCCCTAAGTTTTTATACTATCTTATTCTTTAATGAATAAACTCATATATTCATAAAATAAAATAAAAATTATTGTGTCATAGCTAGAAGATTCCAAACTCAGTATTCTCTTAATGAATTGTAATGATGGGATATACTCAAAGCTTTTATATTATCTTATTCTTAGATGAATAAACTCACATATTCATTAAAAAAAAAGATCAACTGGGAACATGCCATGAAAGAAAAGATGAATGCCTTGAAGCAAGTGGGCCTTTAGAAGCAATTTATCCAATAGTTTAGGAGTTTAATTAGGAGGATTCTCTTATACCAATTTTGACTTTAACTAGGAGATTGTTAGTTATGGAGTCAAAAAAATTGAAGGAAAAGATAATTTTATTATTAAGGGTTTCTCCTAAGTTGCCTATGAATATAATGCTTAGGAATCTTAGGTTTATTTGGAAGCTATCACAATGAACCAAAAATTATTTGGAAGAACATCTTTATTTAGGAATATTAAACTTTCTCAGGTGAATGTTTTATTGTGTCATAGTTGAAAGATTCTAAATTTGATTTTCTCTTAGATAAATTATAATGATGGGTATATAGGCTTTTGTACTCTTTTATTTTTTGATGAATAAATTTACATATTTATTAAAACAAAATTTTATTGTACTATAGCTGGAGGATTCCAAACTTAGCATTCTCTTAAATGAATTGTAATGATGGGATATATCTGAAGCTTTTATATTTTTTTATTCTTAAATGAATAAACTCACATATTCATAAAATAAAAATAAAAAAAGATCAAGTGGGAACATGCCATGAAAGAAAAGATGAATGCCTTGAAGCAAGTGGGTCTTTAGAAGCAATTTATCCAATAGTTTAGGAGTATTATACCAATTTTGACTTTAAATAGGAGATTGTTAGTTATGGAGTCAAAAAAATTGGGGAAAAGATAATTTTATTATTTAGGATTTCTCCCTAGTTGCCTATAAATATGAGGCTTAGGAATCCTAGGTTTGTTGGGAAGCTATCACAATGAACCAAAAAAGAGAAAGTCACCACAGAGGTAAAATTCTCTAATGGCTCTTGTGAATAAAATTTCTTAAATAGTGATAGATTAATTTTTCTTATAAACATAGGAATTGATTTATCTTGAGCCACCTAAAATTCTTGGTGTTCTTATCCTTTTAAATGTGAATGTGCTGCATGATCCACAATTATTTCTCAAAAATGGGTATCGGAACAAGGTTGTAGGAAGGGAAGAATCGGGTTGTTATAAACAAAGAAACTCCTAGAGGCAATTTAGGGTGTTCTTCTTTTGTCTTTTCCTTCCTCGAAATTTGGGTCCTAATTGTTGGTGTTAAATGCTGGAGTGTAACCCACATGTGCAGTAGAGAGCTGTGTGGTGCAAATGCGTCACCGTGTAGTAAGTGTGATAAGGATTGTGGACCAACAGTGAGTTGCGACAAGACCTAGGACCTTTATTGAGGATCAACGAGGCCAAGAGACACACGTTGAGCCGCAACAAGTCTAGAAGACACGTGATGCGGCACAACGAGACTTGCCGATTTGCGTGAGGCATGGTGAGTTTGGCAATGCGCAATAAGGCACAATGATGCCAAGAAACGTGGTGAGGAGCAATGAGGTTGAAGATATACATTGAGGCACAATAAAGACCATAGACATGCAGTAAACTGCAATGAACTCCAAAGACGTGATAAGGCCCAAGGTTTGATGAGGCTTGAAGGGGTATGGCGAGACTTACGGGAAGTTTACTAACATGGTGAGGTTCAGAGTTCACACTAGTTTTAAGTGTAGGAATCCATAAGAGGGAAGTTCAAAATGACGCAGTAGCTTAGAGTGGAGAAGAGGTTCACAGTGGCATTTAAGGCTAAGAGGTACAAGGGCTCAGAGGCATATGAGGTGTAGACTAATATGAGCCAAATGATCCATGCTTATCTCCCAACACTACGGATCATCTAACTAGCCCTTGATTACGTACTTGTTAAACATCACTGGGTGGTGTAAATAAAGATAAATCTGAGACAGCCACACCCCCTCCCTCCCCTTCCCCCCTTTTACCCCCCACTTCATTTTTCATTTAATGATCATTTAAGATTACTCTTAGTCCTGCAATTGCAGTACTATAGATCTATGGGAGTAGGGGAGGGAGAGGCATTCTACTGTTGCCATATAACATGATCTTCTCCCGGACCTAGCATTTCCTTTTTCACGTAACGCTCATTTATTATAGTCAGTATAAATCCATGCCGCTGCCAGTGTCTGACGAAGCTTTGTCATCCTGTGGCTGATGTTCACACTGATGACAAAGTGGGTGGTGGCGAATGAAACGGCGAAACCAACAAAGCAAGTCCTTGGGAATTCCGTGCAGAAATAATAACAACAAAACAAAGAGCCCACCACTATACAATTATCCAGCGTTTAAAGATGTTATCCCTATCTAAACACGCAACACTGCCCTACCTCAAAATTGTCGGCAGTTTGTAGGTACAATTCTTAATGCCACTTGATATTATACATATCGTTTTGAGCAGAACCAACACTATTCATTAATGTCAGGGCAGCAATAGTTTTCAACCTTTGTTTACATGTGAGAGCAGCAAGGCGGCTATCCTACCTCCACGATTGAAAATGCGAGATTCAGGAGATAAAAGTGAAGGGACAACAAGAAAAGAGGGTAGAGAAAGATTATTTCCATCATATTCATATATTAATTACGGTTCCAAGCCTTGAATTCTATTAGGCCGAATAGAAACCTTGAGTCTCGCAGATTAAGAACCTGTAAAGAGTTTAGAGATGACAACGCAAATTTCTGAAAGGCGCTTCAAATTGTTGTTCATGGGAACAAGCAAGGAATTGGTACCATTGATAGCGGCTTGACAATCAGCAGCGGCATGGGCAGCGGCACCGGCCAAATCTGCCAAGTCGAAGTAGGTTTCAGTGTCCAGATCACCGTAGGCCTTTTCCAACGCGGTAATGGCCTCCTTGTAGTCACGCCTACACTGTTGGAGACGCTTGCTTTCGCCTGGGGCAGTAAGATTAAGCATCTTATCAATGTGGTCTTGGGTGCTGGACGCATTCCGGTATGCTAACCGGAATGAGACGTCGGCGAGCACGAACCGGTCGGCATCTGGGGCGCGAGGGTCGCTGCAGAGAGAGTCAACACAGAAGGAGTAATATGCTGTCTTATTACATACACGCTGCAACAGTGCAGAAACCTGAGCAGTTTCAGCATGCGATGGACGGATGAAGAAGAAGGCCAAGAGCAGAGAGAGAGACACAAAAGTAGAGGCTTTCATTTTTGGAGCCAACCGGTGCAAAATGGAGAAACGCAATCAAGTTTAAGTCCTTATGCCTGCTTTTCTACCAAGAACAGTTTGTTTTCATGAGTCGTAGATCTATAGATTGGCCAAAGGGAATTGCCGTTTCGTTTTAATTAATTCATTGTCACGAGGTAGAAGGGTTTCCCGGTCTTCTACTTTTTTGTTTGGTAGTCTGGATATTTGATGCCAAGAACCCGTGACAATATTCATTTTTCTCATTATAAAAAATAAGTCCTGTTTGCTTTATTTTATTTAATTTCCATCTCTAATAAAAGTTAGTTACTTTTGCTCTTTTTATGAAATAAAATGTTTCCACAAGCAATAACATCAAAAGCTTTGAGAAAGGTTGACTTACATATAAAAAATTGCTTATTTATCTGCAAAAACTATGTTAGTTGTTGAAATATGGATGTGGATCTCACTTTCCACTATACGAGTTTATTTTGCTCCTAGGCATTTGTTAATGTGACTATTGGTTTGATGAAGATAAATAACCGAGTATAGAAAAAAATTTGAAAAATAAATATGTGCTATGAACACAGTCTAATGAATATTCTTGTTTATCATGGTTTTTCTTGTGTGTTTGAAGTTGTTTCAGAAGAATAAGGATATTTGATATTGTAGAGATAATATTTTTGAGTTTTGCTCAAATACTGTAGCAAATTGTGACAAATAGTGGAATGAAATTTGAATATGCAATTTTGCTGCCTACTTATAAACCCACCATGAAGAAAATTTTATACCATAGATCAGAAAATTACGTGTAACAAATAAACTTGCTTTGAATCATTACACGAGCGGCCTTTTCTACCAGGAATGTAAATTAAACATGGAGTAAAATTCACTATCCCATATGCTCAAACACAAGTGACCAATATATTTGGCATGTCTTTTTGAAAAGCTATTTTGAGATTATGCTGAAAAATATTGTACTACTTTTCCCAGATATTCACAAGTACGTGCCTATAACTCGTGGGCTAAGTTTGAGGTAAAAACATGGTAGTTTTGAAGGCTAAAAGATGTGTTTATGCTCAACTTTAACTACTGTTGTTTGAAGCGTTAAGCAAGGTAAAAGGGCAGACTCATGACGTGGTTTTACCAAAGAGCACACAAGTTGACCAGACATACTTCATGAGTGGAATGACACTGATTGTCGCGGAAATGATGTCATTTATTGCCAGAATGAAACGCGTCTGTGATTTAAAGCTCGCAAATAGGTTTCACTTTTTTGGCGAACCCTACACCTTGCCTTTGTTTAAATGATTCTTTGATGATTTGCTCGCTTTTCCATGATTTCAAGTGGTCGGCTTTATGACGGCAAGTAACAGCTATCTTCCTACAATTGAAATCGAAGAATTTAATGAAGTCTGGATGAAGAACCCTCGATCTTGAGCTTTTGGCTATACCATGAAGTTTTCAATTCATCTTGTACATTTAATATATGTTGCAAGTACTCTCATATAGAGTGAGACCCACATATTACTATTTTTTTTTTCTTGCAGCAAATATGAAGCTCCAATTTGTGAGAGAAACAAGTTTGAAGCTTTTGGAGCATTATTGTCGTTGTCCTTGAGGAGCTAAGCACACATGTTAAGTATAGTTATTTTGGTAAAGGAAAAAATGGAGTTGATAGGTTGACATTGTTTAATCTTTGTAATTCATTGTTGTTTTGATATTGAAAAAAAATCTCCAACTTATTTGGCTAGTGAAAAGTGGACATAGGTGTCAGTGTTTAGGCAAACCCAACTACTCACTTTTTATGTGAAGTATCTTAATATTCCAATCATATTAACAAAAGTAATGAACATTTTTTTTTTGGTGGAAATGTAAGTGTGCATTAATAAGAAAAAATAAGGAACATTATATGAGGAAAAAAAAATTTATTTAAAAATATAAAATTTCAATGAAATATTATTTTGAGTGAGATTGGAGGTTTTTTACCTCCATTTTTTCTTACCTTTCGCAATTATTGAAATATTAGAGTATGCCCATATGTTTATGTACATTAATTTTATTGATGTAAATTTACATTTCCAACAAAAAAAATTCAAAAAGGAAAATTAGAAGTTTTTACTAACCCAATCACACTCTCTTCATCGCCCCGAACCACTCTTCTTGGGTTACCATCCATCCTCATTGTATTCTCCTCTTACAAATCAATTTTTAAGGGGAGAAATAAATCTATTAATATGGTATTAAAACTTAAGTTTTAAGTGAGGCATCCCTTTGTTCATAGAGTATGTATCCATAGAAAATGTGTCCTCAAGCTTTGAGTGAAGGACTGTGTTGAAAGCCAAATGTATATTCAAGATTGTTAATATCTATGCATATTGTGCTCCTTATATGTGAATGCATTTGATCTTACAAGCTGATTTTAGAGAAGAAATGAGCCTTCTAATTGTGATAAAATAATGTGGAAAACTATTTTGAGTCATTTGTATCAACTATAAATAATTCTTTCACTTCTATTCCTTCCTCTAACTAGTTTATCATTGAATCCTCGGCCCTCTTACCTAGCTTCTTTAAATAACCATTAAAATGGATACTAACCTTTAGGCAAAAAAGAAAAAAAGCGAAAAACACTCCCTCACACTGTCTCTTTATCACTTACATCTATCTTAACTTCATTTTAGAAGCTTGTTTTCGTTGTTAAGCATCTAACAACTTTATTGGTAAGTCATTGTTACATAGAAGCACTTCTTAAACCTATGATTATCTCAGCATCTCTGCAACACTAATATCCACTTCAAATGATCGATAGAGAGAAGGCATGCAAACTGAATAGAGAAAAAATGGGGTCAAGTAGGACTTCAAATTTATTAATGGAGTTGTTTGAAAAATATTTGATTGATGTTTCATAAGTTTGAAAATCCAAATTCAGTCATTACAGAATTAAAGAAATATAGATTATATTTTTAATTTGTTACCAAATTGCAATTTATCAGCCAGTTATACGTAATTCAAATTGTTGTCGTATGCCAAAAAAAAATAAAAAATGAACTAAGTACATTTTAGGTCTAAGATCAATCTGTTCCCAACAGCTAAATCCTGCAGATATATTCATTACATAACGATCCAAATTACTACAATTTAGACAAAATAAATTTGTAAGAAATCCGGTTCGAAAAGCATACGATTATAAATACACTGTCAGGGGAATCCCGTGGATCTTCGGTGTATGACGTAGTGTAAACCGAAATCCGTAATAGAAACATTAAATGCCACTCCAAGAATATCTGGTTAACACAACGTCAATCCATCAATCCCTCTCTGTCTCTCTCGGATTGGTTTTTCAAAATAAAAAGTTGACACACCGAACATCTATACTGTTTACTACTACTGTTAGTGCTTATTTTATTGTCAATGCAAGGAATATGCCCTTTGAATTGTGATTAGGAGACACCAAGAGCAAGGGCCTGGCATTATACTTCTTCAGAAGCCAAAGCTCAGCTTTGAAGCGGGATTATGTCATCTGATCATGGTTTATGAGACTCAAAACTCAGTAAAAGGAGTGAAGGAGAAACAAGCAGACACAATTATGACCAAATCATTCTCCTACCCCTCTCTCTAGGTGGTCTTCTTCCCTACTCGAATTCCAATACCCTCCTCTCTGTCCGCCTTGACTTTTCCCTCTGCAACATGCACACCACCCCACGGCTTTATTTCCTTCGGAACGAACACCCACCTAGCACGTATAGTACCACCCGGGGACTTCACAATAGGTATGGAAAAAGCGAAGTTTGCTGACAAAAACCATACGATTTGTCTGCCTTCGAGGAAAAAGTAGCTTCGAATTCAATTGGGGGTAGTTGCCGCAGTTGCTAGAGGCCTCATTAAACCACCTCTGACCCATATTGAATGCCTTCAACCTTATGGGGAAAACATTGCAAAAGGTGATACGCGTAAGGAAAAAGATATACTTCGTTTCCCTTACGTCTCATCAATTTCTTGTCTCCTTTTACCCTTTCGGTATTCCCTCATAATTTTCTAGAACTTCTACTCTTCATGCATCAGATATGAACCCTAGGCAATTATAAGAAAACGGAGAAAAACCTGTGTTGCTTGCTGCCATTGAACTTGAACCTTCCCATAAAAGTGGGAATACTTACGCATCGGATAGATTGGTTTTCATGTTCAAGATCAGAAAGGAAGAGAAGACAGAAAAGAAAAGAACTTATAATACAGGTTGAGAACCATGCATTTTTGGCTTGTGTTAATTTGGTATATGGCACCAATGCTGATAGTGGTTCAGGAACTTGAGTTTAGAAATTCAGAAACTTTGCATAGTTAAGACAGTTGAGAAGAGAAAGGAGAGGAATAGTAAGGCTATCATAAAGAAGTAATATCTTCATTTTCAATAAGGTTAACAACGAGAGATACTGCATGAATATAGGCAGCTTTCATCTCTTCTACGTAAAACTCTACATTTCTACCTGTTATGCAGAGGATTGGGACCAGTGGGAACAACTCGTTTGTCCTCGGCTGAAGTGTGATTATACTTCTCAGACCTAGTGAACTGCTCTGGCCGGCAATGGAGTCGCCTGGACTTGCACGGGTTGACTGCTTCAAAGTTCGCATTTGAGCTTCTGTCCTTAGCACCGCCGGTGGCAGTGAAGACGGTCATCCTTGCGACTGCATCAGAACCATCAAAAGCCAACGACAAAATACATAGAAGAATCATGAACTCCCCCAATCTCATTGCGAGAAAGCTTCAACGGACCACAAACTTTTGAATTATAGAAACAAACCCAGAAGAGAGCAGAGTGAGGTCGACAAGGAGACCCAAAGGATTATAACTTGAAAAGCGACCTATGATGGATGGAGTATCAGGCAAAAGGAATGGGGATTATATTAGGATAATAAAAAGTAAGGGCTGAGGTTATAAGGACATTAACTATGGTACCTCGGATGTGCAGTAAAGTACTTCGATACATCAGTATCTCCCTGATCAGAAACTTCACCAAACCTCATTAACTTGCTCTCAATTCCACCAGCAGCATTTCAACAATGGAAAAGAAGGAAAATAAGAAGAAAAAAGAAAGAAACAGAATCTGAACGAGGCATGAACCAAAAGGCCCCACCGCACATCATTCTGTCCAACATATAGCTATAGGCCCCAGTCACTAGGCTTCTTCTCCGACCCCCTCTGAAAACCACAGAGCTTTATAAATGCCGCCTCTCCACCTGCTCTGATAAAAGGCTATGGAACCATGTATGAAAATCTGACACCCGGCAACGATCCGCAAAGAAAATATGGGGAAAACATTAATGCGGGGGGTGTTCTGGACGGACCGTTGTTACATTTGCTTGCAAAGCACGTCTATCCTGAGGATTTTTGATTGATTGATTGATTGAAAAATGCAGGTAACAGGCCTTCGGTTGCTGCAGAGAAATCCTTGTCATATGCTGGCGCTCTTCCGGAATTCCGAAAAGACATCTGAGGCTTCATGAAGCCGACCTTTTCCGTTAAATGTACGTCAAAAACGGAATTTTAGCCATTCTATTTCTTTATGGTTTTCGGAAGTCCCATCCATCCATTAATCTCTCGTTCCTAGTGCAATTGTTACCTCGCTTAAAAAGCATGTGCACCAAGAGGGGTGAAAAAAGGGAGGGAATGAAGCGGCGGACCTTATCTTCCCGCCGGGGTCCTCGACAAAATAATTTCCTTTCTATGTGTCAGTCCCGGACAGGTACAGTTTCCTATGCCCCAACAATACAACTTAATGAGCATTTATTGAACTGTATATCATAAGAAATTTATCTTTGTTCTTTGCATTCTCCTCTCACCGGTTCTTTAGATTGTGGACTTATTTTTGTTATCTGTATTTAATTTTTTACTTTGTTTTTAGGGTTTTCTGTTTTAATCTTTATGGTGGTTTCTAATTACGTTTTCTGGTGGATTCTGAAACCCTTTTGTCTCCATAATCAGTTAACTCAATTAGTATGGAGGGAGGTATCATCTATACGAATGCTCCTCATAAACAAAACTGGTTTGGTTCAAATGGCTTTTTTCTACATTGCATGTTAGTAAATGTCTATGCCTTATCCGCCGTATTATTTTTAAGTGAAAAATAATTTTTTTAAATTTTCTACCAATGAATAAGTACTTTTATCTTACATATAAATGGTAGAAGGAGAGAAAAAGGGGAGGAAACAACTTAATGACCTAAAATTTATAACTATATATGGTTTACAACTGAATTGGTTAGACATACTATGTAAAATGCAAATTCCAAAGTGCATTTTTATTATTTCACTTAATCTCCTTATTTAACTAGAATTTGAATATAAATGCCACTAAGGTTCAATGGGCATTAAATAATTTCATAAAACATAAGTAGCAAAGATGAACACAATTGTGTATTCTAATGGTCTTAAATAGGTGCTTAGATCACCCCTTATTTTGAACTAGGAACCCTAGGTTCATGTATTTGAAAAGTACGTTTACCCTAAACAAGAATCTTTCTTTTATTTTGATTCAAAGGAATCAAACTTTGAAAAACTACTTTATGTTTTGTTTTTTGCTAAATTTTAACACGAACCACTTTAGTGTGATTATTGTTATTTGAGTATATACATACAGATGCTTAAGCTTTATAGGGAACAACTAATGGGTCTTCAACACACAACATATGAAACAAAGGAAAACTTAATACGTACTTGAGCTAAGGCAATAACAATCAATCTAGTATGTTAGGGCAATGACTAGTTAAAGATGGTTTGTTAAGACTTGGCATTGGATTGGTTTAAACCTATTAAGAGTTGGGTTTATGGTGTTTATCAATGCCTTTGTACTCGAATGGAACTAAATACCCAACTCACAACACTTATAATGTAGTCAAGTGCAAAAGGGGTCCTTCACGTTCGTCTACTGTTCAATGTGGGGATTTTGCGTTGACATAAGTTGCAAAGGGGTCCTTTGTGGGCCTAGTGTGGAGGGGGCTAGGTGGGTTGCCTAAGTTCCCTAGGCCAAGTGGGTAATCAGTGCTTAGCTAGGGTTAAGATAATAAAAATGGCACCCTCGCTATCAACTATAGCTTGTTAGTCAAGATAGAAATGTAAGTTTGGTCACAAGTTTGACTCTTAGGTGAGAGGCTTGTGCAACAACTTGTGAAGGAGAGGGCTCTGAGTGAATGTGTTAGTAAGCTTGTGATTTAGGTTTTCACTACATAAGATAATTGTGCCTCTAATTGACTAGCAATAGCTTTTGGCCTAATGATAATGTTTGACAATCCTGACAGTAAGCTTATGGGCATTATTGTTGAAGTGGTTTAGGAATAATGTTTTCATTTTGACCATCATTAAAGCTTTTGTTGGAGTGATAATGCTTGGAGATCTAACAAGTAGTGTTAGAGCAAGTATTCTTGTCTAGAAATTTAACATCCTAAAGAGATCCAAGGGTAGAAATAACTAAGTACTCAAAAGCAAAACAAACGTCCTAGGTTTGATGAGATATGGACATTGGAATTCCATGACAAGGATCTTTATGATTAGTCAAGACCACGATGATTGAAAATCCTAGAGAAAATTGTAGATCCTCCTAAGGTAGATGAGGAATTATGGATTGAACCGGAAACACTTGCCATGATTCTAAATTAAAGCAATAACTATGCTTTTGTTATGCATTGAGTCCTGCTCAAAAAAGTGTCATCTTGTGATACCAAATGGAACCAAAGGGAGAACATTATTGATATATCATCTAAAATTATAGAAATTGTTTAATATACATTTACAAAAACTGGTCAGCATGTATCTCCAACTGTCATAGTTTATTACTTCTTACATGATCAAATATGCTGTCTAAAATAAATATCTTATCAGGATGGTGACACAAGGATTATCTTATACTGACATCTCAAACTTCTTCAAGAATAAGGACATTTCTCTCTTTCTTTAATCACACTTCAAACTTCTTAACACACGTCATGGCCGTCCGCTTGATGCGCCGCGGGGCATGGCATGCACATGACGTGCATTATCGCCTTGTCATATGAAAAGATATAGGTCCTTGTAACTTTATTTCAACATCAAGTTTGGAACTTAATTACACATTTAACAATAATGTTGATACCAAAACAATACTTAATCACAAGAATGAGAAATTCATAGATGGAAAACTAGTGAAGAACTCTTTTTGCTATCTTAATGAATATGAAGATTTGCTAATATATTGTTGTTATAGTTTGTAATATTCCCTATAATATTTTCGACACAATTCTTTGTAATTAATTGTATTCCTTACTTAGAATAGGGTAAAAGTCTATAAATTCAAGATTTATTATTATACATCTTAGAATATAGAATTATTCTTATATGCTCATTTTTTTTAACATATTAACATTAAAGCCCTAACCATAAACATAAGATTAGCCAGATAATAACAAAACTCGTATTCCTTTTATTTCTCTTCCTACTCTTATTTAAACCTCAATTACAAACTCCCAAACGGTACCGTATTATTTCAAACAACATATTTCCTTATGAATAGTAAAATTACATAATATTTGGAGGTGAAAAACGAAGGGAAGGACCCAAAAAACAAAAAGAGCCTTGAATCTATGAAAATGAGTTCAAAAGGCCATGTCCAGTCCATGGCCTCATGCATGTGAAAATGACCCAAATCCCCTGGGTCAAAAGCTGCACGAAATGACAACGATGTGACAAAAGCTTCATTATCATCGGAACTTCCTCGTTTCTCCATTAGAGAAGCAAAAGGAAGAAGACGGAGGTGGTCTTATTTTGGGAAAGGTGACGACAGAAATCTTTCCTCTTAAACAAGGTTTTTTCACTCCCTCTCTCTCAGGGCGAAGAAGAGGAGCTTGACGTACTAGACCAGCTCGCTGGATGGCCTATTCGTCTTCCCCGCTGAAGAATCGTTACATCATAACTGCCCTTTTGTTCCTCCCGTTGTTTCTCTTCACCATTTTCCTCTTCAGCAAACGAACTCTTGCTCCCACACTCTTCGTCTCCAGATACAGAGATTTCTTCCCTCCTTCCCCTTCTCTTTCTTCTTCACGACCCAGCTCGCAAGTGCCTTTGGCATTCGACTCCGATCGTTCTGTTTCTCCTCCAGAATCACTGCATGCACCCACTCACACACCCACTTACTCACCCTTCTCTCCCCATTCTCGAGAGAACAGCTCCAAGGACAACAATGGCGAGCTCGACGTTAAGGATGGGAAAGATCCAGTTCAAAAAAATGCATCTTTTGGTACAAGGAATAGTGACAGCGATGAGTTACGCTTGAAGGGACTCAAAGAATGTGATTTTTTTGGGGGTACTTGGGTGAAAGATGAAGAGTACCCAATTTACAAACCAGGTTCTTGCCCGTATGTTGATGAGGCTTTTGATTGCCAAAGCAATGGCAGGGGTGACTCCGACTACCTCAAGTGGCGGTGGAAGCCCGATGGCTGTGATCTTCCCAGGTACGTGTTTTACTTGGCGGTCGCAGAATGTTTCTTGTTTTACTTGGAAATTACATTTATTTATTTAAAGGAAGAGTATGACAGAATTTTTGAATTTTTCTTTCTTTTTGTTTCTATACGTGTTTGATTTGAAAGGCAATGCAAGTCATAGGCTTAGCCATCGGATTTATTGTTGAGAAAATTGAAGAGGAAGGGTGGTTTATGGCTTCTCACCTATGTGATTCTTCAGTGTTTAATGTCCTCTGTTAAGTTTCTTAGAAAATTTTGGGAAACGACGTGGGTGATCTACTGATAAAGGGTAAAATAGGACACGTGTCTGGTTTGGTCTAAGCTTCCAAGTTGCAGTAGGTTTCAAGCTTCCTAATTAATAATTCTTATTAAGCTGAATCTGAGTGCCTCTAATGTGCTATTTCGGATTTGAAGCCCTTCTCTTAGTTGGTTCTTAGTAATTGGTGACCGTATAATTTGAAAGTTGGAAAAGAGAAAAATCGGTGCATAAGGCATTCTCAACTGTCACTGTACTGAGCCACTTCAAGTTGCAGAGGGTTTCAAGCTTCCTAATTAACACTGCTCATTAAGCTGAATCTTGATTACCTCTGAGATGCAATTTTGTGAAACACAGGAATAACATTTTCTTGTAAATATCTAGTTGCATTTTAAATTGAATTCCTTTTCTTAGTTGGTTCTTCAAATTTGTTGATCCTGTAAAGTTGAAAGTTGGAAAAGAGGAAAATCAGGGCCAAAAGTGTCTCCAACTGTCACTGTAGAGAGTGGCTTGTCTTCTTTGGGGATGTTTATCCATCCTGTGTTGACTTGAAATCAAATGCGATATCCAACCATATCTTCATTAATAACTTCTATAACATGCTACCTGTTAGAGCGCTGTGGTGTCTCCTTTTAGAAGGTGGAAAGGCTTTATTGATGCATATCAGGTAGATTCTCTTTAGTCAAAAAGTCTACTACAAAATGAACTTTCTTAAGCAGTAATCTGGTCTTATGGAAAAGTGAGAAATAGAATGTGGTAGTGAGTTCTGATGCAAAAGCAAAGTAAAGAGTAATGGCTTACATAACAATTTTGAGTTTTAACATGTTTATGTCAGGAAATGGGCTTTCTAATTTCTACTCTTATGTCACTATTTTGTGATAATCAAGCTTCTTTTTGTATTTCGTGAAAGGACTAACTTCATTTGTGAAAAGATTGAGAATGGAACTGTATCTAAAACCCTAGAACATTTGTAACATCCGGGAACCAATTTATTACCATTGGGCAATCTGATGGCACTTCAAACCATTATGAATATTATCTTTAATGATTGGATTGAAAGACACAGTACGATGCTAGATGTTATGGTTAAAACAATAATGTCAACCCCAAAATTAGAAAGGGTTGAACAAAAAAGGGGAAAGAAAAAAACATGAGTGAACTTGTGTACTTGTCTGTGCAAATGGGGTATACTTCCATATGCTGATGTTTACAAGATATTGCATACCATATTATTTAACTTGTTTCTTGTGCAGTTGATATTGATCCTTCTATAACGAGTACTATTGTAAGTTATGAATTGAGTCATCTGAAAGAGCTCATATTTGACTTGTTTTGTGACAAAGGGAATGACTAGTATACTTAAATCCAGTAGGATTAGTAATATCTTCTCTAAATGAGCGGAATTTTTGCCTTCTGCTCTTAGAAATGGTATTGAAAATGATTTACCTGTACATAATTAATGCAGTCTTGTAATTTATCAGATTCATTGGATGTGCATATCTTTCTGTCTTTTCACTCGTAGGTTTAATGCAACAGACTTCTTGGTGAGACTAAGAGGTAAAAGGCTGATGCTGGTTGGAGATTCCATGAACCGGAATCAGTTTGAGTCAATGCTATGTCTCCTCCGAGAAGGGCTGCATAATAAGAGCAGAATGTATGAGATCCATGGCTACAAAATAACAAAAGGGCGAGGCTACTATGTCTTCAGATTTGAGGTAAAAAATTGGATTGCAGTGAGCTTCTTTACAAATTAAATAGATATTTAGCATAAACCATTTTTTCATAAAACATGTTTCCTCTTGTGCATTCTTAGATTGAGCTGGAAATGGGCAAGAAGCATAGTTGGCAGCATTATTATGCTTTTTTTTTTTCCTAAGCTTAATTTCTTTTAAACCTGAGCAATCCTTACACGTGTGCATGTTTGGGTGTGTAGAGGCTCGACATGTACATCTGTGTGTATGTGTGTTTGTTCTGCACTGCTACTGAAAGGGCTTGCAAAAGCGAATGTATCTTTCTCAATTAACCATAGATCATTGTGCAAACAAGAGTGCAACACAACTCATAATTAGGACTATGTAAGCAGACATTGATTTAAAAAAGGGAAAAAAAGAGAGAGGAGCAAACTTCCAAAAAATGGGTTCCCCTGTCTTTCTCCTGACTGCAAAGAAGATGGTTCTATTGCTAAGCAGCCTGGTGGAGAGGACACCAAAATATTAAACAAGACAAAATAAACTCTATGCTTAACACAACTTTCTTGTCCTCTTAGTGTATGGGGTGATCCTTTCTATTATCTTTTGTTGGACTAATTGGGGTGATAGGTAGGTTTATAAAGAGGTAAATGGTCTTACAGCCAAATCATAGGTCCTGGGGGGATTCTGCAATTACAATTTCTTGCCTAAATGTAAGGATTATTTTGTTGGAACCTCAAAGATATTGGGCTCTATGAGGTTAGTCAGAACAACCAAGTTGATAGCAGATGAGAAGTACTGATAACACTTGGATCTTACGTTGGTTTTTCTGTTGTCAGCTAACTGTGCTATTGTGTTCTTTAAGCCATTTTCAGATGAAGTGGCTCAGTGTGATCCTTACTGCTCCAAGAACTGAGGATTCAGAGAGGAAACAGGGTCTTTTAGTGTCCTCTGCTTTCAACCCAATTTCCTACTTAGTTTCTACAGGCATTAGAAACAATGAAAACCAATCTTTTTATTTTTTATTTTTTCATTCTCATCTTGTAGACATGACTACTGTTTATCTGTATTTGGTTAGTCCTCAGCTGAAGATTCTAAAACACTATAAATGCCCTCCTCTCTTTCTTTCTGTCATATAAAATCACTCTCTTTGCTTCCAAAATGAAGATCTATCATTTTCCAAAAGCAAGGGTTTTGACACCTGCTTATTAGAGTAAGCTGGGTCAGAGTCTTACAACCTGATTCAGTCCCCTTTGAGGATACAGTTCTTTTGAAGTCTCAATGTCTCAATAACAATCTGTGCAAAGTTCAGTTATTTAAGCTCGAAAAACTCCATTGACCCATGCCTATAGGAATTTCAACAAATATAATTCGACTGTCATGATGTTATTGAATGAAAGAAAGGGACCACATAATAGAAGCTTATGGATTAATAGGATGAAAAGATTATGATGAGCTATATAAAAGGAAGAACTTAAGTTTGTAAAAGGAAAATATGAAATACCCTTGTTTCCTAAGACCAAATGACGTTTCCTTCTTATGAATAAGAGGTAGAGGTTAAAGCTCATAGGTTCAGTCCCTTATAGGTCTATGAGTTGCACTTTTATTAAAAGAGGAACAGTTCCACAAGTTGAAGTTATAGCTAGATTAGATTCCCATGCCTTAGAATGTGTGGATCATTAAGATTCTCCAAGTTCTGATGTTGTAGTGAAGAGGAGTCTTTTTCTTTACAGAGAATGAGTTTGGAGCTACAAAAATTGATAGTGTGAGATGTGAGTTTTAGAGAGAGATAGATAGAGAGAGAGAGAGAGAGAGAGAGAGAGAGAGAGAGAGAGAGAGCGGAGCCAAAAGAAGAGACAAATAAGAGTAGATAGCCACTTTTCTAAAAATTTGAAATTTGGAATGGAGAAAGAGAAACCTAAGCATTGGGTTGGGAGGCACCGAATAAATACCTCTTTTATACACACCAATAACATATATCATAGTACACCCTTTCTAGTCTACCTCTTGTTTTAAAGGAACTTCTACTCATCCTAGTTGACTTCTTTTTGGCAATGTTCTATTTGAGAGATTATTTATACCTGGTTTGTGGTTAGCTTTTATCTTGGTTACGATTTAAATCCCATGTGTTACTTATTAAGGAAAGAATATATATTCGTGATCATTTTTGCTTCAGCTAGTAGATTAGGAATATTACAGATTAAAAGGTGCCAAACAGAATTTATCTAGTTTCTCAAAATACTTTGGCAGGACTACAACTGCACGGTGGAATTTGTGAGGTCACATTTCCTTGTGAAGGAAGGTGTCCGTATTAATGGACAGGGCAACTCAAATCCAACTCTATCAATCGATCGAATAGACAAGACAGCTAAGCGTTGGAAGCAGGCTCACATTCTTGTCTTTAATACAGGCCATTGGTGGACTCACGGAAAGACTTCTCGGGGGTATTCTGCAATCTTTACTGATACATGTCCAAGATTTGTGTTTCCTGCAATTTGTACCTTTTCATGCAAAGCTATTTCTGCTCATGCAATATTTAGCCACTTTATTGGCAAGCACCAGCTCAGTTGATAGCTGGCATTATCTGGGACCTCTTAGGTTCCAGGTTCGATACACAGCTCCTCCCCATTTACCTACCTTACCCCCACACCACCCCCCACCCCCCTAAAAAAAAAAACACTTTTCCTCTGCTGACGTTTCTGAAAGTGCTTTTTGGATACATGATGCATCTTTGTTGTGTTTTTGGTAGAGGGGCTTCTACTTCATAGATTCAATTTGTAATGCTGTTTTTTTTGTAGCATTTGATCTGTATGTTGAAGTTTTTGTGTTTTTGTTTGTTAATTGGATTATTTGAACCATTCTGGATCCTTTCTATCTGTTGTAAATGGCTCCAGATGACCTTTAGTTTTTCTGCTTTCCCGTATAATTTGTTTAGAAGCAGTAGTTGATGTCAGTCTAGTTATGGAGTGCTTAAGCCAATGGAGACACAAAAGGCCTCCTTTTCTCTTCTAGCATAAAAACATAATGTGCTTGGTAGCATCTTGATATCTGTCTGTAATTATCTTATTTTGGAAGTGCTCAAGCCATTGTGGCAGTAAAATCGTATAGGAAACAGGTTTACAAGACCCCTTACTTCTCTTTTAGCACACAAGTATAATGTTAAATAACAATACTTGACATCTGTCCTTTGTTGTATTTCCTGGAACTGTTTCAGCACTGGAGACACTAAAATCATGTTGGTTAAAAGTTAACTTGAATGGCACAGACTTCTTTTCTAAGTCCTACGCTTTATGAAAACGAATGAGCCTCCCCGAAGGTGTAAAAATCCCGTTGTTTATTGCAGGAAAAATTACTATAAAGAAGGTAATTATGTCTATCCAAAGTTCGATGCGGTTGAGGCCTATAGAAGGGCCTTAAGGACCTGGGCGAATTGGGTTGACAAAAATGTGAATCCAAGGAAGCAGCTGGTCTTCTATCGTGGATACTCTTCTCCCCATTTTAGGTAAATTTTCCTGTTTACTTTCTTCTCTTCTTTTGGGTGCAAAAATTTTCTGATTGGTCTTCAATGTAGTTTCTTCTGTACACCTAGAAAAAATGATTGAAAACTTATTTATAAATGGAGAGGGCTTCACTCATATGTCTGTTCTCTGGAAGTGAGGAACACTGGGGAAAAAACAACAACAACAACAACAACTTGACTTCCAGGATTTTTGGTTTTACACTTGGTTGATTAATTATGCTCTATCCAGTCATTGATTAAGTATTAAGAAAAAAGGTGAAATGTGACATAGCATAAATGACATAAAACTACACAGATTAATATTTGATGGAAAGATTTTGATAGTATCCAGATTCTGACCTAGACAGAATTACTAAATTTACGGGAGGATCAGAAAAAAGAAAAACATCGAAGAGAATCTAAAAATAAAAAATACAAAGTCTTAAATTTAGCAGGAAAAAGAAAAAGATAAAAAAAGGTCCTGATTACCTCAAATTCTGAAACCAAATTTGTCATAAATCAATCTCTCTCGCTTCAATTGACTCATCCTTGTGTAGGCCTTAATTGATGGTTTATTAGGAACAAATACTGTTGTCATTCTTTCTTCATCTATCAACTTGTAGAAGTCAAGAATTACATCTTGTAATGTGGAAGGAATAAACTACTGCTATCTGTGAATTGTTCATGAATTTGCAACATACATGATTTATTACAAGGAATGAACTTTTGCCATCTGTCATGGTAGAAAATTTTCATAAGAATCAACTCAATATCAGAATGGAACTAACATTATCTCATTTTTCTATCTTTTGAAATCGTTAGAATGAAATTCATTTTAAAAAAATATGCCCATATAATTAGATAACACTGCTTTAATAAAATAGGAATGAAGCTTTCACGAACCTCTGTTTTGAGCATTCAGTCTTCAAAATTCTTCTCTATTTAGTTTCATCAAACAATTTATCTTGAATTTTATCAAACAGTTTTAACTTCTCGACTATAGCTGTCCCTTTTAGGACGCTGATTGAACACATAGTACACATCAAAATCATTCCTCTAATACATTACAATTTCTGTTTCTAACATTTCTAGTATCGACTTCTTGATCAAGACAATAATCATCAACTGATCAATATGTTCATCCTCTTCTATATTTTGCCAATCCAAAAACTCATTCTATTTACATCTATGATCATTGTCTCAAAAACGCAACTGGTATAGGCCACTTTATGAGTCAAATGTGGGAAGCAAAAGAGCTTTTTTTTTTTTTTTAATTTAATTATTATTGTTATTATTTTTATTACAACTATCTTCACCATATTCTCCTTTAAAATTTCAACACCTTTAAAGAATAAACTTTGTTTAGAGAATCAAAGAAATCTTCAGTATGGAAGTAATCAATAAGACTTGGTAGATTAAATTTTTTTCCTTCTTTTTTTTTTTTTTTCCCATTTTTGCATGTGAAAATCTCTAGTTTGCGATTACCACAACCCCAATGATTATTTGTATTTTCAAATCTTTGTAACACTACTCTAGCAAAGTCCTGAGCATCGCTAGGGTTCTCCTTATAGCGTACTTGGAGGCATTCAACCACAATCATGTGGAATTCAAGCCCTGACAGCTTTAGCTGGGTTGTTTTTGTGGTTCACTCAGGATCTACATTATTTTAAGTGAGTGCTATCTAACAGTTACATCAAACTTACTGCTTTTATGTAGACTTTAATCTGTCCTCAAGTTGAAAATCCATGAATTCGGCCCTTGCAAGCACAACTACGGGGAAGGTTCTCACATTAGCCATCAAGCTAGAGTAACAAGACTGATACCAGACAATGTGGCGGAAGCAAGAGTACCCGTCTTTCTTTTAATTCTTTGATTATTACAAGGAAGAAAAACAAGGATAAAACCTCTCCTTTTTCCTTCAATAACGTAGTAACAGGACTTTTAATTTCAATGATGAAATAAGGATCAATGAATGAGTTAGGTACAAAAGTTTAACCTATATAGAAATTTAAAGTGACCAATAGACCTACCAAAAAAAGGATGGTTGTCTACAAAATGTCATGAGAGACAGAAAAGTACAGAAATGCTAGAGTTACTAAGGAAACCCAAAAGATTAAAGAAGTCCCAAAGGTATCCAAAGACCAAAAAGGAAAAAGAGATGGAACAAATCATTTCAAAGCCTCCTCTTGTAGCATATGGATAACTTTTCCTTCAATGAAAATGTTCCATCTTTCATCGTAGTAGTTGTATTGGCTTGGCATATTGGATTTCCATGGTAGAAACAATATTTAAAATTCTTTGGAACAGGGGTGGAGATTGGGACTCTGGCGGCTCATGTAATGGGGAAACCAAACCAGTCTTGCGTGGGTCCATCCTCAATAGCTATCCTCTAAAAATGAAGATAGTGGAGGAAGTGCTCGAGGAGATGCAGGTTCCAGTGAAACTGCTGAATGTAACAAGGTTGACCAACTTCCGCAAGGATGGCCACCCGTCAATCTATGGCAGGCACGTGACTGCTGGGAAGAAAGTTTCCACTAGGCGGCAGGATTGCAGCCATTGGTGTATTCCCGGGGTCCCTGACGCATGGAATGAGCTTATTTATGCCTCTCTGGTTGTCAATAGATAGGCTCAAGCACTAAAATCCAATGACTTCTCCCTTATGTATTTGGAAAAACTTATCGCTTCACATTATGTCATTTTGTTATACCACCCCAGTCAAAAGGCGTGCAGGTTAAGAAATGGTGACTATGTGCAACTCATGAATTCCCTTTTAATAATAATTCATTTATTCTTTGAGATAATCTTTTCTCCATAGACATGGTGGAGTATGATTAGAAAGAATCTTTCTTGCGGATGTCAATGAACGGCACTGTTCGAGTCTTCTTTCTTCTACTTACTTTTCGTTTCCTCGTTTCTTCCTCGGTAGGATTACCTCCATTAGTCTCCATGCTTACCGAAATCTTCTTCATGTAAAACAAATCATATAGTAACGCCTTTGCTTCAAGCCTAAGTCTTCAAAGCTTTCCTTAGACCTGTAAACATGGGTCCACCCGGTGATCATGAAGGAAGAATTCATCGTAAACGGTATGGTCAAACTCCTTTTATTGTGAACTTTGAGGGTTTCATGTCCGTGGAAAAGTAAATAAGATGATGGAGATATGATTGTTTCTAATGCTTGACTTGGGTTTCTTCTGGGTGACGATCTTGCAATTAATGTAATTGGGTTATTCAAACGTACACTTTCACATCAACCCTATACCTCAGAATATAATAAGATAGGAAGGACTCAAAATTCTGTAAAGAAAGATGAGAAGAGAAAAGGGAAGGAAGAGGCTTCCCATAGGATGGAAGATTGTCATTGCCACAATCTGGTTGGCAGCTTGATTGACTTGATGGATTTCATGAACAAGTACTTTAGATGCTTTAAAAAATAACATAAGTGGGCAATGTGAATGGTTCTCTGGATTTTTTTGTTCTTTCGGTTGGAAATTTTTGAGCCATAGGAATAAGGCTTTGGAAACTGCTCTTTGAACAGGGAAAGGATTGACTTCTGTTCACGCATGGACAGTGAAAAATGAATCCGAAATGGAAATCCTTTTATTATTAGTATTTATAAGAGCCTTGAGTCTTTCTTGACCTTATTAGAAAGTGGTGAATTTTTTAGTTATAGTATGCAGAGAAAACTTGTGTAACCTATTTAACCAAGACAACAACAACATCATAAGTCGCTTCTTCTAGAATTTAACCAAAAAGCTTTCCTTGAAAAGGAAGGGATCCAGCCACATATTCAGTGGCTATTTGTTATACCGCACTCAAAAGCGCTGACCCTTTCTTTATAATTCTCATAGCTCTTAGAGTTATCAATGGGTGCAAACACATAGGAACAATACTGGAGAGAGAAAAAAAGGGTCAAAGAAAATGAGAGAGAGAGAGAGAGATTAGAAAAATTAAATTATGGAATCTAATAAAGTCAATGATCTAGTTCCTTTCCTCTTAAATAAAATCAACTGACAAACGAGTACAACCGCGAACAATAGGTTCACCCCATAGTCTTAAGAAATCATTAATGATCGCCGTTACAGGACATACCTCATCAATGACGCGTAGAGACTTTGTAATGGCGGCCTTGCCTGGGGGCTGTTCGTTCAGCGTTGTTCTTTACGACAAGGTTGAACTTAATGCTGGAATTGACGTACGCGTATGCATGGAGACGCCTTTGCAGTGAAAATTGTGGAATATCTTAGTGTTTAAAACGTTGGGTTACTCGAAATCTTCGTGGGTATCGTGGAAAAGATTGAGGTCAAACTGCCGGCCTTTTCCTCATAGGTGGTATTTTCCATGGCTGAGATGGGCAACAGAAGACTAGAAGGAGAAGACTAAACAGAGGAGAAAGGCAGTCAATTTTACAAGATTAGGGGGTTTACAGGATCCCATTGATGTGAAGTTAATGGGATTGTAACCGAAGATCTCAAGAAAGTTGTATAAAAACGTCTCTTTTTGGCTTCCTTTTGCTTTTCTTCATTCCCCCACCATTGGTTCTTTTTCCTCGTCTGCCATGCCATAATTATTGAACCAAAGAATTATGGTGGTCCAACTTCTGGTAGCGTAAGCATAGAACTAAAACAGATAATCAGGTTTTAAACTTTCTCAGTTACTAAGAGCAGATAGAGAAAAGAAAACAAAAGAAAGGGCTTGAGTGATCAATGTTGAAACCTAAACAAGGCCCTACAACTTGACGTAGTCATGTTAATGGATCCAGTCAGATTGAAACCTTGTGTCTAATCAGTTTGGACTCATGAAAGGGAAAGCATTAGGTAAAATCTTTTGGTTAGATTTGTTAGATCATTTCTCCTCACAGTTCAGTATGCTTGATTGAGCTAAAGAATGGTTCCTATTTGTTCTTTTTTTTTTCTTCAATAAATTATACAAGTTATTTATTGAGTTTTGACTTCACAACTTCACCTTACATCTATTTCTTATGATAAATGAGGGTGTCATTTGGACAAAAAGTCATTACAAATAAATAATTTAATAGGTTAGTTAGTCAAACCTTATTAAATGTTATGAATATTTAGTACAAATCAAGATATGTTGATAAATTAGAATTTAATTCACACATTAAAGCTCAACAGGTTAGTGGCTGTATTATAAACTGCATATATTCAACTCCATGAGATGAAGCTCTAGTAGTAGACGTTTACAAATTAAGAAAAACATCTATATTTAAGAACATGAAATTGTCTATTGGAATGTTTTGTTATATCATAGTTGAAAATTTTTATTTTATTTCCTCTTAAATGAATTGTAATGCTAGAACATATTCCTAAATTTTTGTATTCTTTTATTCTTAGATGAATAAATTTATATATTCATCACAAAAAAGAATAAAGAATGAAGCTCTAGTCATAATGCTTTACCTTGTAATGGTTTGATTATTGATTTGGATTAGAGCTAATGAACTTGATATAAGCAACCTAACATAATTTACAGGAACAAAAAGAAAAAAAAAATCATATCATCGGTGTCTTTGATAATGTGACTTAAATTTGCAATTTTATCACTTAAATCAACTTTAAAAACAAAAGGAAATAGAGCAAGTGCGTACAAGTCTCTCATTTATGTGCCTTTCCTTGTTGGGACTAGCTAACTCAAACCTTCTTATACCCTAC
Source organism: Casuarina cunninghamiana (assembly GCA_028551485.1). Classification (NCBI taxonomy): domain Eukaryota; kingdom Viridiplantae; phylum Streptophyta; class Magnoliopsida; order Fagales; family Casuarinaceae; genus Casuarina; species Casuarina cunninghamiana. The sequence goes on along the minus strand of CM052366.1, from coordinate 27,071,892 downwards.
CATGATTGGTTAAGCAATTGCTTACATTTATACAACTAATGTTGCTTGATGGCAAACTATTAACAAACTAATTTACTCTACCTTCCAAACCTGGTAGAGGATTTTTTTTTAATTTATTATTTTGGTTAGGTAAATGAAAATATGAGAGAGTTGGGTATCGAATTTCAGACTTTCTAATTCTAGGTGACATGAGCTACCAACTCAGCTACATGCTTGTCAAGAAAGCAAGATAGTTAAGTCCACGAGTTGCATATAATTGAATGATCAACAAAACTAAAAATTAAATCTAGCTTACATATCTATTTTTAGTTGAAAGATTTTAGTTGAGACCATAATTTATTATAAATGCAACGTATTATCCTTAATGCCACTCTCCGAAAACTATGTTTATCAGCCACCACTGTCGTTATTGCCACTATCATTATCACTAAATTATCTTCATCAATATATTGTTATTTTATTGTTGTTAAGATACAATGAATTTCTAATTTTGAAATTTATCTGTCCGAATGTGACAAATCTAGGCTGAGTCCTTTGAAATTCTATAATAATTGTAAAGTCATCTAGACACAACCCTATTTCGCGCACTTAAAAAAGTGAGTTTGGCACACCATCTTCCTAAAGCCAAATCGTGCTCCCATCAATGTTTCTAAAATCGACACGAAATGCTTCCCCAAACAATAGTCTTGAAAACGAAATTAAGCAGAATGATGTGATAGCTCTTTTCATTAAGGCATGCGTAACAGAAAAGCCAACCCTGTGCACACTTCGTGTTAGGAGTACAACGCCTTATCAATTCAAGTACCCACTGCCTTTAGAAAATTATAAGTACAACAACTATAATAGTGCACCAATAGCCGCGCTGGTATTATGAATTATAGCAACAACAGTTGCGACCTTAGGCTTAGGCATGCACGGTAATATTTTTGGTAATGCTTTATATTAGTGTTCCTACCAATGTCATAGCTCCTTCATTTTTTCTGCTCATTTAAGATTATTTTTGAGTAATACGAGCTGGACCTTAGATTTGTGATGCCTATATAATTCAACCATAGGTTTCTCTATCATCAAGGAGAGTTGCCAATGTTAAGAAGTTGAAAAATATAAAATCATCATTTTTAGAAAAGAAAAAAAAAAGATTCTCCAATTAACAAAAGAAATGAAGTCCATAAAAAATATATACTGTCAAAGTTTATATGTATGGTTGTAAGAACTTAAGTGTAATTTCTTTTTTCCCCTAGCATATACCTAAACTTATATATCTGAGTATTGAATTTGAGATCAAAAAGTTAAATGTAATTTCAAGTCAGTTGTTCATGATTGTATCCTTTTAACAAAGCTTGATTTAAGTTATTTTTACCTTAGAATATCTATAGGAATTAAAAGAAAAAAAGACATGAGCAGTCCAGATTTTACTGGGTTATTTTTACCTTAAGTCTTGAATTATGTTAATTGTTGACTAGGCTTTACTATTTTGAAATTATGTCAAGTCAGATGATTTCGTCACGACATCCCAATAGTAAAGAACTAGATATAAAACTTTGGAGGAGGCGCAAGAGATTAACTTGTCAAGCTAAAACTTATAGAGATGACGAACGGTACACGGATCAGGATTAGGTGGAGCTCTTTGATCATATTTGTTAATCTTTCAAATTCAATCAGATTTTGTCTGTTCATTGTTTGTCTCTAAGCATGATTAGGGTTATAAAGGTAATGTAAAAACAAAATGTTCTAAATGTCTTGAGTAGCCTAACTTTTCCTTTCCCCGGAAACGAAAGTACTGGTTGAAAAGATCTCTTCAATTGCGTATGAATGATTTGAGAGAGGATGACATGACAAACACACCGAAAGTAGTGGCTGCTGTTTCAATTTTCAACTCCAGCATCCCGTAAATTTACTCTCTGATTCATTCAATATATGTCTGTCTGTGAGAGAGAGAGAGAGAGTTTTTTTCCTCCTATTTTTTTTTTTTGGTAAAGAAAGGTACATGAACTTTCCTGTCAAATCAATCTAAGTAAAGGATATTGCGTGTAACCATCTGCTAAAAGTGCAAGATGTTTATTGTACCCTATTTTCTATCAGATAATGGAAGACTAGGGGCTTTTCCTCTGCACCACCAAAACTTAGTAGGGTGAACCTGACTAATAGTTGATATGCACTTGTAAGTGTTGTTAAACTTGCACCGATGGCTGCGAACCAATTAGAATTCCCCCTCTCAGTTTGTGCCATCAAACCCACTTTGCAATTTCTTATTCTTCCGGACCACATCCGAGACATCTGCGTTCTTCCCTTCGTTTGCTTTTATGATTTTCTCGCACGCGGGGCACATTCTTAGCGTCGCAGCCTTAGGGAGTTGAATATACAAGGGCGATACTCCAGCTTTTAGAGATCGCAGCTCCTGCAACTCTCTCTTCAATCTTCTGTTCTCGTCCCTTAGACTTCCACAGCATTTCTTCAGAAATTCACAGTCTACTTCTGTTTGCTTTAGCTTGTTTCTGCAGCGGTGATCTCTTTCTTGTCAAATGATTGCAGAAAGAAAAAGAGAGGGAAAAAGATGCAGCAAAAAAGGATGCAAAAACTCATTAATGAACAATTACCTTGCTCTTTTGTTTTGAAACCAAACTTCCACTTGTCTGGGTTGCAGATTCAACTGCCCAGCAAGTGCCTGTTTCTGGCCCTGCATGTTTTTATCAGTAACCGTCAGTTATTCTCTCAAAAACAGGAAATATTTAATTAGAATTCAATAAATACAATAAATAAAATTTGTGATATGAGCATCCAACTTTACATGCGATAACTTCATTGAACCTCAAGAATTATGTCATACCCTAATGCAACGAAGCATGCATATTGGCTTTGCAATACCCTCAGTTATCAGCAAATGGGTCATCTTGAATACGAATACATATTTCAGATGAATATACAATAAAATAAGATAAAGGAAGGAAGTATAGCACCGGAAAAGTTACCAGAGTAAGCGTACTGTGTAGCCTGAAGCTTTCCTCAAGCAAGAGGGACTGATCTTTCGTGAGCCTCAGTTTCTTTCTCCCACCGTCCCTGTTCTGGCTGTTGTCGGAATCATTATCCTGATTCCGGTACTCATCGTCTCTGTCGACACTCCTGAACGTTGATCTGCCCGCCTTACGATCCACGTTTAGGGCTTCCTCTTTGGAGCGAAGCGCAAACGTCAAGTCCAAGCAAACCAGCGGCTTTTCCTTCCGATCATATGCCTCCTTCCCCACGACCTGGTCACCCAAGCCAAGGCCAAGGTTTAGCCTTGTGTTGCATGCTTCATGATCTTCCATCCGGTAGAGAGAGAGAGGGAGGAAGAGAGAGAGAGAGAGAGAGAGAGAGAGAGAGAGAGAGAGAGAGAGAGAAAGACAGTAATATTATTGTCAAATGGGAAAGTTGAAGGGCAATAAGAAGAGGATCTGATAGAGATTTAATGTTGGGGTATTCAGTTTCAATCAGTTATTGGTTGGCCTTTATTTCATTCGGTTTGTGTAATATTTGGTAATCAGTAGTAATGACAACTAGAGAGTATAATATGAGAAGAGTAAAGGCATGCGTTAGAATTGTGACTCCTCTTAGGAAACCAAAGCTTCATCAATGCCGTAGCATGTTTGACTTTACAAATTCCATGGAATTTTCCTTTGAGTCTGCTTTCTACCGTTCCATATTCTTCAAACACTCTCTTATGATGGTGTTCGGTCATATCTCAGAATAAATATCTCCTTACCTAACGTCAGGAAAAGAAGGAGAAAAAGGAGTTATTATCGGCCTTCTTTGAACAGTTAATTTTGGGTTTCAGGGGGTGATTTTTCTGCAGATTATATGTGTCAAAAAGTGATTCGTTGTCGGTAGAAGGGATGAGTTTGGGGAGAAATCTTATTGGACAGGAAAAAGTTTTAAAAAAATTAGCCATGATGGTACGTGAAGACCACTCCTTTTGACTCCGTACTGGTATGCACGCGTTGTTCTTGTTCCTGTTCATGCAGACGGACAGAATTGATGAACTCCTGTTACCATCTTTGGAGAAGATTCAACTAGAAACGGCAGAATATGATGAATGGTTACTTTGATAAACAGGCCGCTTCGTCTGTTTCTTTTTTCTCTCTGCAAAAGGAATTCATTCAAAACTAAGAATCAATTCTTGGGGTCGGTTACATTGTCAAGGTCAGAAAAGACCAAGTAATTTCAGTATGGGATGATAAACAACAAGTCCTCTGCCTGTTCAATTCCCTCTTGAAGGGCATATATGACGCTGCTAAGGTTGTTTAACACGCATAGCCTTAGCTTACCATATCTCCATCTCTAACAGTACACAGCTCAATCATATTTACCCCAAATGGTCAATCCCTCCGTTTCCTCCCACTCCTGGACTTGACCCGAAAGATTAGACCTCTAAATTCAACAACAGCGAAGAGCCACCACAAGTGGTCAAAGGGAAAGGAGAACTTACTGTTAGCTCCGTGGCAATCATCAGTTGAAAAAGCACAGAGAGGGCGGAATCCTCTACTGGTTTTAGAACGGGCGATCGTGATCACAAGAGATGAGCATGGCCAAAGAGGGGATAGCAAAGTCTAAAAAGGGGAGAGGTTAGAAGTGGGAATGCTATGATTAACCACCAACTTTCTGACCGGAAAGCTGGGTGGAGGTACCTGTTTAAGAACTCATTGGCCATTGGCATTGCATTTCATTAGAAGAGCACGATTTTCCTCCATTTTGAAACCGTGGGCCTCTGATAGACTCCTTTGAATATGCCTAACGATTCCAGTCGTCAACCCAAATCTTCAACATGAGCCCAATGTTCACCACTTTGAGGGTTTGGGGCAGGACGAGGAGCATTAGCGTTGAAAAGATAAAATATTCCAACAAAATGAGAAAGGGAGATTAGGACAATACTCAAATGTTTATTCAATTGATGAAATAATTACAAGAAAGTTTACAAAAATTCTCCAATTTCAACACTACGAAAGCCTATACAAACCTCAGTCTTATAAACAAAAACTACAAAACAAAACCCTAATGGCTACACTCCAGATTTTTCGCTGACTCACAGGGGAAAAAACCATTGCAATTTGAACAGCACCCTAATGAGATGACAATTAATCTCAATCTACTTAGTACGCTCATAGAATACTAGATTAATTGCAATGTGCATGATAGCCAAATAATATTGTTAGAGTGATATCACTAACAAATGGCCTATTGTAACACAATACCATGTCGCATTAGTTAACATCCTGCCTAATTAGAATTACAGAAAGTAGTAATTCATAAATCACCTTGGCTTGCTTTTAGGCCTACGGAGCCTTTAATACAGCAAAGGATCTTCATGACAGCTTTCATATAGAAGACCTTAGTACTGTGTATGAATTGACTAAGAAGATGCATTGATGTGTGGCATCATGTAGCATCTAGTAAAGTATTGTCTTCTTTGTTCACTGACAACATACTATCATAGAGCTTCAAATTGTGTTCATATGGATCATGAAGGGTTTAGATCTGGAAAGTCTAAATTTAGAGGCAAATTCCAATGTGTATTTCTATTGGTTAAGTAAATACCCTCTATTGATCCAATGAGTTCAATCCCCAAATATACTATAATTCACTTAGGTCTTTCATATGGAATTTGGAATGGAGATATTATAGGAAGTTATCATCCAAAGTTCATCACTATTGTAATTAGAATATCAAAATTAAAAAACAACCAGATGCAAGTTAACTACTTTGGTAAAAAGGGAATAATCATATTTTCACCAATAAAAACCACAGTCAATCAAGTGTGCAAAAACTTCACATTTTGTTGACATGATGCTTATTCAAACCACATAATAATTTCTTCAATGTGCAAGCTTTGTAAGAACTAAGCCATTATAGCTAAGGGGAATCTACATATACGCTTGTTGATTCAGATCTCCTTGAAGGAATGTATTATGAACGTCTATCTAATAAAGGTTTCATCCCTAAACTAATGCAAGTGTAGATAACTTGGATTGTGACATTTTTTGGCAGTTGGTGAAAATATGACTAATAATTGATACTTTCTTTTTCAGTGTATTCCTTTGCCACCAACCATTCCCCATAGTGTTCAATTATGTGATATGTCCAATATTTGGTTCTATAGACCCACTTACTTCTAACCAATTTTTTATTATTTTATTTTTGTGCTAATATATCAATTATATCCTAAATTTTCTGAGTGGGCTCGAGTACGGTTGATCAAGGGATTTACAGGTCGTTGTATTTGGGCTTTTCTATATGAGTCCTGATGAAAGATGCCCACTATACCTAATTCACCAATATGCAGTTCAGACCTATGATATTCTTAATATTTTGGAGAACGACAGTAAAAGGGACGGTCATAGTCTTTGAGTAGTCAAGAGCGAAACCTATCCAACTGGTAGTCATCCTGAAAAGGATGATCACAAAACCTCTTCGAGAGAATCTACCAGCTTAGATCCAGCAGAAGGGTGGGTTGAAGCATGTGTTCCATGAGGAAAGGCCGTCCTTTGCAGAAGTTCAATCATTCAGTAACCAAGTCAACTGGCATTGATGAGAGAACAATGAAAGTTGGCTACTCCTGCAACTGTCTAGGGGGAACATGCCATAGTTAGGATTCTACACAGTGGAACAAAATCTCATTTCACTTTTCTCTGCGGTAAAAGTTTGCCACTCGTGACGCAGATTTGATACAAGCAGAAAGATATATTCTCAGGACCCTCTGTCACTGCAGCTTGAGCATGCCTTCCTGATAGAGATAGCGATAGGGGAGGGTCGGCAGAAGGCAAAGGATGACTTAACCCAATTAGTCCTTATTGATGAAGACAAAACATGGATGAATGATTCAACGATGAGTGGTTTTGAGCATGGGATGCTCACGTGAACTCAAGTTCTTCCTTTTTCCTGCCCGAACAATCCCAAGGAGAAAATGACCTCTTCCTCTACGATACTACGATACTACGATACTACGATACTACAGGAATCCCCCGAGAGAGTTGAATGTCTAAAAAAGCATGGGGCATAGCTTGCTTTCAGGCCTCACAGTTTTGGGTTTGTGTTTGGTACGTCCCTCAATAAATTAGCTGCAGAACCATTGGCATGGGCTCAGACATGTTTCCCCGGCAGCTTGAGCAATAATAGACTCTCTCTCTCTCTCTCTCTCTCTCTCTCTCTCTCACTGCCATGCCCCTCTATATGTACTTGGCTTTCTAGCCATTTCTTTCTCCAAGAGTATAGAAAGTTCAGATTCAGCTACATAAATCATGAAATCTTCTTATATCATATTCTTGTGTCTCCTCACATCTGTTTTGTGCCTGTTAACTACCAGCATCTCCTCCTCTTCTTCCCTCGTTTCAATCCCAGAAAGGCTGCCCATGAGGAAACTGAGAACGCTGGCTGGCCATGACGGACACAAATTCCACAGAAGGAAGGTAAGTTTGTATAGAAGTTCCTCTCAAGGTTTAGTTTTCAGAGGATTTATCAGCAGAGCTTGATGACCCATTACATGGAAAACATGGATCTGCAAGTGCTTAAACTCATATTCTGAGAAATGAAGTCTACAATTGAATCATAGACAGGATGCCTTATTGGCTCTCTGAAATGCAGGTTGATGAAGAGATGAAAGAATCATCTGTCCAGGAAGGTTCGGAAGCAATTCCACCTACAAGCGGCGGGGAAAATTCAGATGACCCCGTCTTCTACCACATCGATTACCATGGGGTGACAACACATCCGACTCCGACGCCTAAACACCCTAAGCCTTGAGAGAGTGCTAATCAGCTTATACGAAGAAATATGAAGTTATGTACTCTCATGCTTTAGTATATCTAAATGAAATGATCAAGGCTTATTTTGCAGTGATATAGTTCAACCTTCACTCATCCCCACGAATTTAGGAAAAGCAAAAACCCATTGCTTGAAATGAAAATGACAGGTGCTTCTTCCGGCAAGAAAAGGCATACATCTATACGTGCTACTGAAAATGAAGCTTTTCACCCATTTCAATGCACTTTTAATTTATTGTCTGGTCAGGAAAAAAAAAAGAAAAAGAAAAAGAAAAGAACAAAAAGAAATCGCATATCATCAGAGTTTTGTATAACAACGAGAATCACGATGTACATTGCAGTGAAATCATTCCATCCAAATACTGCTTTCTGGCCTTCCTGTACTTGTCAAGCAGCATTTTATAGCTATCTAATACATTTGCATATACCGCCTCATCACAAAACCTAGCCTTTAATTGCATGAACGCTGCTTCCACCTTCTCTCTGTGTCCAACGCACAAAGAGAACAACTTACTCGCTTCCATAAAAGATAAATAACGATGACGACCTTTGGTGGTTTCTTCATTCAGTTTGAGAAATCGAAGCCATCTGATTCGTTGAAAGGGATCTTCATTTTTCTGAATTCCAACTTCTAAGGTTCTGAGGGCTTGCGAGAAGCTGGACTCTGCATTAATTTTTTCAATCAAATGGCTGAAAATGGTTCTCTGATTCAGATCAAGCCAGTATCTGGTATCAGACAGCAAAGGAACTGCAGCAACCAAGCAAGCCTTCCGGAAGGTAGGATCAGAATCCCCTAATATCCCAATTGCAACGTGCAAGAGATTGACAGAAATAATATGAAGATCGTCCAACACAGACTCACAAGAGGCATAATGAGGTTTCTTGTGGCACTGGTTCCAGCAATAAAGTGCAACATGAGCAAATCCCTCCCACCTGATCAAATAAAATACAAGATAAGTGTACTTTACGATTAGAACTACAGTAGCTTTAAGTTCAATCTGAAATTTAAACCAGCTGTTAATCATTTTGCCTTGTCTTTACATTTTCATAATCCTTACTAGCAACACCAATAGAGTCCGTCTAACTGACATTATTTATTAGTCACTACTTCCAACTTTGAAGAACTCTGTTTGGGGCTTTATCATGGTTAGTCATGATAAAATATTGGACAGCCTAAAACGAATTGAGACACTATGACCACACCATTCAGTGTAACACTAAGATTATCGATTTCAACATGCCAAACACACAAGAAAACTTAAATTGACTTGTTTCATTTCTTTGAATCATAGACATTTGTCTTGTGAACTTTTCTCCTGGCCTGCTAGAAATCTACGACAGGTAGATTACCTTTTGCTAAAGGAAACATATTTGCTGGCACACAGAAAAACACAGCCAAAATACGTGACCATTTTAATCTACTCGATAACTCAGATATGCTTGATATTACCATGTTACTTTTCGAAGAAGACAAGATTTAGATATCCAGAGACTCTGGGTCCAAATAATGTAACCATTTCAATCTACTATGGAGGTAGATCCCTATAAATCTTTAACATCTACTTGATAACTTAGATATGCTTGATCTATTACCATATTATTTTTTTAGATTTCCAGAGACATTGGGTCCGAAATCCCATCTCCTGTCCCATAGACATACCTGACTACATGATATCATTTGGTTCAGCCCACATGCATTGTTTTCAACTTTTTAGTCCTAAATCCTGTCTCTCTGTATCACAGACCTACATCTTCATGTCTTATAATTTCGTAAAGAGCGTGGGTCAGCCCACATGCACTGTTCTCAACTTTTTAAACAACATCACTCAATCATTCGTATAACATCAACCCAAGCATTGAAATGAATAATAATGTGTATCGATGGCTATCCAAAAGTAATCTCCAGATGGAACTTTTTGGAGAGATTTGAACACCTGGACTTTTAAAGCAGAAAGGCAAACAGAAATTGGTCTAACGAGGCTATTACTTATATACGAAACAGACTTTTGGAGGATAGAAGGATTGCCAATGCTATTAACAAATTCAAACTTTAAAACACTTAGAATTCGTGGCAAGCATAACAGGTAATGATTAGGAACTAAACAAGTGCATTTGGTACCAACAAGAACATAAAAACTTGTGGGAAGACAACACTGTCACACATGACAGTTGTGCTGGAACGTCAAATCACCTGAAATCCATGAATAATTTGACTGACCAATCCAACAAAGTCCTCCTCGTGGATCAATGGGCTTAGAATTGATATCAGTCAGAGATAACTATTGGGGTGAAAACAGATAGGGAACCGCAACCAAATTCAAGCCAACAATCATTGGTCAGTTATTCTGAAAGCTAACATATTATTCCAACATAATGAGCCACTAAAGAATAATACGCAGGGATATATAATGAATGAAATCTAACTAGGGAAATTACACTTTATCAACTTGCGGCTTAAAGAGTTCACTTTCCCATCCGAGATCTACTTCTATTTGGTTTAAATTCTGGCACAATACAGAGATGAGCCATTTTCCCAATTCCAAGACATACCAAAATCGGAATGGGTTGGTTTTGTTTCCTCCCTCTTGAGGGATATACAAATCTGATACCAAGTGCTTTGTCAAGGAAACCATGAGATATTTTGGGATGAGTTCAAGAGAAAGGCTTTATGTACACATGGACCATCTCAATGTTTAGAACCTGTCAGCAAATCCGCTCAGTTTAGCAAGTGGCACTGACGTCAAATTTAGTCTGGAATGCTCTTGGCAAATGCTCGTGATCTGTCTCAACATAAACAGTTTAGTTCTTTCATTAGAAGCCTCAAACATTATATTAGTGCCAATGTCCCTGATGGGAGTCCAAAACATCTGTCAGCGGCCACTGATTTAGCTTGGGTATATGAAGCCCAAAATCATTCTCTGATAAGGTTATCACCCAGAAACAAAGGAAAAACCGAAACTCCAGTGAAGAAGCACTAGCACAGACACCCCTCCTTCCACTTAAATTAATGACACTAACAGAGCTGGCAAGAGAGGGGACTAAGGTGTAATGAAAAGTTTAAATCTTCACCCATGGATAAAATATAAATTTATCTTACATGATCCACAAAGTGGAACATTAAAGGACATAACCACAGCAAGGGTATTACTACGAGCCAAAAAGTTATTGTTATACAATCTATTACACTTTCTCCTCAACAGAAATTAATAGAGACCAAAATGTATTTATGAGATGTAAAATATATGTGTGTACATATATATATCAACAGATATTGAATTTGTGTTTATTCTTCCCCAGAAAGAGACCAAAGTTTTCGTTATACAATCTAAGCCTCTGATCAATAATAAATAAACGATGTTCCTATAAGATAAACATTGGAGACTATTATGCCACACTGATCAAGAGAGCATTGACAGCAATTTAATATCTCATTCCACATACCTAAATGTTGGCCAAAAAGAAAGAAAAACAAAATAAATAAACAATAGATAAATATCATGTAGTCCTAATTGCTTCAAGTAATGAAGCATGATACCTAGCTTCATCTTTTAGTCCAGCTAACAAATAATAGTTTATAATTGTATCAGCAGACTTCAATCAAAAGAATTGCCAGGCCATGCCAGCATGGTAGTATGACATTATATTAAGTAGACGGATGGCATTAAATTGAGTCATGACATGAATAGGTTGACCTTTCATCCATATTATTCTCAGTCAAGATATTAACTAGGAAACAAATTTTTTGGTTTATTGATAGGTTACACATGCACTTGGAACATATCCCTCACATTCTCACCATGATACTCATTCTACTAAGAGTAACAAGCACCAATTGGTAAAGAGCTCGTCAGCTAAAACAACAGATAAACAAATATATAGTCAAAAGACTAACCAATTGAATAGTCAAATTATTGACTGTTAGTGCACATGATTCACATCGATTTTCTTTGATTTTACCAACTACTTTTCACATTTCGAGTTCACAAGTTAAGCTAGTTCATATTTTACATCTCTCAAGAACCATATCGTTCAATGTACAACACATCAACAACATATTGGGTAAATAGAACACTATGATGTTATGGCATATCCTACAATGATCGTTCCCAATAGAATAAATTTTTCTAGCTGGGTATATTAAAAAAAAAAAAAATAAATCATAAAGTATTATGGTCACATGTCAAATCAACCTCATGAAATTTGGCAATCAATCTCAACTTGAAAAGTAGAACAGAAAGTAAAATACCCACAAGAAAAGGCACAACTTCCAACACATAAGGGTTGAAAGAAACTGTAAACAGATATGGAACCAACTGTAAAAGAAAATCACAACCAAAGAAAGTTAACTTCTCACTTACTCAAAAGGTGGTTCAACCTCAATGCCAAGTGTAAGGTGCAAGGAACATCCAGCAGAACCATTGAGACCACCACCATCTGTACATGCCTCATGAGGAAAACCTCTGGGAATATACAAAATGTCACCCTCCTTAAGCAAGATCTTCCTGCACTCAGCCACTGAGACTTCAGTTTGTGCACCATGTAGGCTACCAAGAGGATCATAAAGGCGAGGTAACTGTACATCTGACGGAGGAAAAATGCTCCATTGCTTAGTGCCAAAAATTTGGCAGACAAACACACAGTGGTCATCAAAGTGGCGGACCAACCCCTGAGAATTAGGTGGTGTCAAGTACATATTGACACCTACAGAAGGTTGACCAAAGAGAAATGCCAATCCATTTGCAATAGCAGCAATACTGTCAAAACGGAATTCCATTCCCCGAACAGCAACTGTATAACCCTCTTTATATGCTTCTTCACATTTTCTAATCTCATCAATGTTAAAGATGTGAGAATCCTTTTTGCAGCAAGAGTCCAAACTCTCCTGAAAGAAATGCACCTCTGTTTTCAATTGGCTTTCTGTTCTCAACACCCGTATGTCCTGCTGATAGATTATAGGACAACCTAATTTATTTTCAACATCCTTTAGAAAACTAAGGATGTCTAATTCATCAGAAGCTATAGGAAAACAAGAAACTAAATTCCGAAGGATTGAAGAAAGGAAGGAAGGAACCGTTTCAGTGGAGCGTAAAGAATGTGCAAATGAACTGAAAACATCGCCACCCTCATTTAAAGTGCTTGAAAGTCTTTCGATGAGAAAGGGTGATTCCTCCCAATGAGTTAAAAGGAAATCTTGAAAACTAGATTTACTCAAACCAAAAATACTTCTTTCAACCACCTCCAGTGGCAGAGTTGTTGTAACTCGACTGCTACTAATAGAAAGCCTAAAGATGCTTTCTGCCAGATTGTTAATCCTGATATTGCTCTCATAAACATGTGCTGCTTGGCCGGATTTCAACGTGTTGATGACCAACATTTCATTTCGTGCTTTAGCCCACAGCATTTTCAGAAAGGCCAGGAAACTTTCAGAGAGGTTTTTTGGAATCTTCTCTAATAGCTCAATGTTGCAGGAGTTAATGAGAATGATAGTTGCAGTAAAAAGAAGTACTGGAAATTCATCTTCCTCAAATCCGATCTTGCAGCAGGTAATACTTCCATCATCCACAATGCAAAGAGAATCTCGCATCAAAGAACCTTTAGGAACCTGGAGTAATCCAAACCTAATGAAAGTTAAGTCAAATTACACAAGAATTCTTAACTAAGAGTGAAAATATACCATCGGATATGGTATCTAATTATATAATGATAACAATTTAATGTGAAACAAGCAAGGGAACCTAATTTGCTGTGTAGTGATAAACTTGGCAAGAAAATCCATGCCATTGCAGACCTTTGATTTAGTCAAGCCCCATGGCATGTCAACTACACTACCATGACTATTTTTCGTAAAACATATCAGAGGAAGAAAGCAATAGTTACAAGGATCAAGCAAGTTACAGATAACTAGAATGTCAGGGTGTTGACTACAAACACAAAACACATCATGCCACAATGTAGAACAGTGTTTCTAATCCCAGTTTTCACTAGTTGAGCCCCTCCTAGGGCAAGACTCTTTGAACTTTGAATTTGTAGGGAACAATTACAGATGTTCAATACTGGTGATTTTTCACATAATCTGGAATTTTTTTTGACTCAAAACCCACTTCAAGGAGAAAATTTAAGACAGGAAACGTAAAGCAGTATGCTTCTCTTTTAGAAAAGAAGATGAAGAAGACTCTTGAACTTTTAGTTTGTAGAGTACAATTAAAGATGTTCACAGTGGAGTTTTTGGCAGAATCTGGACCTTTTTTGACTAAAAACCCACTTGAAGGAGAACATATAAGACAGGAAAGATTAAACAGTATGTTTCTCTTTTAGAAAAGAAACTGTTGGACCGAACTGAATAGGAATCAACAAATATAGATATGTCTTAGTCTATCAGAGTGTTAACAGGTAGATGGAGTATTCAAATTTTTTTCAGCACTTTCTAATGGGTATTTTGCATATTCATGGCCTATTTAACATAAACCCTCAAAGTAATGCGAAGATAATGAACTAAAATGAACATAAGGGCAAAATATAGGGCATTTCTCTCTTTCTTTTTGCTCTCCTTCTCAAGGCACTGCACACAGGTTAACATGTAGGGCAAGAGATCAATCCAATGAACCTCTCTTTCTAACCTCCCTCTTTACAACCCAAGGGAACCCATGATCCTTCTCACATGCTTTTTGCAACCCCAAAGAAATAATTTTCCCAACGTGATGGAGATCAAATTGCTCCAAAATAAATCAATCTTTACAGTTGCCAAAACTTTGCTGTACCTAAAAACTGAGCCTCTATTTCTTATCCACCTAAAATCAACCAACAATCAAACACTTCTGTGAACAAACCTAAGGCCAAAAACCCCATTATATAAGTATCTGTGCCTAGTCACCCAACTGTTGCAGTTCCCAAACTCCAAAGGCATAAACAACTATTCCACAAGATAAATAAGGGGGTCTTACTGAGGATCTTAGACACAAGAATTGTACATTAATTTATTCATTATTGGTCCAGAAGAAGAATAAATAAAGTACAACACAAATTTTTCTATCAGAATTCACTCTGTAAACTTAACATTAAAGCATTCTTTCTGTAGTTAGTTTCAGTCCAAACACTAAAGCTTCAATAGGTCCATGATGTGGTACAGCAGGACCTCGCCTAAACCCTGCCTAAGAACCACATTTCTAAATTAAAAATCTAGATCTCCATTAGTAATGCAAACACCATATTACACGGATAAGGTTACTGCAATCAACTGCCCCAAAACCACATATTACACTAAGTTTTTTCATAAATTACACTAAAGAGGAAAAAGGACATACTTGTGTACTTCACATCGATATCCCTCAGTAACTTACATATTATACTGAAACAAGCCTAAACCAAACAGTACGTCACATAACACTAAATAACAAAAGACTATGAACCATAATACCAAAATTCAGAAAGTATACTTCTATTCCTCAATTCTCAACATAGAAAGTAGTTTAAAGACGCATTACTAAACTAAAAGCACCACATACAGTCGAAAAAAATGCAGCTGCTAATTAAAACATCAATATCTTCCATCAAAACACTCACATAAGACTCTCCAAAGCAGAGAATTCCAGCAGGCGCTGACGAGCGGCCAAGGTGGTGGACATATCCAAAACAGCATTGCATGCAGCCATTGACACATTCCTATTTGAACTCCCCAACGCCGAGACCAAACCCTTCATAATCTCCTCATCCAAAGCAATCCGTTCGTTCATTTCCAGCGAAAACAGCGACGCAGAGCCCACAATCTCCAGGCCGCGAGTCACTATATCGGCCTTTCTGCAATAAAAGAAACAGAAACAATCCATGAATCAACAGAAACTCCAAATAAGAATATCCTATTTGCTCGAATAGCGATATGCATTGAAGAGGTTACTTGGCAGTGAGGATGAACGGGAGCAGAGAGAGGATGGGATTGGGATTCTGAGAAAGAAAAGACGAAGTGACTTTGACTAAGCATTTCTTGATCAAGGAGAGGGAGTCGGGTCTGTGGGAATTGAAGATGGCTGCGAGTAACAAGGCGAAGATGGTATTAGCATCAGTATGTTGAAGTCGGAGGCTTTTGTTTCGGCAGGAGAAGGTCTCGGATGTCCTTCCTCCTTCTCGGCGTCTACGCTTGGCGTCGCCAGTCTCCATTCTTTCTCTTCCGCCGATGCTCTGTGGGGTCGCCGGCTCCGGTAAAATGAGCAGGGACATCTGATTTATGTAATTACTTATTAAGTTAATCTTCGGCTAGGATTGTTTTTGAACGTGAGAAACACGAGAAAAAACCATCTGCAAATTTTTGTTAAAGGGTTCTTCTAATTACAATTACTTTTATCATTGGTCAGAATAGGTTCTTCATTGGATTAGTCAAATTTATGATTTACAAGAAAAGAATATCATAAAAATAGAGGGATGAAGCCCTTTATCAGACTCTGTCAATTTCTTTTCTAACTACATTTTTTACCCCATGAGAATGGACAAAGGATGGTTAAGTGGCTGCGAAGCAGACTTGGGTAATTCAGCCGATGAGTCTGAACGAATTGTGAGCTTGTGTTGAAGCAATTTAAAGTAGATAAAAAATAGACCCTCGGTAAATATATCTGCTAGTCAGCCCACAAAAGATGAAAAAATAAATAGAGAGTTAATGGTTTTTTATTCTTTCATGAATAAAATGATAATCATGGAAAATTAGATTGACGATAAGGCATAAGGTGAACAAGTTGTCATATCATAAGCCCATGAGCGTGGGTTTTGGAGCAGAGGGACACGCAAATCTTTAAGAAGTACTTCTATCCAAGTTGATTCAATGACCATGTCTATAATGCTTTGATAATTGGTTTCATTAATAAATGGTTCACCATTATAGATTGAAGGTGTGTGAGTGATGGCCTAAGGGCTAGAAACACTATGAGCATTCTCCTTTTTTACTCATTGTATAATATCAAGAGCAAATTTGGGGTGACGAAGGATTAGCCCTTGGGAGTTGTTTGAACCTTTATGCCCAAAAAAATAATGTAGTGGTCCAATATCTCTAATGGAAAATTCATTTTGAAGTGTATGCATCACATTAGACAATAGAACATTAAGAGTTCCGATTAGAATGATGCATCAACATATGGTAGCAAAAAAAAAAAAGTTGTAATTTGATTGATGAGGTATTTTTTTTTTTTTTTAAGAAACATAAACAGTATCTTATTATAGGATTATAAGAGGCAAGACATAAAAACCTAATCCTTACAAAATACACTCACCGTAGTGAGAAGTATGATCCAAACAATTAATACTTCTATAAACAACATTCAAAACAAGAACAAAAAAAATTACAATGGGCAACATGTAGGTTTAATCTTATGGGGACATATAATTACCTAAGTAAGCCCAACTAATCATTTCTAAAAGAATTGCAATGTAATCATCGCAATTAGCTTAAATGATCCATAATATGTACATTCTAGTCTTGACGCCCAAAATTTGTTAGTTTATTTGCTATTGAATTCCCTTCCTTGCATATATGTTTAATGATAGTATGAGGAAGGAGTAAACTTACATATTGGTGAATCATATACTCCAAGTGTCATGGCAATCTCCACCGATGTAACATACATTTCTAGGTAGTAGGAGTTTGACTTTATATGTTGCGAAATTTGATTCAATTCATGACATATATGAAGTCATGTGAGAGGAACATAAGCCTCTACATGTACATTACTTTTTACGCAAAACTTTGCCACAAAAATCAGTATAATGTTCCCATTGCTATCATTGGATAGATAGGAAGAGCTTCTCTTCCTGTGCTATGTCTACAAACGCCAAATCCATTGACATTGAGTTTTAACTCACCATTTGGGAAAGGTGTTAAGCTCCTCCCACATTGCTTTTCATGTGCTATGTCCACAAATACTAGACCCGTCAACATTGAGTTTTAACTCACCATTTGGGGAGGTGTTAGCTCTTCCAATTTGAAGAGGAATATAGGGACTTTAGAAGCATTAGTGAATTCTAAGCTTTTATAATAATCTGTGAGATTGTATGAATAAAAATTCTTCAACACCATTTCGTTGAATGGTTTTTATTTTTGTGGACAATTGGTTTTTGACATATTTGTGAAACCAATAAAAATATTGAGAAATTGATCCCTTGATTGTGAAGAATAAAGCCACATAAATATACAAAATCACCCATGAAGCAAATGTAATATTTATTTGCATGTGAACATTTTACAAGAGGTGGTATAATCCTTGATCAAGAGTGCCTCTAAGGAGGGTCTTGCCCGTAAGAAGGCTTTGGGCAATACAAAAATTAGAATAAAAATAAAAAACACAATTATTATCTCTAGTAAATTTAGATATAGATAAAAGATTTCTGGTTATGGATGGCACTACAAGAACATTAGGCATACTAGAATTAGATTGTGTTTTTAGAATTCCTGTATGCGTTATTGGTAAGGCAGCACCATCAGCAACGGTAAGTTGGTGGTTTCCATTATAGGGAAGCAAATTAACGAGATCTCTCGTGCTATTCGTAACATGATTTGCTGCACCAGAATCCAGAATCCAACCCGAATCTGACTTGGCAGATGGCTTCGGAGAATTAGCATTGGCCCGGAGAGGGTCATATCGCTGCTGACAGTGGTCGGCCCGGTGGCCGGTACACCGACATATTTGGCAAATGGGTTGCCTGGTGTTTTGATTACGATCAGTGGGGGCCGAGGCTTCCCTGCGTCCATTGTTATGGGATTGGTGTGGGTTCCTCCTGGTTCTTGAGTTGGAGGTCGAATCGGTCAGGGGAAGCGATGCATTGCCAAAGGTGTAGCCGACCGATGAGTGTGTAGCGGTCGTTTGGGCAGCAAGGCTCATCTGGGCCTCGTGAGCGAGGATAAGACCATTGAGGTCTTCTCGACTCAACACCGCAGATCTCCTGTGCACGAAGATGGCGGTGGCGAGATTGGCAAATGATGAGCCTAGACCCCGAAGCAAGTAAGATAGATATTCGTTGTCGGTAATCGTCTCACCTATTGCCGACAATTGATCTGACAAGTTGTTCACCTCACCTAGGAATTCAGTGACGGAGCGATTACCTTTGGTGGTCGTTTGGATTTTGAGACGGAGGGAAGATGCCATTCCTCTGCTCTGTGCAGCAAACTTGTTTTCCAGTGCTGCCCAAACTTCTGCAGATCGGCTGTATTTTGACAGCCTGGCCACTATTGCGTCGGAGGATGTATTCAACACCCACCCTAGTGCCATTTGGTCACGTTTATGCCAATCGGCGAATGCAGGGTTGGGGGTCTTAGAGATGGCTCCTTCGTCATCCGCCCGGGTGAGAAATTCAGGCGGGCATGGATAACTCCCGTCTAAGATCGGAAGGAGCCTACTGGCTTTGAGATAAGGAATCATCCTGGTTTTCCAGACCAGATAGTTCGGCCCTTCAAGGCAAACATTGACGGCCGGAACAGATAGAGTTCCGGTTGGAACAGCAGCAGATTGTGCGTGTGGGTTCCGGTATGCCATTTCGTATGAGGAATTAAACGAAAAAGGGTTTTAAGGATCGGAAACGTAGATCAGAAATCGAAAAAGAAGAACCAGAACAGAGAAACTGTATAACACTATTCGTAATTCCTCTGTATCTAAACTACGTAAGAAACAAAGCTATTTATAAACCCAGCCTAAAAGATTTACATGGAAAGTAGTAATTACATTGAATGCGAGATATTTGCATTGAATTTAAAATATGGAGGAAATCGGTTGAGCTTGAGCACCATTTTGGACATCAGGCTGAAGTCTCGCATGGACTTGCCGCATCAGGAGATGATCTGATTTGGTTCACAGAGGAAAGGAGGAGAAGCAGTGCACCCGGCGGCGCACCTCCCGAGAGCAGGGCCGATGTGGCCCTAAGGGTCACGTGGTCCTGCCACGTGGTCGAGATGTTCTGATTCGTTTTTGTGAGGAATATGTCCATAAAGGCTTCTTCTGCGTAGCGTTCAATTCAAAGGGCGTCTGGTTCGCACAAACCCAACCAACACACACTCACGGAGCTTCAGGGCGAAGACGTAGAGAGAGATTCTGTGTTTCAATGGCGGCGAGAACAAAAATACTACCGCTGTTAGTGATAACGGTGGCTGTATCTCTCTTTTGGGTGTCATCATCGACACCTGAGGCTGCTTCTGCCTTTGTCAAGAAGACAATCTCTTCTCACAAGATCGTCATCTTCTCCAAATCCTATTGCCCGTAATCTCTCTTCTCCCTTTCATTTTCTTGATTTTTCACTGCAATTTGAAGATCTTGGATGCGATTGGATTTCTTTGGAACCATTCTTGTCATTTTTTGACATTCTATTTCTCCCAATTCCCTCTGTACATGCTTGTACGATGTCTTCAATCTGTGAGCTTCTTTGGACTGAGTTTCCTGGCTGGGCTAGCTTTTACATTTTCCTATTTTAGTTTGTCAATTTCTTTTATGAATCTGATATGTGCTTGGGCAAATCTTAAACTCCCCGTAAAATCGTTGAATCAGCCCACTTTGATTCTAAGGGATCTGGATGAACTAGTTTCTTAAGACAATATCTACTTGCGTTTGTTGAAACATTTAGATTAAGGGTTCGGTTACTTAAATTTTGATTGCCGCAGGACCTATTAAGAAAGAGGCTTTGTAATAGAGACCAAATCTAGTCAGTCAGATAACTGTGAGCTGTTGAAACACTTTCCCGGACGTTTGCTAGTTGAGATTTAAACTGTCTCGCGACATTTGTTTGTTGGTTGTTATCCTTATATGTGTGTGTGTTTTTTTGAACCATCTGCTTACCCTGTTCTATCTATTGTCTGCTCTTCTCCCCTTTTGATGACGCAGTTACTGTAGAAGGGCCAAAAGTGTTTTTCAAGAGCTCAACCAAGTGCCACATGTTGTGGAGCTCGATCAGAGAGGTAGGTTTACATACTCTCTACTGAATTTTCTCAGTTGGCGAAAAGGGTTGCTTTTAAAGGATCTTAATTTATTAGCGTCGAATAATGTTAAGTAACAAGACAAAACGATGGCTATTAAAGGGACTAGAGAACTTGCTTCTGAGTTATATTTATATACCTTGCTCAATCTTACACACTCAATTCCGCTTCGTTGGATTAGAAACCCAACACTCTTGACTGCATGTATCATATTCTTGCTAAAACTTGTATTCTTGATAATCAGAATCGGAAGCCAGCATGGCTTCTTAGGCAGCTTCCACTAGACGAAAGCTCTGTCTAGTAGTGTGTGTCTATCAATGCAAATGGTTGCAATATGATGAATGTTACTGATATGTGTTGGCTTTGTATCTTTCAGAGGATGGCTCAAACATTCAGGATGCCTTGGGTCATATTGTTGGCAGGCGTACTGTGCCGCAAGTTTTCATAGATGAAAAGCACATTGGAGGCTCTGATGGTAAGTTCATCTTCCTTTGGAAACAAATTTATACTGCATAAACTTGTAAAATTGGTATATGATCTCTAAGGGTGGATCACTAGAACATCTATAAATAGTGGTTGTGGCCATTGACATTTGTGTTTTTACACAACCATGGATTATGAGTACAGTTGAGTATGTCTGAAGAACAAAATAGACTTGCCTGTCTAGTAAGAGTTTTCCAGTAATGAGGCTAAACTGCTACCCAAATAAAAGCTAGCTAAGAAATCCTAAACTTTAGAGAGTCCAAGAAACAACACTAAGGATCTCTAGAGAACCATGGATTATTATCAACAAGAACTTCAGTTCTACCTGTGAATTGGACACAGCTGCGTGGGACCTCACATATAAACCTCTTAGTTGGCAAAGCTGAAATTTACACGAGAACTGGAAACTACCCCTTTATCAGCAAGTGCATGATGGGAACTCAGTCGTGCCATTGTATTTGTGACTTCATCATACCTAATATTGTAGAAATGCCTCTTTTGATCTTTGCTGCATGTGTAATTATCACGGATGGCATCTATAGCTAGGGCTTAAAACCTTCTAAAGAGAAAGCATATGATACTTGAAGTTCTGTAGCTTCATGAGTTAAATAAGAGTGAATTCATTAGCGTGGAATCAATGGTTAGGCAAGGCTTGACAAAACTGTGTCATCAATTGTCTAATACTCTGAACTTTCAAAAGGAAAGGTGTCATATTCCTGTTTGAAACTTATTAACTTATTATTCCAGATACACTTGAAGCGTATGAAAGCGGTGAGTTAGCTAAACTTCTTGGCCTAGGGGCGGAGGATGATGATGATGATGACCTCTGAACCAATCACTGATATGAGAGACAAGCAGTTTACCGGAGAGAACTCAAATGTGGTGCTTCTATTGTATCTCTTTACATAAATGGTACTGTAATGATTTTAACAGATGATTTGTAGTATCTTTTATTTATCATATGGTAGTAATTAATGCAGGATTATAAAAAGAGTCAAATAAACTTATGGTACTGTAACACTATGTCGTTCTTAGTCCCTGTCATTCAAAGTTACATCTTCACTGGTCCCCTGCAGTAACCCTGAACGATGCATATCAAAAAAATACATCGTTAAACAAACGTGGATTAATGAGTTCCGACGTTGTAAAGGACTCCAAACGCTGTGACCTTTTATGGTAGAACTAAGGGCGTAGAAACAGAATCATCCGCCAGGTCCGCCACAATCCCCTGCTTCTCCATGTCATTGGCTTTGCCCCACAGAAGAAGGTAAAGGCCCAGAATTACCGAAACTCCTCCTATGACGCTGCACAACAAGGAATTAGCAACATGAATTTAAACGAAACAATAAAAAAGAAGCTTGTGTTCAAGTGTTTGGCTCAGAATTAAGTCTTTCAAAAGTATACCTGCCCAGATGTGCAGACTCTCCTAATACAAACGTCTGCAGGAGAAACGAGAAAACGACGAGAAGAGGGTTGAATGCTGTTGTAAAAACAGGGCCTCTAGTCTTAATGGACCACGTCCTCACATAATATGATAACCCTGTCACCACAATTCCCTGCAATAATTGGTTGATAAAATAGAAATATTTCCTCCAACTCAAACAAATTATTAATCATTGTCAATATATTGACTTGCCCCAAGTAATATGGTGAGAATGCCAAGCCCTCCCTCCCACTTCAGTTTCCAAGATGACCATGATACGAGAAACGCAGAGAGTATGGCAGTCTGGATTGTGCCAAAGAAAGTCATCATCGCTGTCAAGGATAGTTCAGCTGGGTAAAGCTGAGTGACTTTTCCCTGTAAAGATTACATGACTAAGAAAACGAATAACACAATGTTTGGCTCAATAAACCAGATGATACTGCAGACATCTTCTTACCACTGAAATATCCCAAAAGCATGCCGCGAGTATTCCGACAATGATCATGATGATGCCCGCGACACTGTCACCTGTTCTTGGGATGCTAGACAACTTAGATGTCACTAAAACTGGTCCCTTCCACAACACTAATGTCAATGCTCCGGCAGCCGAGAAGACCAGACCCCATATCTTGGCCTGTCCGCTAAGGGTCCAACATTTGAGATTTTCTAGACGGAACAGGAGAGCCATTATAAAAACCATGGAGGGGATCAAGTTCAGACCAACGCTTTGATAGGTCGATGCTACGTATTCTAGGGACACTGTCAACAACATCTGAGAAAGAGTAACCCTAGAAAGCAACGTACGCTATAAGTTGGTAATAACAAGAAAGATTTGCTCAAACTAAGACAAGACTAAGCTGTCAGTATATGGAATTAGCAGGTGCCTGTCCTGGGTTAAACGAGGCATTTATGTTGGCAATGAAGTCTCTTACTTGAAGCCATAAATAGTAAGTGGACTGACTGGTTTAATCTTCAACAACAAGAAAAAGCTTTACACTTAACTGCAGTAGACCCAGAAGGAATGCGTAACACAGTATCTTGAGGGAGAGAGGCGGTCTCTTATTCCTGCAGCCAATGACAACTCTGTCACAGTGCTCAAAGTTTGGGAATGGATCAAAGACGAGTCATAGTTTTCAAGGAAAAAAGAAGGTCAAACATTCCCTAACCTCTCCCTTTCCTCCCACTCAAAAGGGCTTAAACTTGATACTCTCGTACATAATACAGGGGAAAATAATTCCTAGTGTTTGGATGAACTTCATTCAAATTCGAGTCAAGCTCAACGCACTGTGCTTCAGAAACACACAGTATTTTCACCGGTTAATTTGAATATCAAGAACCCTGGCCCAAAACTTAGTACCCCCTTTATCGCACTGAAAAAATAGTGAGGAGTAGTAAAAGACTAGGTACGCAGGTGAAGATGAAAGCACTTACTTCTCGAGGAAGAAAGCGAGAGGGCACAAGAAAACAGTGGCGATAACATGCTCGTAGACCACAATGACAAGAGCACTAATGCCGTCCGAGGTAAGCGATTCTACCAAAATCATGAACATTGCGAGGCACAGTTCGTTGAGGATCAGAAACAAGTATGGCTTACCTTCCTCTGACCAGGACAGCAACCTTGTCACATCCATGGCCTGTTCCTTTCCGCCTTCTTCTGGGAAGAGAATGTTAGCCCAATTTTGGATTTTGGCTAATAGAGATATTCAATGTTCTTCAACTCCTGAAATGCTAGTTTGAGTGTTAGATTAACCTTCAGAAGTCAGCTACCACATGCCCACGTGTTGAATCTGAAAGTTTGGATCTGTGTCGACAAAAAATTAGAACTTTTTTTTTTTTTTCCTTCCTTAATATTAAAAACTCTTTCAAATATAACTTTCCTGGTAAAATTTCTATCTTTGACCTAGTAACATTTCTAATAATTTACCTTTCTACGATACAAAAAACAAATTCACCATATCTCTATTTATTAACAAATTTACAAGTTCATTTATTAGATCGTAATTAATAAATTTAAGAATTCAGACTTAAATGTTTAACCCGTTGCTCCTAACTTGTATGGACTACTATTAATCACATCTTATAATTTCAACAACCACCTAAGCCTACCAACCACTTCCCCTCTCCTGAAGTTGGTAGTTTGTATACATCAAATAAATGTGGCTTGTTAAGAAAATGATCACGTTGTCACTTTGTTAATATCCCACCCTCCCAAAGTTGGTAGTTTGTATACATCAAATACACGTGGCTTGTTAAAAAAATGATCACGTTGTCACTTTCGTAAGATCTTCAATAGAAACATACTAAGTCTCAATTATTCCAAAAAAGTGTCAAACCACAATTCCTTTGGGAAAAAAAGCAATGCAATAGGATGTAAAAGCATACTGTGTTTCCTTTAAAGGGAATATCAACAATTGTCAAAATAGAAATGATATCCACTGCTACCGTTATGATAAAAGGGGGCATTAGTCACGCAATTACCAATTGCAAAAGTGCATAAATGAGTTGAATCTTGACAACGATGTCAAGAATGAACTCTATAAGCTTATACTTCAAGCGTCTGACTTTGAGATGTCTAAATGAGGTCAATCATAGGCATCCCCTAGATGATGACCTTCAAATTGGTGAGACAACAAATGATTCTTCTAATTCATCCAATTCTGAAAAGGAATGTTGTGTTCGGGGACTATACTTGAGGTTACAAGTAATATATGTGACCCGCAAATGAAGTGGAATATGTATTCAAATTACGGCAAAGCCTAACCTTAGAGCTTGAAAAGCCCAAGGGCTATGTTGCGAGCCTGCGACATGGATCTAGTAGTTGGAGCCGTGAGGGTGAAGTCTTCCCAGTCAATGACACTACGTTTCTTCCTTTGATTACCAATGATGAAAGTTGAGCAATCAAATGGATAGAAAGAGAGTGAAAGTCGGAAGAGAGTGAGAGTCGGAAAAGGGATTTCACTACTTGGCCGAAGCCGAAGGTACAACTGAATACAGGTTTAATTCTCAATGCCCTTACATTCCCAATCCCCGTTATTTATAGATGACCTACTACTCTCAGTCCAGGCTGGCATTATTAGTTAGAGCTGTTAAAACAGATTAATAACAGATAGCAGAAATTACGGAATGGATAATCATCATCCGGTAAAACTGTTATGCCTCCACGTCAGCTCCAATCCTCCAATAACTACCACCTGGCTGAAGTGTTTAGCTACGTGGCATTATCTTGCAACATATCACCCGCCCCTGCAAGAACCTTGTCCTCAAGGTGCGGAAAACGTTCAAGAAGGTCTGAGACGTCTACCCAAGTAGCATCTGCAGGGGAGCATCCAGCCCAGTGAGTAAGGAGTTGGCAAGTGCCATTATGTCGCCGAGAATCAAGGAAGGCTTGAGGAAAAATCAAAGGGTCCTCATTGTAATAGTCGGCAGGAATCTCGCGCTGCACCATATCTGAAGGTCCCACTCTGCGTTTAAGTGCAGAAACATGGAAGGTGGGATGAATTTTAGAGGTGGTAGGGAGGTCAAGCTTATAAGCTACCTTCCCTATGCGCTGTAAAATAATGAACGGTCCGAAAAACTTGGGGCCAAGCTTCGGATGAGAATGCTTTGTGATAGAGTGCTGGCGAGATGACTGAAGTCTTACAAAAACCTCATCGCCCTCTTGAAATTCAACCTCTCTGTGCTTCTTGTCATATTGTTTTCTCATCCGTTCTTGGGCTCGAGCTAAATGCATGTGAAGCTGTTTAAGGAGTTGATCTCTGGACCGCAGGTCAGAATCCACCGCCTCAGAAGAAGCTGAGCCAGGAACATAAGTGAGAAGAGTGGGCGGTTTCTTTCCAAACACTGCTTCATACGGAGTCATCTTAATCGTTGTCTGGAAGCTAGTATTATAACTAAACTCTGCCCACGGAAGCCACTTAAGCCAAGAATTTGGTTTATCACCAACGAAGCATCGAAGATACATTTCAATGGTTCTGTTAACCACCTCAGTCTGCCCATCTGTCTGAGGGTGGTAAGCCGATGAGAAATTAAATCTGGTGCCTTGTTGCTTAAACAATTCCTTCCAATAAGCTCCCGTAAAAATTTTGTCTCGGTCACTCACAATGGACTTGGGTAATCCATAGATTTTAAAGACCGAATTAAAAGAAGCTTGAGCAACCATGGGAGCAGAAAACGGATGCTTCAATGCTATTAAATGACAGAATTTTGATAGCCGATCAACAATGACCAAAATGGAGTTCTTACCACTCGAGGAGGGAAGGCCTTCGATAAAGTCAAGGGAGACGTCTTCCCATATCTGTTGTGGAATTGGAAGCGGCTGTAAAAGGCCTGGGGGGGCTAAGCCTTCTGTTTTGTTTCGTTGACAAATTTCACAACTTCGAACAACTTCCACAACTGATTGTTGCATTTTTTTCCAAAAGAAAACAGCTTGTAAACGGTGTAACGTTTTGTGGACTCCTTCATGAAAGGCATTATGGAACTCCGAGACAATTGTAGATAGAAGTGCAGAATTCTTACTTAAGAAAATTTTGCCTTTAAAGAAAATGAGACCTTCTCGAAATTGCCATTGAGGACCTCGGGATCCCATTTGAATTTGCTTTACCATATCAACGAGAACTGGATTCTTCTTAATTTCATCTCTGACGGTCTCAACCCAGTGTGGAACTGGGGAGGAGAAAGCTAAAACGTTGGAGGATGCCGTGGACAGTCCAGCCAATTCTTTCGGTGCAGAATTCTCAAAGAAGTTGGCATGTTTCCGTTGGATATTCTCACTAGATTCCAAGGCATTGTTAACTCCGTCCAATGTCAAAACATCATCATTGTCTTGGAATTCCAAGACATCAATTGTTTTATTATCTCTGGCCCACACCAAGACGTCATCATGGTTTTTTAATTCCAAAATGGCTAAAGTAGATGCCGTAGTGGAATTGTCAACTTTCTCACCCTTGGAATTATTTCCAGCATTACTTTCTTTTTGTGGCCGACGGGATAAGGCATCAGCAACGTTGTTGTTTTTCCCGGGAGTATACTCCACTGAAAAATCAAACCCCATAAGTTTTGCAAGCCAATGATGCTGCATTGGGGTTGTAAGTCGCTGCTCACAAAGATAGCGAAGGCTTCGCTGATCAGTGAGCACGCTAAACCGACGACCAAGTAAATAGTGTCTCCAATGCTGCACAGAGAGAGCTAAAGCCATCAATTCTTTCTCATAAGTGGAGAGTTGGAGGTGCTTACCATGGATTGCTCTACTGAAAAAAGCAATTGGCCGTTTAGTTTGCATTAAAACAGCCCCAAGTCCAGAACCAGAGGCATCGCACATGATAGTAAAAGGGAGCTGAAAATCCGGCGGACTAAGCACAGGTGCTTGGGACAAAGCAATTTTAAGAGCATCAAAAGCCTGTTGAGCAACATCATGCCAACAAAAATTATCTTTCTTGAGCAAGGCAGTGAGAGGCTGGGCAATATCTCCATATCCAGCAATAAATTTCCGGTAGTAACCAGAAAGGCCGAGAAATCCACGCAACTCTTTTACTGACTTCGGAATTGGCCAAGACGAGATGGCCTGAATTTTTTCTTTGTCCACTGCGATGCCGTCCTTACTGACAACATGTCCAAGAAATTTTATTTCTGATTTTCCGAATTCACACTTAACAGGTTTGACGAAGAGATGATGCCGCCTCAAAACCGATAGCACTAATTCCAAATGATTAGTGTGGTCTTCCATAGAGCGACTGTAAACCAATATGTCGTCAAAAAAAATGACCACAAACTTGTTTAAAAAAGGAGAGAATACCTCGTTCATCAAGGCCTGAAAAGTTGAAGGAGCATTTGAGAGGCCGAAAGGCATGACAAGAAATTCAAAATGCCCATGTTGTGTGCGGAAGGCAGTTTTAGGAATGTCTAGAGGATGAATACGGATCTGATGATACCCGGCCCTTAGATCCAGTTTAGAAAAAACAGTAGCACCGTAAAGCTCATCTAAGAGCTCGTCAACAGTAGGCATCGGAAAACTGTCTCGTATAGTCCGTTTATTCAACTCTCTATAATCGATGCAGAGCCTCCATGATCCATCTTTTTTTTTCACTAACAACACCGGAGAAGAGAACGGACTAGAACTGTGACGAATAAGGCCTGCATGGAGTAATTCCTGTACAGCTTTTTCGATCTCGGCTTTTTGATAGTATGGATACTTGTAAGGCCGAACAGAAACTGGTTTGTCAGGCTCCGTAATGAAAATACGGTGATCACGGGACCGAGCCGGAGGTAAGCCGCTAGGTTCTTGAAATACATCAGAGAATTGTTTCAGCACGCAACATAAGGCCGGGTCAAGCAATGTGTCAGATTCCACTTTCTCGGATAGCCATTCTATTTGCAAAAGCACGGCATGTCCAGTTTGCAATAAATTCTTCTTTAGTTGCACATCTCCAATAAGGTGATTTGATGGTGTGGTCCCACCATGTAACGTCACCCAATGTCCTTTGATGAAAAAATCCATTCTAAGCTTCTCGAAGTCCCAAAGCACCGGGCCAAGAGTACGAAGCCACTGCACTCCTAACACAACGTCAACACCTTGTAAGGGTAAGAGAAAGAAATCCAGATGGAACGAGACCCCTTGGAGGGAAACTCGGACATTACTGCATTGACCGGTACTTGTCAAACTTTCACCATTAGCCACCATCACCTTCATCTCCGTTTTCTTGTCTGGAGTGAGGTTGAGTTTTTTAGCCATGCGAGAATCCACAAAACTATGAGAGCTTCCAGAATCTATCAAAATATTTACCGGAGTTTTCTGGTTTCCGATCTCCCCCATTATTCTCATTGTGCGAGGTGTCTCTGTGCCATAAATGGCGTTGAGTGAAATTTCAACTTTCTCTTCAGGTCCTGTAACATCTGACGAACAACCAATTGAGTGGTGAACGTCCAATACTTCTTCTTCATCATACTCAGAGAACCACGTGCCTTCTAGAACAAACAATTGTTTGCACTTATGACCCGGCCGAAACTGGTCATTACAGTGGAAACAAAGGCCACGCGCTTTCCGATCTGCCATTTCCGCCGGAGTTAGACGTTTAACAGGTAAGTGATTCCTGTTAGTTGTAAAGCTAGGTGGTTCAAAAGTCCTAGCCGTCGGGAGTGCCTTGAGGGGCTTGTGGCGGATCTCATACAACTTTGCTAGACCAACTGCAGTGGAAACTGAGGATGGACGGCAAGCTTGGACATCAATGCGAATAGCCTCCTTAAGTCCGGCAACAAAACAGGTAATTTGTTGTTCTTGCGATAAATCACCAGCTCGGAGGAGTAATCTAGAAAATTGCTTGTAATAGTCATCTACCGATCCAATTTGACGTAACTGAATCATTGCTCCAAAATGGCTCTGGAAATCAGTAGGACCAAATCGATCAGTGATTTCTTTGACTAATAGCTCCCATGAAAAATCTTGACCTTGGAATTCCCGTTTCAGGAGCTGGAACCAGATTTGTGCATCTTGTTCCAGGTTCCACGAAGCACACCGCACCTTCTCTGAATCTGGAACATCATGAAAATCAAAAAATTGCTCTGCTCGGGAAATCCAATCGGAAGGATCCTCTTGGCCGGAATATCTCGGAAAATCAGTTCGTTGCCCCCGATATCGCCATCCTGAATTATTAGCAGTGTCAAAATGTCGCATATTGCCGGAATCGGTTTCCTCTTCCCGGTGGTGGTTTTTGCTAGAAGTGCCAGGAATATTTTGCTGGACAGAAAGTTGTTGAATGGCATCAAACATCTCGCCAAATCTTCGATTGTAATCGGCATCTCGTTTTTTCATCTCAGCCTCAAAACGTTCCCAGCGGCCATCCGCCCGTAGTGGATCGGATGGCTCCGATACCACATTGTTGCGAGCCTGCGACATGGATCTAGTAGTTGGAGCCGTGAGGGTGAAGTCTTCCCAGTCAATGACACTACGTTTCTTCCTTTGATTACCAATGATGAAAGTTGAGCAATCAAATGGATAGAAAGAGAGTGAAAGTCGGAAGAGAGTGAGAGTCGGAAAAGGGATTTCACTACTTGGCCGAAGCCGAAGGTACAACTGAATACAGGTTTAATTCTCAATGCCCTTACATTCCCAATCCCCGTTATTTATAGATGACCTACTACTCTCAGTCCAGGCTGGCATTATTAGTTAGAGCTGTTAAAACAGATTAATAACAGATAGCAGAAATTACGGAATGGATAATCATCATCCGGTAAAACTGTTATGCCTCCACGTCAGCTCCAATCCTCCAATAACTACCACCTGGCTGAAGTGTTTAGCTACGTGGCATTATCTTGCAACAGGCTAGCTTAGCCTAAATGGACTTTATAAGCTAAACGAGATATTTAACAGATTTGGTGCCAAAGAAAAGGAGGTGTCAAAATGAGTAACCCTCTAGCAATTGAAGCGAATTCTAAAGACGTAGGGCGGGGGCCCTGGCTTAGTGGTGTTCTCTGAGCCAAACCCTGACCGACAGTCCCACCAGTCACGGGTTTGAATCCCTAGCTATTGGCTATCTAAAAAGTAGGATGAGCATTGTAGCAACTCTTCCTCTAAAGAGGAGGATGAGGAAGAGAATGATAACATCCACATTTTGGATGCAATAATGAATATGCTCTCAAAGTTTGTGGTACCTAACGGGTTTATGCAAATAAACATTCTTGTCAAACAAGAGTTCAAATTCAAACTAGATGCAGTTGCTCTCCTTGAGACTTGACTTGATCTTAGTTGTATGCGAGAGGGATTGATAACTTCCAATACTACAAGAAAATCTGAAAAGGACTAATGTAACGAGTTTGAATTTCAGATTAAAAGGCAGACCCAATAAGAGGAATAGTAAATCACTTCTATATGGCCAAGGTCTCACTCTATTTCTTGACGTGGGAGGAAGCTTTTTTATGATATTTTTGCAACTCAAATTCATGCCGCTTCTAAGGTAGGTGGCCCCCTAATTACCCCACACCATCAAGGGGCAAAAGGTGCAACCATTAAGTCAAGTTGTGAATTGTTTTTTATATCACTTGTCATATGCTTAAGTTCTATCCTAAAAAGCTAACTTTATGAGTATAGTAGTGAAACTCCTTCATATAGCCAAGGTTTGCAAATCTCCTTATTGATGTAGGAGGAAGTCTTTTCTGTGACACTAAGGTCTTTGTAATGGAGCTTACTTTGAATAACAATTCTTTTTGATAAAGAATATTATTCAAGAAATAATTCTAGATAATTATTTCATTGAGATGATGAAACCATTTGAAGTGACAGATGATTCTATCATTCTTAGAGGTGACAATAGTAAGGGCAAATTTGATTTTGTCCATAAGCTGAGAGTCAAGAAATCGTATTCAATACATGATATTAAGGAGGGAGAGAAAGACGGAGACTCCCATGCCATCATCCATACCCATTATTCTGGGCCGTGTAGGTAACATAGATCTTTTGCTTTTCAATTGCTTCCGCACAATCACGGACATGCGGGACTGTCTATCCATTGACAATTTTCTTGGCTAATTTTTTATAGCAAAATCATAAAAAAATAATCTAAACACCCCAGGTTGTTCAGGGTCCAATACAGCATCGACTTTCACAGTCAAAAGAAAGAATAATACTAAGGGAGAATTTGTCGCAGTAATTTAGCCAAAGAAATGCCTTCTGCATATATATATATATATAGCTCGGTTCCCTCCTCTACGGCTGAACTAAGGGAGAATAAACAGAATCATCCACCACAGTCCGTTTCTCCTCCGTGTCATTGGCTTTTGCCCACAGTAGTAGGTAAAGGCCTAATATTACCAGCACTCCACCAGTGACGCTGCACACAGAGAATAACCAAAGTGAATTTAAACTGAAAGGGGTACATTTTAGTTTCTTACTCGACTCAAAACTTTAAGGTACATCCATTCCTCATCGCCCCAAAAAACAGAAGAACCTTGTGTTGAATTTTATGGGGTTGAGAGTCTGAGAAACCCATTCTAGCACTTATTCATCTCCAAAAGATATTAGAAATAAAGTCATATTCATGCAGACAAACCTGCCCAGATGTGCTGAATCTCCCAAGATAAACGTCTGCAGAAGAAACGAGAAGACGACCAGAAGTGGGTTAAATGCCGCTGTGAACACAGGGCCTCTCTTCTTTATCGACCATGTCATCACATAATATGATAACCCTGTCACAACAATTCCCTGTCACCCAAAAAAAATTGAGTTTACTATATCCCAAGGATAAGGGTATTTGCAAGTTAATAAACTTAAAAGAGATCTTCATTGACAGTAATTTGAAGAATATATTCTTATTTAGAATATATAAAGAAATTAAGACTTCGGTTTTTCTTTTTTTTTTAAACAAGAGTCATATATAGCCCACCAATTAATTGTAATGAGAATTATGCTTAACAAACATGCTTACCCCAAGTAAGATGGTTAGCAAAACTAGCCCTCCTTCCCACTTTAGCTCCCAGGATGACCATGACACCAGAAATAGAGAGACGATGGCGGTTTGAAGTGTGCCAAAGAAGCTCATCATCGCGGTTAAGGATAGTTCTGCTGGGTAAAACCGAGTGACATGACCCTGCAAAGATTATATAACCACGTTAACGAATAACAAGTGTTCGGCTCTATATAAGAATGGGACATTGTGGATGATAATATAAGGCCGCACCAAGTTGCAGAAATCTTCTTACCACTAATATATTCCAAAAGCATGTAGCAAGAATGCCAACAATGACCATGATGCTCCCAGAGACCACATCACTTGTTGCTTGAATGTTCAACAGCGTAGAGGTTACCAAAGCCGGGCCCTTCCACAACACTAAGATCAATGCTCCGGCAGCCGAGACGAGCAGACCCCATATCTTGGCCTGTCCGTTAATCGTCCAACATTTGAGACTTTCTTGACGGAACAGTAGAGCAATTATAAACACTATGGAAGGGACCAAGTTCAGTCCAACGCTTTCGTAGGTCGAGGCCACAAATTGCAGGGACACTGTCAACAGCATCTGACAAAGAGTAATCCTACAAAACATTGTGTATTATAAGTTAAAAATATTTGCTGAAACTAATACAAGATTAAGCTGTCAAGTGTGACATCACGCTGGCATTTCCCTGGAAATGGAAAGTGGCTGTCTTTCAGCTCGAGGCTAGCTCGCCTGGGTTTAACAGAGCATTTGCATAGCAATGAGGCCTCTTAGCCCAAATGATAAATAATATGTGTCCGGACTTGTTTAATTTCCACAACAATAAAAAGCTTTACACTTAACTGCAGAAGTCCCAGCAGAAATGCGTAGCCCAGAATCTTGAAGGAGAAAGGCGGCCTCTTGTTCCTGCGTCAAGGAGGACTCAGTGTTCAAAACTAGGATATGGATAAAGCCTAAGTCATATTTTCAGGTAAAAAAACAATAGCAGGTTAAACCTTTTCTAATCTCTCCCATTCTCTCAACCCTTCTTCCCCATGAAGGGGTTCCTGTATAACCCTGATTAACCTTAGAAGCCATACGAGGTAAACAATATAGATAGCCCAAATTCACCCAAGCAAAGGTTGGATGAAATCCATTCATTTGACTCAGGCTCCTGCTTATCAAATTTCTCTGTTTCATGCCACAGAGTACATTCAACGGTTAATCTGCATATCATGAGCCTTGACCCAGAACAGAGTATCTAGTCATCCTACTGCAAAATTAGTGGCAGAAAACGACTAGACATGCAGATGAAGATGAAAGCACTCACTTCTCGAGGAAGAAAGCGAGGAGGGACAAGAAAACAGTGGCAATGACATGCTCGTAGACCACAATGACCAGAGCACTAATGCCGTCGGAGATAAGGGATTCTACCAAAATCATGAATATTGCGAGGCACAGTTCGTTCAAGATCAGGAACAAGTACGGCTTCCCTTCCTCTAACCATGACAGCAACAACGTCCTATCCATTTCCCGCTCTCCAACTCTTTCTTTTCTTCTTCTACGAAAAGCTGACTATCGTTTTTCTACTCCTATTTCACCATTCACGCAGCAGATGACCGGCACTGCTCTCGACAGTGTACGCTTCATTGGTAAGAGGATGTTATTGGATGCCACTTTGAAAGTTAGGTTTACCATCTCAAAGTTAGGGCTACCACAAGCCCTGGGGTGGGTGTGCTGCACGTGGGTCAACTATTATAATATCAGAATCAATCTCGAGACAGTGTCATTAAAAGTTTTGGTGGTTTTGGGCATAATCTTAAAAGCTTTTTCCTTTGCTAGTATTAAGTACTCTTCTTAAATATAATTTTTCAATGAAAATTTAGGTACTTTCCACCCAGCACTTATTAAGATCAAAACTTTGGGCATAATTTTAAAAAGTATTCGGCAATAAATTTATTTCTGTACATATCGATTTGATTTGTTACACTAAAATTCTAAAATTTTAAAATATTATATTGGTGTGTCGGTTGTATAATGTTATTGATTGTGACTCTCTTTGACAATGTCACGTGGTGATTATCCTAATAGTTTAATTATCTCCCGTTAACCATTAATTCTAGAATGGACATTACATTATTACATTAGTAAGTATCGCCAAGTTCTCTAAGCTCAACGCACTGTGCTTCAGAAACACATAATATTTTCACCGGTTAACTTGAATATCAAGAACCTTGGCCCAAGACTGAGTACCCCCTTCGTCGCACTGAAAAAATAGTGGGGAGTAGTAAAAGACTAGGTATGCAGATGAATATGAAAGCACTTACTTCTCGAGGAAGAAAGCGAGAGGGCACAAGAAAACAGTGGCGATGACATGCTCGTAGACCACAATGACAAGAGCACTAATGCTGTCGGAGGTAAGCGATTCTACCAAAATCATGAATATTGCGAGGCACAGTTCGTCGAGGATCAGAAACAAGTATGGCTTACCTTCCTCTGACCAGGACAGCAACCTTGTCATATCCATGGCCTGTTCCTTTCCGCCTTTGTTGGGAAGAAAATGTTAGCCCAATTTTAAATTTTGGCCAGCAGAGATGCCCAATATTATTCAACTCCTGAAATGCTAGTTTGAGTGTTAGATTAAACTTCAGAAGTCAGGTACCTCATGCCCACGTGTTGAATCTGACATGGGGGACAAGCATTATCAACACCAAGGTCGATCCTGAGACACTCATGAAAGTTTGCACCTGTGTCGGCGAAAAATTAAAACGCTTTTTTCTTCTTTAATATTAAAAACTCTTTCAAATATAATTTTCCTAGTAAAATTTCTAAATATGACTTATCTCTATGACCTAGTAAAATTTCTAATACTTTACGATTCCACGATACAAAAGATGAATTCAACATATCTCTATTTATTAACAAATTTACAAGTTCAAATTTACATTTGTTTAGTAAGTCAATAAGAGCAAGCCAACAAAATTATATGTAGTCAGGATCTATATAGGCTTATCTATGATTTGAGTGTCTCTTGTGAATTTTAGCTTCATTAGTGCATCAAGACCGGAGAATAAAAAAAGATAAAGTGGTTTGGGCAAAAATTTTGTGAAATAAAGTGATCCTTCTCAATATGGATTTTTTATGTAAAAGTTAATTCATTATGACATCCCTATAAAATATAATATGCAAAGAAGAGGAATTCAACTAGCATTTAAGTGCTATTGTTGTGAAAGAAGAGAAAGGGAGACAATGGATCATTGTAATAGTCATTTTGGGATGAGTTATTACAAGAGAAATTTGGTTGGTTAGGAATTCCGTAAAACACAATGATAAAGTATGTCATTATTCAAAATCAATAAAGATATTACACATTGGATGCTTCAAATGTCAACTATAATCCAAGTTAAGGTACAAATAAGTATTCTAAATCAAATTTCACTAGCTGTGTTAAAAGTTCATTTGGTTCACATTCCATTGCAGCGAGGAGTCTAGGTTCATTGGCAACCTCCTCATGTAGGGCAATATAAGCTAAATACAAAAGGATCAAGCATGATGGGGAATAATGCTGGAGGGGAAATTCTTAGAGATTACAATAAAGGTTTTATAATGGTTTTCTCCACCAAGCTGAATCCTAGCATTAGGGTAAAGGTGGAAGCTTATACATTGTTATAGGGACTTAAGATATATTATGCAAGGAGTCAAGTACCTCAAGTTATCGAAATATTCTTTTTATTTAATCCAATGTTTGCTTAAAAATGAAGAATCCGATGAAAATTGGAATATGTTATACATCAATGCTTACCTATAATTCATTTACATGCACTTATATGTCACGTGCATCGTGAAGGGAATGTGGTAGCAGATTGTCTT
This sequence comes from Casuarina cunninghamiana, assembly GCA_028551485.1. NCBI lineage: Eukaryota > Viridiplantae > Streptophyta > Magnoliopsida > Fagales > Casuarinaceae > Casuarina > Casuarina cunninghamiana. The sequence continues at coordinate 27,034,994 of CM052366.1, read as the reverse complement.
GCCAATTATGGTCACTCCATTGACAATGTGACAACCTTTGACCAACTTAGCATATTACCTCATTTGTGCTTAGATGTTTATGTTATGGATCAACTAGGATTATGTAATTATTAGCCACCATAAGACTTACAAATGTGTTGCATAATGTATTTCATGTGTTTATTTCACTTATATGTCGTAACTTAATATGTAAGCGACTAATTTTTCTATAAAGGTTAGGATTATACCTTGCCCTTTGTAATTATTCAAGATATGATTATATACCTAATCTTGTTGTTTGTTAGGATATCGTCCATGTTTTCTAAAAAAAAAAAAAAGTTTGAATTAGTAGCTCATAATTAATAATTTAATAATCCAAACCTAAATGTTTAACTTGTTACTCCTCCTTTTGCTAACTTGTATGGACTATTATTAGTCACACCTTATAATTTCAACAACCACCCGCCCCCGCAAAAAAAAAACCGGCTCTCCTGAAGTTGGTAGTTTGTATACATCTAGTAGATGTGGCTTGTTAAGAAATTGATCACGTTGTCACTTTCTTAATATCCGTCCCTCCCAAAGTTGGTAGTTTGTGTACATCAAATACATGTGGCTTGTTAAGATGATCATGTTGTCACTTTCTCAAGATATTCAATAGAAATATTGTTAGTCCCAATTATTCTTTTTTTTTTAATCTTCTCTCTAATAAATGGCACTTAATTTCTATATACTATGATCTTTCATGATACACTAGAGAAGTTTTTTTTTTTTTTTTTGTTGCAAATGATTTGGCTTTCAAACAATTAATGATAAGCCAAGGTAAAAAGCACCAAGAGCACCGGATAATATCAACGCCTCTTCAAACCAAACGAAAGTGGAAAGTTCCAACAAGTGTCAAACCACAATTCCTTTGGGAAAAAGCCAATGAAGTAGGATTTAAAAGCGTACTGTGCTTCCTTTAAAAGGAATACCAACAATGGTCAAAATGGAAATGATATCCCCTTTCGCCAGTATGATAAGAAGGGACGTGTTGCACAATATTTTTTTTTTTTTTTTTTTTGATGACCCAGAACCCCCACCACTTGCATGGTGGCTCAAACTGGAGGGCCCAACACTCACCCCAAAGCATTTTGCCCATTTCATGTCAATAATGCAGCCAACTGGTTTTGAACCAAGGACCCCTACTTTGTAGGGAATCCCACACGAGCCTTTGCCAGTTGAACCACACTCTTGGGGGCTGGACGTGTTGCACAATTGTCTATTGCAAAAGTACATAAATGAGTTGAATCTTACTAATGATGTTAAGATTAATATATAAGCAATTGATTTTTTATAAGGATTAAGATTATATCATACCTTTTGTATTTATCTAAAGTATGATTATTATGTCTAATTTTATTAATATTAATAAAATTTATCAAAATACTATTCATATTCTCTATAAAATAAAATAAAAAAACACCTAGAGCTTGAAAAGTCCAAGAGTAGGGTTAGTCCAGCTAGACTTTATATCCTGAACGAGATACTTATCAGGTTGGATGCCAAAGAAAAAGAGGGGTCCAAATAACCCTTTAAGATTTTCAATACGTGCTTAAACAACTCGAAAAAGAGATCCAAAGCTTGAAATCCAAGTAGCTAAAGGCTGACCCAATGAGAAAAATAACCAAGCTTCCTCATATGACTAAGATCCGCAAATCTCCTTTTCGATGCAAGATGAAGTCTTTTCCATGACACAAAGGTCTCTGTGATGGAGTTTGCTTTGGCAATTCTTTTTGATAAAGAATATTACTTAAGAAATAATTCTAGGTAATTCTTTCATTGAGATGATGAAACTATTTGAAGTAACAGATGGTTCTATCATTCTTAAAGGTAATGATGGTAAGGTCAATATGAGGAAGTCTTGTCCGTAAGCTGAGAGTCTAGAAGTGTTATTCAACACATGAAACTATGGAGGGAGAGAGAGACAAAGACGCCTCAAAGCCATCATCCATTATTTTTCCTTTTCTTATTTTCATTTTTATGTTTCTTTTTTTAATCTTTATTTTGGGCCGTGGAAAATCACATATATCTTTTGCTTTTCAATTGCTTTCGCTCAATAACGAACATATGGGACCGTCTATCCATTGGCCACAAAAATATTATTTTCCATGGCATTATATATGACAACTTTCTGGGCTAATTTTGTATAGAAAAGTCATAAAAAAAAAAAATTAAACACTTCTGGTTGTTCAGGGCCCAATATAGCATCGACTTTTAGACTCAAAAGAAAGATGATACTAAGGGAGAATTTGTCGCAGTAATTTAGCCAAAGAAATGACTTCTGCATATATGTATCTCGGTTCCCTCGTCTATGGCTGAACTTAGGGAGAATATACAGAATCACCCACCACAATCCGTTTCTCCTCCGTGTCATTTGCTTTTGCCCACAGTAGTAGGTAAAGGCCCAATATTACCAGCACTCCAATGACGCTGCACAGCATGAATAACCAAAATGAATTTAAACTGAAAGGGGTACATTTTAGTTTCTTACTCGACTCAAAACTTTCGGGTACATCCATTCCCCATCACCCCAAGAAACAGAAGAACCTTGTGTTGAATTCTGGGGCTCAGACTATGAGAAACCCATTCTATCACTTATTCATCTCCAAAAGATATTAGAAATAAAGTCATATTCATGTAGACACACCTCCCCAGATGTGCCGAATCTCCCAAGAGAAACGTCTGCAGAAGAAACGAGAAGACGACCAGAAGTGGGTTAAATGCCGCTGTGAACACAGGGCCTTTCTTCTTTATGGACCATGTCATCACATAATATGATAACCCTGCCACAACAATTCCCTGTCACCCAAACAAATTTGAGTTTACTATATCCCAAGGATAAGGGTATTTGCAAATTAATAAACTTAAAAGGGATCTTCATTGACAGTAATTTGAAGAATATATTCTTATTTAGAATATATAAAGAAATTATTATTATTATTATTATTATTTTTTAATGTAACAAGTCATATATAGCTCACCAATTCATTGGAATGAGAATTATACTTAACCAACATGCTTACCCCCAAGTAAGATGGCGACCAAAACAAGCCCTCCTTCCCACTTTAGTTCCCAGGATGACCATGACACCAGAAATAGGGAGACTGAGGCGGTTTGGAGTGTGCCAAAGAAGCTCATCATCGCGGTTAAGGACAGTTCTGCTGGGTAAAATTGAGTGACATGACCCTGCAAAGATTATATAACCTCGTCAACGAATAACAAGTGTTCGGCCCAATATAAGAATGGGATATTGTGGATGATAATATTAGGCTGCACCAAGTTGCAGAAATCTTCTTACCACCAAAATATTCCAAAAGCATGTAGCAAGAATGCTAACAATGACCATGATGCTCCCAAAGACCACATCGCTTGTTGCTTGAATGTTCAACAGCGTAGAGTGTTAGACAAGACATTAGACAGGCAGTCTACGCCTGTCTCACACAGCACTTGAGTACCCTCTACACATAGGGGTACCCATATTACTTTGTATATACACTACGGCACATTGTACATTTTTACACAGATTTGATAATATACATAAAGATTTCACTGTTGCATCTTTCTCTCTATTTTCTGGTTATCATTACATTCTCCGGCTGACGCCTTCCGGCCTCTCTTCAACTTAGAGGTTACCAAAGCCAGGCCCTTCAACAACACTAAGATCAATGCTCCGACAGCCGAGACGACCAGACCCCATATCTTGGCCTGTCCGTTAATCGTCCAACATTTGAGACTTTCTTGACGGAGCAGTAGAGCAATTATAAACACTATGGAGGGGACCAAGTTCAGTCCAACGCTTTCGTACGTCGAGGCTACAAATTGCAGGGACACTGTCAACAGCATCTGACACAGAGTAATCCTACAAAACATTGTGTATTATAAGTTAAAAATATTTGCTGAAATTGAGACAAGATTAAGCTGTTAAGTGCAACATCACATTGGCATTTCCCTGGAAATTGAAAATGGCTGTCTTTCAGCTCGAAGCTAGCTCACCTGGGTTTAACAGAGCATTTGCATAGCAATGAGGCCTCTTAGCCCAAATGATAAATATTATGTGTCCGGACTTGTTTAATTTCCACAACAATAAAAAGCTTTACACTTAACTGCAGAAGTCCCAGCAGAAATGCATAGCCCAGAATCATGAAGGAGAAAGTCGGCTTCTTGTTCCTGCGTCAAGGAGGACTTAGTGTTCAAAATTAGGATATGGATAAAGCCTAAGTCATATTTTCAGGTAAAAAAACAATAGCAGGTTAAACCTTCTCTAATCTCTCCCATTCTCTCAACCCTTCTTCCCCATTAAGGGGTTCCTATATAAGCTGTTAGAAAATGTGGCCTCAAGTGAGGCTTTTAACAGGATCTAAACATCAATTATAGAAAAAATCATGGGTTTTATATGGAACTCGAAATAAGTTTTGAAAACATACTGTATTTGTCCATACTTTTCAAGTTCCAACTCAGACTAAATCTTTCCCTTTATTCTCTTATTTAACTGGCTCGATGAGGTAGTTGGAAAATCACTACTTAAACGGTGGAAGATGGCAAGAATGAGATTGTGCAAAGAAGGCTCTCTCTCAACGTGTACAATAATCATAAAGTCAAGTATCGTGGTTGTGTATTTCTACACTTGTGTGAAGTGGGTGACTTTGTGTTTTATGTAAGAGAGAGCCCTAAAGAGTTGATGTGGCAAAATGCCTTGAAGAACATTTTGCACATCTAGATGCACAACAAAATGATTGTCACCGTTGTCTCCATAATTCTTCCTATAGCAAAATTTGGTGTACATAAATGGAGAGCTAAAAGGGGACCTAGCCTATAAATATGTTCATACAAATAATCTCACTCATTGAAGTTTATAAGATAGACGAAGGCCCACACTAGCTATTACCACATATGCAACAAAGGTAATATGTGTAGAATGTGATTAGAATTAGAATAAACCAACAAAGTGACATTGCACTGCCACGATAAGAAATATTAATTTATGCATCATTAATATAAGCCCACACTACAAGGATTCATACAATGAGCCAACATAAGCCTTATTAACCTTAGAAACCACACGAGGTAAACAATATAGATAACCCAAATTCACCCAAGCAAAGGTTGGATAAAATCCATTTGTTTGACTCAGGCTCGTGCTTATCAAATTTCTCTGTTTCATGCCACAAAGTACATTCAACGGTTAATTTTCATATCATGAGCCTTGACCCAGAACAGAGTATCTAGTCATCGTACTGAAAAATTAGTGGTAGAAAACTACTATACATGCAGATGAAGATGAAAGCACTCACTTCTCGAGGAAGAAAGTGAGGAGGGACAAGAAAACAATGGCAATAACCTGCACGTAGACCACAATGACCGGAGCACTAATGCCGTCGGAGATAAGTGATTCTACCAAAATCATGTATATTGTGAGGCATAGTGCACAGTATGTTCAAGATCAGGAACAAGTACGGCTTCCCTTCCTCTAACCATGATAGCAACAGTGTCCTGTCCATTTTTGCTCTCAAACTCTTCTTTTTTTTTTCTACAAAAAGCTAGCTATAGTACTTCTTCTCCTCTTTCACCAACCACGAGGCATATGATTGGCATTTGTAGAAATATGTAGTGTGTTGTGGCCTTTTGTTTCTTTTATTTTCTTGACTTCCTTAACACGGCCTGTTGATAACTGACGGGCCCATTAGTCTCTTTTACTTTGATATACACAATTTGTAAATCATTCTTTTATAACTAATATACGAGTGAAATGCTAGCAGCCTGAGGGTAACCTTCCACAGCTTAAAGTTCATCACTTGTTTTTAGCTTACTTCAATATGGTATCCGAGAAGGTTGTGAGAGCTTTTTCCATCACTTTCCTGGGACGAACAGGATGAACCTATGCTCTATCAAAGGTAACCTATTTTTTGCACTGTTAAAGGCTTTTTCGTCTTTTTATCCATACCTGTCAGTAGATATTTTCCTGAATGCTGCGTTTCATTCACATTGTACTGTGTTTTTGGCTTTGAAAACATAATTCCACTAACACTCCACCAATTACTCTACCTTTTTACCTGTTTAAGCCTTCACCTTTTAACCTTTTTCCTAGCCTTCCCACCATGGTTGAAACTCCACAGAGACCCCACAATCCTAGTTCCTCTTCCACACCGAATCCCATCAACCCCTACCGTGACCTATACTACCTTTCACCAATTGACACACCTGGGGTTGCTTTAGTCACCGAGGCACTGAAAGATGAAAGCAACTATGAATTATGGAGCAACCAAATGGAAAATTAGCTTCTGGCCAAAAACAAATGGGGACTTGTTGATGGCACTTTTACCCGACCTAAATCAGACCCAGAAAAATAGCAAGCTTGGGACCTTTGTCGTTATGTAGTCCAAAGTTGGTTTCAAAAATCAATTTCTCATGAACTGATGTTGTTTGTGACTCGGAAGAAGGACTTGAAAATCATCTGGGACACTTTCAAAATGCAATTTGGGATACTCACTGGAACTCAAATCTACCGCCTTCGTTAAAAATAGTTTGAAAACAAGATGCAGGCTCCCACAGTTTCTGAGTACTATACAAAGCTCAGTAATTTATGGTTAGAAATTGAAACTGTAGACCATCCGATACGATGCCATTGTGGGAACTGTTCTTGCAGGGTTAATGAAAGAGTTAATGTGAAGGTGGAAAAACACAGAACCATGGACTTTCTTTTGGGATTATCAGACAAGTTTCAAATTTCTGAACAAATGTACTCTCAAAAGACCCATTTCCTTCTGTTGATGGAGTGTTTAATTTGGCTAAAGAAGACGAGCATCAGGCCAGAAAGGAAGAAATTAATGTTAGTAAAGAAGGAACCGTTCTCGCTGTGTCTTCTTCAGCACATTCCGGACAGTCCAGCGGGAAAGAGAAAATCGACTCAAAGGGGAGAACTATTTGTTCTCACTGCCACAAATCCAGCCATTCTAAGGACTAATGCTATCAACTGGTCGGATACCCCATTGGATGGACGTCGAAAGGAAAAGGAAAGAGGGGTGCCGGCGGCTAGGCTCTCCAGGCCAGCGAGATCCAGTCTCTGAACGAAACCCATCTGCGTATTCCACCAGGCAGCAAACTTTCGAGTACCAAGCTTTCGAGCAACCCATTTTTCTGGGTTTCCATGGTCAACATCAACTGGGCCCGGTCTATGGGTTCCAGCCACAGTAAGTCCATCTCATGGATTGCAGGCTCAAGGTTTGTTTGGGCCTAATATTCAAGCTCTTGAATAGCAAGCTACGGGATCCTAAACACAGACAAGGAACTCCTCTTTTGTGAGCACTATGTATCTTGCAAGCCCACCATTTTCATCCTTCAACTTGAACCAGTTGCAATACAATTTGCCTTCCCAATTTATGGGAAATTATGAAGGTACGATGCATTCATCAACCCTTAATTGTCCATGGATTATTGATTCAGATGCTAGTGACCATGTCACGTGCAACTTGAACTTATTATATTCTTATTATCCATGCTCAACCTAGTTGTTGCCCATTAAGTTGCTTGATAGCACTTATGTTTATGCTACCCAAATTGGACATGCACGACCCACCAAAATGATGCATTTAAACCATGTCCTTTATATTCCTTGTTTAAAATTTAATTTACTTTCAATCAAGAAAATTACCTTTGATTGCAATTGCATTGTTGTGTTCTTCGATGATTTTTGTTTTTTTAAGGACCATACGACTAGGCAGGTGATATGATTGGGTAAAGCGATCCGGGGGCTTTATTTTTGCAATCTAATCTCTCTGAATTATCTCATTGTATTACACATTTTTTGAACAATGTCCATTCACTTTTGTCTTATGTGAATGCAAACAATCAGTGTAATGACAATGTTATTTCTAGTTATGTTTTATGGCATAGACGTTTGGGACATAGTTCTCAAAAATGTTACTTTGCACATGGGAAGCGTATAAAATGTCCCGACTTGTTTACTTGTTCTATTTGACCATTGGTAAAACAGATTGGATCTATTTTTCCACAACGTCAAAATTTCAATACTGCTGCTTTTAACCTTGTTCATATGGACCTATGGGGACCTCATCGGGAACCCAATCATGACAAGTTGTGATATTTTTTAACCATTGTTGATGACTTTTTACGAGTAACTTGGACTTTTCTTTTACGTTTTAAAGATCAAGTTTTCCCTACTATTCGATCTTTTATTTTCATGGTTCAAAACCAACATGGTGCCCTTGTCAAGCGCATTCGCTCAGATAATGACACTGAATTTTTTTCCGTTGCATGTTCTTCTTTCTTGGCATCTTGTGGGATATACCACGAGAGCTCTTGAGTTTACACTCCCCAGTAGAATGGAGTAGTGGAACACAAACACCGCCATTTGCTAGATGTTGCACGAGCCTTATGTTCCAGGCTCATATTCTTGCACGTTTTTGGGGGGAATGCATATTCATTCACATCATTAATCGATTGTCAAGTGCTACACTTAGGAATTGATCCCCTTTTAAGATACTACATGGGAAACCTCCCTCATTGGACCATTTACGAGTTTTTGGCTGTTGATGTTATGCATCTGACTTACGCCCTAAGGACAAATTCTCTCCTAGGTCCATTCCATGCATTTTTTTGGGTTATCCATCACTCTAGAAAGGGTATAAAGTCTATGACCCAAATAATGAAATTTTTTTAGTAAGTCGAGATGTTGTTTTTTATGAATATGAGTTTCCTTTTGCTCCGAATAAGACCTCACATCCTCCTCATGATCTGCCCTCGGATCACATGATCCCAGTTTAGGATGCTATGTAGTCGTGCGATCCGCCCCTTGTTTCACTAGAGCCCTCTCCAAGCATGCTAGACACACCACCTGAGGAAACAACTCCAGCTCCTTCTTCGAACACATCAGGTACAGATTCTCACCATACTAATCCTCTTTTTGAGCCACATTCAAACACTTTCCCGGAACCCTTACCACTAGTTGTTCAGCGGTCGTTACGGCCCACACGTCCTCCCATTTGGATTGCTGATTACATATGTTCAACCACTTCCATATGGTCGAACATTAAATACCTAATATCTGACTACATCTTTGTTGATCATTTTTATCCTTACTATAAGAAATTTGTAGCCTCAATCTCTTCCATCATTGAACCTGAAACATACCATCAGGCACTTAAAAAACAACCATTGGGTAGATGCTATTGATAGAGAATTAGTAGCTTTCGAGGATAACCGCACTTGGGATGTTGTAACACTTCCACCTGGACGTTGAGCCATTGGGTGTAAGTGGGTGTACAAGGTTAAGTACAGAGCAGATGGGACAATAGAGAGGTATAAGACTCGCTTAGTGGCTAAAGGATATACACAGCGAAAAGACGTTAATTATGACGAAACCTTCTCACCAATAGTTAAGTCTGTGACAGTGAGATCAGTCATGAGCATAACATCAGTGAAGAACTGGTGCCTTCATCAGCTAGATGTGCAGAATGCATTCTTGCACAAATACTTGATGGAAGAAGTCTACATGCAACTTCCACCGAGTTTTCCTCCTCAGGGGGAGCGTTCTGTATGTCGTTTGAGAAAGTCATTATATGGCTTAAACTAAGTATCAAGGCAATGGTATGCCAAGTTCACAGAGGCGCTACTTGTTGGGGGTTTTCACTAGATGATTTAGAGGTTCATTTATCATTCTTTTGTTCTACGTTGATGATGTATTAGTGATTAGGGATAACATTGCTACTATTTCAGAGTTTAAGAAATATTTGCATTCAATTTTTCATATGAAGGATCTTGGGGAGTACAAGTATTTCCTTAGGATAGAGATAGTTCGGTCACCAAAGGGGATATTCCTTAGTCAGCACAAGTATGCTCTAGAGTTAGTCTCAGAGGCTGGACTTGGAAGGTCCAAGCTGGTAATTACCCCTTTGGAGCAGAATATAAAGCTTACCACCCCAGTGTATGATGAGGGAGACATTGAGAGACGAGATGATCCCATTTTGAAAGATTATAGCTATTATTAGAGGATGATAGGGAGACTCTTGTATTTGACTCACACCAGACTTGACATCTCCTTTGCCGTCCAGCACCTTAGCTAGTTTACTCACAAACCGAAACAATCACATATAGATGCTGCTATGAGGTTATTGAAATATATTAAGGGAACCCCCGGCCTTGGAATATTTCTCTCTTCTTCATCCAAGTTGGAACTTATTGCCTACTGTGATTCGGATTATGCTACCTGCCCCATGTCCCGGAAGTGTATTACGGAATACTGTGTTAAGTTAAGAGACTCTCTTATATCATGGTTAGCCAAGAAGCAAGCCATTGTGTCGCGTTCTTCAGCTAAATCCAAGTATAGAGCCATGGGGTACATTGTTTGTGAGATAATTTAGCTATTGGGACTCTTCTTGGACCTTGGTGTGACCATACCTCGTCTGGTTCCACTTTTCTGTGATAGTGAAGCAGCTGGACACATTGCGACTAACCCTATATTTCATTAGAGAACAAAGCATATCGAGATAGATTATCACTTTGTTTGGGAAAAGATCCAAAGAGGAATTGTGCAAACTTGCTACGTCAACACAAGGGAGCAACCTACATATGTATTTACTAAGGCACTATGTAGTCCACAACATCATTATCTTTTGTCCAAGCTTGGAGTATTTGATTTTTACAAATCTTCAGCTTGAAGGGGAGTGTAGAAATATGTAGTGTGTAGTGGCCTTTTGTTTCTTTTATTTTCTTGCCTTCCTTAACACGGCCCGTTGATAACTGACGGGCCCATTAGTCTCTTTTACTTTGATATACACAATTTGTAAATCATTCTTATGTAACTAATATACGAGTGAAATGCTAGCAGCCTGAGGGTAACCTTCCACATCTCAGAGTTCTCATCACTTGTTTTTAGCTTACTTCAATAGCATTGCTCTCCAAAAGGGTACGCTTCATTGGTAAGAGAATGTTATTGGATGCCACTTTGAAAGTTAGGTTTTACCATCTCAGGTTAGAGCTACCACAAGCCCCGAGGTGGGTGTGCTGCAGCGTGGGACAACCACTCGACTCTTATTAAGATTAAAAAAAAAAGTTTTAAAAAGCACTAAGCAATAAATTTATTTCTATACATATAGATTTGATTTGTTACAATAAAATTCTAAAGCTTGACAACATTATTATTTGTGTGTTGGTTGTATAATGTTATTGGTTATGACTCTCTTTGACAATGTCACGTGGTGATTATCCAAATAGTTTAATTATTTCATGTTGACCACCAATTCTAGAATGGTCATTACGTCATTGCATTAGTAAGCATCACCAAGTTTTTTAAAGTTAATACTTATCTAGTTCTCATATTTTTCTTAATAATGTTAATAATTTCTATTTTCAAATGCATTGTTTATTATTTTATTTTTTAATTTCTCTTTTTAAATTTTTTTTAAATTGTTAGCATTGTGATTATAGATTTTTAGATTTTTAGATTTTTCTAATAATAATGAGTTATAAGTTATAATAAATGTGGATAAATCTTCAATTTTATAGTTTAACGACTGTTAGTAATATTGTAAAAACTCCATATATAGACTATTCAAAGTCTACAAAGTTTCTTTATCCCATAGAAGCAAAATAGCTGTTGATATTGTATTTTTTAATGATTGTTAAGGCAAGTGATTGTGAAGAAATAAAAAGGCTATTTGATTTATTAACCTATATGCCAAGTATGCTCCAAAATATAAGAAGGAAAATTTGAAGATGAGTGCATAATAGTTGACTAAATGTTATTATGCAAAACTCAAACATCCATCATCTTAAGCATGACGATTGATAGTATACTTGATAATCTATGTCTCAACCTACATTATGATGTATATTCTGAGCAATGACTTTTGTAGGAATCTTAAAGCCGCCAAGGAAGCTAAAATAGTGAATTTATGGCATAACGTTGATTTGGTTTCAAACTAATGCAAGAAACCAAGAGTTAAAGATGTAGTTTTATTTAATTGTCTGTGGCATAACTATTGGAAGAACCATGAGTTGAAGATGTAGTACTTCTAAGAAAAACAGAGCGAATACACGTGTTTGAAGTAGAAAAATGCAAGTTTTGAGTTAAAGAACCTAAAACGATGCTATGCGTTTTGAGAAGAAAACCTAAAGAAGAGAGGAAGAATCGAGCTAGCCCTCATTTTACACAACACCAATCATCTTACCAGATATGGGGGAAATTGAAACCCTCCATGTACAATTTTGACCTATCCCAAATGTAGGGGATTTTTGAACAATAGTTCCTCTCAAACTTCAGTAACTGTTTGTGTTAAAAGATGAAAACTTTACAAAGGATGAACAAAAACAAAAGGAGGAGAAGGTTCTGCATTTTCTCCGTTTTTCGACTACAACGAAAAAAAGCCTATATTCCTATCTTATACACAAAAGGAAAAGTACATGAGAGGCCACGCATTTGACTTGTAATCAAAGCCTATCTCTAAACTCCACCTATGCAACATATGAGTTCCTACTTCCAAGTATGCTTTCGGCAAAAAGCTTTTTCTGCTCAAATCTGAGGCAGCGTGTATACGCTACCCCTTTTGTGCAAAAACCAGCAAGAAGTCTTCCCTCTCCTTTTGTCTCAAGAAAGAAAATACCTAGACGTCAATGATACAAAGAGAAAATCAGCCTTCCACCGTAGGCTGGAAGTCATGTCCATCGTAGCTCTATATGAGCCACGTCAATCCACCTATTTTAACAATTTTTGCAGCCTTTCTCAAGCTCAACGGCCATTTCAAAAGGAATAAAAGCTGGGTTTTGGTTCCTCTCTCAAGCTAAAATGTCGTACGGTGTTACACTCTGAAATCAATTGAATGTGCTGAAATTTTTTAACTTTTTCGTATTCTTTCAAGTATATTAAAACTGTCGTATTATTCATGAATATTACTCTTGCATATTTATTGAGTCATTGAGGTTTATTTTTTAAGAATCCTAAGTAGAAGCAAGCATAAGGTTTTGTTGTGTTTACACTCAAATTAATGAGAGTGGTTGTATTGTAAGTACCGTGGTGTGTCGAATCTTTTAGGGTCTTGGAAGGTTAGGGTATTGTTGTGCGCAGACTGGAAAACTGATGAAATTTTGCTCAGTAGAGTGACTTCCTAACAAATTACTCATGGATGAGATGCATGGAGGTACCAAAAGGTTATTAGGTAGAACTACTCATATTGTTGGTAATTATTCGGTTTATTCTTGTGATTCGACTATTCATATATCTTATTGTATTCGATGCATACCGAGTAAAGTTGAGCATATCATTTGATTTTCAATGTTCTTTTTCACAACTAGCGTCTTTTATATTCAATTCGAGGCCTACCACTAATGAATCATTTTCTTAATAAACACAACTCCACACAGGAAATGCATCGGCTATATGGTAGCTGGGACATGAAATTTGCCCGGTTGGTGACAAACTCAAGCACTACGAACAAGGCGGATCCTCGAGAAGCAAAGTACCAACCAAGAGCAAATATAGCCGAGGACGGATGTCCACCGCCATCATCCAAACTAACAGCAAAACTCGGCACAAAATGCAGCTTCCAACCAACGCGTGCAAGAGCTGGTTACCAACACAACTTTCATTTTTGGAAGAGCCAAAACCTGCCCCTAGCTATTCCCCCCCTGCTCGCCTCTGACTAAAGCAGTATTATGATGGCAATCCATTGGTGCTCCACAAAAGTAAACATCAACCTGAAGGATCTCCCTAGACCCACCCCACGCAGCAAACCCCTCTTACCAAAAAGAAACATTCTCCTCCTGTTCGTCTCCAATAAAAAAGTACTACGATAACAAATCCATAAGAGATAACTCACGAAAGCAAGCACCCATTTGAAGGATCCTGTATGGCAATGGAGAAAAAACAGAATTCTACTCCTCTAAATCACTCCCCAAAGGGAACACAAACCACAAACTAACGAAGTCTTCGTTCCAGCTATTCAAACACAAAATATTTCTTCTTTACCTAAATAGAAAAGAAGCCCAGACACAGAAAAAAAAAGAAAAAAAAAAGAAAGAAAGACGGTCTAGATGTTTGAACATAAAATATATTGGTTATTAAAATACTTCAAAACGGATTCATAGGTAATGAAGCCCAACTGCAAAATATATCGTACCCATACCATTTCACCGGTTACAAGTTCACTAACTAGTCTTTGACAAAACACAATTCCACCACATTATCAACAAAGAAGTACACTTCAGGAAGATCTGTACAGAACGGAGGCCTGATTGAAACACCGGCAAATCAAGCACTATACAGCAGGAATGTTGGAGAAAGAAAAGCCTTTGTATCCCTTGTAAGCAAAATATGCAATTCGCGTATAGTAAAACCCTGGTATGAACAAGATCGCACCCAGTATTGCGAAGAAGAGACCTAATCATTCATCACCGAAACAATATGTCTTAGAATCAAAAGCCACAACGGAAACGCTATTCTTACTAAATCTCTGTTAGTTTTATTCATTTTCAGCAGCCTACGAGAACAAAACTATGCAATGAGCCTCCACACAAAGCAACTTCGCACTGGGATATGTTTTGCAGCAAAAGAAATCAGAAAAATTCAGCTGCAAAACTCTCAATTTTGTTTTTCTCTCCCTTCTTTTTGTTCGATGTAATTTTCAGTAATTTCTCATATAACCTAAGGCATCGAAGAAGGTGCCTCTGAAACTATCTGGCTTTTAGCCGGAAATTGTGCGGCCAATTTTCCGCCTTTCTATCTCTATCATTTTCATTTTCACTAATTTCACACCAGCCAAACGAGGCAGAATTAAAGCGACCAACGACAATCCAAATCCCTATTTCATCAAAAGCATACTCAAAGCCCGCAGATCAGGACGCGCTCGATCGCCTAGAGCAATAGCAGGAACAATATAGAAAAAAGGAAACAACAGAATCAGAGTGTTACCGTGAGCACGGTCGCCTCCAACATGGTTGAAGGCCATGAGGAGGCCGACAATGATGCCGAGAGTACCGAAGACGAGGAGCGCGACAGCGAGGGCGATCTCCTTGATTGGAGGCCTGTTGTTCACCGTATAAGCCGTCTCCATCATCATATCCTCGTCCGTTATCGAGAAGGCATGGTCTACGTACGCCATCTCTCCCTTCCTAGGATCTCTCAGCTAGCTCCCGGATCGGTGCTCAGAATTGGATTTCCCCGATAGGATTGATGAGTTGGAATAACAATAGCGTCGAATAAGGTGGTGCGGGGTTTTGCTTGGGGATGAAGTCGACTTGTCGAGGACTTCGAGATTGGCGAGTTAGGGAGCTCAGCAATCTCTTTGAAGCTTTCCTTTCCCGTGTGCGCCCCTGTTGCGTGCGAATGGTTTGGAGTTATCCTTCCGTGGATTACACAAGTCAAAAACTCCCACGTCAACAATGGCACCGGAAATTAGAGAATACTCATTTAAATGGTATACAAAGAACAACATATAAACTTAATTATATAATGACTTACAGTTGTTTAAACTTAATTAATCATTCTTAAAAGTATGTGAACAAATTTTTAACAAAAAGCTTGGGTAATCAAAAATTTGACATTCTAAGTCAAATGGTCATAACAAGCTAACTAATATGCTTTTGTATTCCTCTCTCAATATATATGCATTTATGCCTTGTGTTTATTGTAGGAAAATATTAGAACGTTTCCTTTCAATCAAGGTCACCCATTAAATTGTAATTTAATTTCTTTTGATAGAAAAATCCAAAAATTAGATTACAATTTGTTGGATATAGCAATCGAATAGTGTCATGAAATTGTCATTATTATTATTATTTGAAACTCTAGAAACTTCAAAGTTTAGTCTATAAATAAGATTTTGTGATTTAGTTAGTTAGCTTAATGATAAGTTAATAAGATTCTAATCATGAGATCAAAGGTTCGACAATTTGTCTACATATATATATATTGTAATATTAAAAAAATAAAAAAATAACAGAAAACTAGCTTGGGATAATTTCCAAGTCTATCGGATCGGTGATAGGCCAAAGCCCAAAACCAGGAGCTGAAGATTGAACTACGCAGCAGTGCAAGAATTCCATAGCCGCTTGGTGTTCGTTGAACGTGAATTCTTTAGTGAGTTTCTTTTTTCTCCTTTCCTTTCTATTTGCATTCCGATTCGTCATAGCTTTGGTTTTTCAGGCTCTCAATGAAGTTGCTTAGAATTTGCTCTGCAATAAGTATTTTCGTTTGGCTTAATCAAACGATTCTGCGGAATCAATTTAGAATTCGATGTTGTTGTTTACGTTCATATGATAGGGGACTTATTTCTTTGCAATTGAAATAGAAGAAAATGGAAAACCGTCAAAGCTTTGAATCAACGCAGTCGCAATCACTCTATTGTCTATAGATCTGTTACTTATGATTTTGCTTGCAAGTGACCATCTTAAATTGCGCATATATGCAAATTAAACCATGTAAATTTACATAGTGAATCTAAAATGTTTGCCCTTTTTTATCTTTCGGGGACGGATTATTTGTTTGAGACACCGGCTCCCAGAGGGTCGGTTTCCAGGTATATGAATCTTGATTTTCTCCCACCCTTTACAAAGGGGTATTGAAATTTTTGTTGATGATTTGCTTCTAGTGACAGGATCATAGACTAAAATTCTAGGTTAGTTTTTGGTTTGGTTCCCGACCGACTTTTTGAGTAGCATATTATTTTTACGTCTTAGATGCCCTTGGGCTTGCAAATTGAATCATTATTTTTAGGCAGAATACTTTGTTGATTTTGACGTTACGGTTGTGACATGTTTACTGCATTGCCAAGCTATTATCCTTCTTGGGCTTTGTTTGATGGTTAAAATTTTGGATTTATTTATGTTATGTTTTTTCAATGCTTTAGGATTTGGTGATGGGAATGAGTAAAACAGAAGTGAATTTGAGAAGGTTGCTTGCAGCCGCACCTCAGCAACAAAACCTGGCAAAACTTGTACATGTATGTCATACTTCTATTTCTTTCAGTTGTAAAGTTCTGAGATCTTGTTTTTAGATCTAGTTTTAGTTATGTTATAAAATTATTTGGGGATGATATGAATCATGTGGCTTTGTAGTATGTTGCGACATTACGAGAACAATTGGAACAGCTGGCTGAAGAGAGAACTCCTGAAGGCTTACCAAGGTCAGTGTGCTTATTTCTTTCTCATTTTCTTTCTTTGTTTCTACTCTTCCAGCATTAATGTGCTATTATAGGTATTCATGTCTAAATAGACTCTGTTCTTTGAACCTATTTTATTGCTTAACTGAGTTTTTGTAAACTTGATCAAAATTTTGAATCTCCTTTTAGGATGCATTATTTTAACTATCTAATCTCATCAAGATGCTCATCCCTCTCTTCCCCTCCATCCTTCTCTCTTTTGGGGGTCAATGAAGCTGAAACGTCTTTCTTGAGTTGTATTTGAAGTTAGGGCTGCAACCTCATTGCTATACCATGGCTTTTAAGCACATTTATATTGCTAAATTTTTCTGTGACTTTGTGTTGCAAATGATTCTCTCTCTTTCTCTCCTCTCTCCTGCATCTATACACTTTCTTAGAATAGATGGTCATTGAGTTGTGTAAAGCATGATAAATTATGACTTTCTATGGATTTTTTCAATTATTATTTTCATTTACTTCCAGATTTTTCTCATCCTATGTCAAAGGAGATTGATGAGGTTGGTGGTGCTGGTAGACAGTGATATTGGAGGGTTGCAGCGTATTTAACCGGATGAATGTGATCTGGGTTGGTGCCTGAAGCTTTATCTGAACAATAAAAAGCTTAAACAGGGCTAGTCCTTTTTCCATGGGGGATTGGGTTGCCAATACTAAGTTGGACTTCATAAGCTTGAGTTTTGGTAGTTGTTTTTGTGTTGTCAGTCCGTTGTGGTGTTTTCCAGGTTGAAGCATTGGAAGTAGAGGACACACCTTGCAAGTGGTTCTTCAATTAAAAACTAATAGCTCTGCTGTTTTGGTTGGGTATTGGGAATAGATCATAAATTAGATGGAGTTACATTTTTGATCTCTAAAATCATTTGAGCCACTTTCTGGAGTGAAAAAACTTTGTCAGTTCCATTTGTAGAGGAAAGGATGCTGTATGAAACAGGCACATATATGGAAATGTGGACTCAAAGAGACAGCTTTCCTTTCGTGTAAATTACTTGCTATGCTGAATTTTTTACTGGAAGTGGTAGATAGGTTATTTCTCTTTTTCCCTTCTAGTTATTTAAAAAAAAAAGTCAACATTAGGTGCTTAGTCGCTTGTGTCCTTAGATCAGAAGGCGGGCGAACCTGTTATGGCATGGTTTGTGGCTGATGGTAATACCTAATTTTTTAAAATTATTATTATTATTATTATTATTATTATTATTATTAATTTTTTAATCTGGAACGGTGAGTGTCAGTGACCATCTCACTCTTATTGATGGATAGGGGCGTCTGTCTGGGGTAGTTGCGTGCAGCTTGTAGGTGAAATAACTAGACAGTGTTGGTTGACGAGCATTTTTTTAATACTTGACTGAATGATAGTTATGTTCTCTCTTTATCTTTTGGAAATGCTGGCCGTGGTGTTCTGCTGATTTTATAGTGTTTATGGTTGTCTTTTATTTGTAATGATATATCTCTTGTTTGTGCTTGTACAGGGTTTCAAAGGCTATGGTGAATGATTATTCGGAGAAGATTGAATCAATTGCTTCCAAGTTAGCTGCCCCATTGGTGCGTGCATATTAATTAGCTAACCACGTGTTGGTTCCTATAGGTACTTAATATTATGGAAGTCTAAAGAGGTTATTGGAAATTGCATTTTTTCTTGTAGGACTTATTTAGTTGTTGTGATTTTGGATTAAACTTTGCTTTTGGCTTTAATTTCGCTGCCAAGAGATTGGATTTGTAATCTTAGACTTATAGGCATATGATGAGAAAGTAATTTATATTTCTTCAAGAGCTAAAGCTGTGTAAGGTACTTTTCTAGAGACGTCATTATAGTTGGGAAGCTAGAACTGTTCTGGTGAGAAAAACCTCTATGAGTGTTTTGTCAGTAGTAATGAAAGTGGTGGCAATTTGGTTGATTTCATGTGGCAGTAGCTACTGAATCCCCTGCTACTTTTAACTTTATTATAGTTCTTCTATGGTAAAGGATAAAGAAATAGGGCATGACCAATATTATTGTTGGGATTGTATCTGTTTAAACCAGTTTTATAGTTTTAGTTCATTTTGAACCTAGTAGACACAAAACCGAGTATTTTCTTTCCTTTCCTGCTTTCCATTTCTTTCCATTGATGCGAAAGCAGGGTCTGACAAATATTATTTAATTTTAGTAATTCTATAGGTGGTTGATCTATCTGTCTGTTGGCATGTCTGATCCAGTGATCTGTCACAGTTTCCTCTCTCTATTTTCTTCTCTGTTATCTCATTTTTGTGGGATTACCTTGTTCAGTTGTTCCTAGAACATATACAAATCATACGTGTGCAGGGTTTTCATCTTCTAACCACCTATCTTTTGCAGATGACTCCGCAAGAGACACAAGCATCTGAGGAGCCTTTGGGAAGGACGTCTATAAATGGAAGCCTTAAAACAAGAGCAGAAAATCATACTCTTCCTACCCCTGGTCTAAGAAGAAGATTCGTGTATGTGAATCTATTTTAGTTGGAGTTAACATGCTTTGCTTAGCTAACCACAATTAGGTCCTTATCTCTTTCCTTGTCCCTTTTTTGAAAAAAAAAAACACAACATGGTTCATTGATCTGGCCTGCATTCAGTTCTGAAGATAGAAGTCCTGACAGTACAGAACCTACTTCATCTACACCTGTCAAACTTGATGCTGAAGCAGAAGCGCTCATTGAAAAGCACAGGTACAGCCACAAGAAGTGTTTACAACATTAAGCTGATTCTTTCTTTTACTATAATTTTGCTCAGTTCATACAATACAATTTTCTTGTTCAATTAAAAAATGATTATTTGTCTAAAGGAAACTCCTCCATATGTTGCTTGTGCAATGAAGAGACTTATAGAGCTAGTTCAAAATATTAGTTTTAAGAAAGATGATGTTGTACGGTACATTTGTCCAGTCATTAAGTCATTCCTTTGAAGACGTTTTCTTTTTTCTGGGGTTGTTTTGTAGAGGTTAATATGCTTCCATTCTTGTATTCATGTTCTTAGATATATGCTTATGCTCTGTACTGGATTTTTTATTTGGTCTGAGTATGAAGTTTATTTTATGTTGATGATGACAACAATAAATTTGTGAATATTGAAGACTGGAATCCATTATGTATATTAGTCTTATTTTATGGCACGACTTCCCTGGCTAAACTGCGGTCACTTTTTGTCTACAAGAGCTTCTTCCTGCACTACATGAACTCTCGGTGCCTAAGGCCTTTTGCTATAGTCCCCCTTGAGGTTTTTGTAATGCTTGGCAAATGGGTGCCAAACTATATAACTTTGCAACTACAAGGATTGCTATTGGCATTTAGCCTATATGAGGGTTGATCTGAAGTGGCAATGAGCTTTAATCCAGTTTGAGTGAAACTTTACTGGAGTACCATACGTCATACTTGGATAATAAAATTAGAACTTTTTCCCTTTTCAGTTCCATCTTAGTACAAAGTTCCCAGCTATATATCTGGAGGGGAAAACATCCGTCTTGTGTTGTCCTTTTGCCATCCTAGGCACTCTTCACTGGCTGAGTCATCCATCAATAGGTGACCGTTGATAGGAACTGCATGGCTTAGTCTGTAATTTTTTTTTAATTTTAAGTTCTGCTTTCCAGGGTTTATCGATGAAAAATAATGTTGGATGGAGATCTGAGAACTGAAATTTAGGAGCCGGAGAAATACTCAGATTTGGACTTGATTCGGGAAACTATTTTTATAAAGAGATTTATTATAAAACAGTATTTTTTTGGGGAAAATTAAGCACGGAAGGACTTGGAGTGAAAATGGGAAATAAAAAATTTATTGACTTTGTTCTACTTGAGAGAATAGAATGGTGTGAAAATGTCAAAGGTGAGTCTTTTCTTGGTTTAAAAAGTAGCTTATCTGGATTTTGTGTCTTTTTCTTCTCTTTCTTGCGGTGAAAGGAAGAATTTATCCCTAATTGGGTTACAGAAGTGAGCTAAGGCTATTGGTTTTCACAATATTTACTGCTATTACTTGAAGAAATTTGAGAAATCCATTGTTGTAAAGCTTAAAAAATTTGATTTTAGTAATATTTATTGTTCCGCATTTTGCTGACTTTATCTTTTCTAATTTTTTTCTTGCTGCAGAAAGCTTCAGGAGGACTTAACTGATGAAATGGTTGGGTTGGCACGGCAACTTAAGGAGAGTAGTTTGATGATGAGCCAGTCCGTGCAAAACACTGAAAAAGTAAGAATATACAATTTATACAAAGTTCTGGTTATAGCTAAAGTTCATGAGCTGCATAATTTAAGAAGTATTTTACCTTTTTAAGGATAATTTTGGAAGAGTTGTTCTCACTTGTTATGTTTGGAGGGGGTGGGCAAACAGGTCGTTCATTGTTCTATGTGCCTAGTATCCCCCAAAACTTATAACTTCGGTTTTTTGTTTTACAAGCTTTCATCTTTAATATTCGCTTGTTTCCACCGGGGTAGTTTATGGGAATGAACTTGCTTTCAACAATAAATTGCAAGTTGATGTGAAGTCAGACAGTTGTTTACATTATAAAGTAATCTTTTGGATGGTTGACATATCTAGACTTTGAGAGATGGGGCATGTATGTCTCAGTTGAAAATGGAATTAATTTTTATCTCCATGATATGAGAATTCCTTATTCCATTTAGTGGTGTGACAAAATTCTTCTTCATCCAAAAAGTCAGCTTTTGAGTTTTCACATTACCTTTTTAAAGGAAGGATTTTGAAGTGTTAGATATCTGCTAAGTATATTTAACATTTTAAGGATCAATTTTGGAGACTTTTCACCTTTTTCTTGAAGAAAAAAATACTTTAAATGTATGTTGCTACGAAAGGTTGGACTTGCAGAGGCTTTGCTTGTTTAGTTTTGAGTGTTAAGATGTACATAGATTTTTTCATTGTTTGCTTGAAACACCATTGAGTGGAGAGTAGTTAATCCTAGGATTTTTTCCTAGTCTTTGGTAGTTAGAGAGGGTGAAAAAGTAGCATCTTCAGCCTTCTAGTACATGGACATAAATTTGGATTTGCAGTGATAATAGTTTTCCACTAAGATGTCATGACAATTTTTTCCAGTTGAATCTAATTGTTATTGCCTTTAAATAATACCAGTAAACAAGCTAGATAACTGTAGGTGGTGATTAACTGATGTCATAATGGATTCCATTAATTTTGTTGTTCATTTATCTTGTGGTGATGTTTACCCTGTCTGTGAAAGTTGGAGAATTTGAAAAATGTCCACTGTGGTCCTAGACACTTTCCCAATGAGTAATAAACGTTTTCTTGATTAAGAGCAATCTTCTTCTCACTATGCGCGGGACATTCCTTGATGTTCTGTTTTGGTACTAGACTGGGGAACATAATTGTTTCTTACTTTTCCATATTTGCTAAATTACCCCTTAAGAATAATGCCCAGTGGTAATCCTTCTATGTATATGTAATATCAAATTGTCAATCTGCATCTACATATCTTTCAACATGCAATTTGTTGAATACTGCAACCTATTGTAGTGTGATAAGTGTATTTAGATGCTGGCTAATCACACTGTCAGCAAAGGGCAGTCTGCTAACAATAACCTAATTTATCATTCTCAGCAGGCCTCTATTTGCGTCGATCATCTATGAAAATGCTAATCAACTATTAGCCTTTTCTTTGATCTATTGGGGTATCAGGTGCCTTTGGTTTTAATAAACTTCCAAAGAAAACAGTACACTTTCATGGAGGGAGATTAATCCCACTAGCAGACTGAGCCACTTAAAGGCTTATGAAACACCTAAGCTTGTCCAGATCTTTTACATGAGGCGTTGATTGCAAAAACTGCTTCAATTCTTCTCCTCATTCAATATCACCATTGGTTTAAGTGATATCATCATGATATGCTACTCATAAATTATAGCTAGTGACATTACGGTTGTAGAAGAGTGAATGATTAGTTTGACATCTTGACATTGCCAAACTTGAGTACGACGTTGCTGAACTTTCAAAACTGCGCCCTAGAGCTTTTTTGAAACCAGAAGTTGCTTTCCTTAATTAACTCAGTTCCCTTGCTAAACCTGTTCTTCATCCATGAGCACCTCTTTGCAAAGATCGCCCATAAAGAACATCTGTTCTTCATATCTAGTTGATAGAAGGGGTGGGAAAGACCACAATTGGACAATGGGAGATAGAAATGCGCAGGGGGGAAAAAAAATAATAAATTGGAGATAAGCTCTCTTTTTGGTCAACATTGCAAGTCTGTGTGCACTCTTTTGGGACAAGTCTGACCCCAAGACAGCTTTTAATAGTTTGTGTCAAATTACTACCTACAATTCCTTTACAATTACTCTTTAATGTAGTGGGACAAGATTCCTCTAGTCATTTCCATGCAAGGCAGCCAATTCCTCTGTTACTGCTTTCTTCTGAATCTCATAATGTGTAGCTTCTTTAAGATAAGTAGGAGCAGAATAGAATTTACCCTTGCAGTAAACACGAAATATAAGTAAAGAGGTTTTGGCAAGAAGCATAAGTAGTTAGTGGCAGAGAGTAAATACCTTAGTGCAAAGATTTGGAGTAGAAGACTTGGTGGTGGCAAAGAAGCACTGATCATAAGCATCAGCTTTTTTCTTCTTTTTTTTTTTTTATTCAATCAGGGGTGGGAAAGAAGTATGATCCAGACTTCTCTAAGTTAAAATTCACAAGTCCTTTCTGAAGAGAACGCATAACAATCCTTTTTGAGTACGTCAGTGTCTCAGAAGAAGTACACTGGCAAGCATGTGATTGAGCTTAAAGAAAGCATAGATAACTAAATAACAATGGAGGAAAGGAAAAACCGGGCTTGTATCAGCAAAGTCCGATAGAATTAGAAACGGGAGAAGATTAAAGGTTTTGAGTTTCTCAACTAACAGTTGAATATCTATGTAGTGCAGGCAGTGCGCCTCATGACGTTTAGCAAACATCTTCGCTGTTTCTATATTTTGGAAGAGCAAATAACGACAGAATGTAACTCAGTGTTAGTTGTTCTGAGTTTATTGACAAATAACTTCTACTGCAATTTTGTGTGTCAGTATTCTGAATCGCCTACTATGAATAAAGATTGAGGGGCATAACTGTGCTTTTCTAGCTCTATAATTGAACATGATGGTTGAATTCTTAATAGTACTAAGTAGCTTTTACTTTAATCTCTTTCTTGCTTCTGGTGTTTTGCCTGACAAGCGAAGTAGTCTCATTACTCGATTACGTTTGAGTGTAGATACTTGATTCTACTGAGGAGGCCGTTGAGCAAAGCTTGGCAAGCACTGGCCACGCCAATACACGAGCCATGAAGATATTCTCCGAGAGTTCCAAGACTTCATGCTTCACATGGCTGATGTTCTTTGTAATGACATGCATTTTTGTCATGGTTGTGCTTCTAATTCGGGTTACCTGAAGTACTTCGGGAGTTTGCTATGTTTCTTCCTGGGGTTTGCTCTACCATCTGTTAGGTGATAGTTGGAGCTACTCTGCATAAGTTTGTTCGCGTATATATGCTGAAGGCCATTGTTCCGTCTAAACAGCTAATTTTACGTTTTACTTTGCTCTCACAAGGAAAATTATGTTCCACCATTGTTACATACCTCGTTTACATTTTACTTTTTGCGTTTTAATGAATCTGTCCTTATGTTGGATGGACATTTTGTCTCTTCAAGGGTAATGAGCTTGAATATTAACTGGCGGGCCTGGTTTTTTAACTTTACTGCTTTGAATTTTAAGAGGGGTAAAGTCTTGTACATGTAATGGGACTTAGAAGTCCTCGTTTTAAATTTTGGATGCCAAGATGAGTATGACGAGCGTGATCTCGACAGGGTTTCTCTGACCAGACAAGATTTAACACTGAAAGGTTGAGTTTCCTTTTAATCTTTGCAATCTGAAAAAGGGAAATCAGTTGAAGAGAAAGTATGGCCTTAATGTGCCAGAGAAATGTTCGTGCATGATACATGATAAAGGACAATGTTACCCAGCGGCGTGCCATGGCAATCCATGTTGCGCCATCTCTAATAAATGTGACTAACGCCCATTTATGTTTACCGTCTATCACGTTGGATCATGACTCGGCTTATGCCACATGGTAACAGTGACATTCCATCCTCCTCGGGGTGAAACAATGGAAGGAAACGAGTGAATTTGGAAAGTCCATCTACCACCAGAAACACTGAAATCTTTCCCTTGGGGGGGATTCAAACCATCGATGAATATCTTCCCACACCAGCTGAAGAGTAGGTAAGGGTTCTAGTAGCCTAGAAGGAAAATTGTTCTACCATTTATGTTGTTGGCACACTTGCACTCCTAGAGTGATCGCCTTTATTTTTTGCCCTAATTTTCTATGCATAGCAAATCTCTCCTTCAAGCCGAAATCAGAGTCAATGTTCTTCTTTTCAGGTAAGTCTTGATCTGTGAATCAACAGGAATTAAGCTGTACTGACAAGTCTAATGGCAAGCTTGCAGCACTTCAAACTATTTGGCTCTAAGAAGGAAGTTCAAGTTTCTGTTGGAGAATTCAAATGTGGTGAACATATTCTTGGGTTTTAAAAATGTAAATATGCCACTATTTTTGTGATACTCAGTGAAAAGACCATATGGTGTTGATTGTATTCTTTATTTATTCCACTTGAGCTTGAAAAAGTTGTGGATCCCAAAGGGGATATTCTTAGGGTTTCATACCGAACACCCTGGGAAGTACTCCTTTCATAGAACAATTAAATAGGAGCTTGAAAAAGCTTGTGTATGTGCAGTTTGCATGGGTTAAGTTTCCAACAACTCTTCGATTAGAGAAGTTAGGGCCTGTTTGAGAGAAGGAGATTTCTCTTATAAATATTTGAAAGATTTAGTGGAAAGAACTCTAACCAAATTTTGGTTAATGGATCCTTAAAGGACCAAATCGCTTGAAAATTCTTGTGTTGCTTCTTTGCTATTCTAACTTGGATCTATGAATTGTAAAGAAATAGTACATTGTATCCATTTTGCACCAAATAGCTTCTGTTAAATTGAACTTTGCACTATTCTATAGTGTAAACTACATTGTTTTATATTGTTTAGCAACTACACATGTTTTTGTTAAGAACCAAGTTGACCAATTACCCCAAAAAGAGAAAAGAAATGCATCATTAGATCCCATCAACTTAGTCAAGAAGCCTTTACCTTAGTTGGAATCGAGGTGGCGACCTAAGAAGTTATAGGTTCAAGACATCAAAATCCCCCACCACCTTTGCCTTTAAGAAAAAAAAAAAAAAGAAAAAAAAAAAAAAAGAAAGAAAGAAAGAAAAGAAAGGAAGGAAAAAAGGAAAAAAATACTACTAGAATCCAAAAGGGATATGCATACTCGTAAAGGATTTGGATGTTCCTCAACTAAAGGTCACCTTTTTAGTGTGACAAATGCTTTACATCTAATAAAAAATCTAATATTTCATAGTCGAACAAAACACATGGCCATTGTCTACCATTTTGTTTATAAGTGGGTTGCTCAAGTTTCAATAATTGCTTCTTATATTCGCTCTTCCATACAACTTGCAAACATTCCCGCTAACCTGCTATTTTGGTTTGCTTCAGTTCAAACTCGAACTAACCATCCCTAGTTTGAGGTTGGAGTATAAAGAAAATTCAACAAACACCCAACATGCTTCAATTCAAAAACTAAGTGAATCTCTCCTATAGTTACTGAGCTTTTTATAAGGGATAGCTCATAATTATGCATAAGAATAGTGCTTTCATGTGTTACTTGTAATCTGTCTCACACCTCTTTTTTGGTTTTACATGATGAAACCTTTTTATATTCATTTTCACATAACCCAAAGAAAATCGTGGTCATAGATGTCACGTTTTGACTCATATTTTTCATTCAGTCTTGTCCACTCTCCTTCTGCCTTGTGTAACTTAATACCCCTCTTAACACTAGTCCAAAGTTCAACGTCTTCTAATATTATAAAGATCCTCATCATTTGTTTAAAATTTTTATTGCTAATGCCATCAAATAATGGTGGCTTATTATACACTATGATAGCACATGAATTGATTAACATTTTAATCTACTCTAAGTTGTTAGATCTTCCAATAAGGCATCTTTATTTGACACCAATTTTGACCTAAGTGACAACCTAAGATGAAAGGATTAAATTGGTTTTGGGATTAGGGGAGCTAATCAATTTTTAGCTTAACTAATCTATTCCTCTTAGGGCTATAAAATTTGTCTAATTAAGATTCACATATTTTCTTTCGATCTATGTACATGCATGTTGCTAAGTGATTTGTAATTAAAATATAACAGCACAAGAAAAAAGAAATAAGAATGTACATACAATTTAAGTTGTTCAATCCAAGTTCTAGCTTGGCACTTACATTTACTATATCCTAACTAGCGAGTCAAGAACTCTTTTCTTTATAGCTTAGAGATTAAAAATTTTCCACAACACAATCACTTTATTTTTCCACTCTAGGAATAAATTACAAACTCAATTTGCTCACACGAGCACATCACAGTACACCCACAACACTTGCAAAGTGAACAGACTCAATTTCTGCACACTTCGAGAAATCACAAGCATAACTAAAGTTTGGTGTTAGGTGTCCATACAGATACACACAACTAAAGTTTTGAATCGTACATAGTCAAGAATGAGTAAGTACTCATTTTAAATCTGAGACTTTTGGTTACTCGTTTATTAAATAAGTTAATAAACGAGAAAAGTATAAGTTTATACTCGTACAGTAAGTTCTCTTCAAGAAAGAATAAAAAAAAAAAAAACAAAGAAACAAAGAAAATTTTGGATTACTATACAAGCATGGTGGCTGGTTATATTGATTAGGTAAGTCAGCCCTTGTGTAGTTTAGTTACCACCTAACTATCGTTATGGCTTTTGCAATGTTTGGCGATGGTTGGCCAGGTGATTTAAACGTGGCCACAATTATATAACCCAACAAGTACGGTGGCTTGAAAACCCAGGTACAGTGGCGATTGGTGCAACCTATAGGGCTTGCCAATCCAATCGAGATCTTGAACTGGTTAAGCAGCAATTATGGTTGGACACTTAACTATCATCGCAGCCTCCTTTTTGTTTTTTCTTTTAATTTCTCATATACATTAGGAAAAATATTTTAAAAAAATTGAAGAGCATAATTTATGTAAAAAGCAGCCCCCCACAATTTACAAAGCAAAATGAGCCAACCACGTAAAGTTTGTGTTTGCTCGGAAAGTTCGTGTCGGTTTGCCATGCAATCACTACTGTCAAAATGTCAATCTCAACATCCCTATCCTAATAAATACAATGTGTCTACTACGGCTGTAGTTGCAAGGCTGCCAGGCAAACTATTGGAAGATTCAACTCTAGTAAATGCTTATGATTAGACTTTAATTCGTTGTTAACAGATATGTAATTCAGTTGCCAATTTTCCCTAAAACTAACAAGTCTCAGATTCAACACCCAACTCCCCCACAACTCCTATTTACTTAAAAAAAATGGTTATATCATTTTTATTGTAAAAAAGTAGGCTTTGAAGGAATTACCATCCCCTGGTCCCCCATTTAGCTACATCTCAACACGACAAACCAGGATATGTCCCACTATGACAACCAAAAGAAGCTTGTTGCTGATTAGCATGGATCTGCTCTGCCCGGAAGTAAAAAGAAGTAGGAATTCAAAGTCAGCTTCTGGCCTGACAGCGGTCGTCGCAAAAATGTCTCTCTTAGGACGGCTGCCGCCAAGAAACAGTCGATCTAAGAGAGAAAGGTGATACTCAAACATGAAAGTATTTACGAATTGAAAAGGTAGAACCTGTAGAAAGGAGAGAGAAAAGGAGTAGAAAAAGACTTTCTGGATGTTACTCTTCTATGCAATTCAGGACCTTCATTCTGCCAAGCAGAAAAGGAGAAGGGAGAACGTTTGAGAGTTGTAAATACTAAAAGATAACTACAATAATTTTAAATAAATCATTTACAATTTACACTCGTTATCCTGGCTCCACGATAGAAACAACAATACAAACAACAATTAGAACAATTGTGGTAACTATATATGCTACAAGAATGCCTCTAGCTCGCTCTGATCTTCTTGGAAGGCTTGGTGACTGCCATAAACACCGACACAAGATCGTCGGGAACTTCGAAAAACCCTTGTGGAGGCGGGCTTAGTTTTCTCCTTGCTGGCCGAGGTTTCTTGGGAGCCGGGGGGCATACGAAGGAAGACTTCAAGGTTTGGCCTGGAGACTTGGGTGTATGGCACTCCACAACATCTAAGAGCTCCTTTGCTTCATTCGGATCAGACAGTTCCGCAGCAAGGTTGGCGCTTCGAGCTATGGAGATAGTTCGTATCGGCGTAACCGGCCGGAATTCTTCCAAAACTTCAAGACCCATTTGCCGCTAGAGGAAGTCCTACGATTAGGATAGAATTTTCCAGGTACCCTTTAAAAGGGAAGAGTATCTAGGTTATTTTGGAGTGTGTGTGAAAGAGAGAGAGAAAGAGAGAAGGAAGGCGTGCTGCGGCAATTGAGAGGGTGATGATGAGTGGTTCTGAAAGAGAGACAGATATATGGGGGAAAGAGAGAGAAGTGAATGGAAGTGAGAGTGAGGATGAAGGTGGGGGTAATGTGAGGGTACAGAGGGGAATGATGAAGACGAATAACGAAAATGGTTGGAAGGGAGTGGCAAACAAGAAAGAGAAACATTAAAGAAAATTGCGTGCGAGGCGTGGGAGTGAGTGTTAGATTTTTTAAAAAAGGATGCAAGCAGCCTTGTTGAGTAACTGACAAGCAGATTACAGATCATCCTCACTCTTCATGTGGTCTCTTGCAAGACTTCCCCCACTTTTGCTTTGCGCCTCCTTTTCTTTTACCTTTCTCACTTTCACTCACTAATTGCCATTTGCTTTTCTGCTTCACACAAGGTAAACTCCTATGGTCAACTTCGCCTTCCCCTTGTTTATCTGTTTTTGTTCTCACAACTAGCCTTTTCTTTTAGTCCTACTTTGTTCTTTTCTTAAAAAAAAAATCAACTCGAACGGCTGAGACGGTCGTCATTATTCCTCAGCGTTGATGTTAATATACGTAGGTCAAAGGGCACAATTATTATGGTGCTTGGCATATGCTGAAAATTCACACCGACAACCGTGCCAAGTGTTATCACCTTTGCTTTTATGTTTTTCTTTTTTACTCCTCTCGTTCTTCCTTCATTGGGAGCACAAATTATTACCCACAACCCAGTCATATCATTTTCAGGAGCACTCCCAAGCAATTCTTGGGACTGTTGCTATGATGGGAATGTCTGTAAAAGGGTTACCGTCCCGCCATGAATCTGCTACATAGGCTAACTGAATCATGCTCTTGATCTAGAATGCCACAAAATAGACTTCATACCATAAGAAATGCCAAGATATTAAGAGGGTTAAAAAGTCTTCTTCTTCTTCTTTTTTCCTTCACCCAAGAACCGATGTAGGATTAAAAAGTCTCCTCTCTTTATCTAAAGTTCAAAACTTTGGATTGAAGTTAGTCCTCGAAACCAAATCCCATTTCCCGTCAAAAAGGATTTGCTAACCATGGCGCAGATTCGCTGATCGTCGACCAGATAAATCATGCTGCATTATTTATTCGACAGTGAGCTCATTGCTCTTAGTGTAATCCATAATGCTGAAGATAAGGTAAGATTGCTTAGGATTGCTTAGGATCCAGATCTAATAATATATGGTTAAGGTGAGAGGCAAAAGCTGCAGCACGCACATGATGCTTAGGCGGTGGAAGTATAATCTTGTGATTACATGATCGACATGAGGACAAAATGATAAATTACTGGAATAACAATCTGGATGACATGTGAGAGATTGCTTTTACAGAACACACCATGCTTCTTGAGGAAGGAATTAATGAGAAGGAAGAACTCGGATCTACCCAGCAAAGACTACGTCGGAATAAAGGAATGTGTGAAACACGGTATTGCGTTTGCACTTATTTTCTTGTAGGCATGATTCTCATGAGCATCGTATACGCTTTTGTCCCCTCTCTCTCTCTCTCTCTCTCTCTTCCCTGTGATTGTTCGTGGCTCTTTCCAGACAACCACATGTTTCGTGGTTCCCGGATATGGGATCTTGCCATGCCCAATGTTCTCCTCACGGATGACTGATGAACTTACTTCTTGGATCCAGTAGATGAGACATTACAAGGCCAGCTGGAGAGTTGTGAAAGTTTGCACACATCATGGGCATGTGACCTAAGGAGAGGGGAATAGGAACCGATGGAAAATACGAAAATGTCGCCTCAGTTAAAACTCCATTTCTTTCCTCCATAGTTCTCCCACTTATGCTTTTCCAACGGTAAAACTATTGGTTTCTTAACTTTTTGTTTAAGGGATATTAAACACCCTTAAATGGTCTTCAATGGTGCAACTGCCAATGAGAAAATGGAAAGCTAACAAGAACACCCTCAGAGACTAACATCTACAAGTATGTCTTTGATCAAGCCCTACATCTTTACTTCCGGCAAACACATGATAAATCCAATCAGAGTAATGATGGAAAGACCAAACTGTCAAAAAAGTAGTTCACGTATTTATCACAGTCAACCAGAAAATCAACAGATGTTGTGAATCCATTCAAAGAAGACAACACAACCTTGTACCCAGAGACTAGAAGACTTTTTCCATGGGAAAAATGTAAAAAGAACTTTTACTACTAATAGATTCCATTTCCAGGAAGCCTTCCAATCACTGGAAAAACAATTTTCATGAATTCAAATGTAAAACAATCAAGCATTCTAAATATGTTTAGTCATGGCAGCCAAGGTCCATGAGGCAATATTGTCTACCCCAAGTTTTCCGTTCTAAAAGGGCACAAAATATAACAAGTCCTTTTGGCATCCTATTTATGAACACTATTAGCTAGCCAAGAAAATATCTCAAAAAATAATTAATATATTTAGTCACTACTTCCGGTAGCAGGAAAAGGAAGACTTATATACAATTGGAAATCAAAGAAAATTGTCTTCATTAATAATGCTTTACTCTTATAAGAAAGGTCTTTTCATATCTAAACTCTTCCCTAGCCAAAAATGTAATACAACTAGCCTTTCTTAACTCGTAAGAAGGGGAACCTTTTTAACTATCTATTAGAAGAGACATTCACCAAATCCCAAACAAACTCAAGAGGTGTTCGATAGTATTATGATTTATGTAATGAATTTTTTTATTTTTTATTTTATCTAAGTTTAATGATAGGAGAAAAAGATCTGAATCGGGCGAAACATCCTAAATCCCTTTTGCATAATTCAGATCTTATTTCAAAAAAGGAATTGATCCTCAAAACAACGGTCTGAAATTCATCCTTTTTGCTTGTAGCAAAATTAGAATTTTTTTTTAAGAAATAGTATTATCAAGGATACTTGGTGAAGATCCCTCTTTGTTCTTTTTCTTTTTCTATTTTTTGGGAAAGCAACCATTAAAAACTCTACTTATAAACAAAGAATCTTCAGAAATAAGACAGATTACATAAACTAGAAAATCATGATATCAGGAAAATATATAACCTTCAAAATAATGTTGTAGGCTTGAACCAAATCTATCTTTAGAGTACATATGGAAGAGTCCTTCAAATAAGTAAGAAACTGATTTGCCCAATTAGCCGTTATTGTAGCTATGCACTTATAGACAATGTTACTATAAGAAATTAATTGAAAGTCCTTAAGATATATCAAGTTCGGATTAATAAAGTAGTTGTAGAATAACATCTTTAAGTAGTTAAATTCCAACAAAAGAAAACAAAAAGGTTTATAACAATTCTTTGCCAAAGTACAATAATACAAAGGTACAATAATACTTAGAAGCCAGTCTTTCTTCTACGCTTGTTTATTGAATGACAACTAGAACATTGTCCTAAGTCTTCTTTTCATCATAATTCCGGTCTAGTGCCTATGAAAATTTATTTAGATTGTATTATTAATAAAGGTTATTAGTCCTCCTTTCAAAATATTTTTTCACATTGCATATTACTTAAAAGCCTTCGTTTTCTAACAATTGATGTGGTTTTAACTCCAAATTAGTCGAACTTTGAATCTTTTTTTTTTTTTTTTGGTTTTAAGGTAACTTTGAATCTTATTAAGTGAAAGTCCTTCAATGTACCTTTCAAATATAGGGCAGAATAATCGTCAAATACTTCTGTAAATTCCATAGCTGAAACTGATAAAAGAACGAAGAGGAAGGGATTTATGTACTTTTCCCATTTGGACCTTTTTTTATTTACTCAATCCCCCCGTATTCTTCTGTAAAATCTTCGAGTGATAATACCATGAGTTTTATAAATATATAACTAACACACTTTTTAAGCACTATGGACCATTATCAATATTCTAAGGTATTATTATCACGTGTCCTGAATTTTTCTATTTCTTAAGACTCGCGACCTTTAAAATAATTATTCTATCTTTGACTTTAAATTTGAAACCCGCTACAGATAAGGGAAATTTTCCTTGGCTAAATGATCGTCGATTATGACATTACACCAAGATTCTCTCTCTCTCTCTAAGCCATGATTCACACTCCTGTTTATGTTTTAGCAAACGAAAATTGTCCCCTTTCTTGCTCCTTGTTCTAACCGTACTTCAGCTTTATGATTTTCTTTGTCAAGTTGATTCCGTGTCAGATGAAAAATCTAATTTATTTTATCAGATTACAAGAGAACTAAGCGATGTAAAAAATTGATTATCTGTGCTCATATCCTTTTATATATATATATATATATAACTGGTTATTCATTTAAGATAGAAAGAAAATAAAACTCGTAGCTGGCTGTAAGTCTTCGTACAGAGGAGCAACCTTTACCTACAACAACAGGAAAGACTTTTGAGCAGGGAAAGAGTTGGGTCTCTTAGTCCTTGCTCTTTGCTGTGGTGCCGTCAATGAGGAAGATGGAGACTTCAAGTAAAAAAGGAAAATAGAAAAGAGTAGGGTCTTGCTCTGTTGTTTGGTGCTATCAATGTGGATGGAGATTTCCAAGGAATCCGATGAAGATGACATCATCAATACTAAGAGGTTTTAAATCAAGATAATGACTGCTCCAGACCCATCACATGCTAGCCCACATGGATGTCATCACCCACATGGAATGCATCAATATGGCACCTTATCATAAATAATTCTCACAACCAATTACAGTTGACCATTTTCCCAGTCCTTGTCCATTCTTACAGACGTCCAGAAGGCACGATTATTCATCTTTTCGAAAACTTGTATTCGAGGGAACTAGATTGGACACTAGTATCCAATCTTGATCGAGCTGAATGCGCTACTTTAAGTTTTGTCAAATATATGTAACTGTTTTTGGATCTTGTCACACGGGTTATGTCTTATTACAACTAAACAAGATAGGTGAGGAATCACGGAGATAATATTAGACATCATTTATAGCTTTAGCATCTTTAGTATTTTCTAGGAAAGGTCTATTAGTGACATTCGAGGTTCTAATTATGACTTTAACAAATTGCTGAATTCAGTTCTAGGACTTGCACTTGCATTGAACAATAAATTTTTACAATTTTTATTTCCTTCAAAGAAAGGTTATTCAACCACTCGTAAGTAGTGTTGACTTCTTCTAAAAATAAAGTTTAAAAGTAATTCATGAGCCTTTAAGGATTATTTAACTACTGTTAGAAACTTTTCAACGTCATTTAATAAATTATTTATGAATGATAAGAGTTTAATATGGAGAGATACTATTCTTGAAATGATGTTTAAATATTTAAAAAAAAATTCCTAACTAGTTAATCTTTAAATTAAATTTTAAGTATTCTAATATATAAGACATGAGCCCTTTAAAGCTCAGTGCAGCTGGGAGGATTTCCTCATGAGTGGCCATGGTTTAAGCTCCCCTCCCCTCCCCTTCCCAATAAATATAAATAAAAAATATGAGTCCCTTTAAAGACTTAAAACTATTTTAATAACTTAAACAAAATTACATAGTAACCAATTTTACAGTAAAACATATCATAAGAATTGGACATTTTTTTTAGCCTCAAGATTTAGTGCAAGTCAAATTTTCAAGAAACAGTTTCGTAATTTGACATGTAATCTTTAAATTCATTAATCCTAATTTTTTATCTCAATGTATACTAACGAATGAGATACAACAACTTAATATGACAATTGGGCCTTTTAAATATTATAAACTTTAAGGTGGCAAATCCAAATATTTAGTTTAAAGATATTGTTGAGAGTTTTAAAATACCATGATAGATTTACATCAAGCAACCGAAAAGGGGAAAAAAAAAAAAACTATTATCATTTCTCCCAAGAAATGATCCAGCTGATCATAAGCGGTGGACAAATATCAAAAGGTCGTGTCGGGGGTCGATGAGAAAAGAAAATTAAACAACATTAATGGAAATCCCACATGCAAATGAATTATAAGTTTTGGTTAAAGTTACAAATATCCATTATTGAAGAATGGGTTAATTACAAGTATTTCTTCTTTTCTTTTGTTTTTTTCATCCCAAGCAAAGGAGTTGCAGTTAAAAATTTATAGAATTACTTAATCTGGGATAGGCAAAGGCACAGCAAATGGTTAACAAAATTTCTTAATTCCGTAAGCTTGAAATGGATCCCTAACTAGCATAAGGTTAGAGAATTCATGGAAATACTCTCTCTGGAACACGGCTCAGTCTTATCCACAATCTCAGCCATAATTGAGGAAAGACAAATGCAAATGACCCCGAAAGAAAGAAGGAAAGGAAACACCAGCTCTTTGCTGCCTCTGTGTCTTGACGAATGCACAATGATTAGGGGAGGAGAATCTTCTTGGGAAACGACGGGAATAAAATTTGGAATGCATGTGAGCAAGAGCAGCAGCTAACATGGGCTCCATCCACAGCAAAGAGGGGAAAAAGAAAGCACCTACATCTTGTATGGACAAAGAACAGAGTAGTTGGGCACCCTTCAGATATGTCTTTTATTGTTTCTACTTCGTAATCAGCAACCAGTGGTTTTACTGTTTAATTTAATCAACTTTGATCTGTAAACAGTGTTACGCAAATGCGCAACAAGTTTACCTTTTAAAGTGTTTCTTTATGAAGAGCACTGTACTTCTTTTTAAAGGTAGTAGCCGGAGAGAGAACTGTCTTTCGAAGGACATTGAACCTCCCCACATCAAGCTGTTACTTGGCTTTATTTAAACGAGTCTGACCAATTCCCAAAAGCAATTCTGGTTTTTTAAGGAAGGCAATACTTCCATGTGCAAGGTGACCATACATTGGACAGGTTAGTAAAAACCATTGCAGAGTGTAGATGATCAATTACCTAAGTGTAGAAAACTTTTAGTACCGTTACAAAGGCAGAATTTGGATGAGAATCTACTCATTCCAATATTGACATAGGTTCAAAATGCGTTAAGTCCAAAAAAACTTGTGTGGTCTTCTATCGTTTGAGGATCACAACCCCATGCTATAAGAGACAAAATCTTAAGATAAAATTTAAATAAAAAAATTGTCATTTAACTCATGACCGAATTTATAAATTAGACTTTAAGTTTTTTAATACTTATTTTTCTATAACCACAGATCGAAGTAAATGACCATTATAATTAACCCAAAATATAACTCCAGAGAATCCCCAACTTGTTCAGATTTAGAAGACCCTTATCTTTTCAATCCAAGCCTCACTCCTGAAAGCCTTTGCTATTGTTTGAATGATTGCCAAAGTCAAAAACCTTACTTGATGTCATTGAAGGAAATTCAAACCTCTTCTACTATTGGGTCCTTCTACTTGTTGCGCCGATCAAGCCCAATAAAATGAGCCACAGAGATTCACCCAAGTTTCTAAGCTCCAGTTCTTTGATCCAAACTGAAACTCTATATACATTAGAGCTTTCACGGACCTTGCATAAGGCTTCAAAGTCCTAGCAAGAGGCACTCAAAGCGAATGATCGTCCGTGTTCATTTCAAATTTACACTTGAGTGGGAGTAAGAGATAAATACAGGCACTACAAAGGTGCCATAATCATTTAGCTTGGAGTGGCTCAGGTTTTGCCATGCCTTGGCATTTCGAGCTTTGTGGGCTTTGACATGACAACGCAATCGGCAGCCTATTCTTCTAAGAACAGAAATACAGAACAATTGGTTTACTGTATTCTGGTAGATTGGGCTTTTATGGAAAAGTCAAGAGTTTGTTATACGGGCAATTCTATTTGAAGAAAGGGTACACATGGAGCTTATTTTGAAAAACTGGAAGCAGTATCAAGATACTAATTATTTTTTATCCGTCTTCACAGTTTGTTGCTCTCTGATTTGTCGTGAGCCTTAAGCAAGGTGAAAGAAATCGTGGAAGCAATTCTCAAATATAAGGATGAAAATGGAGGAAGATAAAAGGTTTATCCTTGTGTGAAGTATACATGTAATTTGAATGTTTACCATATTTCCATACACAAGAAACTAAACGGCAACAATGCCAACGCCTCGGGTCAGGAGACCTAGGCTGCTAGAGCTTTGTTCTTCTTATAAGATGAACTCTAAGCATGAAGTAGGTGCAGTGGATTCGTGTTAATCAGTTGCCATTGCATGGCATGATGCGAAAGAGGCTTGTCAAAATCGAAGGAATGGCTTGACATAGGCGTAGTACTCATTGACACCTTCATTCACTTGGAAGTACTATAAGCGAAAACTCTGAGATTTTATATGTAAAGGTCAGGTGTCTTCTTGCCACATTGACGGCAAGAGAAAAAAGAAAGGGTAAAGAGTGAAGGTTTGATTTTTAAAAACTCCATTTCTAGTGCTACCAACACTAGCAGACATCTTGAGGTTTTGTCTCCAGTAGAACATCTAGATCCCAATCGGGTTTCTGTATCAGTTGGTAAACCCAAATTTCTCTCGTACATCTCTAGTTCAATTTAAACCCATTGGACTTCAAATATTTCTCCGAGGACGCAAAAAAAGATCAAACAAAACCGTCGAAAACTTGGCAAAACAGTGTACCATTTTGCATTATGTAATATCAAGAATGTCTTTTTACATGGCCAACTAAGTAAAAAGTTAATATGGAGCAACTTTCAAAATTTATTGATCCTGCTCGTCCCATCATGTACTTCAACAATCTCTTTGACTTTAAGCAAGCTCTTAGGGCATGACATCAACGACTTAGCACATTCCTTCTCAGCCCGGCTTTTATTGTTTCTCAACTAGACTCTTCTCTTTTCATACAACGAATGAAGCACTATAATATTCTCTTACTAGTCTGTGTAAATAATATTATCCTTACAGGTTCTCCAACTGCACTCGTCTCAGTACTCATGACTAGTCTTTATAAAAAATTTGCAAGTCCTATCTATTTTTTTCTTGGTATGAAAGTTCAATTAATAGCCACAATCCTTTTGCACCAAGCCAAAGTTACTTCAATAATCATTGCCCACATGAATATAAAGGTTGCTTAAGTAATTTCTACTCCATGTCCACCTAACTCCACTCCATTGCTCCATGAAGGAGACCTTTTCCTAGATCCCACTCTTTATCAGGCATTATTAATGCTATTTAGTGTCTAACTTTAACATAATCGAACATCACCTATGTTGAGAACTCTATCAATTAATTCATACATGCCCTTACTATTCTTCATTGGCAAGCAATCAAAAGAATACTATGTTTTTTGTTAAAAACTTCACACCATAGTATTTGCTTGACATAAAGTCCTTCCACATAACTCCTTGTATCCTTTTTAATGTTGGTTGAGCTAGGGACAAAAACGATTGATGCTCCACTACTAGCTTTTGAGTTTTTTTTAAGGGACTAATTATTGACTTATAAGGGAGTTAGTACCATTCTTTGACTCAAGTGGTCATTCAGAACTAGTTGTAAAATAATTGTCTAACTCAAGACATTGGAATTGATATCAGATAGAGAGAAGCAAAATAAAAGATAGAATTATCTTTGAAAATTAAGGATACATAAAACTTACCACTTTAGAATTCAAGGACAAACAATCTTTGGAAACTAAGGATATAAAAAACTCATCACCTTAGAATTTAAAGGTAAACACTCACCATTTTATTGAATGTAATTCTAAAGAGATATAGAGTAAAAATAGAACACTTACTACTCTATTGGAAGCAATTTCAAATAGATACAAAGTAAAAACATTCACTATTCTTAGAACAAGCCAAAGAGATACAAAGTATAGCTATTTATAGGATAGATACTCCTATTTCTAAGAAACTAATCAAAGAGAAGTAATTACATCATAAATGTTAGCATGGGTTTGCTAGATGGTAGTTACATATTAATTCATAGCTTAATGTCCCAAGATGGTCAAAGGTACTAATTGTTTTTAATTGTCCAAGGGATGGATGTCTTGAAACTTGATTCTAGTCAATGATGCTAGACTTAACTCCCTCTATGGATCATTAATGAGTGTATGAGTTTGGCCTAGATCCCATATTTTAGTTAGACAATTTGAACTAATTCTTGGGCTTGTGCAAGATCAATTTAGGTTGGTCCAAAATGGGTTGCATTGGAATTAGGACTAACCACCCAACCAATGTAGTCCCTCATGTCCACTTGCCATTTGATATGAGACTTTATGCTACTAATTAGGTTTCAAAAAGGTGTGCCTTAGTAATGGCTAGGTGCTTTTTGTGAAGGGATATGCTTAAATAACATAGTCAAATTAAAAAAATAAAATTGCATCTCTACTAATAGCTATAACTTTTGAACTAATAGTTGACACTTAAGCTAGTGTTAAGATGTGATTGTTGATCTTATGGGGGATTATCATCATTCTGTGACTCAATTGGTCGTTAATGACTAGCTATAAACTAATTACTTGACTTGTGACACCAAAATCAAAACTAACCACTCAAGTAGTGCAATCTTTTATGTCCATTTGTTGCTTAATACAAGGTTTACACCCATAAGTCATGCAAAAAGGTGTGCTTGAATGATGGCTTAATGCATGTTACAAAGAAATGTGCCTAAGTAACATAATCAAGTTAAAGGAAATAAAGTTTCACCTTTACTAAAAGTTACACATTTTGGTTTGGTAAGGGTACTCAATCCTTATACAAATTTCGTATTTTGT
This sequence comes from Casuarina cunninghamiana, assembly GCA_028551485.1. Classification (NCBI taxonomy): domain Eukaryota; kingdom Viridiplantae; phylum Streptophyta; class Magnoliopsida; order Fagales; family Casuarinaceae; genus Casuarina; species Casuarina cunninghamiana. The sequence goes on along the minus strand of CM052366.1, from coordinate 26,994,805 downwards.
TGTATTCTCATAAGTAATACATTGTTACATTATATTATGAGGGAGTTAGTATTATTCTTTGACTTCATTGGTCATTCACAACTAGTTGCAAATTAACTGCCTAACTCATAGCATTAAAATTAGGACTAACCACCTAATTGATGCAACAATCATGTCCACTTGCCATCAAGTATAGGGCACTATGCTACTAGTTAGGTTGCAAAAAGGTGTGCCCAAGTGATGGCTTGGTGGATGTTGTGAAGGGTTATGCTTAAATAATATGGTCAAAGTAAAGAAATAAAATTGAGTCTCTACTAATAGTTATAACTTTTGAACTAACGACTAGCACTTAAGCCCAATAATTGATATTAGAGTAAGGTTACAAGTTTAGATCCCCAAGCTAATGTTGGGATGTGATTGTTAACTTTATGAGGGAACAACATTATATTATGAGTCAACTGGTTGTTGATGACTAGCTATAAACTAACTACTTGACGCATGGCACCAAAATTAGGATTAATTACCCAATTGGTGCAATCTCTTATGTCACCTAATGCTTAATATAAGGTTTCTATGTTTTGTGATGTGAAAAGGTGTACTCAAGTGATCGCTTAGTGCATGTTGCAAAGGGATGTATTTAGGTAAGGAAATAAAGTTAAACCTTTACTAGTAATTGTAATTTTTCATTTGGTGGGAGTACTCGATCCTAAAACAAATCTCATTTCTTTGTATATTCATGAATAGGCAATTGTTACACGATCTTGTGGGGGGAGTTAGTACCATTCTTTAACTTAATTAGTTACTCACAACTAGTTCCAAATTAAATACTACTTAACATTAGAATCATGACTAACCACCCACCCAATGCAGCCCCTTATGTCCACTCATCATCTAGTATAAGGATTTATGTTACTATTTAGGTTGTAGAAAGATGTGCCCAAGCATGATGGCTTGGTGCAAGTTATTAAGGGATGTACCTAAATAACATGGTCAAATTAAAGAAATGAAATTGAGTCTCTACTAATAGTTATAACTTTTGGACTAATGGTTAACACTTGATCTCTATAATTGGTATTAGAGTAAGGTTGCAAATTTAGTCTCCAAGCTAATGTTAGAATGTGATTGCTAACCTTATAGGGGATTAACATTATCTTATAACTCAAATGGTTGTTGGTGACTAGCTATAAGCTAACTACTTGACTTGTGACACCAAAATTAAGACTAACCACCTAATTGGTGCAATCTCTTATGTCCATATGTTACTTAATACGAGGTTATGTGCTATTAGTTGTGATGTAAAAGGTGTGCTCAAATAATGGCATAATGCATGTTGCTAAGGGTTATGTCCAAGTAATATTCTAAAGTAAAAGAAATAAAGTTGCACCTTTACTAATAATTGTAACTTTTTGTTTGGTGGGAGTACTTGATACTAAAAAAAATCTCATTTCTTGGTGCTATCATAAGCAAGGCATTGTTACATGATCTAACACTAAAACTAAATTCAAGAGCCTTGCCTACATAACCTTGAAAACATATGGATTGATGTCTTCTTTATTGATCTCCAAGCTTTTCCTCTTGCCCTCCAACACTTTAATATAATAACATTTTGCCACTTCACCTTAAAGAGAATCTAGTCTTTAGTCCTTTCACAAAATGTGTTAAGAATGATTTCTACTTCAACTAGGAGTGTGTTGCATGTGGCCCAATATTCAGTCACTTTCTATCATTTATGGATTAGCTTATTGATATTTTCACCAAGGACCTATCTTCCTCTCATTTTAAAGTCGTCAATCCAAGTTCATAATATTTTCTTCTCCTTCAGTTTACGAGGGTATCAACAAATATTTCCATGTCAACAACCTTGTCACTATCCACATTAGCCTAGATGTCAAATCAACATTAATGGACACAAGATGCCACATCAACATGAATTGTCACATCAACTTCCAAATCTATGCCATGTCACTGTGCACATCATCCTTAGGCACCCTTTCCTCTGCTTTCTCCTTTACTTGCTTACGCCACTTGCGTTGCTTGCCTCACCTAGAAAGAAAAGTAGCTTGGGATTTCAAGAGCCTAATATTGGCAGGCAAATATAATGATTCCCTTCCTAATTCACAACAAAATTAATGTTATATTTTGTACTTATGATAGAAAGACTTGTAATCATAATGTAATTCATCAATTTGTGAATTGAAACAAATTCTCAAGCACCATTTGCTTACCATGTTCTTTGTATTTCCAAGAATATCCTAATTACCTTTTTTCCAAATGTAAGGTTTTAGTGTTTTAGAGTTTTAGATTTGAATGTACTCCTTTTTTATATTGAAATTTCTTCTTGGTTGTCTCATTGGTAATTTAAGTTTGTTAGTTTAAATCACATAAAATCTTGATATTTTTGTTTTTTACAATGAATATTCCCGGTTGAATTTAGTTGCAAAATTTTTACGTTAGTTTTAAAATCTTGTGTCCTCCTCGTTTTTATATAAGCATGCTAGGTTGATTTTAAAATGTAGGCATTGGTAAGACAAAGATTAAAGAGCATAAACAATATACTATAATTTTATTGGTCTAGTCCAAGCAATACTTGGCACCTATATTCATTCCTTTTTCTCCTAAGTGAGTTAAATAATCTCTTCCTTAACAACAACAATAATATACAAATAATATACAACCTCTATACGGTTTTTTAACAATTGGAAAAACTTCATAGCACTGAAATAGTTATATAACCAATATATCAACTAAAATAGCACTAGCAATACTCATATTACCTAAGAAACACTTGGAAAATCATAAATTTTGTAAAACCTTGAGCTTCTAGAAAACCAGGTTTTAACCCTAATTCCGTTTCTCACAAATTGGAGATATGAATGTATTCCTGATGGAAAAAATATGTGTACCTTATTAAGTGTGAGAACCCATACAACATATTCAAGAAACACACCAAAATCAAAGAATGCACAAATTGACCGAAAGTTTGAGCTCAAGGATTCTACTTCAAACTTCATCAGATCTTCAATGATACATGTTTTTGAGCCCAAGGATTTTGAATTTGTATTATCTAATTCATGATTCAAAGTATCCTATAGTCCTTTCCCCGGAAATACATAAATGTATTAACGGTGACCTTAAGTCCTTAAATTATGATTTTAGTTGGAATATTGAAGTTGAAGATTGCATAAGCTGTTACGCATGAAATGAAAAAGTTGTTTCTTAAAAGAGATACTCGGACAACCACTTGGGTCTCTCTCTTATCTCTCTCTCTCTCTTTGCTTCTCGAAACCAAACTTGTTTAGATTCCTCCATTAGTGTCCCCATATGCGAACAACCACAATATCCTCTCATGCAACTCGCATTAAACAAACATCTGTCAAGGAAAAACCAATAATTAAATCATCATCACTAATCCAATCGACGAAACGAAAGTCGTCTAGAACAGAAAAACTTGGATCTTTTCGAAGGAACCTAAATGATTAAAATTTCCTAGAATTCTCTAATCCACTCAACAAGACTTGTCTGTCTCATTTATCGTGGGAGCACCCACTGTCCTTTGATAATAATTCCCCCAGTATTTTTTAGTTATAAACTCTAATGGAGTATACATCAGACCTCCAAAACAGCCCAGCGCACCAAAAGTCAACGAACAACCCCACATCTGAAATAGCTGGCATGGGGTCCACCCGCATTAGCTCCATTGACCCTCTGCACGCAACACGACATAAAAATTAAAGATATTCGGACTCCACAAACGCGACTGGGCCCCACCACAAACCTTTTGACTTTTAGTGCCACTTGACCCGATTTCAAAATGAAAAGAATCCCCACCATGAAAGATTCTAATCTCGACCGGACATATTCTGATAGATTGTGTTTTTAGGCGAAAAAATATATATATATATATATATATATATGTGGGAGCCGTTTGTGCTACGCTGTTTTGACTTTCATAATTAGTTCTTAGGTTCGTTGAGCAATTATTTCATGTATGAGTATTTTACACTTTAAACTTGACTTTCACAACTATTTCTGGAAGATAATTATGAATATCTTGAGACCATTGCTTAAAAGGGAGATGGCTAATGAGTACTTAGGATTATTTTTATTTTTATTTTTATTTTTATTTTTATTTTATCATAACTAAAGTCAAACTACTAAATTCCTCATTATTATTTTGACAAATCATCCATTGACTATCATTTTGTTCTCGTCAAACTAATAAAAACTGTATATTGTTGTATCCAAATACATGCTTCCCTTTCACCTTAAGCAATTATACCAAAAAAAAAAATTGTATTAGAGATTTACTTTTCATTTATCACCCTCTACTCTATATAAAGATATGCTTTATGATGATTTCAACCTTAAAATAAAATTAAAAGAAATTTATACTACATACTTATCATTTATCCCTATAACATAATTTTTTTTTATTCTTTCTAATAATAATAAAGATGCAATCACCTTTCTTTATCGAATAACAAATAATAATGGAAGGTAGATTTTTACATGTTTTATTTTTTTGGGATAATTGTTTATATGGTGTAATGACATGATTTTCTTTGTGTATTACAGAGAAAATGATAATTGGCAAGTCAACTATAAAGATTAATAAAATTTAAGTGTTTTCAATTGTTAAAACAAAGAAGTGTGCTTGTAGTTGTTTGGTAAGACTTGGAACTTTTGAGGAAAAGTTTTAGGTTAAGCAAAGTCAATCATGTAATATATGTGCGTGTACGCGCATACTCATGTGTGTCTTTCCTCTTAGATTAGAATTGTATAAAAACTTTATGTCCAAAATTTTCAGGTCAAAATAATGCAAAAAATTATTAATTTTAGTGAATTTTTTCCAAAAACTTTACATTGAAAATGCAATTTTTTTTCCAAATTATGAATTTCAAAAAGAGATTGTATGAAATGTGCAATTGTTAGGAGTACATTCAAAAAGAGATTAATAAAAGATATTTCCCATACTATAATTTAACCTTATAACTTTTCTCTTCAAATAATGACAATTTCTAAAAACCTACCGTATAAAAAATAATATCGTGGTACATGACTACTACCTAGTTAAAACACTTAATTGCTCTTCCATCAAATTCAAACTAAATAGTCTATGTCCCCAGTCAATCAAGATAGTTGAATTAGTTGTATTGGTTGTTTTGGTTATATTTCTTTAAAGCCTTTGATTTGACCTTATATGAAATCGTGAATACTTACAAAATAAGTAAATCTTAATAAAATAATATTAAAAAAAATTTGTTAAGGCTTGGATTCTTGATTGCTTATTGAGTTAAACTTAAATACATATCATTCGGTCACATTCAACATATATAATCCATGGCTCCAAGGCATCAAGACAGTTGTATTTTACTCCAATCTATTCAATAAAAAAAATTAAATGAACCATTGAACTAACCTTACATCAAAAAATAGATACTAAGAGAGTAATTTTTCTCTTAAAAAAAGTAATTTGAAGAAGTATTCTAATTTCATAATATGCATCACTCGGTCGAATTGAACGGAAATAATCCATGTTTCCAAGAAATCAAAGTAGTTGTATTTCATTTCATTTGTGGCTCCAGAATTTACATAGAAGCCCCTCACCAGGCTCACGCAGAGCAGTTGACTGTTTTTGTACCTTTGACCACCTTATCTGGCAAAACTAGCGACACAAGCTCCGGTGACAGCCTAGCGTAAAGGCCGGTTTGCAGCCGTTCGATTAAGAAGGATTGAAGTCCAGATCACAGCGTATTTTTCAAGCGGACTGAAGCACGAAACTCGCAGCCGGCATCGGAGGATGCGGGTGATGATGCTCCCCCTCGTAGGTGACGATCAGCATCTTCGGATCGTCTTGCGCTCGCTCCACGTGCTTCCTCGCGGGGCATCCTCTTACGCTACTGCACTTGTAGTATCCTCTGCACGAGATAACAAGGTTACTAAAACCTTCATAGAAGCCTTAGGAATCATTGACGGGTGAGGAATGAGGAGTAGAGTAGTACCGTGGGTAAGGTGAGCCCTTGATCGGCTTTTGACCGTACTTTCTCCAGGAGTACTCATCCGGCGGTATATCGGCGATCTTTGGGCTTATTGCCGGGACTCTGACGCTCCTCTTAACACGGGATTTTCTGAAAACACGAGAGGAATACGTTTTTAGAAATTGATTTTCCAATTCGAACTTTTATGAAAATCGCGTAACAAAATTTTGGCTAAGAAAATTAATCCATACCTTCTTTTGGAGCAATGGCAACGGCCGGAGGCGGAGATTTTACCGGCTGAGAGAGAATGATCTATGTGGCACTTTCGTCTATGAGATGAGGAAAGAGGGGGCTTCCCGCTTGAGATGGCAGGGGTTGGAGCTATAAGGAGTGAGGAACCCTGTTTACCATTGGAAACACTGCCGTCTCCGGTAATCGACGACATAAACGATGACGTCGTGGAGGACACCGGTGGACTGGCCGTTAACTTCGGCTGCGACTCCACAACAGTCTTAGTTTCGGGAAAATCGAGAGTTAAGGTTTTTTTAGGCTGTTGTGACAGGATCTCCGAGGGGCCCGATTTCCCCGGTCCTGCGTAGGAGGACGTACGGTTCGACGGTCCACGGCGGAACCGGGCGTGGCCGGTCCGGTTTAGGATGGAGATTACTCGTTTGAATTTGGAGACGGTGAAGTCGGTGATGTCTCGGCAGTCAAGGCCTTGGGAGGTTTGATGGGAGAGTAAGCAGATGAGATGCTCCATGCTCTTCAAACCAGCCGAGGCCGCCTCTTGTACAGCCGTCCGATCGTCCATCTCAGAGACCTCGTTCAGATCTATCGCCATGAGGAAAATCAGAGAGAACCAGAGCCTTGGGAGAGAGAGGGTGGGAGGTAGGGAGAACGAAGAGAAGACGATGTGAGGTTGTGAGAAGGAAGAGGGATGGGGTTATAAAAGCTAGGGGGCTGGCAAAGTCAAAGAGGTTTCGTCAATTCAGGGGACTTTAGATTGGTTGGACTTTTTATGGTGCAGTGAAGAAGAGGACAAATTAGGGGCATTACTGGGGAGGTTCAAAGGGTGTTGGTGGTGGGGTCCCATATCGGGAAAAACGAAAGTAAGAGGAAGGGAGGGTGTGTTCGCTGTAACGCGCTGGCCCTGTGGAAATAGTCAATGGCAAGGCTGGTGAAGGTCATGATGATCACAGTGCTCGACAGTACTGGTATTGGGTAGATCTCAAGATCTTTTTTTCCTTTCTTGTAATCGTGGGATTTCCACAATTACCACTTTGACCATAGAGGGCCCTCAAGACAATCAATACAGATCTATCGAGATCTTCAGCACTATTGGCTCCAGGTCAACGTGTCCGGGTTACAATTCCTGCACGCTCACCAACTCTGGCACGTTTTTTCTCCGCTTTGGTCACGTCAATCCGCGGTCGCATCTTCCAAGTTCCAGGAATAGCGTTCCAGGAATACCATTCCAGGTTTCACCTCTCTGGTAAATTGGTTTGAATTTAATGACTTGAAGCAGTCAAACCTCGGTGGCCTACCTCGCAACAATCAGGAGCGTTTTTCCTAGATTTCCTCAAACGAGGAGTTGACTGGTTGACACGCTTCCATCGCACGTCTGGAACCTAAGAAAGAAAGAAAGAAGATGGAGGGAAAAACTCAGCTTCCTGGCGGGGCCCAGGAAAAATATTGTACCTTCGGAACTGTTGACCAACCTTATCTTTTTGTCAACTTGATCTAACGGCATGCGATTAAAGCGGTCGGATGTGTCTCAAGTGATCTGACGGCTACATGGAAGTTGACCCAGAAATAAAAGCAGCTATTTTAGTCATTCACACGTGGTTTTGGAATTCAATGTGTGTGGTGGGTACGAGGACAACCGCGGATTGGATGAAAGGGAGATGGGTTGTTGGAAGGTAACGTGGAGTTTTTGACTAGACAAACAAAACTAGGGGTGTAGGTTTAGTGCAAAGCCTGTTGGGATCGGTCGCCAAATATCTAAGTCGAATCTTAGGGTTAAGTAGCTTAGTCCCAACGGAGGGCATAACCTTTGGGTGAAGATGGAATCTATTATTAGCTGGAGGAGCCGAATATTTTCTACAAGAAAGAAAAAGATTGGGCGGGAGAGAGAGAGAGAGGAGGACAGCACATAAAGGATTAAAGGAAACATAAAGCAAAGTCAAACGATTTGAGTTTCCTTCTTTAATGATAGTTTCATTAATTAAAACTTTTATGGTCAAACGTTTGAGGTTTTAAGAAAACGTTTCAGATTCCTTTTTCAGGGAAAAAAAATTGGATTTTAGAAAAACAAAATTGGAGTAAATTTTCTAAAATTTTGAGGAAATCAAGACATTTTTCCATTAGGGTCTTACAGAGATTAAAGTCCATTTCAGGTCGTCATAGGGTTTCTAAACTTTTTCGGAATTTTTGAGGACGGCCTGGCCTCTCCATATCATTGTATTTTCCTAATAAACTCTTTTTGGGTTTTCAAGAAAATAGAAAAATTTCTTTGTACTTCCAAAACTAGAAACATTTTGAATTCTATACACAAAAAATGAATTATTAGTTCATTGTCAATAGAAAGAAAAAAAGTAATGTCAATAGTCAACTTGAGAAAGTCTAGCGTTATAATAGGCATAGGAAACTCGTTTTGGTTTTTTCCTTAAAGAGTAAGAGTACCATAGGAGACTCTAAAATAAATTTTCTTAAAGTCAATAGGAAAAGAAGTAGGTTAAGATAGTTGGACATAAAAAACAGTAATGCAACTCATACCAATAAAGAAAACATAAAATAATATACCATAACTGAAAGTCATCTAAAAACAAAACTAAAGAAAGTATTGACGAAGAGAATAAGTTACAAAAGGAAGATCAAGGTTCAAACAAAATGCCCAAATACAAGGATCTTAGATTCATATTAGTTACTAATGGAAGATTAACAATGGATGTTTAATACCATTTTCAAATTGATACAGTAATAGAAGGCTGATTATATTGCAAGAGATCATATGAATGAGAATTTTGCAAATATTTTGACAAAAAGCTATTGTAAAGAGAAATAAGTTGGCTCAGACCATCTCTTGGTTTGAGCAGAAGTTCTTTCGGACTTGATTTGTTTTTGAAAAATGAAAACGTAAGCAGCATGCATGTTTTTGTAATCTTTAAACTAGTCTTTAAATGTTACTGTTAGACTCCTAATAACCTAAGAATTAGAATTCCTGATACTCTTTTGGTAGGATTCTTGTACCATGAATATTTCTTGCTTTAGTTATAATCCTAATTTCCTTAGGAGAGAATTATTCTTGCCTTTAGATTAATCCCATGTAAAGAGGCCTTAATTATTACTTTGACTTCTTACTTAGTAGTACCTTTCTTATGCATGCCTTCTAAATTCTATCAATAATAGTTAGACTTGTTGGTATTGATCAAATTATTTCAAATTCAACCTTATTTTGCTGTTAGTTATTACCTTCACTCGGTAATATTAGCATTAGTTACTTTAAATTCACATTTATTATATTGTAGGTATCAACTTTAGTTGCCACCAATAGTTGAAACCAAAAATATGAGGGCAAATAAAGATGAAACCCAAAAAGAAAAAGGAAATAAATCAAGAGTTCAGAAAGGGCAAATCAAGAAAACCACAAAGGGGTAAAAGACTCACAATAGAGTGAAACTATATGGATTTTCACATAGTTACAATATACTAATCTACAATTTGTACGAAAGGTAGTTACAAATCCACATAGTTTTGTAACTATGTTCACACAAATCCCAAAGGGGTAGTTATCGCTAATTCAGTTTAGTCATACAAACAAATCCACATAGTTTTGTTTTGGAGATGATTGTTTATCAATAATAAAACCTTGTAAAATTCTTCAGTTATTGATGAAGCATGAAGATTGTAAGTAATACCCATTGTTAATGCTTCAATTGTAAATGTTTGTAACCATAAGTTGTTCTTGCTTATTAATCTATGCAGATGGTTACGTAATGGGAGTCAACTTTCATCACTAAAATTCAAACCCCAACCTCTTCATGAACATGTTCAATCAGCTTTAGTACACGAAGACAGATTTAGGTTTTACGTGTTCAATTCTAACCAACTTCTGTTTTTGTGATGGTGATATTATGGCTCTGTCAAAAGTTACTTACCTAACATAGTAGAAAAATAACTGGTCCTGGAGAATTAGTAACAAACTTTGGCCATGATTGCTTTCAAATCGATAAAATTTGTTTTCTTTGAGATAATTAGTGAATCATCAAAATTTGGCTTGCAAGACCATGTTTATGAACTCCATCTTGTTTGCCTTTCAAGCTTTTTGGTCTTCTCTCTTTATCTTTCACAAATAAGTGAAGAAGGTAGAGCTAGTTTTTCTCAGCTTGGGGTGTGAGCTCAATTATAGACGACTTGATATTGCTTTGGCATACATCTCTGTTTAGAAGGAAATTGACCTTTGAATAAGGAATTAATGTTGAAGAAAAGCCCTTGAGCTCAGAAATAGCTAGTCTAGTTAAGTCTTAACTATCTATTGTATAACAAATTCTAACAGAATTAACTAACTGAAGTCCTTATGTTATTCTGTTATACAAACTGTTGTAACTATAAATAGATTTGGAACTTCCTTCTTAGGATAGCTATATTGTCTATATAAACACTAGAAGCCACTATAATTATTCAGATTAAGCAATAAAGCATTCAAAGTCTTGTATACCTTCTCCTCTCTTTGGCTTATTTTCAATATTCTTCTGGTATCGAGAGCCAATGCCTTCTTTTCTACTTCTCTGCTCCTGCCTCTACTCATGGAAGATAAGCTCTCTTTTCCTTTTCCTACGAGTGTTAATATCGCCAATTATATGTCTCTAAAGCTTAATAAATCCAACTAGATTCCTTAGGCAATGCAAATGGAATGTTTCTTTCGTGCATATTGCCTCACTAGCTTCATCACTGGAGAAACTGTAACTCCTTCTTGCATGAAAATTATTGATGGCAAGGAAGTTTCAAATCCTGCCTTTGATCATTGAGAGCAAATTGACGATCAGGTCCGCTCTTAGATCATCAGCTGTCACTCTGAAGAAATTTTGGGCCTTGCTTTTGGTCTCAAACATGCAGTCGAAGTGTGGTCCAAGGTTAGTGACCACTTTGTTTGACAAATTGTTGCTTGTGAGTTTGAGATCTAGACCAAATTGTAGAATCTGCAAAAGGATGGCAAATCCCTACCAGATTACCTTGATGAATTTCAACTTTTATGCAATCAACTGAGCATTATGGGGAAGCTGCTCAGTGATTTAGATAAAACATTCCGCTTACTGCAAGGCTTAGGCAAAGATTATGAGTTTTTTCTTGCAACAATGTTCAGACCCCCGATTCTAGCATATGATGATGTAGTAGCTTAGTTACAAGCCTTTGATGCTCGTCACATATGATATTCTCCTACTCTTAATCATTCAATAGCCTTTTTCATTTAAAGAACAACTCGTTCTGGGAAAGGTAGTAACCATGGGAGAGGTAATTCCTCATTTTCTTCTCAAGGCCGTGGTTTTCCATAGTCAACACAGCATGGCAGGAACACTTCTCTCCCTTCCTCCTCTTCCTCCTCTACCTCCAAATCCACCTCCACAGAGCCAATCACTTGTCAAATATGTAATAAACCCGGGACATTATGCTATGGCATGTTACAAAAGGTTTGATCATGCCTTTCAATCCTCAAATGTTCCTCAGGCTCTTGCTGCCTTGCATATTAATGATTAGTCTCTAGAGATTGAAGATTGGATTCTAGACTTAGGAGCCAATGTTCATGTTGCCTTTTCCTCTCCTTGCCTTAGTATGGTTTTGAGAAAGTCCAAGTAAGGAATGGTGAGTTCTTGGATATCACTCATATTGGTTCAGGTGTACTTTGTAGGGTTTATGGCTATCCAAGAAGGGGGGGTTGAATTGGATATTTAGAAACTTAGCTAATTTCAATATTTCCCTTTTTGATTTCTTTATAGCAATTACAACTAGATAAAATATCACAATAATAATAAAGTATAAAAGAATAAATCAGATCAGAAAATTCACAATCAAGAATTTCACGATGGTTTGGCACTTTTCACCTACTTCCACCCTTTTCTCCTTCAACTCAAACCGAGTTGAAATCTACTTTACTTCAAACAAGAAGAGCACCTCTCCTTCACCCCGCAACTCCTCAAAAGGTGTTATACAGCTCACGGTTACAAGGTTAGGTTTACAAAAACCTTAATACATCAAGCTCATTCCTCAAATATATGATATGAGTAAGGATTTAAGCTTATCAGAGAGCTAATTGAATGTATACAGAGTCAATTCAAGCTCTAATCTCGAAAGCCCCAATTTCATAAATCTAGGGTTTCGAATTTACAATAATCTTTATGTGCAAATAATGTTATAAGTAATCTAGCATATACAAAGATTAATCTATCAAATGATATTCACAAGATAACAAGTTTAGGGAATATCACCGAAGATTTCCTTTTCCTTCAAATGTTACCGAACACGGTAGTAAGAGCAAATCAATGAGGGCTTTTATCTCTTTTGATCAAATCAGCAAGAATATGTCTCAGCAAGCACAAATAGTTCATCCGAAGCTCCCTTTTATAGCAGGTACTCAAATGTTGAACAGATTAAGGTTTCGATTCAAACCTTTTTGAAATCCTTCCGTTGAGATTTGATGGATACAACGTTGTACTGATGCAGATGATGATTTTCCAACAAGATAACCGTTCTGACACTCAGTCCCTCACCATTCTTCCCGTTGGAGCTGGCGTCGCAGGCGAGAGATCGAGAGGAGAAGGACAGCTCTAGGTTAAGATATGCGGCTAGGGCTTTAGGTGTTCAATCATAAGAGCTTAAGCTCTTATCTGCTCAAGACGCTGCCGTTTTGGATAAGTGAACTGCGCTGGGCTTGAAACTTCGCGGGCTGAACTCTCTTCACGGGCTTAACATATATATAAGTTTCATGTACCCATATATATAGATATATGGTCGGTCCAATGAATATGTATGCTCCATTATCATAATCTTATGCTCTTCAAATACACCTATAAGCATACCAATTCCAAGTATCAAAATTCTTTTAACATAGCCAATAATGTAAATTAATCTATTAATTAAGATATTAATAGAGTACATCAAATTGGCTTCATTTTTTATGTTTGATAATAAAATGTAGGAACCCGGCTACTTTATAATATCATCAATTGATATTATAATTTGCACACCTTTTACTTCCTTTGAGTTTTAATATGTGCACTCATAATTTCATATATTCTATTATTTATGCAAATATAATTTTATATTTAACATATATTCAAATAAAATTTTTCTCAATCAAAACATACAAGCACATGATTTTCAACATACTTCCACAATCCAAAATTCCTTTTCATAATGTTCTCATTACTCCTCGAGTCCAGAAAAACCTTCTTTCAGTTTTTAGATTAACCTCTGACTATCCTTGTTATTTCCTTTTCACTAAAGATCATTTCTACATCAAGTACCTGTAAAACCACCAAACACTAGCGAAGGACATTAAGCATAAAGGCATGTACTTGCTTCTTGAGAATAAATTTCAAGTTCTCTTCTCCACTAGGCAATTCTTAGCTGATTCAACTACTTGGCATCGTCGGCTTGGCCATCCATGAGAGAAAATTTTGAAATCTCTACAACATAATAATGAGATCTCAGTCTTTTTCAACATTACTTACTTTTGCAACCCCTGCCACCTCAGTAAAAGTAGTAGATTGCCTTTCACTACCTCAGAAACTCGAGCTAGCCATCCCTTAGAGAAGGTTCACAGTGACCTTTAGGGGCCTTCCCCTCTACCTTCTCATCACGGTTTTAGATACTACATTCTTTTTGTTGATGATTGTACCAGATTCTCTTTGATATATCCTTTAAAGAAAAAATTTGAGGTGTTTTCATGCTTTGTAAAATTTTGTTTGTTTGTTGAAAAGCAATTTGCTACTCCTCTTAAGGTTCTACATTCTAGTGGAGCTAGGGAATACACAAGTACTACTTTTCAAACATACCTATCTGATCATGGTATCCATCATCAATTTTCTTGTCCTCACACGCATGCACAAAATGGGATGGACTAGAGAAAGCACCGACACATTATAGAGTTGCGTTTAGCTATGCTCTTCGAAGCATATTTACCTAAGACCTATTGGTTTGAGGCCTTCAACACTACAACATTCCTTATCAACCAATTGCCATCACCTCACCTATATAATACTACACCTTTCACTTTTCTATACAAAATTGAACCAAATTACTCCCATTTACGAGTCTTTGGTTGCTTATGTTTCCCTTACTTTCGGGACTACACCTCCAATAAGCTTGTTGAAAGATCCTTCCAATGTTTTTTTTTTTGGATACAGTGATATCCATAAAGGATATCGCTACCTTCATTATCCCACAAGCAGAATATACATCTCTAGACATGTGTTGTTCAATGAATACACATTTCCTCTTGCATAATCTCAAACACTCTCTTCATCTCAAATCATATCACCAAGTACTTACATGGATAGTTCACTTCCAAATCCTTGCGTACCTGTTTGCTCCACAACTAGTCCCTCGATTACTCCTTCTTTACCTACTACAACTTCATCACTTGCTTTCTTTACTCTTGTTTCCAACAATGTAGCAACTCTTAACAACATCTCTAAATCTTCTCCCCACACTAGCAAGGCATCCCTTAACAACATAAGCAACAATAATAATTTCTCTGATAATAGTACAACCTTGTTTCCTACAGAGCCTTCCTTAGTCCCGCATAACCACTTAGTCCATAATAACTATACCTCTTCTTCTCCTACATCTCACTTGTCATTGCCATCACTTGCTAAGTCCCTACTTCAGGACCTCTCATCGAATGCAACTATTGATTCACCTTCTTTTCATAATCAGTCTCAATTTGTTCCATCTCCAGCAAAAGGTAATCCATTTGTTACAACCAAGCCCACCTCATCTATTATTACCCGATCTCAACATGGAATAGTGAAACTTAATCCTAAGTATGCTTTGACCACATCTATAACTATTCCTTCCATACCTTCATATGTTACTTATACTCATCAGCATTTCGAATGGTTAGCTGCCATGAAGGACGAAATGGCAGCTCTTCAGAAAACAAACACTTGGAAACTCGTACCAAGGCTTCCCAATATGCATGTAGTAGGCTACAAATGGGTTTTTAAGCCTATGCTAGCAGCAAATGGCAGTCTTTCTTCGCTAAAGGCAAGACCAGTTGCCAAAGGATTCCACCAGATTGCAGGGCTTGATTTTCTAGACACCTTTTCTCTAGTAGTTCGTCCAACCACTATTAGATTAGTGCTATCATTAGCCACAATATAGTGCTAGCCCATCCTACAATATGATGTTTCCAATGCCTTCTTGCATGGATATCTAGATACTCTAGTGCTTATGGAGCAACCACCTGGTTTTGTTGATCCAAAAGCCCCTGATGCAGTTTGCCTTCTCAATCAAGCCCTATATGGACTAAAACAAGCCCCTAGGGCCTGGTTTGACAAGTTTAGCTGTTGCCTTATTGAATATGGATTTTTCTATTCTGCATTTGATCCTTCTCCCTTTATCTACAACTTTGAAGGCATGATCATCTAGCTATTACTTTATGTTGACAATCTTCTATTTACAAGTAACTTAAATTAGGCTATTACCACACTAATCAATCACTTGCCGTAAGAATTTCCTTTAAAAACACTCGGCAAAGTTCACTTCTTTTTAGGCATTGAGGTTGTTTATATCTCGGGTGGACTTATCCTCTCACAAAAAAAATTCATTCTTGAGATCCTCCACAAGGCATCTATGTTATTCTACAAACGTACTACCACTCCAATGGCCATAAAACCTCCTGTCCTTAAGCACTCCACTCAGGCCTATGCTGCTCCCTTTTTGTTTCGTAGTATACTTTGTGCTTTATAGTACATGACTATAACTAGACCGGAGCTTGCCTTTCTAGTAAACGAACTTTGCTAAAACTAATACAAGAGAGTATTGTAGTACCTAAGAGGATCAATTTCCCTTGGTTTAACAATCCATTCAAAAAGCTCCTTAAACCTTTGTGGATATAGTGACTCAGATTGGGTAGGGTGTAAGAACACTCAAAGATCAACATCAAGCTACTATTTTTTATCTTGGGACTAACCTTATCTCTTGGAACTTTAAAAGACAAACTACTATGGCACGGTCATCAGCTGAAGCTGAGTACAGATCTCTAGCATTAGTTGTAGTAGAATCTACTTGGTTATGTGCTCTATTACGAGACTTAGGCATTTGTCAACCTCATGCCACCACTATCTTCTATGATAACCTTGCAACACTCATATTGACTACCAAACCTACATTTCACAGCAGAATGAAGCATGTTGAGGTTGATGTGCACTTCATCCGTGAAAAGGTGGCTTTAAATTTGATCACCACTAAGTATATTCCTACAAAAACAGCAAATTGCAAATGTCCTAACCAAACCTCTGCCAAAGGCCTTGTTTCAATCCTTTTGGAACAAACTTGGACTGCTTCCCATTCCAAGTTTGAAGGAGCCTGATGAAGGAAAGCCCCCAAGCTCAAAAACAGCTAGTCTAGTTAAGTCTTAACTGTCTATTGTATAACAAATTCTAACAGAATTAACTAACTGAAGTCCTTTTGTTATGCTATTATACAAATTGTTGTAACTATAAATAGATTCGGAACTTCCCTCTTAGGCTAGCTATACTATCTATATAAACACTAGAAGCCATTATAATTATTCAGATTGAGCAATACAAGTATTCAGAGTCTTGTATACCTTCTCCTCTCTCTGGCTTATTTTCAATATTCTTCTATTAAACCATTTATACTTTGCACATCTAGCTTGTTTGCTCAGCAAGCACAACTCAATTTATTCTTGCTAAATGAAAACTTACCTCATCAAACAAAGGAGCTGATGGAAGATGAGGCATTTAGAACTGTGTGACATAGATCGGAATAAAATCTGCACGAGTATAATAGGACTACTTAGAGAAAAAGTTCAATTGTCATCTCCTCTGCCAAGAGTGTCTAGGAGGTAATCCGGCCCTAAAGAAGATTGGGCCAAAGTGGGGTGGTCGCAAAAGTATATCAAAGCATGTCACAATCCCTTGTTTATCATTAAGAAAACATTTAGCACCCCGGGATATATTAGCGCCAGTTGAAATCACTCTTGACACGAAAATCGTCCTCTAGGAAGCCGTGCAATAAAGTGGTGACGTTCTTATGTTCTCTTATCCTTTTTATAATAGTGTTTGGCATCTCCTTGCAGCAGTCTGATTCATGA
Source organism: Casuarina cunninghamiana (assembly GCA_028551485.1). Taxonomy (NCBI): domain Eukaryota; kingdom Viridiplantae; phylum Streptophyta; class Magnoliopsida; order Fagales; family Casuarinaceae; genus Casuarina; species Casuarina cunninghamiana. The sequence continues at coordinate 26,977,510 of CM052366.1, read as the reverse complement.
AAAAGAAAAAAAAAATCTTTTGATATTTCATTAAAGTGTAACTTTACATTCTCGCTTGTCTTTATCGTGATTTGCTTCCTTTTATTGTTCCATTAGACTTCTCCACTGTTGTTACGTCTTTGACCATCCCAGATGCACGTCTTTCATCCCAGCCAATTATCTCACTTCCGAAGTCCATCATGCTCATTACCAATATGATATATAATCTGCTAACTGTAAGATAGTTGATGATTGTTTTGGCTAACTTGCCATAACATATTACATTTTAAAGTATATGTAAATTTGTTCTGACCAACAGCAGCTCCACGGTTTTAGTTAAATTATTATAAATTTGAAAGTTGTTAATTACAATCCCCAGGCAAATACTGACCTGCCAATCGTACCGAGATTTTATTTGATTAGATGTGCTGAATATTATCTCGAAGAATCCATCTTTGGAATTGCAACTTGTCTGTCAAGTACTTACTATATGGGCTTGACTCTTGCTGTAGTCAATCTCTCTCTCTTTCTCTCTCTGAGGATACTAATTGAATCAAATGATCCAATACGACATCTTACTATAAGAAAGCAGATATACTATTCCTTGTGCCACTCAACCACTGTATGGAGTCCGACTTTGAGATCATCTCGCTGTACATGGACCAGGCAGTAATTCACAGCATTGATCGCCAAAAACTTAAGAGAGAATATTAAATTCACAACATTAACAAATCAGAATACTTTATTGCACAACTTTCTAGTAATCAAGAGCTTGCAACAGTCACAACTCTGTACTTGCTAAGGAGTATGATGTCCATCCAGATAAATCTCTCTTTCTTCCCAGTTACTGTAAAGAACAATGAGAAAATGTCCTGTGGCATATGTGCTGGGTAAGGAAGGCAAGAAAGAACCAAATATGATACTGCAAATTCAAATTAGCCGCAGGTACATGAAAGGTCATTGGAGTAGAGTGCTTCACTATATTTGTGCTCATTGGCTTCTTAGCCCTTTGACTTCAAAGCCACATAACGTTCTAACCTTATTTTGTTCTATTTACGTGTTTATTTATTGCCTTTATTCAATCAAGTGATCTTTTACTCTGATGACTTCCTTGGTAACGGTAAAACTCCCTAGAATATTTTGGTAGAAAAAAGATGATCCGAAGTTAATTTGAAAGTCCTAAATCTCATCACGGCGATCACAAGTATTACGTAGGTTATTTAGTAGTTGTACGTTTTATGTGCTAATTTAAAATGAATAGGTTAATCTATGCACATGACTTGATAACTTACAAAGAATAATTTGCGTTTTGCTGGTTACATATTTAATATCTCGAATTTTTCTTAAAAAGAAAAGAAAAACAAAAAAAAAGAGATTGAACCTCATGGTACCTCTTTTTCTCTATTCCTATGTCGCAAAGATACTTCTTCTGGCCTAAATACTTAGCGATATGGATCATTTATTAATTTGGACAGCCAAATCGTGAGTCATGAACATTAAGAGCTTTTAAGATATTCTATAATAGAGTTTCTAGAAATCTACCTTTTATTTTAAATTAAGCGGTGCAAATTTGTCATATCATATTTTTCAACTAAAATATACGAAATCGCGGACATCAACAAATCACTACTACAATTTATTAGAGACGACATAACAAAATAAAAAACATCTAGTTATAGATCATGATTCAGATTTATAAAATTTGCTAAATAAAATAAAGAATGTGCAAGTGATTTTTTTTTTCCTGTCATTTACAGAATAAGTTTATCCTTAAATTTGTGTGCTGAAAAATAAAATATATTCGGCCTGTAGCACGGCCTAGTCGGCGAAGTCTTATTATATAAGACACAAGCTAGCTGGAACCGCGGATCACTCAGAACTGCCCACCTCACGTGCATAAACGAGTACAGTGGCGAGGAGCAAGGATTTATCTGCAATAAGTACAAGGAAATAAATACATAATGTATTGCATATCTAGCGATAATGATTTGAATATCTATCAATAAAGAATTGCATATCCATCAATGTGACTGTGTTTGGCACTAACTTTCTGAATTCTTTGGTTTTAGGTAAGAACTCAGCAAACGTTTCCCCAACGAAGAGGATCTTTCTCTCTGCCACGAAAGGTTTCTCATTTTGAAAATCATTTCGTTCTGTGCAGTTGTCGAGGCTGTGCCGGCATCACCCACTTGATCATTCAGAAAAATCCATTAAAATTGAACAAAGAGAATTCCGCTCTATAAGAGAGGACAGACTACCATTTCACTCTGCCTCTCTGGTCCTTTGGTTCAGGAGTTTCTTCTTCCTTCATACTTCCTTTTCCAGTTTGAGCCCCCCTAAAAGAAAGCCCAACTCTCTTTCCATCTGCTTCAGTTGTGTAGTTAGCCATGATCACTGGCAAGGATATTTACGATGTGTTTGCGGCCATTGTACCTTTGTATGTTGCTATGCTGTTAGCTTATGGCTCGGTCAAGTGGTGGAAAATCTTCACACCGGACCAGTGCTCCGGCATCAATCGTTTTGTGGCAGTCTTTGCAGTTCCATTACTTTCCTTTCATTTCATCTCCACGAACGACCCTTATGCCATGAACTATCGTTTCATTGCCGCTGACTCCCTCCAAAAAATCGTCGTCCTTACCGCTCTCTTTCTGTGGCAAACCTTCAGTAAAAATGGCTGCCTTGAGTGGATGATCACGCTCTTCTCACTCTCTACCCTCCCAAATACGCTTGTCATGGGCATTCCACTGTTGAAGGCCATGTACGGAGATTTCTCCGGAGATCTGATGGTCCAAATTGTGGTCTTGCAGAGTATTATTTGGTACACTCTCATGCTCTTCCTGTTTGAGTTCAGAGGTGCGAAGCTCCTTATTTCGGAGCAGTTCCCCGAGACCGCAGGGTCCATCACCTCCTTCAAGGTTGAGTCAGATGTTGTCTCGCTCAACGGTCGCGAGCCGTTACAAACTGATGCTGAGATTGGTGAGGATGGAAAGCTTCACGTAGTGGTGAGGAGATCAGGTGCATCATCTATGGTGTCTTCTTTCAACAAGTCTCATGGACTTAATTCACTGACTTCCATGACCCCCCGAGCGTCGAACCTTACGGGTGTAGAGATCTATTCAGTACAATCTTCCCGAGAGCCCACACCAAGGGCTTCAAGCTTTAACCAGACTGATTTCTATGCCCTGTTTGCTAGCAAGGCACCCAGCCCAAAACATGGATATACAAATAGCTTTCAGGGGGGTTTAGGCGATGTTTACTCATTGCAATCGTCAAAAGGGGCAACCCCAAGGACTTCAAATTTTGACGAGGAGATGTTTAAGATTGGAAAGAAAAGAGGAGGGCGGAGTATGAGCGGTGAGCTGTTTAATGGTGGTTTTCCTCCATCATACCCACCTCCAAACCCTATGTTTTCGGGGTCTACTAGTGGTGGCCCAAAGAAGAAGGATGGTGGAAGCGGTGGTGCAATGCCAAACAAGGAGCTTCACATGTTTGTTTGGAGCTCAAGTGCATCTCCAGTTTCTGAAGGGAATCTGAGACATGCAGCGAATCAAGCTGCCTCCACCGACTTTGGTGTCATGGACCAGGCCAAGGCTGCCCTTCAGCACGAAACTTCTGCATCAAGAGGTGAGCAAATAAATAATCCCATCCCCAGCCATACTTGTCTCTTTGTGATTTGCATGGAAATCGACATCAGAACTTTCTTATTGGCGTTTTACTGAAATATGCTTGTTCTTATGGAACTCATCCCAGGTTAATGTCTTAAGATAAAACTTTTCTGAAATGGACGTCTCTTTGATTTCCATAAGCACTCTCTCTCTCTCTCTCTCTCTGTCTGTTTGACATGTTTGAGTGGTATCTTAAATAAGCAGGTAATCAAGATTTTGGTGAAAATATGAGTCCGGCAACAAAAATGAGTGGTGATAGGGAACTGGAAGTTGAGGAAAGACTGAAGTTCCCCACAAGTGGATCTCCTTACACATGCCAGAAAAAGGTGGATATAGAAGAAGCCAATGTACCAAAGAAGCACCAAATGCCTCCGGCAAGTGTCATGACTAGGCTTGTACTTATCCTGGTTTGGAGGAAGCTTATAAGAAACCCTAACACATACTCTAGTCTTTTAGGCCTTACATGGTCTCTCGTCTCCTTCAGGTACGCAACCAAGTCACCATATTGCATGTCTGTTTGTGGAATTGAATCGTAAGTAACTATTCCAACAAATTCAAGTCCTTCTTGAACTCAGTGTTCAAATATAGAGGCTTTACTACTTCCCAACATGGTGATCGTTTTCTCGCTTTAAGTACTCTTTTTTATATAGTCTTTAACGAGATTTTTTCCCCCAATTTTGACTTTTCCTGTTTACATCCAGGCTCTTTTCACATTCTATTTGTTGACTAATATGAACTGCTTCTTTTCCAGCAAATTAATAGTTTTTTTTTTTTTTAAATCAGCAATATCCGTGATTGATCTCTAACTTCGACTTTTTCTTTTAGATATCACATCCAAATGCCGACCATCATAAAGGGATCCATTTCGATTCTGTCAGACGCAGGACTGGGAATGGCAATGTTCAGTCTAGGTACCCTTGCCAACTTATTTATAGGCACTTCACCATATGATTTGTATGATCAATCGATGAGGTAGTTGGCAACAATCTGCTAGTAAATGACGGATCTGCTATTATTTGCTTGATCAGGTTTGTTCATGGCTTTACAACCAAAGATCATTGCCTGTGGAAAATCGGTGGCAGCGTATTCGATGGCTGTTCGGTTCTTGACTGGCCCAGCAGTAATGGCTGCAACCTCGATTGCTATTGGTCTTCGTGGTATTCTTTTGCATGTTGCAATTGTTCAGGTACACCATCTAAATATTAAAACTTTTTACTTACTCCATTGCTATTGGTCTTCGTGGTACTCTTTTGCATGTCACAATTATTGAAATAATTAAAGATAAGATGGCAATATCTCTTATTTTTCTTGTTCTTTACCTTTTATTTTTAATATTACAATATACCTACTTAACTCATACACATAGAGTATCAAATCCCAAATCTCATAATTGGAGTTCTTATTAACTTGCAATTGAATTAGTTAGGTAAGCGACACAACTACAATATCCTTATCGATGCCATTCTTTCATCATATGATCTAGACTTGGTGGTCAAAGAAGGACTATGTAGTACACGGCTTGGTTTCTTGCACACTTTTCTATGAATGCAAACTCAAAAAAATTGACCCCGACTTTTTGTCCTCAGGCTGCTCTTCCCCAGGGTATCGTCCCCTTCGTATTCGCCAAGGAATACAATGTCCACGCCAACGTTCTTAGCACTGCGTAAGTTTTCTAAAGTTTTCCAAGCTCAGAACAACCAGTGATACCAAAATAACTTCCACGTAACTTATGGTGTTGCAATTTTCTTTTGCAGAGTTATTTTCGGAATGCTTGTTGCTTTACCCATAACAATCCTCTACTATGTACTCCTTGGCCTGTAACCTCTGCGCAAAAGGCAAGGGAAAGCAACACACAACTGTAAATCCAAATTAGGATTAGGTGGATGGATATGTGATGTCCCAGAAAAAGAATACCATTGGATTCAGTGGGAAACAAATAGAAATTACTAGATTCTGACCAATTCACGTGATGATTGGACTTGAATCGAACATTTGGTTCAACCTCTTCAGATCTTTCCTCGTTGTTGTTTGTTTACTTTGCTATTTGCCGGGTTATACAGTTAGGTAGCATTGAGTAATAGAGAAGAAGACCACATTCAGGACAATGGTTAAATTTCATGTACTAGGCTTTCCGCCACACCAATATCAAAAATCCTCTTTGCTTCCATTTGACTCTAAAGCCAGTTCATTTGCTTCAACCTAAATCTATTCAGTTTGTTTATTGATTGATTCGGTCTTCAAGGCAGCAAAATAAAGAATCTTCCTGTGAAAGCTTCTTGAATATAAAAAGAACTTGTGCTCGATGTTTTTAGCATAATGTTGACTATTCTTGTGGTTGGGAATTTTCGCAGCAAAAACATTTGGCATTCCCTATACATCTTTACCATTTCTACTTACTTTTGCTTGACATAAGTTAAAGCACTTCGAAAGTGTAATTTTTTAGGCAGCAGCATATCCACATTACAAGTTTGTGAAGTTCCCTTCAACCGGGGGCTGACTTGCCCTTTAAGGTGTAATAAGAACAATGGTTGCCGTGGCTCCCATGTAAACCAAGGTCCCTGATAAGAGGTAGATCAAATGTTTTTCCCAGCTCAAAAATGTTCTATACACACTTATCCTCTTTTTGTCAACAAATGTTAACTTATTTGGGAGTAAGTGTTATTTAGTATCTCTTAATTTCAAGTTCAACACACGAGTGTATAAGTTTGGGTGTGTATAAAGGAAAAAAAAAAAAAAGCAAAGACAAAAAAAAATACTTAACCCCTTTTGATAGGGATCAGATTATTAACACTTATTTATCCCTATTGTTATAGAACTCTGTAACCTCTTCACAATATCAACTTTATAAAATGTCTATGTGTCACACTGCCATAGTTAGATCATATTTAGTTATACTTGTAGAAATTGAATTTTATTGTAGTTCGTTGCGATCCTATCCCAACGTGGTTGGCGCAAGCCTTTGGCCACTGTGAGGCTGGGACCATTTTCCAGCCATTGCTAGCATTCTTCTATTATATTTCGTTCTATTATTCCATATGATGGATATAATAGTAATCTTATCATCTCCCATTATATTCATTTTTCTGTGAGAAAAAATTTATATGAACTTCTCAAACCCAAAATATTCTTATACTTAAGGGTACCAAATTCATAAATAACAATTTAAGATCTTAACATTTTTATCGAGAAATACGGGAGTCTTATCATGATTTTTTATTATTATCAAAGGAAAAAACTAAAAGCTACTACACTTCAAGTTTGGCTGCTACTCAGACCCTATATACTAAGGGATGGCCATAAATGCCCCCATATCTGTTAAGATACAATAATCAGCCATATTAAAGAATAATGACTTAATGACCTCTTTTATTAGAAGAGTGAAACTACCTAGGTTGATAAAGATCATCTAGGCTTGGACTCCACAAAATGTGGACCTTGGTCCCTTAAAACGAAATCTTTTAGCAAGAATCATTTAATCATGTATTTTGCTATATATAAAAATCAATGAATAGTTGTATAAGTTTTCAAATTAAAAAACTAACATTTGAAATTGTGTAACGGACAGGTTCCGACACATTTTTTTGTCACTTCAAACGTCATTGCATGGATGTGATCTTATTGCTTAAAGTAAAAGAAATTGATTAAAGAGTCCACATGGCCTGTATTTATCGGTTTCACTTATTTAAAACCAGTTTGCACGTGAAGGGTTCAGTTTAGAAGTAATTGAAAACTGTAGGAGCGGCTGAAAGAAAAGGGTTAGCTTCAATGCATTATTCCACACTTCACCTTTTAAAAGCATTATTTTACGGGATCTTAATCTGTGCATTAAATCTGTGGGTACTATTAAAACCTTGAAGCATGTGACCTACTGATGGGAAGTGGCATAAAACTGAACTTGGCTTCTTATTGAACCGTTCTTGCAGATCATGATGTTTGACGACAAAATTGGCTTTTGTCTGCTGTGGTGGACAACATCATTCTGGATAATACAGAACAATCTTAAGCTGATTACGTTTTTTTCTTCTTTTTTTCAGACATGAATTGACAAGGAGCACGTTACCATGTTCCAAAACTTTCAGCTATTGCTTTCTTGACGCTCAGGGCTGGCTTACTGAAATCATCCTTCAGAGGAACTTTCTGAGAAACCGAAGCACTTGGAGGCAAATGACAAAGCAGTTCTGTCCAACAACCGAAACATGAAGAAACCCACTGGTTTTGACTCTAGACAAGCATGTGTTTAGGTTTCTCACTGCATCAATGTGAACCCTACCACTAAATTCAACAATAATCAAAATGAACTAATTAGTGAACAAAGTTACAGTATCTATTTCTATTGTAGCCAGATCATTATGGCAATAATCTCATGTGGGAAGCCGAAAGAGTGTCCTTTCTGTTAAGAGTCCTAAGATTTGTTTGCTTGCACAGTGCACATGAAGGTCTTGCTAGTCCTGCCATCTCTGAATAAAGAACAAGGACTGAAGAATTCCTGTGTGCTCCGGGGCCGACAACATGCATTCATTGACAGCAACAGCTCTGTCACATGTGCCTCCCTCTGTGCCTCTCTCTCTCTCTCTCTCTCTCTCTCTCTCTCTCTCTCTCTCTGGGATTGCGTCTGTGAATCAATCTATGACTATTTATATCATTTCTACGCCAGTTCCAATTTCCCAGGTTGGGCAGTTCATATAATATAAGGGTTTCAGAAGTGACTGAGTAATCAACAAAGTTTGGTGCAGCGTCATACAGATATTACTACGTTATTTTATTTACGTGCGAATAAGTCAACCAGTTCCATGAACGGTTCCATGACTTTTCCAAGCTGACATTTCTTGAAATAAACGAACGGAAAAAATAAATAAGTGTAATGTTGGTTGGTCACAAAAAAAACTTTTCCATACTTATGTTTTAAGAAGTCTAGCTGTCCGGAGAAGTTTATTATACTACTCTTTTATATATTTTGCTTTGAAAACAGCTGATGTGCACCGCCAGCTGGTTATGGCCACAGTGAAATTGTGAACTAAAATTTGGTTTCATTTGGAACTTTATAATAACCATTTTGTGCAAATACTCAAATGCTCGTACCGTTCATCGAAAAATGTTAAATCTCTATCAAATAAGTGCGATGTTCCCGATGACCAGAAGCATCACCTTTAAACTATTTCCAAATAGTAGGTAAAAGATGATGATATTAATGGCAATCTCTTGCTGAACCAACGCTCCTTTTTATTCCAAAGAATCGCCGGGAAAGTCTTAAGTTCAATGACAGAGCACTAGCTGACAATCACCTCCAATGTTTGTGGGAGAAGCAGAAGGCTTGCAGTAGAAAACTGTCGACTACATGCGCTGAAGCAGCCACATTACTCATCCTCATGATTTAAGTTTCTGATAAACTGTTTTCAAAATACATGCGAGGATTAACTATCCTCAAATGGATCAACATTTTCCTCCTCTCAAGGATTCTGCCTTATTCCTTGCCTCTACATTTGTCCTCATCCTTTCATTCTGGTTCCCCTACAATAGAAAAGATGGCTATCCAAATCATCTTGTATCTGTTACCCTAACCTTAGAGTTACATATTTTTCCTAAGAATAAACTAGTGACTTTAGTCAAATCTGTGTGAGGTTATTCATCTAAAATTAAAATTAAATCTTGAAAGATCATTTAAAATACTTTGATTCTTTATAAGTTCGAGTTCCAATAAGTTTTAACTTAGAGGAAATAGTACCCGTGTTGCAATGGATAAGGAAAGATGAAAAAAAAAATGTTATTTTACTTAAATTTTATTAGATATGTACACTGCTACTGGAATGCATCTAATCCATACCATAATGCAGTTACTTACCACTTCCTTCTTTTAGCCTCAAAAAATGGCAATCAGACAAGGAAAACAAGTTTTGTTAGCCATGTGTTTTTCCACTTCGGCAGGTTTCATAGTTCAGCAACTGCAACTACCATAGCTGTTCTCTTTCACTTTGTTGAACTTTGCGTTAGATGAAGGGGTTGCAGGTTGGCTTTCGTAGGAAAACCGACCCCCTTAACCAAACCCGTAACCCAACTCAGCTCCAAGTCACGTTTGGTCTTCCAACCACGGAGTCGCCTGGATTGGAATCTCTGATGTATCTCTAACTCACATTTTTTATGGAGCAGTTTAGTTGTCTTCCAGCGGGCAACTCCTAAATGCTGAATGTGTGGCTTGCTTTCCGTCAAAGAATCCATTTGACCTTAGTTTTCTCCCCAAGTCACCCACAAAAATTGAAATGTTTTGCTTGATTACTTTACAACATGGAAGCTCGAATCATATCATCAACAATACTGTTAAACCAAATTGGCTCCTATAACTTTCTGATTATCAGTAGAATAATCACTAATTTCCACTGGCCAAGCAACAGCCTTCTTGGAGATATTGCTATCCATTATTAAATTCTTCAGCACTAATTGAGATAATATGATTATGAAGGTGCTGGATGGCATTAGTTTTATTATTGAAAAAAAAAAAAAAAACAAATGGAACATTAACAGAAGAAAAAAACAACAAATACACAACCGAATTGTATAAAACGAAAGCCTGAATAAAATGTATTGAGACAAGAATTCTCTAAATCATTCATATATCATTTGACAGTCAGGATATTACAATTCCCTCCACATAATCTACAGAAGCCCGAGGCAGGTATAACAACAATTAGGCTATAATAGACTCAAATCAAGGTTAGCCCCAGCAAACAAGCATTCTATAAACAATGACGCAAGACAAAAGGAGCCCTATTTCAATTGAGAAAATTTTATGCAAAAAAAAAAAGAAAAGAAAAAGAACCAACTCAAGTTAACAAAGAGCTCCAGCTTCTCACTAATCTTCTTATAAAAGTTAGGCATCTTGTTTAACTGATTCCACACCATTAGTTCCATCTTGTGTATTGCCATTTTCTTTGCTCAGTCTGGATATCGGCAAAGAGGATTGTCGGGAAGTTGTTTTGCTTGATTTCTGCTTCAGGTTAAGGTAAGTGTAAAAAGACATACCAGCAATTGCTGTGAATGCTCCAAAAATACTAGTTTTTCCTTGATTGGAATCAAAAAGATAGAAGTTTCCAAGAAGAAGAACACACGTTTTGAACTGCCCAAGAACAACATGGGTGATGGCAGATGTAGCCCTGTACATAAGAAGAGAGAGGATATGAAAATCTAACAGAAAACAAAACTGAGACCAGGCAACATAATGTTCTCAAATTTAATCATAAGGAGAGTCAGAAATTTAAAGGATCCATTGCATAATAAATTACTACAGTAATCATCTAATAGTAGGACATCGTGGAAGGGCAGGAGAACCTAAAAATCTTTTTCTTTGGCTTTCCATTAAAGAAAGCAATCTAATCTACTTTTCCACCACCGTCGCAATAGGAGAAAAAACCACACAATTTTAAAACACTAATAATTATTAACATATATAAATATATGAAAAGCGAGAGAAAGATAGATTTGAACACTTTGTCATGACAAGAAGATCCTGCAAAAGCAGAGCTTAATGATGAATATTTCCAGATCATATTCTAAATTAAATTCTGGCCTACTTGGAAAACCTAGGGAATTTATTCATTCTTCAATTTCTATTGTCATGGGTTTCACTAATGTCTTATGACGTCCTAACGCTGCTCTTTTTGATTATCAGTACTTTTTAAAGCAGTCTGTTCACATAGGACTTGTGAGATCAATTTATCTTTAGCGCTGTCTGATAAAGAGAAATTTAGGATTGTCACACACAAGTGCCATATAACATTTCAATATGTAACACATAAAAGCTAGGTTTTGCATGTCTTCAACTTTTATCAATGTTCTTCATTTGCTAACTAAAAATTGGAATCAAGAGTCTATCTCCGGCCCATTCTACCCCCAAAGTCTGATAATAAGAAAGAAAAATCCAAGCCACCTTTCTCTTAATCTATTAAAAACAGACAAACAACTATTCTCCCATTGTATTTCAAGTGACTTTTGAAAGCATTCTATCATTTCAAACATAAGTTGTTGTGTGATCTCAAATTGTCAAGACACACATTGATTCCTCATTAGATATTATATCATAAAGATATTTTACGATACTGTCCAATATTGGTTATTTACTAAATGAAACTACACTTCATAAAGGATTTCAAGGAATTCCAATTATTATTATAATCATTCTTAAGTATAGCAAAAATATGATTAAATCTTCAGTACGTTGTAAGAAATTCTATCAAAACTAATCTAGTGACATCATTTGTTACAACATACATTTTAACATTGTTTCCAATAAGAATATCAACAATTTGGGTAAAGATTATTTTAACACTCCAAATTGGAAGTTTTGCACTAAATTACATGATAGATAAAGTGGATTGCAAAGGCATATGTATGCTAAATCCATGTTTGTTCTAAATTTTACAAATGATTCTAAGGAGCTCCAATTATAATTATTTTAGAGTACAGCATAAGTTCAATCAATGTTTTCTCAACTTATACCAAAAGACAAGCAAATCTAGTAATACTATGTCGCACTAAAACACTGTGCATGACACAGACTTAGACAAACACATTAGGAACTTGAATGGGTAAGATCTAGGTATGCTAATATGCTAGATGTATGTTTGTCTGACATCCAATGGATGGATCATGGAAACATTGCATAAGTCCCACATCGATTCTCTACTAGGTGGACTTACGTTTTCTAAACAATTCCAAGAACTATTGTTAGTGTCACAAAGTCTTTATGACCTTTTTTTTTTTTTTTTAAATTTAAACACACATCTACACATGCACTTGTTGAACTTGAGACCTCTTGGTCCCAAGCAACACTTGCTTCATCATATGCCAAATTTGATAATGTAGCTCACAATACTATATTAAAGAAATAATTGTCAATTCCAGCCTAAGCCATTTGAAGTTAAGAGTAGAAAGATCTTAACTTTTTCCAAACAATGGAAGGAGAAGTATGAACAAGTGAACATCATTGAAGACACGTATAAGCATGAAACAATTATAATTTGGGCTTCTGAATTTTAACGACTAGAGACAACATGAAAGTATGACATCCACTCTCAGTGCTTAGGCATACTTTTACAGTAGTTAAAACCTAGTACAAGAGAGCGTCCCTATATTTCAAACTTTAAGATTTTATTTGTATTACTATCTTTGAGAAGCCTAGGAATATGAAAATGAAAGGCACACCAAGATCACAATTCCAAAGATGATCTTTCTAAGAAGCATAAATTCCTATATTTGATTGTTCATAGTCCCTCAGCAAACTAACTTACAAGGTTGGAAGGACCTTCTAATATTTGATACATCCTATTAATGAAGGTACAATGGCATGAATCACAAGTTTCTTACCTATGCAAATGATGCGAGTCTAATACATCAACAAGAAATGGTGGACAAATCCAAGCACCAACTGTTATGCCCAACTTATTAGAAGCCTTGAGATTATGCACAATGGATATTGTGTCATCTTCTGATTTATTCTCACCAACGCATTGCTGAATTTTATATTTCTTTTCAGATAATTTTGAGATGCAAGGGTATTTTTTAATAATATCCACATTTGTCAGATATAGCTTGGGAATGGAATAAAAGACATGTTCCCTAGTTTTAGGTGAGAATATAAAGTACATCCTTTACTCAAGCTGGATCCAAGCCTTGTTAGGATTAGAGGAACTCATGTCATGGTTTTTTAATTTTGAATTCCTATGTTCATTGAAATTATGAAAAGATCTTTTACTCTAAAAAAAAAAAAAAAATTCAAAAACCCTTGTTAAATGAAACATTCCTTCACATACAAATACAAAATTTCTTAAAAAAAAAACAAAAAAAAAAAGGCACAACATTTTTACAAAGTCACCACTTTCTTAAGAGAGTATTTAAAGGAAAATAGGTGTTTAAAACATCTTTTGAAATGCAAAGACTAACTTGTTAATTACAGAGCAATTTGAAAAATTAAACATAAAAACAAAAAATGAAGGTGGTCACTAGTTACCCTAAATGTTGGAAACCAGATCAAGCAACCACCTCTGTTTTGGTCATAAATGATTGCACAACCATCTCCTCTATTCCACCAAAAACAACTGTATGACAACCCTAACTCTTTTTTTTTAGAGTGGTGGTACGATCATCTCTTACTATTCTTAATTATTGTCTCTATTTATAAGTGGAAAATCAGCATTTACACTAGAGAAAGTAAAAACAACTTTTCTCAAAAGAAACATATATAATTTTTGTTTCACTGAATATATAAACCAGTTCAATCAAGAATTTCCACAAGTTCACATCATTGAAAACATCTTTCAACCTTCTCTCGTGTAAAAACTTTCAAAGATATTGAAAAAGAAAAAGTTTGCTTTTATAAATGTCAGCAAGCATGGAAAATGATATAACACGGAGAACTTCAGCAATTATAATTGCCTTCAGGCATCCTAGGTTTTGTAGGAAAAAGATTAGGGTACCCTATTTAGACGCTTTTATATATTTTGTCAAATTCATAGAATGAGTTACATAAAACTCCAGCAGCAGTAAAACTTATCCCTACCTTGCCTAGTGCTGAAATTTATGTAGACCCTGCATCAAATCGGTAAACAGAACAGGCCACTGTCTATTCTTGCATCAAATTTGTACTTAGAGCGAGTTTTCAAATATGTACAGACCTCCAAAAATAAGGGAGTTAACTGGAATACAAAGGTATCATATCTATTTTTCAACCACTTTGATGGCATTAAGAGTCAATCAAGCCATGTTCGTTGATCCCTACTCTTGGCTGTGTAACATGTGGTGCCAAAGAGGGGTTCCAGATCTTGAGGCAAAAGCTGATTCTATGGTGTTTGCTAGGCTTGCTTCAGTGTAGGATATTTACTATTGTTGGCATTATGGTATGAGTAACAATCAGGCAGTGAGCTTTGCAAAAGTGAAATAGATAAGCAAGGCCCAACGATGGTGGTAGCTTTTAGAATGAAAGAAATAAAAGAACTCACCCACTCGTTGGCCTTCTTTTGTGCCTAACACATCCAAATAGGATTTAAGCATTATTCTAGTATAGGCTACAATTTGCAAAGAGTAAAGACATATAAAATCCTTTACCATAGTTAAGCAAAAAGTTCTCAAGAACATTAGAGAGATTGCAACATGCAAACAACAGAAATGAAAGAGTAAGAGAGCCCCACTGCAATACTTCAACCAATGCATCAAGTTAAGGATGTCTCACTTGCAACTACTTGTTCTCAATGATAAATAAATTCTAAGCTTATACATACGTTTTATATATTCTGTTGTACTAAACAGAACAAGTTCAATAAATTTATGAGCTTTGAGGGTGTAATCGCTTTCTTCTCCTGAGGTATGATCACCAGAGATTCATCATGTCTTTTCTTTTTTTCATTCAATTCAATGTTTTAATACCCAATGACAATTCCTTCAATTTATCTACTGACAATCCCTACATTATTAACATGAACTCCATGCGGGAACTTATCCAACCGCCAATACATTCTGCACTAAATTTCCTACAGATCCCTATCCGCTGCCTTTTACTTTTTCCGTCATGCATCAGTAGTTGTAATACCTTTGGCATGAATGTATTAACTGCAACCATAATGCATCATGAATGTATTAACTGCAACCATAATGCATCATGAATGTATTAACTGCAAGCAACAAAATTGAATCCAATGTTTCAAGACATGATAACAGATAAGCAATGTCATGGAATATTCAGAAGAAAGACGGAGGTTGCTTACCCAAGTGCCAAAGCACCTGACCACTGAAGTAAGAAGCCAAGAACCGCTGATGTGAGAATTGCCAATGTGTTATTAAAGTTCCAGTCAAAAGAAAGGGCGCCAGGGGGGTCTAACAAAGGAATCAAAGCAACCAGAAATAATAAAGTGATCGGTGTTGTCTTCCACATCAAGCTGTTCATTGATTTCAAACCCTCTATGAGAGACAGTTATGGAACTTTCTTCTGGAAAACACATCAGAGAGTTATTGCAAAAGGATATAGTGCTTGAAACTTACGCCAAGGCTGTCCAATTCTCCTGCTGCTGCAAACTTGACCAGAGGATCTTGTTGACTGCACTTGGTATTATCCATGCAAGTGCTATACACGCACCAAAGAAGTGGAACTGGAGATCAGTCACCGTAGCCACCGCAACACCAAGAGATACAACAGTAAGTGCAAGCACCTGGAAGATTCCACTGGCAAGAGTTCAAAACAACACAGGACGCTATAACATTTACCATTAAAAGAGGCAGGTAAATTAAAGACCTTTCAAAAAGAGGCAGATGAAGTAAAGTCTTTCAACAAAAAGTGATCATTCAACAATCATGTACATCTTTAACAAGAGATGGATGTTACATTAAACATACTCAAGACCTTCCAAAAAAAGGCAGATCAAATAAAGTCTTTCAACAAAAAGTGATCATTCAACAATAATGTATATCTTTAACAAGAGATAGATGTCACATTAAACATACTCAGACCTTCCAAACACCTGCCCGTTATCATATACACAAAGCTTATGAATAGCACAAGGAAAGTACGGCCATTGTTCCCCTTTGATCTACAAGCCAGAGTAAAACTTCAAGACAAGATTCAAAGTGGTGGCAAGGAGGAAAAACGAAAAAAAAAAAAAATATGGTAGGCAGCACCTATTATTGGCAACTAAAAGATTGAAAAGCCAACTATGTGGCACAGGACATCATACACCAAATGGAAGGCCCCAATAGCGGCATCAGATCTCACACAATGCCACTCACGCTATCACTTAAACACAAGAAAGATTCCTAGATGATATTTTCAAAGCACAAATTCTCCAATACGCCACTAAGTTTCACTACATACATATGTAATATTTAAATCACATATGTATGTTTGTTTGCATAGAGAGATAAAGATGCAGCAAACATGCTCCTTGTATATGATAAATGAGAGCCATGAATCATTTCATCAATTATCATAGCTGACATTTAACATATTGGGTGCACATGAAAAACAGATAAGAAACCGGCTAAACAAATACCACCTTGTAAGTCTCCAAAAACAGATATGGATACAATGACTACACAACAACAGCAATAAAGATGTGCGAACATTTCTAGGATTATGTTAAAACAACATATTAAGGGCCTCATGAATCCAACAACAGCCGAATACATGTTCGACACTAACCTCTATTTATACCTCATAAATTTTATTTGAGGTCTCCGGAATTATTTTGGGCTGTACTATATGGTTATTAGAACAAAAATAAAGGATTATCATGTCCAAGATGGATACACTCAAATGAATATGCTAACTCACTTACTAAGAGTTAAGAGACTTTAACTCTGGGCATCCTCATTTCAGGTAAGCATTAAGAAGATACTCATACCAAAGACAATACATTCATTTAACCAAGAGTTGAATGGGACATAATGACATTATTTCGAAGACTAAATATGTTTTCTCATCATACTACTCAATTCTTACATCTCAACCTGTCAAAACCTGGGTGTAATAACATTGCACTTTCATGTAGCCCAAAAGAAGGCACTTACCTTGGAGAAAGAAACTTTCTTCCTGTACCATAAGAATTCTGCCAGGACGATTGATGGTGTTACAGCGATCTTGGACATCTGATAAAACCCCACACTGGAAACATAGGTATTAAACTAAAGAGTCTTATAAACAGAAAACCTACACATAGAAATAGAAAATCACATAGCTTACCTATTGTATTTTAAGCTGACATTAGCAAGGCCAGTAGATAGAGACATAACAAGGCCAAGAGTAATTACAGTAGACAACCGTGTCAATTTTGAGGGAGGAGATGCAGGAAGAATAGAAAAGGCATTCAGAATGGCCATTAGTAACCAGCTTACAACATAGTGTATGAAAGTGAGAAATATAGGGAACTTGAATTGGATTTTATTAAGTACCTGAAGCAACAAATAAGGCCAAGTAAGATACAAGCTGTGAGGTAGTGACTACATAATTCATATGGAAATATCTAGTTAGAGAACAAATAGAGAAAGGAGACTGTACAAACCAATTTATTCATGAAAATTATACCAACTGCAACCACAAAATTGAAGGTAAGTGTAACAATGGGGCCACATCTACGTTGCTGTTGACGCTTTGTGCCTTCAGACAAGCGAAATTCATTGAAAAGAGAAGCTCTCACCTCTTCCAGAGCTCTTCCTGAGTTGATGACCAAAATTAATGGAGATCAATGACCAACACCAAGAATTCGAAGATATACAATTGAAAAAATCGTTTTATACATGATACTCTTGTGTCAATAAATACTGAACATTCTACAAAAGCTCTACTAAGGACATGGAAAACCTTATTAATCAAGTAACTGAATAATGAAAATTGAGAAACCTGGATTATATAACAAACAAGTTTGAAAAGACGGACCCTATAGTTCTTAGGATGCTTCTGTTATTTGAAATCAGCAGTATGGATCAGAGTCTGTAACTTAGTATTAGAGTTACAGATGAATCCTTCTTCTTTCACCAGAGAAATGCAGATACAATGACAGATTTCAAGAACATATACATGGTCATCATTTTTCTAATTGAGTCACCATATGTGGTTCTTTACACGATAATGAAGAAAAAGCAGTCATCTGACAAGGATAAATCTATAGCAGTCATTTAATACCTTGAAGCCTCCAATTTCAGTGAGCAAGTGAGCGTGCAAGAGAAAAGAAGGGAAGTCAACAATACAAAGAGATAATGAACTGTCCAATGGACAGTATTTTATCTTAAACCTCAGGAAAAACTTAAAAAAAAAAAAAAAGGAGTAACATCTTTTTTTCAAGCTGCAAGCACGGCAACTTTTCTTTGAGAAAAAGAAACACAATGGATCCAAAAATCCAAATTAAGAAAAAAAGATGACAAATTTTATGGCACCCAACTCGCCTTATTACATCAACAATAGCCTCGTACTCTTGACAGATTAAATTAGGGAAATGTTGTCCACCTTTGTATTTTGAAATACATAAAAAATGGGTAATAAAAAACGCCCGCAATTGGAAGTACCACCAACAAATATTAAAAATATACGGAAAAGATATGATAACAAACCATGATAACAGTAAAGCACCAAATGGGAAAAAAAAAAAAAAAACTATAGACTTGAACTCAGTTCATTAAATTTGTCAACATAAATAAATGAATTCACTCCAAGAACTGCACCACGCGACAAATAAAAAGGAACGGAAAAGAAAATAAAATTAATACTGCACAAAATAAAACACAAAATATTCAGTACCCAATCGCTATATTGAAGATTAAATAAAAAACTAAGAACCTTTTTCAGAAGAGAGACCAAAGGGGTATCAGAAATCACAAGGCTAATTACACTGCATTGTAGAAAACCATACAAGAGAAAGCTAAGACCCCTCCAGAACGGAGGCAAAGGGGCATCAGAAGTTACAAGATATTATATTACCTTGTAAAAAACCATCGAAGAAAAAAGAAAAAGAAAGCCAGAGAACTAGTAAAAATAAAGCAGGGGAAACTTAACATGAGGAAAGAAATAGAATACAGTCAGAGAAAATTGAAGTAAATAGTTACCCTTTTGGCCAGCATCACTGTCTTTGCGCTTAAGTATCTTCCGAATATCTTTCCTTGCTAAGAAATTGAACATCTTACGGCGAGTCACAGCATTCCCTCTTCGAGTATCTCTCTCAGAGGTTCAATGAAAGCTTGCTCCTCTAAAACCCTGGACAGAAGAAACGAGAGAAAGAGGGGAACTAGAACGGCCCAGAAAGCAGAAAACAACCTCGGGGAAATCAGGGAGCAGGACCTGACGCGTCAGTTTCAGTTCAAAATTCAAATAAAACCCAACGTGAGAGACAAAAAATAAAAATGGAGCATCGGGCAGGACGAGGCGAGAAAAAAGAGATAGTAAAAAGAGTCGCCACGTGGGTCGAGGAGAGCGATGATAGCGGAAAATGATAGCTGCCGGACAGTGATGTGGAGACAATCACGGCCCCAAGCCACCGACAGGGTGTGGGTTATCGTTAAACCCGATTTTCCGGGCAATTTAAGACGCAGAAAACGAGGAGACCGAAACCCCAACAAGGTTGTTTTAAACAATTTGGAAAGGAATGATACGAAAACTGCTTACTTTATACTAACTTAGTGTGCTGGGAAGCATATACTTGACTGTGAAACAACGCGTCCCTGTCCTTTCCTTTTTTCTTTTCTGGGAAAACAGAAGGCCATTCTCAGGCAGTGGGGTCCGGACGGAACCCGTGACACCAGGTTAGCGGTTCTGCGCACTCACCCACGAGACTCCGAACCTTTTCCACCGTTTTTGTGTTCGCTTCTACGCGGTCGAACGACTCCTGGTCGAGCGGACCAAAGGAGCGTCGCTGTCTAGTACCAAAAGGATATAAACTATCAAGGTTAACGACGTTATCACAATGCATTTTTACCAACTTTTGCCACTATTTTACTGTTTCGTTTTGTAAAGTTCGATGTTGACGGGGCCAAGTCTCTCATATAGTACAAAACAATGGCTTACTTGAGCTTTGGATATACTCAAAATGCAGGACAAGTGGAAAATAACAAAACATTTCCTTTAATATTTAACAGTTTATGTTTGGGAATACTTTTTATAATGTACAAAGTTAAGTCTCGTATGTCGTATAAAAGAATGACTTACGGAAGCTTTGTATACACTCAAAACGCAGGACACGGGGAAAATAATAAAATATTTTCTTTTTTAATATTTCGTAGTTTTGGAGTGGGAATACTTTTTTATAATACATGAGGCTAAGTCTCTCATTTCGTATAAAAAATGACTTACTGAAGCTTCGGATATACTCAAAATGTAGGAAACGAGAAAAATAATAAAGAAGAAGATTCTCTTTCTTCTACTGCTTTAGTATAAAAAATGTCTCTAATCATCTACAATATAACCTATATACATAAAAGAGAAAGAGTGCCTTACATCGACTAAAAGTCTGGATCAATATCATATCACACAGGCGCAACCGGGCACCTATTGCTCACTAATGCCCTCTTTCGTAAGAGAGAAGGGCTTTGTTTTCAAATACACTTTTTGGTTCTTGTGCTATAATCGGTATACAAATAAGCCTTTTGTCAAATAGGTTCTGTTCAAATAGGGTAAGCACCAACTAGCCTTATTGGCCTGGCTTTTAAGAGTTGGAGAATATGCATCCCTTGAAGGTGTCGCAAAATAGTTTTTGAGGGACTAAGGTAGAGACTTTTCTTTTTACTTTACTAGTGGAGGATTCAACATTGGGATGGTTAGATTTTTCCTCAACAAACCAAAGTGAATAAACCATCCTCCCTACTTGGCATAGTTATGGCTACCCTAAACTTAGCCGGCTGTTCAAAAGCTAGATTAACAAGTAGAGGAGGGGATTCTAAAGCAACTGTGATTCATGTAGTAGACAAAGTGATTTCGACTCCAAGATAAATAAAATCCCACTTACCATTGAATAGTTTCCTATTACGGATACCAAATAAAAGAAAAGTGCTAAGCAATAAGGTTCGTGTGAAAGCCCAATATAAAGGTCGTGTATAGTGGATGTTAGGCGTCCCGGTTCAAGTGAATGCATCTAAGTTAGTGAGCAGGTCATGTACAAGAGAAAACGAGTGTTATTTCAAGTTTTGAGTGAGCTAGGCAGTCATTCTTCTACTCTTTTTAATGTCTGCTCCTCTTATGGCGTTCGTGACATAGCATATTGTCTGATCTTCGAGCAGGGGTACCAACGTAGTAACTCTTAGGGAGTCACTCTTATTGCGTTTTCCCGGGTTGGCATACATCTCTTCTTTTCTCTGTATACAACTCAACATTTCGCCTTATTATATTTTTTTAATTATCCCTTTAGTTCTTTATTCTGAGCCAAAGCCTTCCGCTTTTCAATGAGTGTGCTTTGCTGTCCAAGTTAGGTAGAAATCGCCCACGGTGCTGGGAGACAATCAATCAAGTAAGTTAATGCCCCGGCTACACATCATTTCAATCCTAGCTAGAAGGGGGGAAGGATCTAATGGATCAGTCAAAAGAATCTAGTGCTATGATAGAAGGGCTCGGTGGACAGATGCGAAGAGGGAGGGCGCCTAAGAAAGACTAGAAAAATCATATGGCAAGTTAGTTGTCGCTTAAAAGATGTAGTCTTGATAGAGTAAGTGTTATACAATGAACAAGTTCTCCAACCTACGGCATGCTTATATGAAAGATCATCTCCGATGGCTCCAGAAGTAAATAAAATCACTCAATTGCCGCATCTCGCTCTCTGGATACCTGATGGGTAACAGATTGATAATGAGAAGCCCAGTTTTTGGAGCCCTCTATGAATAAGAAAGGGATACCTTTATCGGGATCCATGGCAACTTGCCACTAAACTTAGGAAGTGGTTGGATTTGATAGTGATGAAATGAGATAACCCCATACAATGGGATAAGTCATTAAGATAGTATAAGATATAACTTCTTGAAAAAAAGAAAATTCTTTATAGCTCAAACTATAGAGGGAGTATGAGCTAGCATTTACGATGAAGGTCTAAGCTCGTTTGTTCTTTAATTCATTCCCCTTCCTAATTCTCCTATTCCCTGGTCAAAGACTTGGTTGGATGCGGGATCTACTCCACGAGGAGCGGTACGGACGTAGATGATATCATCACGACCTCTCTTTTTGTATTGTTAAGGATACTTAATGCCACTTCGCCAATTGGTATTACTTATGCTTTCATGACTCTCAATGTAGTCAACATTGGATGTTTTTGAGTGGTGATGCTTACACCCATTCGCATTAGTTCATCCAAAGTTCCTTACCCTTATGCACGAATTATTGAATAAGCCATCTTTATGTTAAGGTTAAGGAATCAATTAAGCATTTTAGTGGCGGGATTGAATACATGGATTGAAACAGAGTTCATGTTGCCCATCTTGAACATAAGAGGCATGGGCCAAAGGTTGCACACAAGCCATTGGGTCGCATGACAGAAGAACAGCCAATATACAAATGTAAACTCTTTTATGTGAAATATTCATCTTTTTTTTTTTTTTTGGTGAAAGGTCAAATTATATATCACTGTAAAAAAATTACAAGGAGTAGAAGAATAAGCTCAAACATTGCACTGGCAAATTCCAAAACTCTTGTAAAAATTTATTACAATTTGTATGCTTGACTCCTCTGGTAGATGAAATCTTCCATCTCACATCCTTATTGATTTTAACAATAATGGTTGAGTTATCTAAACTTGTATCGCTGAATCTTCTTCTATTCCTTTCTCTCCAAATGTGATATAATACGGCCTTGAAAGATATACTAAGCAAAGTTGCTGCAAAACTCTTCCTCTTAACAGTCTTGATCATCCAACATATTTCAACTCTAAAATATTCATCTTCATTGGAGCTTTTTGGTAGTAGTCGTGACCAACAGCCATCAGCTGTCGGCTCGTTGGTAAGGCGAGAGCTTCAAGCCCGATTTCTGGTGGCACACCCCCCACACAAGCATTAATTGACGAAGGGGGGACAAAGAAAGCTATAGGCCTAAAACCTTTGACCTTTCTTCTTTTTAAATGGGGGTGCTTAGAACACCACATATTGTCATGTCGTCATTACTCATTCCCATTAGGCTGAAGTGTTTGGCCTTTCCTTCGCCATGCCCACTCACATTTCACTAACCTAGAATGTGGAAAAAAAAGAGATAGTACAAAAAAGTAATAGATAAATCACATTGCAAAATGATTCTAAATATGATAAGTCTCCCTTGGATTCGAGGAGAAGGAAATGAATAAGGCCTTTCTAGCTCTAGTTTTAGATGCCAATATTTCAAATAGTTAGTGGATCGGGTCCTTACATCATATTTTGCTCCAAAAGGAATAATTTCATGCAGATATGATTAAAGAACTAGGTTTTGAATATATGGGCAATGCCATTTTGTTTTTACTCAGAGGCCAAGGAAACTATACTTACCGTGCACTCACCACCTAAGCTTTGCTATTGCTTGGCCTAGCTCCTATATTGACTACGAACTTGAATCATTATGTGGCTACTAAAGTAAGCTAAACTTCACACAACAATATTGAAGCTGACTTAAACCCCTTAAGTAGAAAGGAAGGAAGGGAAAAGGTAACTCACCAACAAGAAGAAGATATGAAATAGAGCACTAACAACCTTTCCACTCGAACTCCATTTTTAACTGAAGTTATTTATGTTTTTCAACAAAGTATGGGCTACTAGGGTCCTTTTCCAACCCCTCTCTTATGCATTTTATTATGACCCCTTTGAGTTGGCTCATAGTTATTATCTTTTCTAACTTGTTGTATGCGGGTCACATAAACCAAGCTTACCTTTATATCTCCACCAAGTTGGTTGGTTTTTTTTAAGGCTTAACTTGATTTGTGGTTTTAGAAATTGAGTTGTTATTCCTAATTAGAGAAGTTTTTAAAACAAGCTTGCCTACATTACCAATGAATGGGTCAATGCTCGTCCTCCATTGTAAGTGTGCACCTTTTTAGAGGCTAACTAAGCTATTAGGTAATTGCTCATAAAGTTGCCACCTTTGTTGATGCCTAGATCAGAACCATATCTCTTCTTCTAGCTTGATTCTTTGCTCTCTAGCCCAAGACCTTGCCAACCCCTTCTTGAGGGAAGAAGCCCTTCAACCTTTGAATTGGCTATCCTAATAGTCTAATGCTTACTCTTTCTATTACTGCCTTGAGCTATCTCCACCCTAGAGTCGATTAACTCCTTTTTGTCTAATGGGACCTTACTAGTCTTATCATCCATTTAAGGTGATTTCAAGGCACGAAGGGTTGGTGTTATGCCTTTTTCTCTAATAGGCAACAAGTCTTGTTAAGCACTTGGCCTAGGGGAAACAGCTACGTCGTTGATATATTTATATTATATTATATTATATGGAAAAGCAACAAAGGATTTAGGTTTAATCAATTTTATCACAACTATCTTCATCAATTTGCTTTCTAATTATAATCAAGCTCTTATAGTGAATTGTACGCTTGGTTCTTCTTAAAGTTTATTAGAACGGTAAAGATACATCATTATTCCCTTAGTGTGAGGATTTTTCCAAAGGCTGATCGCTTGACATAATCATAATAAACCACACTATAACTTCAATTGATTAGTCAGGAAGAGAAAGATGAGTTACTTCTTTCTTACTTTTTCAAACGATTTGCTACAAAGCCAACTAATATTCTTACAACACAATCTTATAATAGAATTAAGTATTAGGTCTATTAGCTTTTCAAAAACAACCATAATATGTGCCACTTCCAATTGACCAAAACAAAAAGAATTGAAAATGGAGTCTAATTAGATCCTTAATGCAACAAGCACTAAGTATCAAGTTTGCTACAAATACTTTTTTTTGGTTAGTAACGAGATTTTACAAGATAATTTTGAGATCAAAATAGGTCTTCAATTCATTCATTCTTCAAAGCAAACTTCAAGAAAAGTGGACTAAGACTTGGAGAGAGAGAAAAAGAAAGGGAAATTCAGCTCATTCCGGTAAGAAATATCTTAAATTATTTGTAGAAAGACTGAAACTAGCCTAGCCCCGGTTAGGCGGAGATCAAGGGATGCGCGGAGCTCAATCCTTTTTGTTAAGGTTCGGGAATCATACATCCCTTATCTGTGAGTCGAGAAAGATTTCCATTGCTAGCGAACTTAAAGCAGAAAGCAAAATGAAAAGAGAGGGAAAACCCCTCGATAGGAGTGAGACCGCTACGCCCCTTATCTATGAAAGACCGGTTTAGAGGGTTCCAAACCTTTCTTCAACATAGGGGATATTGAACCCTAGATTTCCCTATCTACTTTCCCATTACTTCTTACCAGGATTCGACTGAACTAAGACGACTAGCCACAGCAAGGTGCCATAACAAAATAGTTAGATACTAGCCATGTTTTCTTTCTGTGAGAATGCCTACGGACTCCAGGATTTTTTGAAGCTGAACATGCTTAATATCTACCCTAAAGCATTTCGCTTTGATCATTGGACTATCTGTTGGAATATTTTAGATAATTCTTATTGATGTGGGCTTATATCAATGTGATTGTTTATCTTCAATTGTTTTATTAATTATTGTGTGGTCTATTTGTATGAGACATATTGGATCCATTATTGTTGAATATGGGACTGGCTAGTGTGGGCTAGTGCTTGCTATATAGAACAGTGATGAGTTGGACTATATTGGCAGCACACTTTGTATATGGCTAAGATCCCTCCTTTGCCTCTCACTATGTGCACTATGAGTCTACATGTTGAGAAGATCATGTTGGTGGATTAAGAGGTGTTGTATATATATGAGCTTATTATTATATCATGAATAATAACACATCTTTATAAATATCGTGCACAGTACTATGAATAGTGACTGGTGCATAGTAACTCAATTTTAATATAATGAACACACGGTTGGACGAAAAATAGAGGGAGAATTTTCTGTTGGTCACGAACACCCTACCCACGATCTTTGTAGACAGAGCTCCTCATCAGCCAGTGAAACTGAGAGAACAAGGGAGTAAATCCGGCCATTATCTTTGATAAAATGAATTATCCAGTGGCTAGAACGAATCCCAGAACAGGTACGTTCATTTTCCCTCTTAAACGTTGTGTTTTAAGATGAGAAGCAAGATCTTGGTTTTGAGCTCGTTTGAGCTCGGTTTTTCCAACACTATCCACCGAGTGAAACGGTTCCTCGCTAAAGAAAACCAAAGTTCCAATACAACCAAAGAAAGAGATAGATCACATCTTGGCCAAATGCCAATCTTCCTAGTTTGAAAGAGAAAAAGAGTGGAGTTTCGAGAACGAGAATCATATATTTTCTCATGGATTTTGATGAGTAAGAAGACACTAAGACGCACCCACTACACACCACACACTCAGACGACTAGCGTGGTCCTTCCCCCATCGAAGAGCCACGTATCCAGGGTTGACCACATCATTACTATTTTGAAAAGATGTGACCACGGTCTCAATTGGGTTAATTCTATCCAAGCTTGACAATAGCAGTGGAGTTTGGTAGTCCCTTATCAACCAAGACAGACGGATTCTAAGAAATCTTCATAGCTTGGCAGTAAGCCAGCCTTTTGACCGGCCAGTCCAACTAGTTATGAGTTGGATTCTCCCATCTTCCTTCTCTGTATGCATGAGTATAAAATAATAATAATGAAAAGAAAACAGACATATTCCACTTTATAGTACGGTTGACATCATGCGAAGGCTCATACCTCTTATTACAGTCTCAGTCTTATAGTATTTTATTAATAACCGTCTTTTTGAAAGAAAAAAAAAAAAGCTTTCAAAAACCCCTAAAATGCGGTAGAAAAGGCCCGACTGGCATTTCGCTCTTTCTTCCTAGATCCCCAATTCCTCCGGCTACGCCAGACTCGGACGCCCAAAATGCCGCCCAAACTCGACAGCCAAACTACCACCACGACGGAGAGCGCGTCTTTGACCTCGATGGATCCGATCTTCCACCTGCTACGGATCCTCCCTTTCAGCTTCCTCCGCCCGCCAAAGCTCCGCCTGAAGCTCCCAACCTTAACTCTGCCCTCCCCGATGACCGTCTACGCGCTCGTCCTACTCACCTACTTTATGGTCGTCTCCGGCATCGTCTACGACGTCATCGTGGAGCCTCCCGGCATCGGCTCCACCCAGGACCGTGCCACTGGTTCTGTGCGACCTGTCGTGTTCCTTCAGGGACGCGTCAATGGGCAATACATTGTGGAGGGCCTCTCGTCCGGCTTCATGTTCGTGCTCGGCGGCGTCGGTATTGTCCTCATGGACCTCGCGCTCGATCGTAACCGCGCCAAGTCCGTGAAGGTCTCCTACGCCACCGCGGGGATCTCCTCGGTAATCATTGCCTACGTCATGAGCATGCTCTTTATTCGGATTAAGATCCCAGCTTATCTTAGGTGAATTTTGTAATTCTCGTTTGCACATCCTCTTTGCTTTTGGGGATGTTTAAATGGATTTATGGATATGTTCTCAACTCGCTCGCGCTCTAAGCACAGATTTTGCTCTTTCTTAATTATGCATCCGAATTTTGAATTGACTTAGGCTTTTTCTATTTCTGAATTATATTCATAACGTGATCTGCTTACGTCCCACATTTCTGAATTGTTAACCACGTTTTCAATCCGTTGCTTCCATGGTTTGAATCATGTATTGAGTTATCTCTTGCTATATTTCTATGTATATGATAAATAAGGTACAATGAATTGCTTTAGTTATGGTGTCAAATTGTGTTTAATTTTTCTTTCCGTTTCTTAATTGTTTGAATTTCTTCCTTTTGAATATATAATTCTTCTTTGCTGCCGTGTTGATTGAATTGCAGCAATGACATGAACTGATTGGTTTATGCTTTGAAATGGTTAGCCTATTTCAATTACTTGTCCTAGCTGAAACCCTGGATGGTATGCAATTTCAGCATGAGCGGTTAAGCTTTTTATTTTTTATTGTGGTGAGTTAGTATTTAGATTCTTTGCTTGCAAAAGCTGAAGCCTTCTGTATGATTTAAAGTTTTTTTGTGAAATACCATTCTTCTTTAATTTACTTTTCTGATTATTATTATCTATGAATAGCTGTTTTGTACGAATATATTTGTGAGGATTCAGTTGGTTGCTGAGGACCAAGGAGACTTATGTAAGTTATAAAGAATAGACGTAGCAGTACTGTGTATTTGTAGACAGATTAAAACCTAACTCTCTCCTTACTGGATTGGCATAACTGTATCAAAGTGTTTAAGAACGAACAAAGTCGTTCTACACTGAAAAGGTCAAATGTGATGATGTTGCAATGAATTGGAGTTCAAGCCTTCGTTTTTGTGTGTGGTTTTTATGTTGGACACTAATACAAGGAAACTTGCCAATGTTTATCTGCGATGATGTCATATTTCTTGGCTTTATAATTAATATTTATTTAGTGTTTTGGATAGTGGCTAGGTTTGTGGTGGATAAAGGGGGTTGGAAATTATTGGGGGAGCTTAAGCTTTCACATGGGTTGAGTAGGGGATCTGGTTTGGAGGCAAAACAATGAAGAGACATCGAGTTTTTGTATGAACCGTGATCTGAGAACACGACTTTGGATATTAAAGTTTTGAAGCTACTTAATGGATACATTGTTTTTGGTTTTCATACTACATGCGTATATGTTACACTCATTTTGGAAAAGATATGATCTTAAGTAGGTGTGGGTTCATTGGAGTTAGAGAAGTTGCTAAGGAAGAAAGGAAATTAATGGGAATCTACACGTGTCACCTAGTTTCCACAAGAGTTGCACCTAAAGTTTTCTTCTTGATATGAAACTTGGATTATGTCACGCAACATTGACAAGAGTTGTTGCGAAACTATTGTGACATCTTTGTCTGTTGAATTGAAATTGTAACATTGATTTGAACATGAGAAACTAAGCCTAATCATTATATGACTTACTGAGTTTTGACTAATATGCGTAGCAAATAATTAATTAAACCCACTAGTGAGAGTCCAACAGCATAAGGAGACCAAAACAAAACTTAGTAGACCATTAGTGGAATTTATATATTTGCTCATTGTTGACTGCATCTTGCGATAGGAAATTACATTAACATATATTTTAATACCTAAAAGTTTTTATAACTGAAAATGTGAAATGTGATAATGTTGCAAATAGTAGGATTACAAGCCTCTCCTATTGTACGTGTTGTTTTGGATGATAACTCTCGAATTTAAGCTTATTTAACAGCACAGATAAAGTGTTTGTATGTTTGCTTAGCATACTGTCAAGTTTGGTTTTTCTCTCTACAGCTTCGTCTTCGTTCTTTTAAGATCTTCTTTTCACACTTTACTTGTTGTGTAATGGATAGCTATCCCCTTCTTCAAGATCTATGCCACTCACGCTAGATTTGTGGAAGTTGGTAAGAATATTGAGTCTTAGGTACACATTGCTGAAATCCTAACAACAGTCACTTGTAATGTGTATCATAAATATACGTGTTAACAAATTAAGGATAAAGGAAAGTTGATTTGAGTAACCATTTGATAAAAAGTTAAGGATAAAGGAAAGTTGATTTGAGTAACCATTTGTTAAAAAGTTAAGGATAAAGGAAATTTGATTTGTGTAACCAGTTAATAGGGACAGGGTTTTAAATTTCTTGAAGATGCCCCTTTTTCTTTTGACCTGGGTATTAAGTATCTACAGATGGTTAAGTCAAGTTTGTTGTTGAATCTTAGTAAATCGAGTTTGTGTTTAAGGAATTGTTGTTTGTGTCACAAACTCATGGAATAGAGCAGAGGAATTATCTTTTCTGTGTTCATGGGTACAGTCATAGCGTCATGGTTGTTGGCAGTTATAGAGGCTTATGTCATTAACCCACCAATGATTTGCTGAATGAGTCTGTAAAATCATCAAGGAGAGGATTCATTGGCCTACAGTGCTTGAACAAATTTGGTCATTTCATTGTAGTTGTGGAGCATGAGGTGGTGGGCTTTGGGGCTTTATCGTAATTCTGGAAGGAAGATTCTATAACAGATGGATTGGTTTCAGTATTGAAAGGCTGGATATAGGCTTAGTCTGAAAGGGTTTGAAGAAGTGAGTGGGCTTAAGTAGGCCCATGATGCTGAGATAAGTCCCAATCCAATAAGAGCAGCTGAAAAACATGGGGTCCTGTAAGTGATCAATAGTTGAGCTGGGTAATGTTGGGCCCAACTGTTGCAAGGGGGAGTGGTGGAGGTCCATTGGCCTTGCAAGCCATGGTGGAACCCCAACGAACTTAGGTAGGCCAAGTATAAAGCCCATTGGCGTTGGGCCAAAGGCATCTCGAGAAGGTTAGGTGGAATGACCCCATCTAATAGGCATCTTGCCTAACTTGGCCTTACCCCGTACCCATTCTCAAGGAAAGTTTGAAAACCGTCACTGCAGGCAAACGATTGTATTTTGGGCCTAGATTTAAGTTTTGCAGTCATCTCTGTTCTGCCCAACGGGTGACCAGCATTACCATCAAAAACTGTTGAAGTTGATTGAATTAGGAAGGTGCTGAAAGAGCATGGAAGCACTTTCTTGGATGATATCTTTAGAAGCCTTTGCGTATGTGAACCTGGGTTAAAGATGTTTTCTGAGACCTAGTTGTTACCACTGGATTCTATCAGTGAGGATGTGATCATTGTTCCCAATGATAGAGCACCTCGTGTTGTGTTTTTTGTTGGGTCTGTGCGCCATGTGCATGCCTAGTTAAAATTGTAGCTGTTACTCAGCTTGTCTCTTGTTTTGGTGCTGCTAGTAGTGAAGTTATCCATGAGGAGTTGAAGTGGGTAGTAGACCCTCGAGAAGGACGGAATGTTATTGTTCCTAGTTAACACTTATGGTATAGATTTTGGTGGCAGGGATATGTGGGGAGGTACACTATGAAGTAAGTGGTATGGCTAGGTCTGGCCTGCTCAGGCAGAGGTAAGCTAGGTTAGAAACGATTGAACTTTGACATTGATTGTCCCAACCTAAAATAATCTCTACTAGGCTACGTGCATTGAAGGAAAGGTAGTTCATAGTTGGAATTGGAGTACATTGAAGGGAAAAGTCTTATTTACTTGGACCTTTGAATTGTTACTTCCTTGATGAAGGGTTTAAGCTAGTTTCTCTGGCCTCTAATTTAAACTTGGTGTCGCAGAAAGTAAAAACAGATCAGATTTTTGGTGGGCCTCCTTCAGAAAGTGTTTGAAAAATATGTTGATAGCTTTGTTCACTCCTATCAAAGCTAGTTGTATACAACAGAATCCCGTCAGTTTGTTTTCTTGAGTTACTATTAGGGTGAACTAAGAATTTTCGATAGGTTGTCTTGTTCCATGAGCTGTGAACTAGAGGGGATCGATTTCAGTAGTGGTAAAGGTGAAAACAGGGATCCAACTAGTGCTTTATGAGGCCTGGAGGCCATTTTATGTGGTATACAAGACAAAGGAAAAATAATAGACTTCAAGACATAGAGTACAATTAATCAGAGATAATTCAACATGAAACTTACATCTTACGAAGTACAAAATTGCGCTCTTAGTAGTGAGAAAAAAAAAGGTTCGTCTCTTTTCCTTTTCTAAGGTTCTAAATCTATAGAATTTCATACGATCCCCCTGGAATTTCATGTGATGGTAAACGTGGTAATTGAGTGCATACTTGCGTTCAGTCTCCATTTATTTGGCATTAGATTTAATAGTGAAGCTTTAGATCTAGTAGTCGGAGCCGGTACTGCTGTCAGATACTGCAAGCATAGCCTACAATACGTCAAGGTGTCTTAACACAATGAATCTTCGATGTATGTCGACTTATGTATTAGCTTTGAGGATTACCCGTCAGACTATAAAGAGGTTGAAATCCATTTCTTGGGTCATGCTTGCTAACTGGTATCGAATGGAGAGACTTCTTTTCATCATCATGCTTTAAAGAAATAAAATTTCCTATGGGCTCATAATATTAAGGTTGATGAGCCAATTACAAGGGGAGACTGATGAACATATTGACAGTTCCACAATTTGTTCCATTCGAACTTAGTTATTAACGGGCATCTCTGGATGAGCTTGATCCGACTGATATTTACAGAAATCCAGAGCTTTATCTCCAAAAGTGACCATTAATAAAAATCAATGTACAAGAGGAAACTGATTATCTTCACTACTTGATATTCACTAACGAGTAAAAGCATGAAACGCATTCTAAGTAGCAACGTCTTAGATGAGATGTGTAGGTCACAAAAACCTTTTTGATTCACACATATAGGAGACATCAGCGAACTGTTATACCTTATAACTCAAGCCCAAGGCCTACCATCAAGCATCAAACCCCAATAAAAACATGTTCAATTAAACTAAACTGTTTGGTGTCACAAGGACAGTTTCAGCGGCACCTCATCTGCTGGGAGAATGGCAGGGTGAGAAGAGGCGAAGAGGTGAGAACTTACCCATATGCTTTGGCGGAACAAGGCCATCGATGGACTGGTTCTCGGGCATGATGAACGACTCCCGCTCATCGCGAGCTTGTCCCCGTCTTGTGTTCCCGTTGAAAGTCGCGTACTTGACCAGCTTCCCTACCCATGATCTCTTTTGTGTGCTCTTGTGGTCCGCATTCATCTTCTTGGTGAGGTACCGCTTAACTGCTGGCAATCCCTGCTCCACAACGTCCATAGGAGGCGAAATGAGAGGGTTCCCATCCACGCAGAACTTCTGAAGCTTATTGAGACATCCCATGGATTCCGGGAGTGATTTTATCATGTTGTAGCTGACATCCAATTCGACGAGGTTGATTAGCAGGCCTATGGAGTATGGTAGGACATCGAAGTACTGGAAATTTTGGCTCACGTTGAGTACTTGTAGATTAATGAGGTTCTCAAGGTCTTCAGGGAGGGCCCTAAGGCAGTTAAGATGGGCGTCTAAGACCAGAAGGGAGGTCAGGTGGGAGGTGGAGTGTGGGAGGAAGACCAACTTGTTCGAGTTGACACACAGTTTTTTGAGGTTCGTAAGCTCGAATCCAATAGTATCTGGCAGCTTGATCAGCTTGTTAAAGTTGGCATTCAGTTCTTCTAAGCATCTGGTGGGTAAAATCACAGAATGTGTTGGTAAACGTCAGTAAGTTCAATTAGATCCTCCCAGGACTACAAAATGAAAAGGAAAGTAAAAGAGAGGGAGGAAAACAAGATTTAATTAATACTTAAATTTTCCAATCAGATTTTCTGTCAATTTTCTATAATAAGGTAATGCTCGAGGCAACCAAAAAAAAAAACAAAAAAAAAAAAAAAAAAGAAAAGAAGGTGGGTATTAGAAACGGAACACAAATTTTGTTTTCCTTTCTTTGAAACATTATTATCTCCTCTTATAGGAATAAGTGGCGTGAAACCCTTTCTTTTCTTACATAAGCATAAGAGAATAAATGTGTTGTCAAGCGAGAGCATCTCAAAGACTAGTAGATCTTAAGATGGTTGATACTAAATCTTATAATTCGTATAATTAATGTCACAACTTTTTAAATAACCACACAATCAATATTAACAAAGTGAAGTGTGGACAAAAAGTCAAATAAAAGATACTTCTACATCACATTTTTTTCCGTTTAAGTTACTCCACTCCAGCTGATGTTAACAGTTGAGTGGACGGTTTCAGAAGCCTAGACTTTTTGCATGCGTTTCGTCTTTTTCGTCGTTTATTCGTAGGAGTCAAAATTATCATCAATAAAAAGGGTCATTAATTATTATATGCACTATACGAATTGTGATGGTAACTTGTGTACGTGTCTATAAAAAAATAAAAAATAAAAGTATTTCCCTGCATTAATAACGACAAACCACAAATTTCGGTACCAAAAGTCAACAATTTTGCATCAAGGCTTCACATATAATCTGGACTTAGTAAAAGACCTATTCATATTGGTCTATGATATTATGGATGCATGTCGTGCAACGGTGTCCAGTCAAAAGAAAAAGAAGCACAACAACAAAATTTTCTCAATCAGCATGGTAACGTTGTTGTCTAATTTTCCTTGCTTCTTTCTTTATCGAAGAGCTGGAGAGAGTCAAACAAACCAAGTTTTGCAAAAGTGGGGATCTCGAAAGGCACCAAAGACACCATTAAGATACTTGTGGACACCATAGAGAATTACCTAAAATCCATGTCTTAAACCAGTTGAAATCTGATACATGTTTGTATACATTTTTGGAGAGCTATTTTCTCAAGTGCACACAATAGCTATTAAGTCCTATGTAGAGAAAATAAAAAATTTAGAAAATAACTTATAAATAGATGAATTTCTCTATATAATACTTTAGGATTTGAAGTTAGATATGAGTAACTTTCTATATAAATCTAAGAAGTTGACTTTTAGGATTGGATGTAAATAGTTTTAACGTGGAATCAAAGTATAAAGAAAAAAAAATCAAATGATTATACAAGAGTTTTCAGCTACTTTTGTAACTTTATTATCTTAGATTTTTCTTCAACCTCCTATGAATTCTAAATACATAAGGAGGCACGTTGAGACCTTTTGAGATAAATAGTAGTCTCATATTATTAAGTGCTTAAGATGCAGGTTAAATAGACGAAGGCAATCTCTCCTTGCAAGTCAACTATTAAAGATGGATATGCTCCCTTCTAATAGGTCTCCTATAAAGTTCATCAGAAAGGTAAATCAATATCCATCTAGACAATCTGCCAATGTCAAAGGTTACTCCCTATCAAACAATTACTGTTCTTATGAATTGAAGAAGAGAGGAAATGTATGTCTCTTTTCCAAGTTTACGCTAGGCAGTGAATGGTTAAAGCTCGAGGTGCCACATCTGAAAAGTTGACGAGGAGAGGACAAACCTGCAGTTCTCAATAGTTTTAGGCAGGGATTCAATAAGGTTGCCGGAGACATTCAGAACCTTGAGATTAGAAAGGCAGCCGACTGAGTTTGGCAGCGATTTGAGCTGATTTGAGTGCACGTCGAGCACTATCAGATTAAGTAATCTCGCAATTAATGACTCCGGTATGCTCTGCCACGTTTAAACCCGAAACATATAAGTTTCAGCAAAGTAATACTATTTGAACAATTTTCTTTGCCACCACTCTCTTTTGTTATGATGGCACTTTTTTCCTCTTCGAGTTTACTCAACTAAGAGAGAGAGAGAGAGAGAGAGAGAGAGAGAGAGAGAGAGAGAGAGAGAGAGAGAGAGAGATCAAAAGACACAGAAAAGAAACGAAACTGGTGAAGCTAAGAAATTCCAAAACAGTACTGATAGAAATAACAAAACCAAAAGTGGTGAGCCACTGGTAAAGAAAAGCACAGGAGTTACGTTTAAAATCCCAGCTCCAATTACCTGAAGATTGTTGTTGGAGAGATCCAACTTGCTAATAGTCCCCAAATTAGGGGAAGGACTAGGAAGAGACTCCAAGGACATTCCACTTAAATCCACCATCTCCAATCTCTCTTTCTCTACGGATGGCCTTCTCTCCATCCTCTTCCTCCCATGCTGTTGCTCCCGATTTTCGTACATCATTCTCAAAAAGCCAGAAGCTTTGCTACTGTTTTCGCGGAATACAACACAAAATTCGCTTAACAGAGCCGAAAGCCAGATAAAGAAAAGGTCTGTGTGCTCTATGATATAGGCGTTTGTACGGGAAGAAATACAAAAATATAATGGAAGCAATGGGCTCCAAGGACGTACGGACATTGAGTTCCATAGGTACACCACAAAAGCATGACGTTAGCTTGGGATGAAGTACAAGGCAGTACGGAAGCGGGTTGCGTGGCCACGTTTGCCACTTGATAAAGTCAACCCTGCGTTTTGTGTTGAGAGCCGAAGCTCTACCCACCACCAGCCTCCCACCAGGCTGTACGGGGGTCCCGACCACCTCCACACCTCCACCAGGCTCTCCGTTTTCTGACCATACGTCGAGGGGCACAGAGGCTTTTTTATTGAGGTTTCTGTCTTCTAAGTGCCTTTTGCGATGGCAGAACTTCACCTCCACCTCCACACTGAATATTTATTTTTCATCTTTTCATTCTGGAATTATTCGAATAGATCCACTAATGCTTATTTTATTTAAATTTGTAAATATGCCTGTATAAACGCAAAAGTATGTTAGACATCCATGTTTATGTTTGTGCGGGTGTTTAAAGAATGATGATCTTTCTATGAAAGAAAATGTTTCAATTAGAATCTTTAAGAAACAAGTATAAGCATGTCAACATTAATATGACACACATAAGTTATTTCATGACCTAAGTATCTTATTTTAATTGTTTTTGGAAATCAACTCCACTGAAAAATATTTTTATTGTATATCTAGTACCGCGAAATATAGAGAATTTCAAATTTTTAATTAAAAATTAACCTCTCGATGATGAGAAATAAGACGTAAAGTAACTTGATTTATCTGAATTCATTCTTGAACACAAAAAGATGTCTCATTTTATAGAAAACTTGAACTTATCGAAACATGGCTAAGTAAAACATATATACAATTCATGAGAGTATTTCAATAGAAGCTCAGAAATTAATAGTATGTAAAATTATGAAATTGAAAACTACTTTGCCTAGTTAGATAACGGGATGGATCAAAACATTTTTTGGAAAAGGTGTCTCTTGAGTTCAAAATTGATCCCAAGCTAAGGACTTAGTTTAACTCTAGGGCCACCTATAGACTCTAACTCGAGCTTGAGCGTTATTGGTCAAGTTCATTTACATGTATATGCCCATATCTTTAAAAACGTTGTTGAGGAATTGAGGAAATGCCATCAGAATCTTGAAGGAAACTGACACAGAACCCTCTTTTATTTTATTTGATTTTTTAATTTTACAGATGTATGACCTAAGTTATCGTTTTATATTTAAACTTTTATCAGTTTTTATTATCAAGAGAATAAAAAATGACAAATGTTTTTAACTGTATAATAGATATAAAAGAATAAAGAAGAAGGAAAAAGGAAAAGAGAAAGATTACGATGGAGAAGAAATAAAAAGTAATAAGACAAAAGAACAAAAGAAGATCAAATTGTACCTAATCATATGTCATATCTAGTTTTTTGATTGTTATGAGTTCAACTGCTATATTTGAATGAAATCCAATTACCACTGTGATTAGGTTGTACCCAATTGTAACTATTGAAGTTGAGAAACCACCATGATTTCAAAAAAGTCAACTTCTTTATGTATTTATTTATGAAAAAAAAAATATGGGCATGATTTATTAAACGTGTGAGTTATTTATTTAGTAGAGAAAAAAAGAAAAATCTTAGACCGTAAATGCAACTCTTAAAATTTTAAAGTTGAAATCTCATGAAGCATAACGTAATTTCATAACAGTCTTTTAAAATTTAATTACCGCGTTAGCCAATTGACTCATTTTTTAAACTCCTTATGATGACTTACAAAGCTCAACCTCATTTATTGTAGAACGAATTCAATCCGTACATCTAGGATCCATCTAATTAAATTCATCAAATTCCATAGTTCATTGAAGATATGGTAAAGAAAATGTATTAAATATAAGAGCTTATTCCAAAACCTTAAGATATTAGTAATATAACTTATTATCTTATAAGCAGAATTCTTAATACATTCTATAACAATGTGGAATTCATTGCTATATCTAAACATGTTCTCTCACTATGATGATCAAATTATCGTACAACTATAGAGTTGTATTACATAGACAATGCGTGAGTTCATATCAATGGAAGCTCACAAGAGTATTGAAAGAATCCCTAGCAATGTAAGACAACTTTACATGATTTATATAACATGCCCTATCATTGCAATGATCAACTTGAACAACATTATGATGCCACTTTTACTATATGATATTTGATTTATATCTATAAGGTGTTAAGATAGAAATTGAGCTCTAATATTATATTAAAATGTACTTTGATACTATATTAGAATGTGAGTATCTATCCCAAAATCTTAAGACATTAGGTAGTGGAATTCATTATCTTACAAGATTCTTAATATCCTTAAAAATATAAAATTTATTGTACACATAGTAACAAAATGCTTCCTTTGTAGCCTAAAAATTAAAACAAAACAAGAAAAGGAGATGCTTCCTTCGAAGGCTGGACTACTAGGACTTTTTATCTTCATATTATAAGTCAAAGCTTTATTAAAATTAGAAGCCAAAGAATGGTACAACCACTATTCGTTTTTCGGGCTCCCTCGTGAATATAAGATTAAATTATGATACGGTACAACCACCCGCCCCACGTTTAGGACTTTCATTCTTTAAAAAGATTATCATTTTCAATTCTTCTTCACCGAAATGATTATTTTTAGTTTTTTTTTTTTTTTAAGTTTATCTTAGGGTCTTATTCGAAATAATGGCTAGATTCCTCTGAGTCGAAAACCTTAATCCATGATTGACTAGATGACAGGATAAGCTTTGCAATTTCAAAATCAGAAAGAAGTAATCTAAGAACAGGACGGCGGCAAATATTGATTAAAAAGTCTTCATGACAACGTATAGCACGTTATTTTCTTCGGAGGTATACGGCACTTTTGCTCCATTCAAACATTTGATTGATTCAAATGGCTTGCCAAAGAATATATACTTAGGAAGCCTAGTCAACTTAGAAAAATCATCACTAGAAATTTAGAACGGACAACGGATTTGAGACTTTCACTGCATTGAATTTCATGGCCGTTCTCAATGTGTCATGAATCCTGCAAATGGACCTAAGTGATGAAATTTTGAAATATAAAATTCAATATTTCTTCATTGTCCCCACATTTTGAAGCACAAAGAAATCGAACCCAAAGCCCCTTTTATTGGGAAGGTAAGTGATTTAATGCAAACAAAAGGCCAAAGAACTATAAGAGAAAGCGCCTCCCGCGTGCGACACGTCAAATTCCACCCCAGTGTCACGCGGACCAAGTGTTATGCGACCAAAGTGATCCGCATGCATGACTCGACATTGCTTCCTTCATTAAAGTGAAACTCTCGCCAATCCTCCTCGCCATGCGCCTTGCTCACCAGAAATTCTTACCAAATTTGGATAGAATACGAGGCTATCACATTATTTTCTCTTGTTGATTCTGTATATATATTTTGCTTTTGTAATTAGAAAGGTTTATTGAAGGTTTTCAATAAACCATAAAACTTTGTATATGCCATCTCTCTCACTCTTTTATTTTATTTTTATTTTATTTTTAATATTACAATGTATGCACCCAACTTATACACGTAGGGTATCAAACCTCAAACCTTACGATTGAAGTTCTTACTAACTCACCATTGAACTAACTAGCTAAGCGACCTTTCACTCTTTTCTTTGTTCTTTATTTTCCAACGTTCATAGGTTTTGAGGATCCTTTATTTAGACTTCTTGCATGGTATCAAGAACTTAAGGCTAATGCCCTTCATTGAAAACTTGATGATCACCTCATTCTTTCCTATTTCAACACATTCTACTAATACCTTCACATCTATAATACCCAATGTTCAAGTTTTTGCTTCTTCTTCAACCATCCTTTCCTCAAATATGATTGAGTGTTTTAATGGCTTAAATTATATGGTGTGGAAAATTCTCTTCACCCATTTCCTTGTTTCATCTCAGCTTTTCCCCGTTCTTAAAGACACCTCACCTAAACCTACACCCAACCCACCTCCCCACCACTTGGGTTAAGCCATTTCAAATGGTCTCCTTCCCTATCTATCAATGCAATAGTGGTTCAATCACGTGGGAGGCTGTGCCCAATGCTACGATAAAACTTATTATCACTTTGGTTGTTACCTTGGTTGCCATGTTGCCAATGGTAAGGAGCATTTCAACCTAATGTCCAACCCACCACCCAATCAACTAAATTGCCGACCCTTTATCCACCTAGCCCATCATGCCTATCCCTTCCTATACCCCACTAGCCTACTATCACCCTCAAGCCCACCATGTTAACTTACCTGCACCATTGTACCATTATGGCCCACCTTCACCCCCCACCCTCCTCTCTTGATGCCAATGGTAGGGAGCATTTCAATCTAACATTTAACCCACCAACCAACTAGTTAAACCATAGGCCCCCTACCCACCCAGCTCGTCATGCCTATCCTTCTTATCCCTTTTATCCCTTTTATCCCTTTTATCCCTTTTATCCCTCTTATCCCTCTTATCCTTCTTATCCTTCATATCCCGCACTAACATGTTATCCCCTTTAAGCCCACCACACTAACTTACCTCCACCATTGAACCATTATAGCCTACCTTTTCCGCCACCCTTCTCTTTCGATGTTGCCTCTTAGCATCTTGACTATGGTACATCTTATCATATTACTAGCTCTCTAATAGCGTTATCAAGTGTCATTTCCTACATGGCCCCCCCAATAGTTCACTATAAGTGATGGTGTCTCTCTTTTCATCACTTATACAGGTACATTTCATACTTCTAGTTTTTAGTTGTATAATATCTTAGTTGTTTTATCTATTATTAAAAAAAATTATATGTTTCTAAGTTTACTTTAGATAATAACTATTTCTCTTTATTTTCAACCATTTATTTCTAGGTCATTTTATGTTGCACCGAACAAATTATCCTCCACGACATCCTTGATCATGGCTTTATTTGGTCTCCTCTTCCAATACTGCTTCAACTCCTCATGCTTTTACAGCTATCCATACTAGTTCTATTCTTTTGTGGCGTCATCAGTTAAGTCATCTTTTGTTTGATGTTCTTGTTCATCTATTGAAGTCCTCTAACTAACTTTTTATTTGTATTGTTTCTCTCTTATATTGCATATGTTTTTAACAAGAGTCATTGCTAACCCTATCCCCCTAGTCAGTCTAGGTTTTATACCTCCCTTCAACTTATCCATTTTAATGTATGAGGTCTATTTCCAATTGAGACAATAAACAACAACAAATTTTATGTGTATCTTAATGTTGATTTTTCTCTATTTTCTTAGTTCTATACTTTTACTACATGCTTTTAGCTTTTTGTTATTTTATTACCTCTCACATATTTGTGGAAATAAGTTATAGTGCAGGGTATTCAGTGTAATGACATTCTACAATTCTTGTCCTTTACTTTTCATGCTCATCCTTAACAACATAACATTTATCAACGAATCTCTTATCTTTACTCTTCCTTTCAGAATTGTACCGTAGAACACAAACATAGCCATATTATTGAGATTGGTCTAGCTTTCCTTACTCAAGTTGTAATATGCTCATAGTTTTGAGATTTTGCCTTTGAAATGATTATTTTACTAATTAATTAGCTTTTCACCTTGGTTATTGGCCATATCTCCCCTTGGTTTGCTTTTTTTCACCATCCCATTGATGTCTTTCATTTACAAGTTCATGACTATACAATTTTTTTCTACCTTTGACCATATGCCCTACACAAATTGGCACCTTGCTCCAACTCATGTGTCTTTTGGGGCTATCATCTAGGCTACATAGGGTGTCATTGCTTTTATCCAAAGATTTAGAGCTTTTACATTGTCCTACACCCTCACCTTTAGATACATTAACACATCTTATGACTCATCTTTAGGATGGCATCATCACTCGTACTCTTATCTGCCACCATATATTTACCCTCATTTCCATTTCTCATCAACACCCTAAACCAAATTGTTTTACCCAATTCATTTGGGATTTTCATTTGGTAGGAGACTATAGCAGTAGAGTACACTGTGTTTATCCAAAATGGAACTTTGGCTCACCCTATCAGATGTAAATAGAATTACAAGGTTAATTTTCGTGTTGATAACTCACTAAAGCACTCTAAGGCCCATCTAGTAGCCAAAGAATTTCATCAATAGAAAGAACTTAATTTCATCGAGACCTTTATGTAATGAACCTTAGTCTCCCACATTAAAAGGGCAAGTGGGATGTTCTAGACATATAAAGGGGCTTGGCCACTCCTCCCATCAAGGTTAACCTTTTGGGATAAAACCTTGTGACGAGTGGCATCGGGGTCAAACCATGACTTGACTTGATGAGCTTTTAACTATTATCCCCTAGTGTGGGGTAAGTAGTGAGCTCACTAAACGACACTTGTGATTACTATCCCCCAGAGTGGGCTGGGCAATAGGTAGACCTCTAGTATGGGGTAGGTAAGGCGCTTGACTCACATCTAAGACAACATGGATTTAGGTGGGGAGAATACAACATACCTCATTTTTTCACATTGGAAAGGCAAGTAGGATAATCTGGCTATATAAAGGAGTTTGGCTACTTTTTCCACTAAGGATGACCTTTTAGGATGGAACCCAAGTCAATGACATTTAGCCTAGTTACCAAATTAGTCTTGGTAATATATCATCTCATCTCTTGATATCCATTGGCTTCATTATCTTATCAACTAACACATCCCTTTTTATGCGGCACAATCTTTGATATAACATTATTTTGCTTGTCTACATAGATGATATTATGCTCAGTGACTCTCCATACGCACTTTAACCTTTTTCATGCTCTTTAGTTGGAATTCACCATCAAGGACCTTGGTTTGATCTATCATCTTTCAAGTTAAAGTCCAACTTACTTTTGATAGCTTTTTTCTTCATTAGGTCAAATTCAATTATGACATCCTTGCTCATGCGAGATGATTGATGCCAAGATAGTTTGTATATCTTTTTCTATTAATGAACATATGTCTCTTTAGAGTGGTAGTCATTGGCAAATTCCATTCTTTATTCTAGCATTGTTGGTGATTTATAATATCTCATTGTTACTCACCTTGATATTACTTATGCAATCAACATGCCTATTAATTTTTACATTGACCAACTACTAATCATTGGCAAGTGGTGAAGCATATCTTTCACTACTTGGTTGATATCTCATGCATGGGTCTCCTTTTCACTCGAAAGCTCATCCTTTTTCTTTTTCATGCATTTTCCAATGTGGGTTAGATGGGCGACCATGATGATCATTGCTTAATTTGTGGTTTTTTATTCTTCTTAACAAGAATTTCATCTTATGGAGTTCTCACAAACATGCACTATTAATCACTCTAGTATTAATGCCAAATATAAATCAACTTATATGAATAAAGTATCTTCTCCATGATCTTTAGGCACTTCCACCCCATCCACCAACAGTTTGGTGTGACAATTTATTAGCCATATACTTGATTGCTAATCTAGTGTTTCATGCATGGACTAAGTATATTGAAATCAACTTTCATTTTATCTAGGAATGCTTGGCCCGAAGTCAACTTCACCCATAGTGTATCTCATTTATGGATTAGTCTATTGAAATTTTCACTAAAGGTCTCTCGTTTGCATAGTTTAGAGTTCTTTGATCCAAGTTAATTGTTCATTCTACACCTTTAGCTTGCAAAGAGATGTGAGAGAAAACATTTCCCATGTATGTTGCTATGTCTGCCTAACGTATAACACGTTAGATTCCACCTAAGTGTCATGTCCACCTATGCAACCCTAGTAACCCCTAATGCATGACTCAACATCACTTCCTTTAATGAAGCAAAACCCTTGTCACCTCACTGACAACCTACAAAGGACCTAACATCTTTTTCTCTCTTGTGGTGAAACCCTCACCACCTTACACCTCATTGACCAAAAATTCTTTCTAGATTTGGATAGAATTTGTGGCAATCATATTATTTTCCTTTGTTGAATTTGTATATATGTTTGCTTTTGTATCTAGAAAGGATTGTTGGGGATTTTTAATACACCATATAATTTTGTGTATGTCGTCTTTCTCCTTCCTTTTTTTGTTATTTATTTTTTAATGTTCACAAGTTCTAACAATCCTTTCTTTGGACTTCTTTCAATAATAATAGCATAGGGCATATTCTAGAGAAAGAAACAAAATTAGTGAACCTAAAGCTTAGTCTAGACACTAATAAGAAAG
Source organism: Casuarina cunninghamiana (assembly GCA_028551485.1). Classification (NCBI taxonomy): domain Eukaryota; kingdom Viridiplantae; phylum Streptophyta; class Magnoliopsida; order Fagales; family Casuarinaceae; genus Casuarina; species Casuarina cunninghamiana. The sequence goes on along the minus strand of CM052366.1, from coordinate 26,933,560 downwards.
TCTTCTTACCAGCTTGGAGGAGCAACAACTATCACAAGTGACCCTCCCATTAACAAGAAGCAAGCTTTCATTTATTGAGCCAAATAAGGATGCATCATTTCAATATGAATACAATAAATAAGCCTATACATGGACTTTTTCTATACAAAGAGAAGAATGAAGAAGAAACAACTAATTACATTATGGTTAATATACAAGGGATTATACCTCTATGGATCAAAGGATAATAAGGAAAACCCATTTATGTAGCATCATTCCTTAACACCTTCCTTGAAGCTAGTGTTGAATATAAATCAAAAGTTCCTAGTTTGACAAGAAGGTAAGAATGTTGTTGTATTCTTAAGACTTTAACAAATATATCTACTTAATCCTTAGTATATATGTAATAGGTGCAAATAATTTTTCTAGTTATCTTCTCATGAAGAAATGAAAGTCAATCTTAATATACTTGGTTTTTTCGTGCATTACATGGTTCCCTATTAGCTTCATCATTAACTCATTGTCATAGAAAAGGTTTACAAGTCTTAATGATAGTACATGTAGATCATCTAATATCCTAAGTATCCAAATCACTTCACAACAAGCAATTGCCATGGTACGATATTCAGCTTTTGTGGAATAATGAGAGATGGTTCCTTATTTTTTTGAATTCCAAGATGTTAGTGAATTACCAAGTTTTATACTAAAGTTTTGTAATTGAACTCTTAACCATGCAACATCTCTCATAATTAAAATCACAATAAGCTTATAAATCAAGTTTACTATATAAACTTATAAGTAATGCTAACCCTAGAGAATGCTTGAGAAAATACCCTTATGAAGGGTTTACTTAAGAACATGCATAAATTGGCTTAATATTTGTACTATATATTATATGTCCAAACTCATTATTATCAAATATATTAGTTTACCCAAAAGCCATTGATAGCTAGTAATATTAAGAAAGGGAGGATCACTTAAGCCATCAAGAGCTGCATCATATTCATGACTAGTAAACTTGTGATCTTACTCTGTGGGAGTGTCTACAAGTTTACATCTTGATAGGCCATAGTTAGATATGATTTCCAAGGCACCTTTCCTTTGGTTGAGTACTACTCTTGGCTTTGATCACTTTTTTTGTAATTATTATGTCATCAACATAAATAAAAACAATCAACAGCCACTTAAAAGTTTTCTTGATAACTAATGAGCAATCATGATGATAATCACATAAATCATGGAAACCATTATCAATTAATGCTTTTACAAATTTATAATACATTGTCATGATGCTTACTTTCACCCGCACAATGACTTGTATAAACAAAATATTTTATTACCATTTATGTCAAATGCCCTTAAGAACCTTTATATACACTTCAATGTTAAGAATCATACATTATGGTCATCCATTTGATGTAGCTAAAGCCATTAATAAATTCATTATCACCATCTTTCCAACTGAAACAAAAGTCTCCTCATAATTAATGCATTCTTGTTAGCTATAACCTTTGGCCACCAAATTCAACTAATAGTACTTTATACTCTCATCCACATAATATTTGATCTTGCAAACCCAATAGGTTGTTGACTTGTAAGTAAAGGAACTAGATCCCATGTATGGTTTAGTTCTAATGCTTTAATATCCTCAATCATGACATCATGCAATTTATGATCATACATTGCCTCTTGATAAATGGACATCTCAACAGAAGCTAACATAGAGGTAATAAACTAGCTATAAGAAGGACAAAGATGATGATATGATAATACATGAGATTAATGTAGGTGTCAGTGCAAACATAGTTTATGGTCCAAATGGGTGGTCTATGTGTTCAGTTGGACCAATGTGGCTGAGGAGGTGGCAATTCATAAGATATGATAGTTGTGGTAAGGTCAAAAGGTGTGTTAATGGAAAAGATGAAATGTAAGGGAGCTCAGAACCTTAATTAAGGTATGCGGTAGGAACAATAGTTGATGAACAAGACTCATGTGGTAATGTAAGATTATCTATACGCATGTCCCATGACTCTTGTGATGTGCCTGATGAAATGTGAACCCTAGATGTAGCCTATGTAAAAAAGAAAATGTCTTCATGAAAGAAAACATCTTGATTGACAATGTACCGATCTCCATTAATGCTATATAGGTGATGCTTTTTTTAAATGAAAGGATAACCTATGAAAATGCATGTGATGGCTTTATGTCCAAACTTATCTCACTAATTGAAATCAGTAAAAACTCATAAATAATTAAGTGAGGGTGGTTTCTCAAATAGGATGTAAACTCTTAAAGTACAAAAATAGGTGTTTTGCCAATAAGATCGGTGGTAATGAGTATGCAATCACCTTAGAAACATGTAAGAATTTAGGCCTAAAATTTTAATACATGTGCAATATTAAAAATGTATCGATGTTTTCTTTCAATTAACTCATTTTGTTTTAGGGTGTATGGATTAGAGCTCTCATGTATAATGTCATGAGATTTAAAAAACAACATCTATGTAAACACAAAGAAGTTTGCACGTTATTAGTTTTAACAAGTTTGATTTTGCTTCCAAATTGTGTGCAAGCCATCACCAAACAAAGAAAAAGAAAAAAAAAAAAAGATCTCAATGTTGGCCAAGATGTCAACTTAGCCTTCATGAGAAAGGTTCATATCTCTTGGGAAAAATCACTCAACTATGAGACAATATCTATCATTGGAGCATGTGGTGATTCTATTAAACCCCTAAGTGTTTTGCTAGTAGGAAAAGGTAAGCATGTTGACTTGGCTAATGGATAAACAAGATATGTTCTCATAGAATCTAAAAAAATGACATTATAAGAATAAGTAGACAATGATTTCATTATTAGAATAGAATGTTGTCTTAAATGATGATATAAAATAGTACAATTTAGAGAAATTGATTGTTTGTTACATGAATTGTAACAATAGAAACAACATTATCATGTGTACGTTGCATGTGAGGTGACTCAAGTGATAAAGCCCTTCTTCACTCTACCCAATTTTGTCACACTCCTAGTCTATGGCTCTTCTACAATGTAAAAATTAAAAGTTACGGTGGCACTACCCATGTGAGCGATAGGTGCACTTAGTTATTTGGCAATCACATTATTCTAGATTCATGTGTAAATTATTATGCCTAACTTTCTTACAATGAGAGCTTATATCCTTTTTTTGACTTGTTGGTTAACTAGTGGACTTAAAATTTGAAACTATAGTTGCTAAGTGATGATCTAGGCCAACAAAATTTAGGTTGAGAAGCCCATGGCCATAAAAAATCACAAGTCTAGATGATCCTGTGGTTCAACCCATATTCTAGCCTATAAGACTAACTTAACTATAGTATTGGGTTTGACACTTGGAAGAAGGCCTAGCTTTGATACCATTTTGAAAGCCCAAGTCCACCTCTTATCAAAAGGTCTCATTAGAAAAAGGTGTATTTGAGGCCTATAAGGGCTTTACAAGTGCCAATCATTCTAGTTTGGGATTGAGTGTCCAATAATAATCATGTTAGGGCAACATGAATTTAGGCAGAAGAAAATATCATAAGCCTAGTAGGAGATCCAACCCAATGACAAAGGATGGTGGCATTTGTCCCACATTAGATAGAAGTTAGGAAAGCTTGGTATTTATAAGCAGCTTGGTTATTCTTCCTAATAAAATTGATCTCTCGAGTTGAAACTCAAGCTTGTGAGAAAGTAAACATGCATCCTTATGAAGAGAAAGATGAGGATGACCTTTGGCCTTGTGAAGAGAAAGTTTGCAACACCTAACATTATTGAGAGGTTTGATATACAGTGTAGCACAATGCCCAAAACTCTTTTAAGGTGGATACAATTTGGGCTAGTCAATTAAACTTTTAAAAGACAACAGCCACTGAGTTACATAATAAGATACATATTTGTAAGTTCAATAGTTAACTCTTAAGCAAAGACATTTCTTGACCATTAACCAATAAAAAATCAAATACCTTTGATTTCTTTTTTTTTTTTAAAGTTCTTCTCTTTTCTTTTTTCTCAGGTTCTGAATCTATAGAATTCCATACGATCCCCTTGGAATTTCATGTGATGGTAAGCCTGGCAATTGAGTGCATATTTGCATTCAGTCTCCATTTTTTTGGCATGAGATTTGATAGTGAAGCTCTGGATCTAGTAGTGAGCGTCAGTACCGCAGTCAGATACTGAAAGCACAGCCTACAAATGCAATGTTCGGGATGTCAAGGTGTCTAACACAAAATGAATCTTCTATATGTAGCGAATGTGTATTGGCTTTGAGGATTTTACCCGTCAGACGATGAAGAGGTTGAAATCCGTTTCTTCGGTCATGCTTGCTAACTCGTCTCGAATGGAGGGACTTCTTTTCATCATCATGCTTTAAAGAAATAAAATTTCCGATGGGCCCATAATATCAAAGGTTGATGAGCCAACTACAAGGGGAGACTCTCGCCTCAAGACGATTTATTGACTGACATTACATAGAGAATGATGAATATATTGACAGTTCCACAATTTATTCCCTTCGAACTTCGTTATTAACGGCCATCTCTGGATGAGCTTCATTCGACTGATATTGACAGAAATCGAGAGCTTGTCTCCAAAACTGACTATTAATAAAACTCAATGTACAAGGGGAAAGCATCTCCGGATAAGCTTCATTCGACTGATATTATCAGAAATTGAGAGCATATCTCCAAAACTGACCATTAATAAAAATCAATGTACAAGGGGAAGCCGATTATCTTCACTACTTGATAATTTTTTTTTTTTTTTGATGAATATGTGAGTTGATTCATCGAAGAATAAAGAAATACATAAGCTTAGGGGCATACCCCAGCATTACAATCATCTAGGAGAATATAGAATTTGAAATTCTCCAACTATGACTCAACAAAACATTAGCTTGAGAGAGTTTAATGTTTCTAAATAAAGAAGCTCTTCCACGGACTACTCTCCTGATTTTAGCTAATAACATTGGAATATCAATAGACTTATTCTGAAAACGTCTACGATTTCGTTCTAACCAGATACAATAAAGGCAAGCTAAGAAAGAAAGCTGAAGAAGCTTTGCGGCTAAATCCTTTCCCTTAGTTGCTTTAATTATCCATTGCAATTCAGATTCCCAATCGTAGATGACCTTACGAATACCTTGTTAATTACTAGCGAACGAAAACATGAAACTCATTCTAATTGAGAAGAAACGATTCAGATGATATAGGTAGTAGACCGCATAAACCTTTCTGATTCATACACATAGGAGACATCAGCGGAGGGACCCGTTATATCTTAAACCTCGCGTATTTCTCTCGACAGTCACAGCACCACTAGTAGTATACACCCACGGCCTCCCATCAAGTACCAAACCCCAACGAAAGCATGTACAGTTAAACTAAACACAACTGTTTGGTTTTACAAGGACAGTTTCAACGGCACCTCATCTGCTGGGAGAATGGCGGGGTGAGAAGAGGCGAAGAGGTGAGAACATACCCATATGCTTTGGCGAAGTTAGCCCATCGATGGACCGATACTCGGACATGATGAACGATTCCCGCTCCTCGCGAGCTTGTCCCCGTCTTGTGTTCCCGTTGAAAGTCGCGTACTTGACCAGCTTCCCTACCCATGATCTCTTCTTTTGTGTGCTCTTGTGGTCCGCATTCATCTTCTCGCTGAGGTACTGCTTAACCGCCGGCAAGCCCTGCTCCACCACGTCCATAGGAGGCGAAATGAGCGGGTTCCCTTCCACGCAGAGCTTTTGAAGCTTCTTGAGACATCCCATGGAGTCGGGAAGGGATTTAATCTTGTTGTAGCTGATATCCAGTTCCACGAGGTTAATTAGCAGGCCTATGGAGAATGGTAGGACATCGAAGTACTGGAAATTTTGGCTCACGTTGAGTACTTCCAGATTAATGAGGTTCTCGAGGTCTTCAGGGAGGCCCCTAAGGCAGTTAAGGCGGGCGTCCAAGACTAGAAGGGAGGTCAGGTGGGAGGTGGAGTGTGGGAGGAAGACCAACTTGTTCGAGTTGACAGAGAGCTTTTTGAGGTTCGTAAGCTCAAACCCAATAGTGTCTGGCAGCTTGATCAGCTTGTTAAAGTTGGCATTCAGATCTTCTAAGGATCTGGTGGGTAAAATCAAAGAATGTGTTAGTAAACGTCAGTAAGGTCAGTTAGATCCTCGCACGACTACAAAATGAAGACAGACCCAAAAAAAAAAAAAAATAGAAGACTTTTTTTTAAGGATTAAAGTCACCCAGCTACAAAATGAATACAGTAAACATAAGGCTGAACAAGCTTGGTGCCGGAATTAAATATAACAAGATTGCATATAGATTTCTCCTTTCCCAGCGTTTAATCTATAAATGAAAAGGAAAGTAAAAGAGAGGGAGGAAAGAAGATTTAATTAATATTTAAAAATTCCAATCTGATCTGCCGTCAATTTTCTATAATAAGGTGATGCTGGAGAAGAAAAGGTTGGGTATTAAAAACGGATGGCAATTTCCTTTTTCCTTTTCTGAAACATTACAATCTCCTCTTATAGGAGTAAGTAGAGTTAAACACTTTCTTTTTTCATAAGTGTAAGTTACCACTTTTCTTTCTCTCATAGTTAATTAAGCATAAGAGAAAAAGAGTTCTCAATCGAAACCATCTCAAAGATTAGTAGGTTTTAAGATTATTGATACTAAATCCTATCATTCATATAATTAATGCCAGAACCTTTTTAATTGATCTCACAATTAATATTAACAAATTGAAGTGTGGAAAAAAATTCAAATAGAAGACACTTTCTACACATTTTTTATGTTCAAGTTACTCCAGCCTAGCTGATGTTAATTGCGGAGTGGACGGCTTCAAAACACTAGATTTTTCGCTAGCCCTTCCTTTTCTTTGCATGCGTTTCAACCTTTTTGTCGTTACTTCGTTAGAGTCAAAAATATCATCTATTGCACAGAAAACAAAGACTAAATTTAAATGCAGGCAATCAATGATCTAATAAAATCTATTTGAATTAAGATGGGCATTAAATATTACATGCACTATTCGAATGGTGATGGTAGCTCGTGCACATGTCTATAAAAAAATTAAAAATAAAAGTATTTTCCCTGTAAAAGTCAACAATTTTGCTGGGAGGCTTCACATATAATCTGGACTAAAAAGACCTGTTCATATTGATCTATGATATTATGGATGCATGTTGTAAAAATGGTGTCCCGTCAAAAGATAAAGAAGCACAAGAGGGTCACATCGAATGTATGCAACTATTTTAACCCGACCATCACGGCAATAAAATTTTCACAATCAGCATCAGTGACGTTGTATAACTCTCATCGCTTCTTTTTTTTTTTTTTTTTTTTATCGAAGAGCAGGAGAGAGTCAACCAAAGCCAAATTTAAGAAAAAAGTGGGTATTGCGGAAGGCAACAAAGACACATGAAGATATTTGTGGATAACATTTTATTTGTCTAACTCGATTTTTAATCTTTTATTCCCTATCCAAGATTCAACTTGACACAAAACCAGATCTGGATCGACCAACGATGCATAGGGAACTACCTAAAGCCATATGTCTTAAACTGGTTGAAACTTGATACATGTCTGTATACAATTCTGAAGTATTGTTTTCTCAAGTGCAAGCAATAGCTAATAGAGAAGACGAGTTATACCTAACATGAGGCTTTTATTAGTTTATTTCATGATTTTATATCATGATGTGGACGTAAAAGAAATGTTTTTATTTGCTTGACGATATGGTAGGCAAAAGTCCTATATTCCTAAGGTGAGAGTTTGAAATTTTGGTTGAATGAGATTCCTTACAAGTTGGTTTTCAAGTACAGATATTAGTCATTCTAGCATGGAATCAAAATACAACAACACATAGGAAGAAATCAAACGATTACACAAGAGTTTTCAACTACTCTTATAACTTTACAGAAATAACTCACAACCTAAGATTTTTCTTTAACACTCCTACAAACTCTAAAAGTTGAGTCCGCAGTAAGTCATACCATGGATTGTGCAATTCTAGACCATCATAATACATAGGCATGTTTAAGATTCCGGTTAAATAGATGAAGGCAATCTCTCCTTGCAAGTCAGCTTCTAAAGATGGATACGCTTCCTATAATGATCATTTGAATAGGTGAATCAATATTCACCAAACAAATCTGCCGGCGTCAAAAGTTACTCCTTGCCAAACAATTACTGTCCTTATGATTTGAAGAAGAGAGGAAATATGTGTCTCTTTTCCAAGTTTACGCTAGGCAGTGAATGGTTAAAACTCGATGTACCACATGTGAAAAGTTGACGAGGAGAGGACAAACCTGCAGTTCTCAATAGTTTTAGGCAGGGATTCAATAAGGTTGCCGGAGACATTCAGAACCTTGAGCTTAGAAAGGCAACCGATCGAGTTTGGCAGAGATTTGAGCTGATTCGAGTGCACGTCGAACACTATCAGATTAAGCAATCTCGCAATTAATGACTCCGGTATGCTCTGCCACGTTTAAACAGAAAACATATGAGTTTCAGACGGAGAAAACAAGCAATACTATTTGGACGATTTTCTTTGATTGTTGTTATGATCCTTTTTTCCTTTTGGCTTTTGAGCTTGCTCAGTTAAGAGAGAGAAGGAGACAGGGAGGCCAAAAGAATTAGGAAAGAAATGAAACTGGTTGAACCAAATTGATAAGGGGAGAAGAAATTCCAAAACAATACTCACAGAAATGACAGAAACAAAAGTAGAGAGATACTGGGGAAGGAAAAGCAAAGGAGTTTTGATTAAAATCCCAGCGTAGATTACCTGAAGATTGTTGTTGGAGAGATCCAACTTGCTAATAGTCCCCAAATTAAGGGAAGGACTAGGGAGAGACTCCAAGGACATTCCACTCAAATCCACCACCTCAAATCTCTCTTTCTCTATGGATGGCCTTCTCTCCATCCTCTTCCTCCCATGCTGCTGTTGCTCCCGAGTTTCGTACGTCATTCTCGAAAACCCAGGAAGCCTTGCTTCTGTTTTCGCAGAACGCAACACAAAATTCGCTTCAAAGAGCCGAAAAGAGAGACAAAGAAGAGGTCTGGTTGCTCTATTATATGGGCGTTTGTTTGGAAAGAAATACGAAAAATATAATGGAAGCAAGAGACTCCAAGGACGTACGGATTGTGCGCATTAGGTACCCGCCACGTACGCCTGACGTTCGCTTGGAATGAAGTACAACGCCGTATACAAGGGGGTTGCGTGGCCACGTTTCCCACTTGATCAAGTCAACCCCGCCGAAGCTCCCCGCCTCCACCAGGCTGTGCGCGATTCCCGGGCATCTTCCTCTCTGCGCTATTATTGTACATAAGACCAAATCCAACTGCTACTTCCCTTCCGTTATCTGACAAAAACGTTGAGGACGACAAGAGGCTTCTTTATTCAGGTTTCTGTCCTCTAAGTGCCTTTTGCGTCGGCAGAGGTTCACCTCCATTTAGTGAAATCCAACTAGCTTTGCGATAAGGCTGAACGTAGATACTAAAACTAGGTTATACCCAATTGTAACATTGAGTTTTAGAACCACCATGATTTCGCAAAAGTCAACTTCTTTCTGTATTTATTTATGAAAGAATTATATCGGCATGATTTGCTAAACGTGTGGGTTATTTATTTAATTGAAAATGGGCAGAAAACTTAGGCCGTACTGCAACTCTTAAATTTTTTTAAATTGAAATCATCAAAAATAACAAAATTCCATAACAATCTTTTAAATTTTAATTATTGTATTATCTAGATAAGTATTTGGCTTAGTCAGAAACAAATACTGTTTATGATAAAATAAAATAAAAAAGTCACAAGTTCAACACTAACTTGAGTGTGTATGTTAAAAAAAAAAATTACTCCATTACCCAAATTTTAGAGATTTTATTTTTTTTTCTTTTTGTCAATTTTGATAAGGAATAGCTGGTGGTGGCATGATAAGTTGCCATGTGATCCTACTAGTCTTTCCTATAGGATTGTTTTTCTTCATCGTATAGGTCAGCTTTATTAACATCAGAAACCAGAGAATGGTACAACCACTATTCGTTGTTAGGGCTCCCTTGTGAATATAACATTAAACTATGATACGGTACAACCAGCCGCCCCACGTTTGGCGACACTTCATTCTTCAAAGAGATTATCATTTTCAATTCCTCTTCACCGAAACCTTTTTTTCTTTTTCTTTTTCTTTTTTTATCATTTGCAGTTGTCTTTAGTTTTTTCTTTTTAATCCAGGATTGGCTAGGTGACAGTATAGGCTTTGCGATTTCAAAATCAGAAAGAAGCAATTTAAGAAAAGGACGGTGGCAAATATTGACTAAAAAGTCTTCATGAGTATGTCATGGCACGTTATTTTCTTCAGAGGTATACTGCACTTTTCCTCCATTCCAATATTTGATTGATTCTGCAAAATAGCCTGCCAGAGAATTTATACTTCGGAAGCCGGGTCAGCTAAGAAAAATCATCCCTAGAAATCTTTAAAAAGGGGAAAACATTTGAGACTTTCACTGCATTTGAATTTCATGGCAGTTCTCAATGTTTTATGAATCCTGAAAATGGACCAAAGTGATGCAACTTTGAAATATAAAATCCAATAGTTCTTCATTGTTCCTACAATTTGAAGCATAAAGAACTCGACCCAAACCCCTTTTCTCTTGGGAAGGTAAGTGATTAAATGCATAGAAAAAGCAAGAGAACAATAGCACAGGCATATTCCAGAGAAAGAAACAGCATTAATCAATCCAAAGCTTGGTCTGAACACCAATAAGAAAGTCTTCTTACCAGCTTGGAGGAGCAACAACGGTCGCGAACGAGCCTCCCATCTCTTGATTCATCCTTACAAGACGCCAATGAAAGCTGGAGTTACCTATTATCATAAGATGACACCAACCGGTGCATGTGACATATAATCTCATTGAAAGCTCCGCCGCTCCTTTGACGTCAAATTACGGGAGGTTTTCCTTAAAACCTTGAACCATCCATCTTAGAGTATCCTGCTAGCTTCTTAGAGTCCAGTGCAATTTATATTTTTTATCAGAGTAAAAAATGTCATACGCCTCAGAAAAAGTGAGGAAGATATATTAAAAAAGAAAAATAGTACAGCTTGTCTTGAATATGCAGTTTTAGATAGCAGACCATAGGACTAAATCAGCTTCTTACGCCAGGCACGAAATGCATACATTTGTCTCATACGCTATGAGGATGGACAATTCAAACAAGCGGTCTTAACATAAAACTCCCCTCTCTTGTCAGCTTTCCACTTTAAAGCATTCTGTTTCTCTTACTCGGCTAAAACTTATCTAGGAGTAGCTCTCTTTAGTTTCAGCACTTACAGGGATTTAGGTATTAGACCCTCTTCAATCTTAGCCCTCCGTTATGTCTTCATGACTTACATATGCTGGGGATTGAGGAGCCCCCCGTGGTGTCTCCATGACTTACATAAGCTGGGGTTTGAGGAGTTACGTCATCTTCAATCTGAGCCCTTGTTATGTCCTCATGACTTATAATTGTTAAAAAATGATATGAGTTATTTCTAGAGCCTAAATCGTATTTGATTTTTTTTTAATATAAAAACGTTCCTCCTTACATGTTCGTTTTAAGGATAATAAACTTCCTGTGATAATATTAGTGGCTAGCTCAAAAGAATCGCATACATGAAACTTAATAAAATGGTTATTAGGGAATGTCTCATATATGAAGCTTAACACAAACTGATTTATAAGGGCTTGTGTCAATTTTATGACAAAGTTCGTAAATAACATTAACTATGAGAGGTTATTTTAAAATGATGTAGATTGTTTTGCTTTATTTAAATTTTGTTTAAGAATTTTCTTACAAAATAAAACACATATTCTCTCCTTACAAGTTGGTTTTAATACAATAATTAGTTTTTTCAAACATCATACTTTTGATATACTTTTCTAGTTCCCAAACTTAACGATTTTTGATAAATACTTGGGTTTCTAATAATACTATTTATATAGTGAATTCTCCAACAATCCCCTATGTCTCTAGGTCTTCAATCATCCTTACGTCATACATAACTCTTTCCCACACGGAATTATTAGAGAACCAACAAAGTGTTAATAATTATACCACAATAATATAGAAGAGTTGCTTCTCACATGGTATTTAAAATGTTCAAAGTCTATGTATCTCAACCTGAGAATCTTTGATGAGTACGGAAATTTCTAACAAATCTCTTATGTCTGTAGGTCTCCAATTACCTGTACTCTTGTTCATATTATTTTATCCATGAACGTATTATCCGTAAAGATGAATGCTATAAAAACATCTTCAAGAAATTTTGTAGGTTTTTGCAGCAACTCCATTTTTAAGCTGTACAAATCTAACAGATATTTTTAGTTATATTATTCACAGTTTACCACCTCGGCTTCGGTAATAACAAATGCATCAATTTGTCTTCTGTTTCCTCTAATGTAAACCAGCTTTTGGTATCAATTTTTTTCCTTTGATTTTTTTTGGAATGTCAGTTGCTTGATCACATCACCATGTTGAAGTAGGAGAAACCGAACTTCTAAGTCCATCACATGCTGTATCCATAGGTGGTCACAGGGACAGATTCGGTGTGCTTGGCTTGGCTCCTAACAAGAATACTCCTACATAAACGAGAGTGCCTTCTATCAGCTCACTCCTTTCGGTTAGGCACTATGATTATGTAAATATGAATGGCCTAATACAGAGAGAGACAAAGACACAGAATCTTTGCATGAAGATGAGAATTCATTGCCTTTCGCTACGGTCTATAAGATGACAACGATATTGGAGGAAAACGGTAACGAATACTTTATTGTTTATATTCAATGACATAATAATGAGATTAACCAGTCCAGGCGTTGGAATAAGAAACGTTGCGTACAAGGATCAGAAAACAAGAAGACAACAAATTTGAAATTATAAAACAAAGAAAATGAAGTCGTTCTCTTTTAGAAGCATAAGGTCAAAATCACTCAATCTTATTTTTTAGGCCACGACAAAGTCACTTTAGAGATTGGACGAAAATGCGGGATTGTTCAGACCAGACGGCTTTGTGAGAAGGGTATCGGTCACAACTTTGTCAACAGCAAGGAAATTAAGAGCCGGTAATTTTCAATGCTTGAAACTTACAAGTATTGCTTATCTGTACTACTCACAGAGGTGGGACCTATGACAGGAAAGATGTTGAGAACATTATGGCAAAAAGTCTGTTTTATTAAATATTATTTTTTAAAAATTTATTGTCAAATCGATTTTTAAATAAGAACGAGTTTTATAAGATGGCATCAAAAGTTAGGTGTAGGAGAGTACCCCCTTCAAAAAACCTATAGCTCAAAGCAATTTTGAAGATGTATTTCTTTTAGCAAGTATCTTAAAGCTCATGTTAATTAGAAGATCACGTTTTAAGAATTACATGACAAATATTTCATTTTATTTGAATCTCATTTATAAATATCTTTTCTTTTATCCACACACCCATTCATACATTTTCAAGATGTCAAATCTAAGACTAAGAGGTCTAAAACAATGCTTACTCATCACTAAACTAAGCCTTTGTTAACTCATTTATAAATATTTGATATATAAAAATATGATTCCCTATAAAACATTAGTAATCAAAAATAAAAATCAACAGATTTTTCTTTTAGGATTTCAATTTGATGCTTATTTCAGACCAGAACTTCGATTTGGATGGATGGGTGGATTTGGATTGGTATATATTAAAACCCACATTACCGTGCCACGTACACCTGGCCATGACAGCGCCTCTCACTCCCAGAATACAACACGTGGCTGCACTAACCACGTCAGCCCTGAATCGTAAACATCGCGACCATCGCGATTCCTCAGCACCGCGCCGTCTCCCTCACCGAAAAGTTCGAGAAGCTCCAAATGCATCTGGACGGAATTCAGTCACCGGAAAAGTTTCCTTTTCGAGCACAGAGACAATCGATCATCACCAAAACACAAGATCAGGAAATCAGATCAAGTCATCAATCACGGCAATACCGCGTTTGGGAAAAATCCCAAAATCGTCCAAGATCTTCTTCAATCCGAATTCATTTCGCAAATATGTAACTTAAATCAAATTGTCTTACGATTTTTCTTTCCTATTATTTACTAGTCTATAAATTAGAATTCCTTGTACAGTTTAATCCATCGAAATCATTTCAACCATTTGCAAGCTTACGTTTTGTGTTCTTGTGATATTCTTGAGAAAAATAAGAATTATTCCGATTCTTGTTTTTCAATTGTATAGGCTAACCACCTTCAGTCGACAACTGGATAAATATTATTGACTCAAAACCGAATCAGTTTGCTTAAGGACCAAGCAAAACTAAAGTTGATCCGCTAGGTTCTACGGATATCCGAATAAACAACTTGCAACCACTGCCGTCACAAACACCCACCTAAGGGCAAGGAAACAACAAATGGGTTAGACCTTCTGAACCAATGGATGTAGAGCTGATAAATTTCAGACAGCAGTCAACGTTTTTATTTTATTCTTTTTGCTGTTCTTGTTTGCGAAGGGGAAAAAGAAGAGGTAGAATTTTGTATGTTTTCCTCAAGTAAAGATCTTCATGTGTACTATTGTTCTGGGTCCTACTTTCTGCAAGTTGGGTCGGCATTAGCACCGATGAGTTCTGATAGAGAGGGCACCGATGAGTTATGTCAGGAATGTTGGGTAATATAACTGAAAGAGACCAGGTGAATCGTCTTGAATTGAGTTTCTGACATAACGATACGCAAGGATACTCAAGTGATCCGATCTCCGCTTAGATAATTTCTTTGGTAACATCATTGGGTCGGCAGCTATCTTGATCCTTTTTAATGGGCTTTGGCTTTGATTACGGGTGCTCCTGTGAGCATGCGATAACATTAATAATTTTGTCGTCCACTAAGACAAGAAAAGAACAGAGACAAACGAAAATCATGTGAAGTTATAAATAAGTGCATCACGTGTTTTATAAATATATTACCCATAGTTTCTTTACTTTGCCTTTCTTTCCAAATGGCCGTCCACGAGATTAGTCCTAAATTGTTCTGTTATCGATGTATGATAAAGTTTTGGCTGAAATTGCATGGAGAGAAGAGGTGTCATAGTTTTTATTTAAAAAAAAAAAAAAAAAATCCTTTCATCACACGTTCTTACAGTAGTTATGACTTTTAATATCCATGTATAGCAAGTTTACAATAATAAATGGGAATTCTATCCCCATTCAATTAAGGTGCACGAAAGCCAATAACTTTGTGATCTTGTGCTGTAATGAATACATTCCTATTGTGACTCTTTAAACTAACAACTTTATGATCATGTAAGCTGATATAGCTTATTAAACCGTTGTTATTAAATATTTGTATGAAAAATTAGAACTTAAAAACCTTGGCAGAATAGCCAATTATGTGTTAGTGGCTCTTCAAATTTGAAGGGCATCAAGTAGAACCATTCTTATCGCCTTGCAGAAGAGGCTGAGCAATTCACATGTGCTTTACATAAGGATTAAGAATCTCACTTTTTAAATATTCTTTCTTGTAATTAACTTAAAACGGTAAAATCATAATTACATTGAAATGGTATAATGGTAATTACATTTCAATGATAAAATCGTAATTACCTGGAAATGGCAAAGTTGTAATAACATTTCAATGGTATAATCGTAATTACAATGAAAGTTAAAATTGCAATTACAGGAAGATGGTAACATTATAATTACATCGAATTGGTATAAAAGTAATTAGATGAAAATGGTAAAATAGTAATTACATGAAAATGGTATAATCTTAGTTCGCAAAGTAGTAATTACATAAAAATGGTATGATCATAATTACATGGAAATTGTAAAGTCGTAACTACGTGAATGTGGTAAATTTGTAATTACGTGACAATAGTAAAATCATAATTACACAAAAGGGTAAATTGTAATTACGATTTTACCCATAGTTTCTTTACTTTGCTTTTCTTTCCAAATGGCCGTCCACGAGATTAGTCCTAAATTGTTCTGTCATCGATGTATGATAAGTTTTGGCTGACATTGCATGGAGAGAAGAGGTGTCATAGTTTTTATTAAAAAAAAAAATCCTTTCATCACACGTTCTTACAGTAGTTATGATTTTTAATATCCATGTATAGCAAGCTTACAATAATAAATGGGAATTCTATCCCCATTCAATTAAGGTGCACGAAAGCCAATAACTTTGTGATCTTGTGCTGTAATGAATACATCTTATTGTGACCCTTTAAACTAACAACTTTATGATCATGTAAGCCGATATCTGTATGAAAAATCAGAACTTAAAAACCTTGGCAGAATAGCCAATTATGTGTTAGTGGCTCTTCAAATTTGAAGGGCATCAAGTAGAACCATTCTTATCGCCTTGCAGAAGAGGCTGAGCAATACACATGTGCATTACATAAGGATTAAGAATCTCATTTTTTAAATATTCTTCCTCGTAATTAACTTAAAACGGTAAAATCATAATTACATTGAAATGGTATAATGGTAATTACATTTCAATGATAAAATCGTAATTACCTGGAAATGGTAAAGTTGTAATTACAATGAAAGGTAAAATTGAATTACAGGAAGATGGTAACATTATAATTACATCGAAATGGTATAAAAGTAATTAGATGAAAATGGTAAAATAGTAATTACATGAAAATGGTATAACCTTAGTTGGCAAAGTAGTAATTACATAAAAAGGTATGATCATAATTACATGGAAATTGTAAAGTCGTAACTACATGAATGTGGTAAATTTGTAATTACGTGAAGATAGTAAAATCATAATTACACAAAAGGGTAAATCGTAATTACGTGAAAATGGCAAAATTGCAATTAGATGGAAATGGTATAATTGTAAAAGCAGATGAAAATGGTAAAATCGTAATTATGTGAACATGGCAAACTCGTAATTAAAAGGAAATGGCAAAATCGTAATTACATTGTAATGGCAAAATCGTAATTATGTAGAAATGGCAAAATCGTAGTTATTGGAACATGGCAAAATCGTAATTATATGAACATGGCAAAATCGTAATTACAAGGAAATGGTAAAATCGTAATTACGAGAAATGGCAAAATAGTAATTATGTGAACATGGCGAAATAGTAATTACATGAAAATGGTATAATAGTAAAAGCACACGAAAATGGCAAACTCGTAATTATGTTAACATGGCAAAATAGTAATTACATGAAAATGGTATAATAGTAAAAGCACATGAAAATGGCAAACTCGTAATTATGTCAACATGGCAAAATCGTAATTATGTCAACATGGGAAAATCGTAATTATGTCAACATGGCAAAATCGTAATTATGTCAACATGGCAAAATCGTAATTATATGAACATGGCAATTACGTGGAAATGGTAAAATAGTCATTATCCAGAAATGGCAAAATCATAATTATCTGAAAATGGCAAAATCGTGAAATAAAAAAAATTGTAATTACATGAAAGTGGTATAGTCGTAGTTGGCAAAGTAGTAATTGCATAAAAATGGTATGATCATAATTACATGGAAATTGAAAAATCAACTACGTGAATGCGGTAAATTTGTAATTACGTGAAAATGGTAAAATCATAATTAAGTTGAAATGGTAAAATCTTAATTACACAAAAGGGTGAAATCGTAATCACATGAAAATTGCAAAATTGTAATTACATGGAAATGGTATAATAGTAAAAGCATGAAAATGGTAAAATCGTAATCACGGCAAAACCATAATTATGTGAGAATGGCAAAATTGTACTTATGTGAACATGGTAAAATCGTAATTACACAGAAATGGCAAAATGGTAATTATGTGAAATGGCAAAATGGTAGTTATATGAAATGGTAAAATCGTAATTACAGAGAAATGGCAAAATTGTAATTATAAGATAATGGCAAAATTGTAATACAAGGTAATGGCAAAATTGTAATTACAAAGAAATGGCAAAATCGTAATTAAGGTAAATGGCAATATTGTAATTACACAGAAATGGCAAAATTGTCATTACAAAGAAATGGCAAAAACGTTATTATGTGGAAATGGAAAAATTAATACATGTAAAATGGTATAGTTGTAGTTGGCAAAGTCGTAATTACAAAAAAATGTTATAATCGTAGTTACATAGAAATAGCAAAATGTAATTTCATTAAAGTTGTAAAATCGTAATTACGTTGGAATGGTAAAATCTTAATTACGTTAGAATGGCAAAATTGGTAATTACATACAAATGGGCAAAATTGGTAATTACATAAAAATGGATAAATTGTAATTACATAAAAATGGTGAAATCGTAATTCCACAAAAATGGTAAAAATTTAATTATGTGAAAATGGTAAAATCGTAGTTGGCAAAGTCGTGATTACATAAAGATAATATAATTACAATTACATAGAAATGGTAAAATCGTAATTACAATGAATGGTATAATCATACATCTAAATTTTAAAATCGTAATTCCATAAGAATGATATAATTCTAATTACATGATAATGGCAAAACCATAATTACGTGAAAATGGCAAAACCATAATTTCCTATTAATTACATCCTTTTTCTTTTTAATAATACACACCCACAGTTAATTTCGAACTTAGAACTAAGAGTTTTTAAGCAACGGTTGCTCCTAGCATTATAATCGTAATTACGTGAAAATGGAAAAATCATAATTATGTGAAAATAAAATCATAATTATGTGAAAATATAAAAATCATTATTATACTGAAATGGTAAAATATTGATTTTTTTTTTAATAATACACACACCCCCGATGTATGCACTCACTTTTGAACCTAGAACTAAGAATTAAGCAACAATTGCTCACAGCTAGCAAGTGCCTATTGACAAAAAATTGCAATTACATGAAAAGGGTATAATCATAGTTACATGAAAATGGTAAAATCATAATTACATCAAAATAGTAAAATCATAATTACATCAAAATGGTATAATCGTAATTCCCTAAAAATGGTAAAATTGTAATTACATAAATCATAATTACATAGAAATGCTAAAATCACAATTACATGAAAGTGGTAAAATTGTAATTACATCAAAATGATAGAATTGTAATTACCTCAATCATAGTTACTAGAAAATCGTATAATTGTAATTACACATGTATGCATGTATCCTTATATGCATGTATGCATGAATGCATGTATGCGTGAATGCGTGAATGCGTGAATGCATGAAATGTGTGAAATGAATGCATGAATGCATGAATGCGTGTATGCGTGTATGCGTGTATGCGTGAATGCGTGTATGCATGTATGCGTGTGCGTGTATGTGTGAATGCGTGTATGCATGTGTGTGTATCCTTATATGCATGTATGCGTGAATGTGTGTATGCGTGTATGCGTGAATGCGTGAATGCGTGTATACCTGAATGCGTGAATGCGTGTATGCGTGCGCGTGTATGCATGAATGCGTGTATGCATGAATGCGTGTATGCATGTGCATGTATGCGTATATGCATGCATGAATGCGTGTATGCGTGTATGCATATATGCATTTACACAAGTATTGCATGTATATGTGTATGCATATATGCAAGTATCCATGTATGCATGTATTCATGTATACGAGTATGCATATGTGTATTATGTATGCATGTATGCAACGTATGTGTATATATGTGTAGTGTGCATTTATGCTAGTATGCATGTATGTGAGTATATGCATATGCAAATATCAATATGCATGTGTATGCATGTATGAAAGCAAATATGCAAATATGCATGAATGTATTTATGTATGTATGCATGCATGCATCTATGTACAAATATATGCATGCATGTACATATGCAAGTATGGATGTAATTATATAGGTAGATGCATGTTTACAACTGTGGATGCAATGTGTATGCATAAGTCTGCATGCATGTGTTTTTGTGTTCATTCTAAGTTTTACTATAAGCACTTTGGAAAAATTTTTACCATAAAGATCCAGCAACTTCGTCATAAAAAAGCTCCTTAGTTTCTTGATATCTATATAATGCATAAAGGCATTCATCCAAAAGTTGAAAATTCAAATATAGAAAAGTAAAACAAGATGATGAATATTAAGAACAACACAATATTTCCATTCGATAATATGTTCTATTTACTTACCTAACTCCCTCTCAAACCATAACTTCCAAAAACAATTTGCGTTCAACCCAAATTAGCGGAATGAGGTAACCTAATAATGGAAACAAAGAAATAAGATAACCTAATAATGAAAAAGATCATGAGTTCTTTTAAATTCAAATAATGCATAAGGGCAATCAACATACAAAACTAGAACATTCAAAGAGTTAAAAAAAGTAGCAAAAAAGTATTCTCATAACAAAAATTAAATGTAAATAAGGTATAACTCAAAGTGCTTGCCATTCTTCCAAACTATAAATACCTTGTAATTGGCATTCAACCCAAACTTCTATGTTGAAGTCCTCCAATAGGATTTAACAAAAATGAGGTACTATAATCCTTGAAAAGATCCTTGCTTCTTTTAAATCCGAAACCTAAGAAGAACAATGCATAAAACTACAAGATGATGATTAGAGTCAAAAGAACACATAATGTAAATGAAGTCTAAGTACCTGTTATCCTCCTAAATCATAATAGCTTGAAATAGGCATTCAACCCAAACTTTTACATCAAAACCCTTCAATAGATTTCAACATAAAAATGGGTACAATGATTCTTGAAAAGATCCTCACTTCCTTTAAATCCAAAACCTAGGAATTACAACACATAAAACTACAACAAGATGATTAGAGCCAAAAGAACACAAAATGTAAATGAGGTCTAATTTAAAGTACTTATCCTTCCAAACTATAGTATCTTGGAATAGGCATACAACCCAAAATTTTACCTCAAAGCCTTTCAATAGGATTTCAACATAATAGTGGGGTAATATGATCCTCGAAAAGATCTTTACTTCCTTTTTCAAGAACCTAAGAATTAGAACACAAAACTACAACAAGATGATTAGGATTAAAAGAACACAAAATGTAAATGAGGTCTAATTCAAAGTACGTGTTTTAACTCCTTCCAAACCATAAATACCTTGTAATTGGCATTCAACCCAAACTTATACATCAAAGCCCTTCAATAGGATTTCAACATAAAAATGAGTACTATGAGCCTTGAAAAGATCCTTACTTCCTTTAAATATGGAACCTAAGAATTGCAATACATAAAACTACAACAAGGTGGTTAGTGTCAATGGAACACAAAATGTAAATGAGTTCTACTTTAAAGTACTTATTATCCTTCCAAACCATAATACCTTGGAATAGGCATTCAACCCAAACTTTTATGTCAAAGCCTTTTAATAGGATTTCAACATAACAGTATGGTACTAAGATCCTTGAAAAGATCCTCACTTCCTTTTTCAAGAACCTAAGAATTCCAACACATAAAACTACAACAAGATGATTAGAATTAAAAGAACACAAAACATAAATGAGGTCTTACTCAAAGTACCTGTTTTTAACTCCTTGCAAAACATAAATACCTTGTAATTGGCATTCAACCCAAACTTATACGTCAAAGCCCTTCAATAGAATTTCAACATGAAAATGGGATACTATTATCCTTGAAAAGATCATTGCTTCCTTCAAATCCAGAACCTAAGAATTACAACACATAAAATTATAACAAGATTATTAGAGTTAGAAGAACACAAAATGCATTCTCATTAGACAAGTACGTGTATCTAGGTAAAAATTTATATGTTAGGTGCAATGCATATATGTGTGTACATTAGCATGCAAGTACAATGTTATGTATGCTTTTAAATAAATATGTATCTGTATATTTAAATGCACATATTTGTAGGAATGTTGTATATCCATGTATGCAAGTATTTATGTATGCATGTGTTTTGGATGCAAGTATGCATGTAGGAGTGGATACACAGATACATGTATGCAAATATGCATGTAC
The DNA here is from genome assembly GCA_028551485.1 of Casuarina cunninghamiana. Lineage (NCBI taxonomy): Eukaryota > Viridiplantae > Streptophyta > Magnoliopsida > Fagales > Casuarinaceae > Casuarina > Casuarina cunninghamiana. The sequence goes on along the minus strand of CM052366.1, from coordinate 26,911,648 downwards.
AAGGGTATGCATATGTGTGTATAAAGTATATGTGTATGCAAAATATTTGAGTATATGCTTGTTTGTGGATATTTATGTGTCTATGCAAATATATATGTATCTATGCATGTGTGTAAGCAAGCATGAACGCATGTATGCATGGATGTGTGTGTATGTAGGTATGGATGCAAGTATGGATGTACGAATGGATGTGAGAAAGCATTTGTATGCATGTATGTGCAAGTACCTAAATATGCAACATGAATGCAAAGATATATGTATGCATACATGCAAATACATGACTATGCATATATACAAGTATCTATATATGCTAGTATGCATATATGCAATATATATTCGAGTATATGAGTATGTATGAAAGTATATATGTGAGTATGATCCAAAATATGCATGTATGTGTAGATGGGAGTATGTATGCAGCTGTGAATGCAAGTCTGGATGGTTGTGTGCATGCAAATATGCAAATATGTATGCACCTATGTGAATACATATGCATCTATGCAAGTACCAATACTCAATATGCATGTATGAGAGTATGTAAGTATGAATACAAAATATGCAAGTATATAGCAAGTATGATGCAAAATATGCATGTATGTGTGGATGGGAATATGTATGCAGCTATGAATGCAAGTTTGGATGTATGTGTGCATGCAAATATGCAAATATGTATGCATATGCGAGTATGCAAGTATAAATACAAAATATGCATGTATGCGAGTATGCAAGTATGTGATTATGCATGGATGATGCAAGTAAGTATGCAAGTGCGAATGAATGTATGTAAGAATGCATACAACTAAGGATATACTCGTGTATGCATGTATGATGCACATATGCATGCATGGAGTTATATGTGTAAATATGCAAGTATGGAAGCGATGTTGTATGCACGCATGTATATGGATGTAAGCAAGTTTTTATCTATATATATATGCATGAATGTATGGATGTATGCTAGGATGTATTTATGCATACATGCATATAATGTATGGGTAGATGTGTACATGTGCATATGAAAGTATGCATACATGAGTGTATGTATGCATATATGCATGTATGAAAGTATGCAGATATTTATGTATGTATGCATGTATGTGTAAATGCAAACTCACATATTTATGGTTATATATATATATAGCAACTATGAATGCAAGTACATATATATATGCCTAGGGGTGTGTGTGTGTGTGTGTGTGTTCATGCTAAGTTCTTACCACAAACACCTTAGACACAATTTTACCATCAAGATGCAACAGCTTCATCATCGAAAAGTTTTGTAGTTTCTTTATATTCAAATACTGCATAGAGGCATCCATCCAAAAATTGAGAATTCAAAGTACAAAAAAGTAAACACAAGATGATAAATATTAAAAACAACAACATAGTACTTCTATTGAAAACAAAGATACATTCTATTTATTTTATATCCTCTCAAACCGTAAATACAAAAAATAATTTGCATTCAAAAACCTTCAGGGAGTTTTCTATTCTTCTTTTCCTTTGATCAACTTATAGAAAAGTAAAGAGGAGGAATACCTTCTTGTAATATTGTCTTCCATGAGCAAACTCTTTAATGCCATGAAATATGTTGTTCACATGAAAATTGTGTTTTTATAAAAAGAGCTGTCTTCTCTTCTTCCCTTGCACAGACAATCCTGTTCAGAGAAAACAACATTTATTGGCAATCAATTAAAGAGGAGGTGAATTTTTACACATCATGCTGGTGTGGACTGCTGTACCAAGCTAATGATTCAAGAGGGATAGGCTTCACTGGTGAAAGAAAAATGGTGAACGAGAAGGAATAAGGCGGTGATTGATTACGAAGAAGGCAGCTGGCTGGTGGTTCTGTAGGGTTGCTTTTCAAGGCCACCTGAGGAGGTTTGTCGTATTTGTTCTAACTTTCTCATCCTTATTCTGTTTTCTCTTCTTTTTATTTTTTCTTTTTGGGTTCTTTTGGTCACTTTTCAGAAAGCTTTAGGAGATAAACATTGAAAGTGATGAGTTGCGCACCTATTACTTGCGTATTTCGTAGCTCCCTCTGGTACTTCTCCTTGTGCAGCAACAAATAGATAGATATTCAAAATTATAATTGATGTTCACACCGTTTAATCTTCAATACAAAAACAGCCAAAAAACAAAAGTAAAAGACTACACCAAAAGAAAAGGAGAAGTAGCTTTTCAGCATAATCATTCGTCAAGTTCGCTGTCTAGTTGAGCTTTCAACTTTTTCTCTTCTTTACCCTGCTCCTCCCAAAAAAAGAAAGAATTCATAACTTCTACAGTGGCTTTGTCTCTCTCTAAGTCTATAACTGGTTAAGTTAAGAAGCAAATACAAAAACTTGAACAACTACAGGTGAATTGGGATTGGGTTTTCGGCTAAATCAAGACTATCCAACCTTGGCCAACGGGTCCCAGCATTAGTCAGCACTGTCCCAATTCATCATGTGTGAAAAACTATTTTCATATTGTTCCAACCCGTAGATAAGTGCTTACTTTTCCGAATCACCTATTCAAAGTATACAAAAGTAAGCATCATATTGATAGATCTGACCAAATATATAAAGAAAATTATGCCTACCACAACTATTGATTTCGAAACACAAACCAGAATGCATGACCCATATCTTGAGACAGTTTCACCAAGCAGAGAAGGCAACAGTACACAGTTTCCAAAAAGAACATGGGAAACTCGCAGAATATGTTCGAAAACTGACCTTACAGTCTATTAGAGAAATATCAGTCATTAAAAATCAAATCCCGTGCATAACAGCCGAGTCATTTTACATCAGCTCTTGCGCTTCTTCTGTTGGAACTTGAAACACAGATTGTGATAGTAAGAAGGCTTCCCCTACTTTCCTGCCCTTCCAATTTCGGTATGTAAGGAAAGATGGTTACCCTGAAAAAAGAAGTCAGGGAGAAAAAACCCCATTGTAAATTAAGAAAACAATCGAATACCTTGCGGGCTTCACTACTCCACTCAAATCACGTGAATTTGGATTGACCTTTTCTTCGATGGGAAAAGCCTGATTAACCCAAGGGCTGCCTATTATCACCCCAAATTAGAAAACCTAAAGTTTTTCAGCAAATACACTAAGCTCTGCAGGAAATTGGATTCAAAAGCAAATTTAAGATTTGCTCTTCTTTACATTTTACCACAAAAGGCTGAACCATCCCAGAGATTGCCTCAATTTTATCTCACGGCCTCATACTCGCACATGAAAATCTATAAGAATTTTCCTTCTCACATGATCTATGTTAAAAAGGATTTCGTTTCTTTTGTCAATTTGTGAACCAAGCAGTGAATCATGCCAGAAACTGTTTCCTAAGTATGCAAGACGAAGAAGAAGAAATACACAGACAGAGATAATATTACCCTCACGCTGACATGGTCACCTTGTCGGGGTTTCCGCTACTTAAGACCACCGACAAGACCGTCGTGTGCGTAAGAGCCCTGTTGAGTCGCTGTAACTCTCTCGCAGTTATGGGACCGCAAATTAAGCAGCATCGCTAAGAAAAGCTTGGATAATTTAGTTGAAACATTGGATTGAGGAGGGTAATCTGGAACTTACAGTCACTTCCATTATCGAAATGCGGTTAGAAGAACCATTCCTAATGCCAATAGTTCTCACCGGCACCACTGGGGCGAGGTATTATGAACGATCGGCCGTTCTGCCTGCCATTCACTGAATCACCTGTCAACAAGGGTTCCGTGGGAGTTTTGGAGCCGCAGAGAAAAAGAGAGCGAGAATGGGAAAAGACATGGACTGCTGAATGAAATGGGGAGACGCACGTACGATACTCATAGCTCTAACCGCTTTTGCCTCTCCATTTTGGATTTAAAATTTGAATGGGAATAAATGTAGTAACAGAATGTGAAGGTTGTTACGGGAAACGTGATTCACGGGCAACCCACGTTCTCTGTCAAGCAGAATTAGATCATTAAAGTGATAATTTTTACTTCACGACATAAATATATTATATTATATTATTATTATTGTTCTAAATCTGGAAAATCTTTCCAGCAGCAGTCGTTCAATTTAATGACTCAGTAGCAGCTGCCAGTGGACCGGCTCTTCCTATCCCAGATGCTGGTTCCGTCTTCAAATTACATCTCCCGCTCAATTCCGCATTGTTCTACAGCAGGAGCAAGTCTTGTCTCGATTCGAAAGAACGCAATGATGTGTTTTTATACTTATTGATTTTCTGTCTTAGATCTTTAGGACGAAGGTAAGGATGATGTGCTTAATAGAGTTGCAAAGGCGTTCATCAAGAAAAGCAGGAATTTTAACAGCGAAGGCAGTCATTTTGAGTCTTACTGCCATGTTAAGAATGTTACAAAGATAGTGGTTCGAGTTAACCATCATCCTCTTCGTCTTCACATAGAATATCTTAGTATTTAAACCTCACGCCATGTGACAACGATCGAGGACATCGCTGGTGTCTTGGTAGTGGGTTCGGTTTAAGAAAAAATATTTAGGGGAGCAAAATACAGAACGAGGGGACTCATTGATCGACCAGATAACGGGAATTACTCTTTGCCATTGATTACGATGACGATGATCCCGAGACCCATTGCCACCGGTCTCAAACGACCCCTGTACCCGAACCCCAGTATCCACTCTAATGGACACCAACAGTATCGTCATCAGCCTCTCGCTGCCGCCTTCTGCTCTCTCCGCGGACCGACTCCTTTCCCCCGCTATTCTGCTAGCGATGGTGCCTCACTAGAGCACCTTCGAAAAATTCTCCGTCAGTTTGACCCTAAAGTTCCCATAGAAGAGGCCGTGACTCCGCCCAGCTCATGGTACACCGACCCTTCCTTTTTCGACCTTGAACTCCAGGGCGTCTTTTACCGGGGCTGGCAGGCCGTAGGTTCGTCTGTAGAATCACTTTTTTGTTTATAGATTTTGTTTCAGAATTTCTTTTCTTTTGTTTCCTTTGGTTGGGTTCTCTATAACGCCCCGTTTGGTTCCCGAGAAAAACCCTGGGATAAGGGAGACAGAGTGTCGAATTTGAATCTGTAGTTTAGTTTGTGATGATTTCGAGTGACTGGCATTGCATTGTTTCACAATTCAACCGCGGTTTGTTATGCTAACTTAGCCAAGTTGAACGTTGCTTTAGTAGAAGTTTTCTTTTTCTCGATCTATTTTCTGGGAAATCGAACGAGACGCTGAGCTTTCCAGGTAGTTGCAAGGATTTAGAAGGTGGAAAAGGAAAGTTAGAGAAAACAAGAAAATATAAAGTATAATCAATGAATTATTTTTCTTGCTAATATAAAACTTTTGAAAACACAAAAGTAAATAAAGTTTTCATAAGAGTATAGATAGGAACTTTTGGTATTCAAAGGAAACATAAAAATAAGTTGTTATGTTCATATATCTTCCGTCCATTTTGTGTGTTTATTTAGTGTGCAGTAAGGATCTTACGCTCTAGTTGATTGATGAGAAACTGTAGCAGTAAGAAAACTTGTTCTTTTGGTGTTTGGGTCTTCTATTGTAGGAACCTACAAGATAAGAGAATTTTAGATTGTTGCTGTACAATCACATAACTTTCATCCAGGACAAAACTAAAAGCACTGAGAACGTGCAAGCTCTAAAACACTTTGCATTGTCTCAGTTATTAGTGGAAAATTTTGTTTGCTTCATTTTGCTTTCCAACAATTAAAGTGAAGGTGAGTAAAAATTTGGGAGTTATGCACCATGTTGCAAATATGGTATAAAACATTTGTAATAACATATTTAAAGTTTTGATATATTTTTGGTCTTTTGTCGAGCAATAATCATCAACTTTTCTTTGGTTTTTGCTTTTAGGATATATTCAACAAATAAAAGATCCTCGTGACTTTTTCACTGGCAGGTATGATTATTTGCCAAAATTTATCTCGAATACTTTCATTTGTTGTTTGGCTAAAATTCATCTCCTTTCCCCTCCTATTTACTTGAATATTTAGTGCTAATAATTGGACCCATTTGGTTCTTGGGAGAGGAAAGGAAAATGCATAAGAGTAGCTTACTCTGGTAAGCATCTAATCATTTTCCTTTCCTTTTTATCCTTCCTGAGAACCAAATGGAGTGTTGATTGTAGCAGATTGGGAAATGTAGAGTTTGTGGTTTGTCGAGATGATAATGGAAAGATCCATGCTTTTCATAATGTCTGTCGCCACCATGCCTCTCTGCTTGCATCAGGGAGTGGGCAGAAGTCCTGCTTTGTGTGCCCTTATCATGTGAGTTCGCTTACTCTTCTTCATGTATATACAAGGGCGTATCTCTTCTTCTTCTTCTTCTTTTTTTTTTTTTTCCACGAATTCTATTTTAGAGAAATGGTAGTGACAGTTGCCACCACTGACCATCTGTTGCCCACTGCTGGCGGCTGACTACCAGTAACAGTAGAAATAATTGTCACTTTTGCACTTCAAACTATAGTGGAAAACTTCCAAACTGTTAGTCTTGTCTTGTAATATGACATGTAGATTACAAATTTATAACAAAGAAGTTTATTTTAAAAACATACTTGGTTAAGATAAGCAAATTAAACATTATCTCCAACTTGTATATTTCCCATCCCAGAAAGAAAAATTTCTTTACTATATTTGGTTGAAAATTGAAGAACTTTGATTAAGGGGGATTTGATGTAATATGTTTATTTCAGTGGTGAGATGCTTCATTTAGATCACGACTTTTTGAAGCATTCATTTCTCTATTAAGATCGGCGTTGTTCTCAGTCCTATTTCTTTTGTCTTTTCCTGGACATTTTCTGACAACCAGATCTCAATCTGACACCTTAAGTCCCCAACATAGTCCACTATCAACTAGTATAAAAATCCCCAAAACTTTAGTTTGCACACTAAAACCTTCACAATAAAGCATGAATTCTTAGTCACAAAACTCTAGTATCCATAGTTTTCAACCCAAATTGGAGGGCTGTCCTACATCAAGGTGCTGTAAATGGCATGTGACTTGAAGAAACTTGAAGACCTAAGATCAAAAGGGTGTATAGGTTGCTTGAGCTAAGATTCGAGGTTTTAGCATGAGAGTGGTGAGAAGAGTCTTTTAAGACTCTTGTATGCACGCTTTGGGCCCTAATATCTCATAAATATCATGCATTTGGCCTTTCTTCTCTTGAACCCTGAAACTCATTCAATTAGCATAACCACCTGGTATTTCATTAGCAGCAGATGTTGATGAGAATGTGAATTGTTTCCTCAAACACCAGTTTCAGTAAACTTTGAAGCCTTTTTCAATTTTTTTTTTTCTTGCTTAGCAAAACCAAAACATATAGGATCTATACTGTTGAAAACTAATTCACTTTTAAGCTATCAATCTATTAATATAGGGTCATAATACTTTATTTTGTTTATTTTATATTTTATTTTCTTGCCTTATTATAACAGGCAGGGCCAATCTTTTCTACAGGCATGGACATATGCATTGGATGGAAAGCTTGTTAAGGCAACTAGGATATCTGGAATACGGAATTTCAATGTAAATGTATGCTGTGAAATTCCAATTGTAGCAATCACATTCCAATTCTTTTGTATATCATCTTCCAAATTGAGGGATAATTCAGCTCACTTCTCTGGTCATGGAGGGTAGGAGTTTGGGCTTATACCGATAGAAGTAGCCACATGGGGGCCATTCATTCTTCTCAACTTGGACGAAGAGATACTTTCTCAGGAGGAAGCTGACAGTGATATAGTGGCCAATGAATGGCTTGGTAGCTGCTCAAATACATTGAGTGTCGGCGGAGTTGATACTTCCCTAAGTTTTGTTTGTAGACGGGAATACACTATTGAGTGTAACTGGAAGGTATAGTCATCTGCTAACTTTACCTTGAAATCATATTCCTACATAAGTCTCTCCTGAAAATTTGGCCTCTCGTGATGTCTCCACGAAAACAATGCCACTAGTGTTAAGAAACTTTTTCCTGTGATCCCCTATATCCCCCTTTATCTGATGGTTAAGCTTATCTCCTAGACTGTTAACAAAGGTTAAGTCTCTTCTATTTAAGAATTTAAAATTAAGCATTTCAGAAAATTAGAAATGACGTATTATTAGTTTTGTTTGATGAAGTTGATTGCAGACCCATGACTATTTTTAATTCGGTCATTCATGTAGGTGTTTTGTGACAACTATTTAGATGGTGGATATCATGTACCATATGCGCATAAAGGCTTAGCATTCGGTCTTCAGTTTCAATCCTACTCCACTAAAGTACGTTTTTACTGCTTATTGCTTTTCTGGAGATTTTATTTCAGTGTTGACAAATTATGGTAATATTGGTCTCAGAGTAATGAAACCTAGCATTTGGTTAATTGATTACTCAGATTTATAGAGGATTCTCTTGTATCTAATGTTTTAATATTGATGAGACAGATTTTTGAAAAGGTTAGCATTCAGAGTTGTGAGGGTGGCTCCATGGAGAGTAAAGATAATTACGATAGACTTGGATCTGAAGTTCTATATGCCTTTGTTTATCCAAACTTCATGATCAATAGGTACTTTCTTGATCATCAGAAGTGGTGGTTGATCTTTTTGATACTTGCATGAATTGGTTAAGGTAATATGTATCCTCTCAAAAGTTGAGCTCTGTGGATGGTCTTCTAGGTATGGACCTTGGATGGACACCAATCTGGTTCTCCCATTAGGACCCAGGAAATGTAAAGTGGTATTTGACTACTTCATTGAAGCTTCTGTTAAGGTAAGTCCATTCCATCAACTAATAGCTCTAGCTTATTCCACTAACAATAATGGGAGAAAGCTATATCAAAAACCATAGAAGAATATATAGATTGATGTCATGTCATAAATTGGATCTCATCCAGCCATAGAGAGAAGTTTATTTGTAACCATAGAAGAATATATAGAAGTTTGTTTCTTCTTCTGTTGGATCACAATTTAGAAAATCGTTCAGTGATCGATACTCTGCTTGAACTTAAATCAAAAGTTTCTGGACGCTGGCCAAATGTAATATGATTAGATTGCTTCTGGCCGTGTCCTGAAGATGAAATTGGTTTCGGGATGTTTATGATGGTAACACATATATGCCAGTCTAGAGGTAGTAACGCACATACATACATCATATTTTTGCTTTCACATTTTTAGTACAGTTTGTATCCCAATTTTACATTGATGTTATTGAAAACCTAAAATAGGTGAATCTGCATAAGGATCTTTTATTACATCATGAGAAACTTTTATATGGTTTCCAGTATCTCATATTGGCATATCCAACTATTTGTTTATGGCTTTTCTCTGTGGCTAGGAAGATTTAGTGCCTGGAGATCTTAGGAATGTCGGGGGGGAAAAAAAAAAAAAAATTTCATCTGGCAATCGTCTTCAAAAATGATTTTTTATTTCTCAAAAAGAAAATTGCAACTTTGTATTTAAGAAAGTTTTAAGATATCCTCCTTACAGAAAATGGTTTTTATGAATTGTTTACGATAATACTTTCAAAGTAGAAAAGGACAATTTGGTCATGAAAACATGTTCCGTAACTAATCACAAAACTGGTATTATAAATAAGAAAAAAGAAAGAGCGAGTGATTCGTGACCGTCAGGCCAGTTTATTAGCTGTGAATGCATGAGAACCAAATCTTTGTTGGCTGCCACATTAGGATTGCGGCTGTTCCAGATAGGTAACCATCATTTGTAAAAATTTATCCAACATTCTTAATTCCTTTGTTCTGTTTTCATAAATGCGATTTCAGATAGTTATTTAAATAAATTTGGCTCCCCCATCTTCAAAGCCAAATACATAGGCATAGAAAAAAGAAAAAGAGTTAGTTAAGGTAGATTTCAGAAAATACGCATTGTTTTATAATGTGCAAAAACACTTGCCATGTTCATGAGACATACCTTTCCCTTTTCCTCTCTCACGCCAGGATGACAATGATTTCATAGAGAGAAGTTTAGAAGAGAGTGAAAGAGTGCAGGTATGGTCTGTTTTGCTTGTCCTTCAAATTGGATATTATTGCAAGTATAACAGTACTGGGGGCTGATGCTGTTGGCTGAAAAAAAATTGGCAGATGGAAGATGTTTTGCTATGCGAAGCCGTTCAAAAGGGGCTTGAATCACCTGCATACTCTGTTGGTAGATATGCTCCTACTGTTGAGACTGCCATGCACCATTTCCATGCTCTGCTTCATCAAAGCCTTACCAATGATTGTCCTCGGGACTCGGCCAAGGAATAGGTACCGCCTGACGGCCAGTAATCAAAAGATGTTCGGGAGGTGGACGGACCATTAGAAGCAAAACCTTTAAATAGTAGGGTTGGATGTGCCGGTGTTATATCTAGTCCTATGATGAACATTTGAATGGTTACCATAATGAATTGTTGGCGTCAGTATATTTATAAGAAAAAAGCAAGCGATCTCTATTATCAAGGAAATATAGAATTTTCTTAAAGCATTTCTCAAAGTTTCTGATTCGAATTCACAAGAACATTAGTACGCACGCTAAGCAAACCTATGCCATTCAACAAAGTAAGTTGATGTTTCATCCAAAATATGGCATGAGAAATGTACGTAAACATTTGGTCCAAGAATTCCCTCGAAACCATTTGTACAGTAAATCCAATGATGCCAAAAGCTTCACTGTGTAAAGATACTACGTGACACTTCCAGGTAATATGGCTGCACAAAGTTTTAGTCCAGAAGAACGTGAAAAAAAACCCGCTCTGTTGGAGAAAACAAAAAAGGAAGAGGGCGGAGTGCTTGTATTCACTTGATTTGCTGGAGATGGTTCAATCAAACGTAAGCCAAATAAAACATATTATCGGCGAGAAACAATTGCCCATCAACTTCTCATCCCTTATCGATTGGATCCCGCTGTAAGACAGAACCAAACAACTAATATTTAAGAAACCAACAGAAGTTTGACTACACTACAAAGAGGAAATAATTACGCTCTCTTACTTCGTGTTCGTCGACATAATCTACTGAAAAGCTTACTGACAGGAGTTTCAGGAACAGGTATCAGTTTCCCAACAGCGGCAAGGGGCCAACTGTATTTTAGAGAAAGAGTTCGATTAGTTTAAGCGGAAAAACGAAATTAAGCTCCCACGATAATTCTTGCATAGGGTTTTCTCGATGATTTCCTTTAAGAATAGTTAGATAAACCTTCCATGCTTACCAATGATCATCCAAGAAAACATAAACAGAAAAATCATTTTGAAGAAAATTTCCCGATCAAAGGGGTCAAGAAGCAAGATGCTCTCATTGGAAGTATAACCTTTTAAATGAAACTTCATATTATGACAAACTAACCTTAGAAAACCAATAACGATGGAGATCAACCACTTTGACCAACTCAACCTTACTGTTGAGGCAAACTTCCCAAGAAACTCGACGATAATAACCTAATAAGGAGCACGAGATATGAAGTCTAAGCAAGATCATAAAGGCAACTATGCAGGTTAAAATCTAGACAAGTCTCACCTGAAGCACAAGAGTTACTGCCACTATTCCCATGAAAAGGTAGTTCTTGGTAATCCCTTTGAATACATTCAATTCATCTGGCTTCCGTGCATTAAATTCGTTGAAAATCTGCAGTAGGAGCAATTGTATCGTTTATATGCTTACTCTGGCAAAGAACATTCAATAAATATGTTTACTCCCTAATGAGTGAGAGATCAGCCGGGCTCCCTAACTTCACAGGCAAAAATGAATCCCACGAGGGAAAGCTTGCAGATAAAAACTAATTAAGGATGATGAAGACATTTTAATGACCACTGACATGTATGTAGGTACTCAAGTGGATGTGATTGTCGCCAATACCCTAAGAAGTCTGTACCTCATATAAATTTGCACGTGTTCCCATCGCATGTGTGCACATTCATCTTACATAAGAATATAAACATCATTTATCGTAGTAATTTCTGACTTTTAGCATGTGTAGAAAAAAATACAAGAACAGGAAAGGAATAACAGGGATAAGATTATTTTTCCCAGTAACACAGCGTAATTCTCTTTTGAATATAAAAAGATTAAAGTAACTTCCTGAAGAAGTATGAAAGATATTGAGCGCCATGACCATACTGAGTTTCACCTACATAGTCGTAAACCATTTTTTGTTGTTGATTTGCCTGGAGCAGGACTGGAGCCAGACGAGAGTGATTGCATCTCAGTTCTCTCAAGTTCAAATCAAGTAGTCAAGGAAGACATGCAGGTCAAAATGGCCAGAGTATACTGCAAATCAATCTTAATAACCTAGCTGGAGGACCTTAAGGAATGGCTATTTGCTTTATGTAAGTAAATATGCACCAAACAATGTTCAAGCAACCATCACATTAGAAGAGAGAGAACTTGGCGAGTTAAAAGTACCTGACAAAGGACAAAGGAATTGAATATCAACGTATTCTTCAGTTTGGTGACATGTTCGCTTGAACCCTTCAAATGCAGTAAACTGATACCCCGGAAATTAAGGACAAGCAAGACGCTCACTTGATATACAGCCTGCAATCTCACAATATGGCAATTATGTGACAGACAATGAAACACACTGCTAATGACTTAGATCCCCAAACAGTAACCTAAGTAATGTTCAACACAAAATGCCAATACCTGTACCAACAAGTTCCTCCACATGATGTTTGTTATAAGAGGTTCCCTGGGAAACAGACAACAAAACATCAGACTACTTTGCACAGCCATCTGGGAAGAAAATACACGGTACCAACATTTAACATTTTATAAAAGAGCTCGGAAAGAAAATTAAAAACAAAAAGGAAGGGATAATGCTTCCTGGCTGATCCTGGAAAGAGATTGATTGATGCAGAATTTGGCTTACCATTCAAAGGTAATCAAAGAATTTCCAAAGATGAGACAAACATTCAAATAAATAACATTACATCTTCAAGTCATTCCCGATCCAAACAAGGCATAGCTTTTAGAAAATGGCCAGATTCACATACCATAATGTAAAATGCATACATCATAGGCGAAATTTATTTCCAAGAAAACCAGAATAAAAGTGAAGCCCCCATCATCAAAACGTTGTTACCTTCGACCAACTGGGGGCCTGTGCATCAGGTGATCAGTTGGTGGTTCAGTAGCTAATGCAAGAGCTCCAAGAGTATCCATGATAAGATTGACCCAGAGAAGCTATGCAAAGAGAAAGAGACATGAAGCTATCAATACAGTGTATTGCTCCAACACAAACACACACACACACACACACACAGACACACACACACAGAGCGCACCTGCACAGCATTTAGTGGGACATCACCGGATGAAATAGCTGCCACAACATTTATAATCAGAGCCGCCACATTTACTGTCAGCTGAAACTGAATGAATTTTTGTATATTTGCATATACAGACCGCCCCCATCTCACAACCTACACCAGAAGACAAAACAAAATATTGTTTTCAAAATCAAAACTGATGATTCTAGCCTGGATAAACCAAATAACAAGCCTATGAACTAGTAATTCCCAATTCTGCTGTCTTTTAAAAGGACAATTTGAGAGTCAGAAAAGTTATATGAATATAAGAAGACTGACCTTTACAACGGAAGCAAAATTGTCATCCAAAATAATGATATCTGAGCTCTCTTTAGCAACCTCTGTCCCCGCAATACCCATTGCAAGACCAATGTCAGCCTAAATTCCAAGATAAGAGAATACCTCAATCAAGATGGAGAAATAAAAAACCATAGTGTAGAAAATGGGAGAGGGGGAGGGGCAGAGAACCTGTCTTATAGGCATCAAACTTTACAAGCAAAACAACACATCTCCATAATTAATTCATTCCACTTCAAAAGCCAAAACCGTCAAAGTTTCAGAGGATCTCTTTTATTGCTCATTGGAGAAAACACAAATTAAAACGAAAACACAAATTAAAACAGTCTTTCCAGCGAGCAAGAACCACTTTAGGAGATTGCAAAAGGTCAAAATCCCACAATATTTATAAATGTATAATCACAGAGGCTCATCTACAAACTTCATTCCCAGGTTAATCTATAGACAATAATGCTAGGAGGAAGAACGAAAATCATCACAAAAAATATGAGGTCAAACAGAAGACTCCATATGATGAGAAGAATAAGAGACACAGTATGTTGTCAGAACCTCGTGGAGAGCAGGGGCATCATTAGTGCCATCCCCAGTTACAGCAACAACATGTCCCCTCTTTCTCAACGCTTGCACAAGCAAAAGCTTGTCATTGGGAGAAGACCGCCCCATTACCTATACATTGGACAAGAAGGTTAATCTTTCAACCATATTTGAAATATTGTCCACAAAAATTGGACTACATAGCATACACACACACACACACAAAAAAAAAAAAAAATGTGGTGGATCATACAGATATCTGATCTGCAATTTTTTCTCTCTCTGTATCTGTTAACTCGCGAAATACCCTTCCTTCAATGAGATTTGGCTCAGTAGCATCAGCATCTGAACCTAGTATTCCACATTCCAACGCTATTGCTCTTGCAGTTTTTAGATTGTCACCAGTGACCATGCGCACCTGTAAGGTCGGAGAAAAAGTGATACATTCAATACTTTGTGTCATGTTTACATGGGGGTTACATTCATGGCATACTAACACATCAATATCGTCCTAGCAAGGAAATAGGCACCCAAAACAGCACCAAACGAGGAATAATTTGTGAAGATGAAATCCCAAAAAAAAAAATTAAGGAAAAGAATTCATTTAACAGATAAATCTAGCAGTGGTTCACATATTTGCTGCCGTAGCAGTTGTTACACTAAAATTTTAACCCATGATCGCCCAAGATTACAGACACGAGATACAAGACATAAAATGATGCAACAGTGGGGAGCCCAGACACGATGATACAGTTGTATTGCAATCAGTACTATGTATGCATTGTGTAGCTGCTTATACATAAGCATATTATCTTTATCTATGTTTTCGCTCAAAAGGTAAAGAAACAAGAGGGTGGATAATTCCTATATGGAGATTGTAATCCAACACCAGAGCAAAAAGTGTGACACTCAAGCCCAATGTGTAGATATTGGAGCTTCGGGTTTACAAACTTCCTTCCAATAGAAAAGTGCTAGCAGCTACTCATTGAGTACCTCTTACTCTCTATTGCACTGTAATTGCTGTTAGTGAAATTCTATTTTGGTCATCTCTACCTGTATGCATAAATCAACCGAATTTTTCTTTCTAGTCACTATCAGCTAAACACAAAAAGCCCCCACCAATCAACAATGTTGCATATTCGGTCTGCGAGCATTCATGAGTGTGTATACCTCTTTGTTTCTGTGCATATTTGCTTAAGGAACAAAAATGAAATATTTCCTCTTGTAAGACATGACTTCTCCTTCTCCCCTCAAAAGATGAGCCAAAAAGTAGGAGTTTCAGCAAGGAAGAGCAATCATTTAAACAGCATTTGTAAAGGAACTTACAGCTACGGAGCTCATAAGACTGACTCTGAGCTCATCAACCAATCCACATATGTAATTAGCACGGAAACTTCAAAAGTACTGATTTTGCCCGTAGCACCAATATACCCTAGCATATGTTATAGTTTGTGCGACAGTAAATATCACTTAACCCAATCAAAAGAATCACCATATGCTTTACTACAGAAGCATTTTTTGCCTAACATTTGGATCCAGATGAAAGTGAAAAGTGAGAGAGGTCTTCTGCGTAGAACAGTACCCACATCATAGAAGCACCAATCAATTCAAAAATAAAAGGAATTCAATGTCATTCTTAGCATTGAAGATTCATATAAAATAAATCCTTAGCTGGGTAGAACTCTTAAAATTAGCAAGCTTAGTGTAACCCATATAACCAACAACAGAAAACGCCTTCAACATCACAAGCAAGTAAGAAATTTCAAACAGAAGAAAGTACCTTAACACCAGCATTTTGGCATAGTTGCACAGAGTTTTTGACGCCAGGGCGACATGGATCCTGCATAGAATTATCTAAGTAAGTATAGCACCAATAAAGGAATCAAATTCAAAAGATAACAGCAAAGTAACACACTTCGAGTAAAAAACTTTTGAGTAAAACATTCTATAGGAATTTTAGATGACGCCTCAAATACAAGCCATCTTAATAGAAAAAACCCAAGAGCTAAGGTCATGGCTGGACCATGTGAGACACTGAGAGTGACACAACAAAGCAATCCAGCCAAAGTAGTCAATGCATTAACAAATGGGGAAGAGGTGATCCAGGTGTAGACAAGTACTTTAGGAATGCCTTACCAGAAAAGTTTAACATAAGGGTTCAAGAAAGGATCTCCCATGAATTTCATACTCATATAAACACATATTCTATGGAGACAGAATTTATACGTGCAATTGCTATTCTAATGGAGAGCTGATGGAATATTATCAAGTTTTCAGAAAATTAAAGTTGTTATACAACATTTGCAGAGTGGCGATACAGCCCAGTAGCACTTTAGTACCTTATTTGACATTACCCTCAATACAACTCCCGTAATGACAAATTTTTCTATGCCACCTGATGGTCCCCAAATAATAAATTGACTGTCCATTCCATTTTCGCAGATGCAGGAGGTCACACTTGCAAGTTGTGTAGAATTCTCAAACAAGACCCTAAGGATATTATGAACTTTTAAAGAAGTTTGCCAGAAAATCTATTACATTGATACTCCCTAAAGTGAGAAGATGGCACAATCTTGCAACCACAATGATAAGATACTGCAATTCTAGATATATATGCATGTATTGAGTAAGTTTCTGTTGAAAATAATACCTTTATGCCTACAATAGCCAGCAGCACAAGGTCATCCTCAGGTAATGCCCACCCTGCTAGTTGCTCTTCATTAAGTGGAACCTTTTCTGCTTCACATGACCTATATGCAATTGCAACACAACGCAAACTACGAGCTGCCATATTTTCAATAGCTTCCTTAAAACGAATTACCTGTAGACCAATTGGATTTCACTAAAGCAACAAGGTAAAAGTGAAGTTCCTATACTGACACTACACTTACAAATTTATATACTAATAAATACCATTATACTTGTAGAGAAGCAGAATTCCTAACATATCTCGAGCTAAAATTTAGATTGACATTTCTTCCAAGAACAAAATTATTTAACGCATGATTGCCATCCAAGCTGGAAAGAGAAAAATGAAAATCCAAGATACTGATATAACATAACGACCAATTCAACTACCATTATACAAACAGCACATCTTAAGAAGTAAGTAGACTGGCATACCTCATCTTCGCCCATTGCTACCAACTGATCATTTGCATCAAGATAACTCGTGCAACATTCCAAAACTATTTCAGCAGCCCCTTTCCAATGAATATGAACTTGTGAATCGGGCTGGAAATATAGCAAAGTAAACAATTATAAATAACTACTGACACTGTTTTGTCAAATGCACCCAAAAAAAAAGAAGGTAAAATTCATTTGGACCGCAAACACATCTTTACAGGTTTAATTGTAGAACTATCACATAGATCATGACAAAGAGCTATAGAAGGAGAACTTAGGCTATTTCCCAGGTTATGTTTCTTATCCAGTCTTGCTAAATAAAAAAATCATCCCCATTGAAACAGCTTTCATATCACAATTCTCCTTGCTTTCAATGGAAGCATCTTGTGTGCTACCAATTGCATACTTTCTCCATGATCAGTATTAATACTTTCTCCATCAATATGAGCTTCATAAACAACGGTTCCAAGTTTTTTTTGGTTGATAGACAAAGCATATCAGGCATAAACCATAAAATCTGGGTACCCTATACAATTGTAATCTACTAATGCTAGATTTGCGTTCCTCCAGGGAAATATAGAAGGAAGCAATCACAATTGTTTTGGTGAACATGCAGTATTAGGCAAAAGATAGCGTCAAAATCAATTGTCAGGGAGACACCCATCAACTCCAGATGCAAGTAAATCAATACAAATAATATCTATCAACTACTTATGCCACATTAGTCAATAAAAAGACCAACTCAATATAATGCGACTAATTTGAATGTACCAAAAACATTTAAAACTCTTGCTACTGAAGCAAGACTACAGTTCTGTAAGCAGCCATACCCAAAAATATTCTCATGCCTTGAGTTTTAGAGGTAAGAAATCACGAAGCATCACAGAAGAAAAAAGGGAAAATAGTTGCATTAATTAAACACAATCATTCTTTAAAATAACTTCAGTTCAAACGCAGAATTAAGAATGTAGGATGACACGAAAGGTAACAACATAAAGATGTCAAGCTTTACTTCCTGTTTGTGGATTTTAATCTAGTGTTAATATTCAAAATTGAAAGTAATACAATCACCATTAAGGTCATGCAATCATGACCAGTAAACAGAAAGCAGTATTCCATTACCAGTCGCAGGGCAATACCACCTCGCTTTTTGTCTGAGTTGAAAGGGAAAGCATGAACAACTGAAGATTCTGACCTGATAGCCTCAAAATTCATCCCCAGCTATGAAGAAAGATAACCATCATTTTTATCAGTCCCAAAAAATAAATTCACCAGAGAAGCTGCAAATGGCATATAGTTCGAGAGTGAACCTCAAGTCCCCACTGAAGAATGGCCTTCTCTGTTGGTGATCCAGAAACCTCCAACTCTCCACCACCCTGCAGTGTACCCGTTATAGCATTATTATCATGCAGATCACTTTGCTACTTAAGTTTTTGCAGAATCATCTCCTTAAAAAAAGCATACCTCAGGTACATAGACATGCCCAGTTGTATTCTGTGCAATGCCTTCAATAAGTAAAGAGGATAGCATGGGAGGTAACTCCGACCTGTTATTTGGGGGATCAATTTTTTTCCCACCAACATATCCCTCAACCACAGTCATCTAGCAATAAAACACAATGCCACAATCAATAAGCATAAACAAAAATGAATGAAAAAGGAAACACAAAATATAGAGTCCCACTGCTCTAACCAGCTTAACTGTACAGCCAGCTAAGTGAAACTCAACCTGCCCAACAGGCCTCCCAAAAGAGAAAGGAGGGGCAATAAAGCTTCACTTAGCTTTTGTCCAAAATAATCCAGCTGCATTACAGAAATTACCACCATACACACCAATTTAACTAATGGACCTCTTTATTTAGCTATGGATTAGACATTCAAGAAATGTGTGAGATGTTTACTTATTTATAACGGACATAATTGATAACAACCAGACATGTTTGCTTGATATTTCAGTACAAAGAGACACACAGAACAAGCATGCTCCAAAAATCTGCAACAAACATAAAACAAAGAAACAAACCACTAGAAGCACTTCTGAAGAGCAAAAGATTTAATTGATCAACGGCTTAACAATTCACCTGATTCAAAGTTAAGGTTCCAGTCTTATCACTGCATATAGTTGTGGCAGAGCCCATGGTCTCACATGCAGAAAGTCTTCGCACCTGCAGCATATATTATGTTACAAAAATAGACACACATAACATATGCGTGTGTGTGTATGCTATTTAAGGTCAAAATAAGACAATGGATTGAAAGTTCCATCAATTACATACCAAGGCCTTATCTGCCATCATTTTTCTCATAGAGTAAGCAAGCCTGTGTCATGGATAAAAACACAATAAGGAAAACATAAGGTGAGACAAACAGAATGATAAACAAAAGAAATTACATAAGCTAAACAAAAGAAATTTACATGTATCCTATATTAATAATGTACACGCTAGAGAGCGAAAAAAGAATAGCATACATACATATATAAAGAACAAGAGAGAAATGAGACAGATGTAAGAGCATAAACAAATATAAACACGAGAAATTGCACCATATTTTGGCTTTGTAACAAATATAGATCTGATTTTTGTAATTGCCATTAATTGATTATCTATATTTTGCAACAAAAACATTCTTCCACTAATATTTTCATTTAAAATTCAATAATAAAGGTGCCAATTAGCTTTTCTACACGCAATCCCAATTAAATTGTTTCATGTGCAATGAAAAGCTATACTAGAATACCAAATATGAGAGTAAAAAAAGACAACACCAAAAACTAAAAACTAAAATTACAGCTAGAAAAGAAAAAATGACAGGGATGGGAGGGCTGGCTCCACCTAAGAAATACAGGGCTCTAGGAAATGAACTGAGTTTTAGATGGACACATAAGTAAAGCCGTGTGCAATAAAAGACAGAAGCTCAGCTTTGGGTGGATGGAAGTGTAGCCATGACCTCCATTGAGACAAAGGGCCGTGCTACACCCTAGCAGTTGTGGTAGAGCCATCCCACCTGATGGAAGCTCTCTACAAACCATCCTCAGTAGGAGAGGTGTCTTGTATAGCCACCCCTCAGTGTTGAGGTGAAGCCACCCCATCCACCCTTTTCTTAAACTTCTTTACTTCTTTACTTCTTTTACCTTTATTGTGTTGTTATGTATCTAGGATATGCATGACATAATCACCTACCTTTTCGGAGACAAAGAAAGTCCTTTTGGTGCATGATCAAATCCTAGCTCCCAAAATTTTCAAAATCAAAGACTCAAATTCTTAATATCGAAATCAAAGACCCAAGGAGAATATGGTGCAATTTTCTGAAAGACGAGTCCTTCCAAAAATTTAATCTGTGCTTCCCCAACTTAAATGAAGTTTAAAAAGTGTTACACTTTAGAAAATGAGGCCTTAGAGTATGTGACTAGATTAAAAAGGTCTCACGTGAGTACTAAAATTCAATACTTATTCCTTATCAGGGAAGACTATCAGGTGTAGGTATTCCAAAAAACTCCAAATCTGTCATAGAAATTTTAAGATATAGAACAGAAGAATCTAAAACTCTCCTTAACTTATCCCATTCGTCCATTTATCCCACTTTTCCCATAAATATAAACTTCCCAGCTTTCAAATTCAAACTTATCCTTTTTCAATGATTTTAGGGACGAGGCATATCCCATTCAAACAATAAAGGAAAAAAAAAAGACTTACTGTAATTCTATCTAACTTTAAACCACCATTAGCTCGTGGACATAAAAATTCCCTTGGGATCATGTAGGGTTTGCCATCATGATCAATGTGCAAAATTAGAAACGGGCAAGGATAAATCAAACCTTCAACATCTTCAACATCTTCAACATCTTCAACATAATAGATATCTAGCAATTGACAATTTTCTAACCCCAACAAAATTAAACTCAATGGTAATCTTGACATTGCTTGAAGTTGAGAACAATTGTTCAAGTAAAGCCTATGAAGAAAGGTAAGTTGAGCCAAATTAGGTATTCTTCTTAATTTATTTCCAATCAAACTTAGAGTATTCTCCTAGTTTACTTCTATAAGACATCCTACAATATATCACATGATCCATACTACTCATTATATATATGAGAGTCTAGTAGAACATATCAGCTAGACTATGATGCCCACAATTTCCAAACACAACAAATCTATTAGCTATCTCAAAATTCTCTTATGCAATCAAATTAGCCTTCAAAATATTCAGAAGTGTCATTCTATCATAATATTCTCTACATTAATCAAACTACACAACATTGATTTTTTCTCTTTACTCCCTCTCAACATCAACCTTAGAGTCTCCTAACTTCTCATAGAATTCAAGCATGTCCCTCAACCAACCGTAAATCACCATAGTGACAAAATCAACTATGACTCAATAGAATAAAATATCAAAAAAAAGAACTTTATACATTGTCATTGAAATCAACATGTATAACCTCAATGAGCCAAAATTACAAACCACTACTCTCATTTCATCTTGACCATTATATCTCCAAAATGTTGCATATATAACTTTAGATCTTCTTTAATGTTCCACATATAACTCTCTAAGAGTCATAACTATCATGGAAAGCTAATCACAATGTGTAAACCATAAAATATGGTGTTGCTACTAATACCATTTGAGATGGAAGACATATAAACAATACAACTCATCATCTCAAAATAACAACCTTATATGTTCATGCTTGAACCAAATTTCCTTGGGAAAATTATACAAAAAAGGTACAGTATAAAGTCATCCAAAATAGGATAACATATCCAATAAACACCATAAATTCTTTTGCATTATATTCAATCAAAAGGCTTATAGAAATTTGACTTTCCACGACATGTGAATCCTTGATAATAAAACATCATAAATCATGAGAGTATCCAACCACCAAGAATTAAATGGGGCTTCCAATAAATTGGATTCATAAAATAATATCAAAACATTTACACTTATTGCAGCCATCATCCTAGTAACCATCCTTTCAAATAGGACCATAAATAGTTCTATAATCCTCATACCTTAGATGAAAAGCTTTATAGAAAATTATTATTACAAAATCTAATGGGGTATGATTCCATAGTATCATTACATCCAATCAATCTTCAATAATGCACTTCGCAAGAAAATCATGTATAAGGTGATCCTAAGTTAACCTCTAATAGGTAATAAACTAAAGTTACTCCATCTCAATAATGTACTTCATAAAGCAACTCAATATTTCAATTGATATAACTAGTAAGATCTGCTATCGAATCATTGATTGAGGCTAAGCTATTATCTAGCTCTTCCATAAAGTGCTTCATTTTAGAAGTTAAACCTCATATAAGCCTCCATAAAAACTACATTGTAGTTTACATATAGGGTAAGCATTAAGCCAATGGAAACCATTAGTAAAATCTAGGCAAAATAATGAGAGCTTTCAAGCATTGTCATACAATCACCTATAGGCAGAAAGTATAACGTGATATCTAAAAAATTTCAACAAAATAAAAATGAGTTGACATTTAAAGTGATCAACAAACAAATGGCAATCATTTTTCAAAGATTATTCCAATCATGACTTTTATAGTCACTATGTAGTTATATATGGTGAACCTAGTTGTCCTATATAATACACAATAGAAGCATTGTGAGTAGATTAAAAGAAAGTCTCAGAAGCATTATCACATAAACACCTATAGGCAATAAACATGACACACCATCGAAAAAACTCTTCACGTAGCAACCAACACTAAAGAGAACTAATACACACAATTCAACACCTATAGGTGTATAGACTGCTAAGACTAGTCTAAACCTAACCATGCTAACTATGCATCGTCCAAATCCCAATATGCAGTCAGCTCTTATAAGAGTATAACCACATACTAAGACTAAACATGTCCACAGTACAAGAATGAAGTCCTATAATTCAATCAAACTACACTATTGTAGTGGTCACAATCCAACCGAATCATAAGACCCCTGCGTTCTAGGATCAATCCCCTTAAACGCATAAACACAATCCCATGATCCAACTAAGTTGCACCACTGTGGTGGTTGCAACCTAATCCAACGATTGTCAATCAAACCACGAGACTAGTATATGTTGCAAGATACAACAAGCTACTCACAACAAAATGTGCAACTCAATCTGAGAAAACTGGGGCACTAATCCTTGATTCGCATATAAGCAACACTTTAAGCATTGCACAAATTCTATGCTAAACAAATATGGCGTAATTTAAATTCAAACTAATATATGTAACACTCAAAGACCATAAATAATTTTCAACCAACAAACATGATAGCATAGCATAAATTATTGCATTTATAGATTTATTAAATAATAAATCAAGCAATTTCAATCAAATTATCAACCAAAAGGGATAAATATACAGAAGAAATTGCATCAAAATCTTTTAAATAAAATTAGAAAATTTTTAGTATCAAAAGTGGTCATATAAATGCTGCCACATGCCGCTGGAGGCAATTGCTAGCTAGTACAGCTGGTTTAGGTGGTTCGGCAAAATCAACTCATTCAGTGTCCAACCGACCAGTTCACCGACCGATTAGGACGTGGTCAAAATCGCTGGCACATGACCCACATCCAAAGCCACAAATGGTGACCATTTGGGGCTCATTGGAGGCTAAATCTGGATTAAACCAAATTGGGTCAAAATCAGAAAACCCAATTCAACCGATTTGTCGTTCAGCCGACTAGTTCCCTGGTTGTTGGGGATGGGAATGAGAAAAGTACCAACAATGAGAACACACAAACAGATTGTTGTTCTCTTCCCTTCCACAAAACATGAGTCCCATCTTGAATAATCAGAGCAGCGTCTTCTCCATCTGTGAACTATTGAAGCTGTACGGAGGCACATTTCGATTTATGGCCAAATTTTTCCAAATGACAAGTTAGGAAATAAAACCCATTACAAAAGAGAAAAATGCTTGCAAAAAATTAGGCATAACGAGTGCGTTACTAGCAACCAAATCACTTTATAAAGATGTCCTGAAGCCAACTATCGCCCACTGATTTTTCTTTTGACAGCGAGATAGACAATTGATGAGTTAGTCTAAAAGAATTCTATATCACCATGCCAATGCATTAGAGGGATCCCATACTTAAGCACTGCCAACACTGCCACAATTAATAATAACATAATTATTAAACAAAAAGAATCTACATCGTCATCGTCCTGCAGGTATGTGATACCTAGATATCATTTCTGGAAGTGAACGCAATCAATCCGATTTCTCCGACAATTCATCTTTCCATTTGAAGTCCCAGACTACGTAACAACTTTCAAGTAAATCTTTACAAGTTTCATAATCTAAAGCATATGGGGAAATGTCACTTATAACCATATTCTTATTTTTTTATTTTATTTTAAATTTTATGTTTTTAATAATCTTTATCTTCTTTAAACTTAAATATCTAAATATTTATTTTTTACCAAATCGTGTTGTGCTCTACCATCCTCGTTTACTATCTGCATCCCACACTAAATCTCCACATTTAGGTTTAGTGATTCAATTGAAGCCTAAACGCTGATGCTACTATATGCTAGATGAGAATTATAGACTATCTTCTCACTAAATTGCAATGTCAGCAGTATTATGCCATCATCTTGAATAAAGGCATCAAAAGAACTAAGGAAAAAAGAAAAGAAAAATAGACTATGGGTCCAAGGGTGAAAAGTGAAACATTAAAAGGAAGTCAGGAGACCCATGGATGAAGAAAACAAACTTTACAAACTAAAGCTAGGAAAACTTACGTTAAGGTAACAGCTAGAGGAAGTCCTTCAGGCACTGCAACTACTACAATTGTGACCTACAATATTTCAACATGGGTCATAGACCAATAATTTTCCTTGTTCAACTTAACAGAAGCATCAAAATAAGAAACATACGTACCGCAACAGTCACAATTTTAATGACATCATCTATTGCATGACTAACTTTTGTTCGGCCTGCTATAAACTGTTTATTTCCAAATGCGTCTTTGGTATGACCAGTAAAATATCTGCATACACCAACTTATAAGGATATAGACAGCACTTCATAAGAGAGAGATAGAGATTAAAGTGTTTGGAATTACCTGATCAAAAGGACAATCAAAACAGCAAGAGCTACTGCTAGTCCAACTATACCAATGAAAGTCGCAACCCCATTTAGGCGTACCTACAAGATTCATTTACAACTAAACACGACATGCAAAGCATGAAATTCCAAAACCAATGTTGATAAAATGGCTAACCTGCAACGGCGTCTCTTCACCCGTGTCTTCTGAAATACTAGCCATAAGCAATCCCCACTCAGTATTCATTCCAACACTAGTTACCTACAAACATTCAAAAAAATAACATAAAGGATACTAAACAAAAACGAATAACGTGTAAGCAAGCAAAGCAAGTTAGTAGAAATGAGAATGGGACAACCAGGTAAAAAGCTTTCGAAAACACTCGTAGAAGTTAATATTTGATGCTAGATGAAGTTGTTAATATTGCAAGCAAGCAAAAGGTACACTGATAGAGAAGCAATGACATTTTTTGTCAAAAAGAAAGAAAATGGTAAGTTAGATACAGAGAAGTCCTCAGATTGATTCCGTGAATGAGCATGACATATGTTTGCTTCGAGAAAAGAGAAATGCATATGAAAAGAAAGAAAATAATCCTCAGTTTGACAATAGCCAAACCCACTAATCCAAAAAAGGGGGGTTCAATTTGGGGAGAACGTTTGCTTTTAGATACAAGCACCCTACAATGGTACTAAAAGAAACCCAAGTATACCATAAACTAGCTAAAAACGCTCATAGCATCTTCATATGCCATTTAAGAAGATTCACACCACGCAGTTATGAAAATAATAACAGAAAGCAAAGAAAAGAGGAGCTAAGGATGTCTTATATTACCAGCATGGTGCCATTACCATCAGCAACTTTGCAACCAGACATTAGAAATGGATCTCTGGAATCCTTGTAAATCTGAAAGAAAGAAAGAAAAAAAAAAAAAAACTTTAGAACAAAACCTAATCTTGGATAAATTAAAACCACATGATAGGCAGAAATGCTCACAATCTTGCTCTCTCCTGTCATACTCGACTCATCAATGGCAAGAGAGTGACCAGATACTAATACTCCATCAGCAGGGACCTAAGGAATGATTTAGAATGTTGAGTCACTAAAAGCTTCAAAGAGCAACTGCAATACAACAATAAAATCAAAGAAGAAACACATACCTGATCACCAATATTTAGAGGCACAATATCACCCACTACAACGTCATATATAGATACATCAATTCTTCTGCCACCTCTAATAACCTATTAACGTATGTATCATAAATAAATCAAAAAAAACAAAAACAAAAACAAAAACAAAAAGCAAAATGGGACAACATGAAAAACATAATCATCAAGCACATCAAGCCATAAATACAAACCTCCAAATGGATATTTCGCTTTTCCTCATTTAAATTCTGGAACTGAAGGGACTGTCTATAGTCACTAATAGCTGTTTAGAAAAGAATTAGAAAGAAAATGGGCCAACGACAGAAACTAATAAGTAGAAAGCATTTTAACATAAAGGCAAGAACTATGACATCATTCTCAAACGCTCTACAGGTCTTAATAAACAAATAAAATGGCTCAGAATACCAAAGACACAGAATTCAAGACATAAAACATCAGAGAGTACAACAGATTAAGATAAAAAAACTATATTACAATATATACAAGGCACTGAACTTGTATCTCGGTAATTATAAATGGAGTGAGAGCAATAACGAGTAAATTCATTGATGCCCATGAAAACACTAAATGCATGATATTCAAGCAAGTAACAACAGTAAGAAAATATCAACAAGCATTACTCAAACATTTACCAGGATTTTCTTATATGCTGACATAAATTTTACAAAGAAGATATAAAAATCAATATATAGTGTAGTAGTAATAGTTCTCTTAGCAACTGTAATTTGATCCTTTGTCCATGAACAAAAGGATAGCCACTGCTTCCAGGTCCCATTGTTCCCACATTTCCCCAACATCAGCCCAAAAGAAGAAAGAATAATAAGTAATAATAACCAACTAATATTGAACAAACATAGCACTCAATAACTGCAGGAGTATCAAATAAATACATCAAATTTATCCACATGGACCAAACATTTCAGTACTGCAAAGAAAATATTCAATTCAACACCTGTAACAACGATGACAAGAATAACTGCAAAAGCAATGCTCCCTCCATCATACCATCCTTCCTTAATACCCTATAACAGGGAAATGAAGAATAAGAAACCAATTTCAGATAAACATATGCATAAATTTCATGTAAACAAAGACAAGGCGACAAAAAAGAGGAAAACCAATCCCAAAAGAAAGTAACACTAGGGGCATCTTACTAACAAAGAATGATCGTAAGCACAATACAGATAGTGGTGTAGAAGCTCTTACTGTGAATCTTGAACTATTTCATTGCTTCTTTTCACTTAGATTAGTGTTTTCCATAAAAGAGAAAAGGTTTCTAGTTGTGGCGCCACAACCAAGTAATATATATAAGAACCAACCCAATATTCTGGAATACAGACTCCTCAACACAGGACAACTTATATGAAGCACATCATACTGACACCTAGCCAAAGGAATAGGAATAGGAACGACTAACCTTTCTTTCTAACATTTCGAACCAATCCATTAAAGGTAGCACAGGTTTTTAAGCCATATGTATGAAGAAAGTCCGGAACAATATCAATCAAGCATTATAGCTTTCTCCTTTACTTTTTGGCCTTCAGAACTCTAAAAGCCACAAGCTTCCCCAAGAAAGAAGAAAGAAATAAGGACTCTCCCTAGTTATGCAACTAAAAGATTAAGCCATTCAAACTGTTCCACAACTATAAACCTCAACCTCACTCAGCACCTGATAAACACACTTCTGATTCTTGGCAAGCCTCCATCCACCTCACATTTGCAGGTTCACAGAAAAAGAATATGGAACTTCCTCTTCTTGTGTCTAATAGGCCCACTCCCTTTCTGGTGATAATCTTTGAAATGAAGCCTGTCTGCACCTCCTTTCTCCCCACTGGACAGAAGAAAGATTTCCTTGGCACCGCAAGTAGGGAGCATCAAACTTGACTCTATCTACGATCTTTGAAGTTTGCCAGCATGAAGTAATGCCAGGTACGAACTATATCTTATAGACCATCAAAGCCAAAAATGGATGCTAACCTCAACATGAAGTATGTATTTGCCATTTTATCAATGATTAAGTTGGATCGATGCCTCCAGTTCATGCATAATTACAATCTAAGACTTTGAAAAGCCTGAAGTTTATAACATTGCAAATACATGAGAACCATATGTACATAGTTGAGATGAAGAATTACATTCACCCCTCTAATTTTATTATATCAGCTAAAATTGTATTAACACAGCATAAACAAGTCTTTTGTTTACTATGTCCACCTTACACAGCCAACTCCTTTCTTTTATGAAAACACTTGATTTCTCATAAAACGGGAAAAAAAAAAAAGTTGCTGACATAACCCTTAGATGCAGCAACAAAACAAATACCCTTGTCTTGCAGAGAAAGAAGAGCACCACATATTGCAGAAATTACAGATTAAGACCCTCCCTAAGACATCACACTCTACTGCAGTAAAAAGGCCAAAAACACATAGTCTGTCATGACACCTGCCAAAGCTCACCTCAGTCTTTATACCCAGTGCCAAAGATGCCACTGCAGCTATCATCAATATGATTAACGTGAGGTCTTGCCAAGCTTCCCAGAGGAACATCTGAGAAAAACACCGAAAGCTTGACTAACCAAATAAACAAGAAAATGCAATAGCTCATTCCTTATCTTCAACAAAGGAACCTACCCAAAAGCTCCTCCCTTTCTTTCGAGGATATGTGTTTGATCCAAATGCATTCCTCCTCTTCAGTAAATCAGTATCATCTGCTTCAATCCCCTTCTCTAAGTTTGTTTTTAATAAGCTTGATAGCCTTTTAACCTGATTAAAGATGAGAACGCAAAAATATGTTAATTGCATGTACAAAATACAAATAGTGAAAACATAATTTAGTAGAACACATGCCCCTCCAAGTGTCTCCAGGGCTGAAACATTATGATTGCGTGACATCAAAGCAAGCTGTTCTTGTCCAATTCCAAAATCACCACTGGGAGTTGGATGTGTTTCCAATTTTCCTAACAGAAGAATGCAAAGAGAGTGTCATATCAAAAAAGAAAAAAATACTTTTCAACTTTTTAGTTTTCTAAAACTAAATGATCCATGCAACAACATCATAATTAAAAAACTCAATTGCACCACAAAATCAAAGAAACAAACTAGTAATTCAGCTATAAAACAGCATGACGGCATTAGACGTACATCAAAAGTTCAAAGAACAGGTTCAACAAAATGATTGTGAAAATTAAATTTGAACCCTACTACGGAAAATCATCCAGCAGCCCAGAGTAAAAATATCAACACCACAAAGAAAGAGCAAGGATAAGGCTAAATTGCCACACAAGGAGACCAACAGAGTTGGAGAACTTATAAGAAAATAGTCATAGGTTGAGTAATGGTAACTTCGCCTGATATCACATGCTACAAGAAAAACCCGAAAATAAAAAGCCTCAAGAAAGAAAATCTGACCCAAGTACAAGCAACAAGCCCCTCAACAGCAAAAATTTGGGGGATAAAAACAAGGAAAGAAAAGGAAAGAAAAATAAGTGAAAACTTGAAAAAGGGTTCACAAGCCAAATCAAATTGATGCAAGGCTTTTTCCACTTGGTCTCATTTTTTTAGTTTCAGTAATCACATAATATCTACTCCCCCCATAAAAACCAGACTCTACTCATTATGCATGACTTCGTCAAGAAGTATCCATATTCTTAAGAAGCAACTGTGTTTATAGGATAAGAGTAATATGACAAAAAAATAAATAAATAAAAAAACCAACAAAAAATAGAAAGATAGAAATTACAAAATGTGATTTAAATTATCAGGTGCAGTGTATTCAACAAGGATTCCCAGCAAATTCAAAGCAAAGCATACTTAAGCGGGGAGGGAGACAACATAAAAAAATACCCTTCTTTAGTACTTAATTATCACCACAAAGCATAGTAAAACACAAGAAAGTGCAGATAAGTACCATTTTCTCGATTCCCAGCGTCCTTGAAAAGGTATGCAGCCTATAATAGCCAACTTAAACAATTCAAGATTTGTTCCAGCTATAATCATTGTACAAGAAAATTAGGTTTGAGGAATAATATTACTCGTATGGCTTGGACATGTGCTCTAACAGTTGCAATCCTTTGCTTCTTCTCTTCTTCCCTTTTCAAGTCCAAGGTGTAACGAAATCGACGAGAAGCATTTAGTACAAGTGCTGCTTGCTACAGATGACAAACTTGAGTTAGGCCAAACATCACAGGCAGAATAATCTTTGAATGAACCAAGTGAATTGAGCAAACCACAACCACAGTCACATTAATAACCATTGAAAATTCTGATATATGAGAAATGCACACTTAGACATGCTATTGCCCCAAATCTAGAGATATTATAGAAGGAAACTTATAAGATGATGTCATGTAATATAACACGATATGATAGGTATATATACATATAGGAAACAGATGTTACTAAGTCATTTACAGTGCAGGGGAATATAAACAAAAATTAAGGGAAGGAAAAAAGAAGAGAGTATGACCAAATGAAAAAATGGAGTAATCTTTAAACTTATAGTGGTAATACAAGAACGTTCGGTTTTGAATCTCAGCTTTAAGAGTTATCTCATCTTATCAATTGTTACAGTTTCAGTTTTTAAAACTAGTCACGAAGTTTTCCAGAACAGTATTCCAGATCACATCAAAAACTTACTACAGCTTACCAAAAAAAAAAAGGGTAAATATCTTTCCTTGACATGAATCAACAACCTTTAAAGGAATTGGCATAGGAAAAGGTGTCAATTTTTTTTATCTCTATGGCATGACCACAAATGTATGTTAAAAAGAAAGGTGGGGGCTGTGTGGCGGGGGTGGAATGTGAGCCAGTGCCTTAGGTGAAAGGGCGAAAACCAAAGAAAATGAAAGGAAGCCACGCCTTTCATCAAGGGTGACCTACTAGTTGCAAGAATCCTGCATTAGTATCATATGACTTAGTTTTGTAATCGATTGTAAACTCTGGACCTTCTTCATTGACACAAATCTAATCATCGTCAACATTTTGCAAAGTTAAAAATAAGAGCGTCCGTGTAATTTATAAAAACTGTTTTAGGTTTTATCTTTTGAAAAAAAACAAAGAGTCTATAAAAGGTTTTTTTTTTTTTTAAATAAAGGACAAAATTTTTCAGCAAAGAATGCTTTTGAGAAGTGTTGTTTGTGGACTGATGTTTTGGGTGGGGGGGAGAAGCTGTTTGACAAACTGAAAACTATTTCTAAAAAATCAGAAAATTAGTATTGTTTGGAAAAAATTATAAAAAAAAAAAAGTAATACCGCGCACTACCACTATTCGACTGAAAGTAATCACATAGTCACCCCCTCCTTCGCTTTCATTGAGGGACATAGATGGTTGTACATCACTTTACATTCCGATTGGAGTGGCCACCCTTTGTCCTGTTGTCCTATTACAAATGACCGAGCAACTTCTCTCTCTTTTCCGTTAAAATTAGCTACCCTCTCCTATGGGAGGGACTGCCCTCTCCTTCAATGATCAACTCTCACTTTTTAGGTTTTTTTTTTCTTCAAGAAAATTGTGAGAACTTCTTTACATAAGTTTCTGTGTATTTTTTGGAAAAAAAAAGTATTTAATGGTTCGTATCAAAACTAGAATATTTTAGCGATGGACCTGCTGAAAATCATTTGAAACCTAATTATCAGAGAAAAAAAGAACTTAAAACTTTTTACCAGCCGCACAAGCCTTTAATACATTTCTCTGTCTTCTCATTAATCGTTAGCCTATTTAGGACATGAACATGAAAATTTAGAGTATCTGTGCGCGTTAAGAATTTCAAAAACAAATCTATCAAAACAAAAGAATAGGCATAATATTGGAAATAGGAAACATTAGTGTACATTGCCCAGAAAATAGTCGGAGAGAAATAGGAAATAAAAGAAAGGAGTCAAGAAACAGTCAAGGCACAAAACCATATGCAAAAACACAGTATCAAGCAAGCCAATCAAAGAGAACCATATCATATACAGATACAGAGAGAAAGCGAGAGAAGACGTACCCTCCACCGACGGAGACGCTCAAGGGAGGCATTCTTAGTGCTGGTAATATCGAAAGGGCTCGATGACTCCTCGTCCTCGTCGGCAGGATCTCCGTTGGACCGGCTTCCCCCGGCCTCCAAATCGTTCTTAAGCCGGCTGTGCGGCGAGCTCTTTAAGAAGCTCATTACTGTCGCAGGAGAGATGGCACCGTCACACTCAAATTCCCTCTTGTCCAAACAAGCATCAAATCCAAAAAGAAAAAAAGGAAGAAAACCCTCTCAGTAACAGTGCTTGCTTCCAGTGTTCACGTTTGAAAGCTTCGTGAAACCGGCTTTATTTTCTTCGTTTTGTGTCTATTATCCACGGGGCGGAAAGGTAACAAAATTGGGCCAATGTACTGGACTAGGGGCGGAGCTAAAGTTGGAATCTAGGAGCTAGAGCTGGGCCGAGCTAATGTTCAGGGCTAGGGCTCGGTTACCTTTCTGGACTAAATGACATTAACAAAAACGAAGAATTTCCTGTTTCCGTTAACTCTTCCCCATCCCAAGACGCATATCCTTCGAATTCGGAATTGATTCCATTCATATTTAACATAGTGTCCTCATGGGGAAGACATTGTGCCCAGAAAACCATACTTCAACGAAAGCTTCCATTTGTTCTATGTTAATTGATCCGTTTAAAATGAAAGCCAGAAAATGTAAATCGTAAATGGGGAGAAAGATTACTGAGACAGAAGAACGTATCGTAAGGGAGAAAAATGATCTCAAAGCAAGAAGAAAACCAATGTGAATCGCGTAGAAAAAAAACAACAATCAAAGCGCTGGGTTACTGTTCAGAATCAAGGCGGGAACTATGTTCCATAAAGTTTGAAAGGATTCTCAACTGAAAAAACAAAATAAAGCAGATAAACAAAATAAATAAATAAATAAAATAGGGAGTTTTAGGGTTCCGTACTGATGAGAGAAAACAGGCGCGCCGGAGAGAGATCTTTTTCGATGTTTTGGAATCTCCCTTCGTCTCCCTTGTTTGTTTTCTTCCCCGCGAGAAACTTCCTGGAAAGTGTTGCCCTGAAAATTCAAAATATTCGGGGGTTGAAAGTGGAAAAAAGGCAAAGGTGCAGGATAAGGAAGAATTCAAAAGTGAGAAAGAATAAGAATAAAAATAAAAAAGGAAATTTCTTGCCCTGTACGCAATAGAAAGAGCTCTCAGCTTTTCCTTGATAATTTTGGAATATTTTCTACAAAAAAAATCATACGCGGTTTCTCAGAGGCCATTCACGTTCTCTACTGTTTCGGAAGCGTGTCCCGTGCTTTTATGATTGGCACACTACATATCCACGGATGCAGGCGCAAATGAGGATTGCGCGTGAACGTGGCTGTTGGGGAGGTTCAAGTTTGAACGGAAAAGATAGTTGAACGATGCGTTGCCATTTTCTGGACGGCTTAGCCCCAGCTTTATCCAGCAACCTTACAGCAATGAACCTATCGTGGCACCCAGTCGCTATGCAAAGTGCAGGAATACAACATCATCGAAAGGGGTGAAGAAGACGAGGTACTGCAGCTGGCAAACCTGTATGGCCGGCGTGCCGCGTGAGTGTTATCTACAACAGACCATGACGACCAGCAAATGAAGATGAAGCCACAAATGCTGCAATTTCTAAATGATGAGCCTCGCAGCGCCGTCGCGGTTATGATCTCCCCACCTCGGCAGGATAACCCCGCAGCAGCATCTAATTAAACGCTCAGAGCACGTCTGGGTTCACCGACGACCACTACCAAGCCCAGTGAGCACCTAGTTGACTAGGAAAGGCCAAATTGACTGTCAATGTTTTTAGGGGATCTCGCTGGAGCCAAAAACTACGGGTTTAGGTTCAGGTTTCACGTTCATCTTGTGAGCTTTAACTTCCTCGTTTAA
Organism: Casuarina cunninghamiana; assembly: GCA_028551485.1. Classification (NCBI taxonomy): domain Eukaryota; kingdom Viridiplantae; phylum Streptophyta; class Magnoliopsida; order Fagales; family Casuarinaceae; genus Casuarina; species Casuarina cunninghamiana. The sequence goes on along the minus strand of CM052366.1, from coordinate 26,877,351 downwards.
GCAAAACGTGAATAGAGCGTGAAGTTGAAGTCTTAGAAACTAAAAAAAGTAAAAATGAAAAATGAAAAAAAAAAAAGGTTACCACAAATAGTGGTTGAAATAGAGGGAGCATTTCTACCCCAACCATCACACCAAAACCGAAAGTAGTTGCTTTTCCACCGTTCGACGCCATTCTGGGGAAGACTTGCGGAAAGAAAAAGGAATTTCATCTTCGGTTTAGGCTGCTTACAATCTTAAAACTATTCGGTGAACTTTAACCCGCAGTCAAGACAGGAATTCGTTGGACTAGACACGTTTACCTACTTTTCTTTGAGGGTGTGCCAGCTCATTTCGGTCAAATTTTGCCAGCCAGATCCAATAATTTGGTATAACACCTAACTTATAATAGAAAATTTAAGTTTCACTCAAAAACTAATTTATGAGTTCAAGGAATTTTTACAAAAGATGAGGAATTTTCATCTTCACAACTCTTATAGGCCAAATTGTGCCAGCAAAGACTTAAAAGAGGTAAGTTAACGGGACAGAGAAGAGAATGATAAATTGGTACCACAACTTCCTTTTCTTATAACGGTTAAATTAAATCTTAAGCTTTTTGTTTGTTTACATAAATAAAAGCTGAAGAAATGAGTTGTTCTATTTTTTAGGAGGAGATTATATACGAGTTTTGAGTTTTTCTTTCTGGAAAAACCAATGATATCTAAGCCCATGAGTTAAAATGGTGGTGGGTATGGAAGTTCAGAAGCTGAAAAGGACTTGAATGAAGGGGGAAGGTGTCGGAGTGTGCTAGAAGACACTTAAAGACTGAAAGGACTGAGATATGGACAAATGACGCCTTAAAGGTTTATACCAAGCACTAGTCCTGATCAGGCATGCCTTAAAAGAGAACCTATTTTAGACAGAGGTAAGGCTAGGATTTCACTCCAAGAAATATGTGACTTGATCTTTTCGTTTCAGCATAGTAGGAGTTCATTGACCGTTCATTGAAAATACTTCAACATATTTTCTAATGACAGATGAAGCTAAAAGGAGAATTAATGATTTGATTCTATTATTTCTGATACTTCGGAAATAGCGTAGAAAAAAACAATACTTGTGCATGACTGTAGTTAGAAATTTTAATAACATAATGATCGGGCAAAGTTGACTATAGAGCATGTAAAAACTATACAATTAGTTAATTTTTCAAATCTCAAACAAGGAATTCGATAACAAGAAGTAACTCATGAAAATATTAACAAAATGACCTCTTAACTTATTCAATTATAAAGTTAAACCAAAAGGAGAAATGGATGAAGTAGTAGTGAAGAGACATCAGGAAAAATACCTAAAAAATTTCCAAGAATTTTCTTCTTTCTTATTGCATGTTATTTTACTTCTTTAATTTTTATAGTAAGGCGCCTTATCTAACCTTTTTCTTGCAGGTTCTTCCCCCACAAACTTTTTCTGTCTATTACTTCTCAGACTTGAAGATAGATGGTGGGTCGGTGGCGGAATTGATTCCTATCTCAGAACTTAAGACTCGGGCACAAAGACAGTGCTTAGAGTCATAAGATGTTGCTGACCAGCAACATCCACTAGAAAACGACGCACTAATATAAAGAAGTAAGAAGTGGAAGCTAACTTAAACAGGTTGCTTGAAGCAACCCCTTTTCTTGGTTTAAATTGCGGAGAAGAAATGTGGCGATGAAGGCGTAAGATCAGGACAACATTGTGGTAGAGTTTGAGCTCATCACACCTAAAGCGCAAACTTGTTAACACTTTTTTTCTTTTTTCGGTTGAACCTCAGCCATTTAAGTTTTGATTCCCCGTTAACTTCACTTAAACTATTAACCAAGAGTTAATACATTTTCCTTGTTCTCCTTACGTAAAGTCAATCATTATGATAAAAATACAAGTGTCATGCACGTATAAAATAAAAAAAAAATAAAAAACATTATGATAAAAGTTTTATAGCTTCCAGAAGCACACATCAGCATTGGTGTCGTTTAAGTTTCCATTGATCCACACAAAGAAAAAATTATGAGACTCATATTCTTTCTAATTATAATTGATCAATCAATCAATCAATCAATCAAGTTACATAACCAATCAAATAAACTAGGAACAATAATGTTCACAATCGAATGACCTTATTCACGAGTCTATAATCGTGGTCTCTATGTGCATGCACCGAATATATGTATTTAATATCAAGCATCTTTCAGAGTCTCATTGGCCGAAAAGATTATATTCAAAGTCATATTTTTCAACGGTCAGAATTTCTTTGCTGATTTTATTCTTGGAAAACCAATATCTTATGGAGCTAAATCTTATCTTGTCGGAAACTTAGTCAGTTATATTCGACCGATAATCCTGGATATACGCTGAGAAAGTTAAATCCAATTGGAAGAATATGAAGTAAAGGAAAGTTGAACCACTTGGTTGAACCCTTTGTAAAGAAACCAATGGGCCAGCAGGAAGCTGCTCCGGAAAGCTCTTGTAAGTGGGGTCCTTTGCCCCTCATTCTCCCTTGAAACTCCCCACAACATAAGAAATGGTTAGATGTTTCGGGCACGAAATGTTCCGGAGAAAGAAATGGTGGTTTCTAGAACCGGTTGCTCGTTTGGCACGCTTTCTAAAGAACAATGTTTAACTAGAAAACAAGAAACAAGGAGAATGGTGAAAACCAGGAAAACCTTCACTTACAAACAGTTTGCGGACGGCCACAGGAGGAGAACGGCTGATAAGGTAGCCGGAAGTGCTGTGGCCACCCCTTTAGCAGAGCTTTTCGGACAAGGCTGGCTGGAAAGTAGGTTAAACTTAAAGCACGTACTAGATGGGGGTAGGTTTTTGATGGAATGGTTCCCAGTAGATATAATATGTGATGGAAGAGCTTACATGACAAAAGATGCAGCAGAATCTGTCTTTACGTCGTTCCAGTGAGCACGGTCAACAACGGATAAGATAGCACCTTTTTATGCATTTCACATTAGGTTCGGATTTTATGCTAAAAAAAATATTTTCAGCTTTCTAAAGCCTTCAATGGAGGACAAAGAAGTCGGCACGACCCCACATAGCACGGGCAAGTGCTTCCTTGTATTTTATAGAAAACTTATCAACAATAATAGCCCCACTAAAAATCCGTCACTCTTTGTGCTTGCACGACCAATGGAACATCCACTGAGCAAGTGCGCGTTTTGAGGTCATTAGAATTTAAGGATTAGTCAAAGAGTGGATATCACTTGGTGCCTTCCTTATTGCAGAATTGGATACCGACGTTCCCCTAGAATATGGATTGTGACGTACCACAAGCTAAAGGCGTTTGGGCTCCTGTTCTCTTTGTGTTCCGTTGGTTTGTCATAGAATAATCTAATGACAATGACGAGTGAAAACTGACTTAGAAGTAATCAACTTCTCCTCCTCCTCCTGGCTTTCTCAAGTCCCAAGCATGTCATTGTCGGAAACAATGGATCGATGGCGGACATAAAGAGCGAGAGGAGAATTCTGATGATCAGGCTAGAGGAGTACAGAACACATGCGGTAGAAGATTGGATGACTTGAGGTTTTAAACAAGTACCATAAAAAATGATAAGTGCATGGGATCGAAAAAAAAATGTGAAAAAGTCCCGTAATTGAAGAGGAAGTAAAGATGATAGAGAAATGGGCAATCCAACTGCCCTTCTCCCTACAACGACGTTGCTAACCTACTCGAGTGGAACCAAACAGGCATGGCTTACCAAAAGAAGGGCTCAAAAAAGAGGAAAGCTTATTGCTTTTGTGGTAGTGCTACTTGAGAGGGGCATGTTGGATGGCATACAAGGTCATGATCGACAACAATTTGATCTCGGTACCGTGGACATGAACAAAGCCGTGATCACGCGTGGCCACTCGTTAGTTGGAAAAAATGTTAATAATTATCTTGTTTATTTTTATTATATGAAATAGTCTAAGTACTCAAGGTATGGAAGAGGATATTGATCATAAACTAGCACGGTTGGGAAAAAACTTCTTAATAATCTACGATAAAAGACCTTAAAACCTTAACTTCTTGGGCTGACCCTCTAGCATAGGCCTTAATACTTTTATGATTTAATTTAAAATAAACATTTAAGAGTCTCCTCATTATGATTGCAGTAGGGATATAACATTTTATAATTATACACTCTACATTTCTGTTTATGGGAGAAAAAAGCTATATTACTAACTTTTCCTCCAAGCTCATATCGTTAATTGGTTTGGAACAAAAAAGGATAGAGCAATGGAGAAAGAAAACAAAGAGACGTACCCGGAGATTTCGTACGCGCGAATCGGCTACCTTGAGCGGTGGAGGAACAATCAGCCCAACCTGCATTGCAAAAGTTGAGATTTCATGATGCCGTTTATATTCTTCCTCACAACTTTCATGTCACAGATACTTGCTAAGATCATACGCGCTTCCTTTCAGATGAGAACAGGAGAAACTTGAAAACCTGGAGCTTACTGTGATTTGCTAGATCAGCAGGCGGAAGCATATAACAACTAAAGCATTTACTGATGACGGGAGAAGATGCGGCAACCCTTTTTCACACCGTGCTCAAACCGTGGGCACTAATATGACAGTCCCTGAAAAAGTTGAGACACCCTATTTCTAAATCTGGAAGGTAGAGGGTATCTTCAAAGGTTGAGGCGTAGGAAGTGTTTCCAAAGCTTTCTAATCCGTATAACCTCTCTTTTTTGATGGAACATTCGGGCAGGTTTTGTTGCTCTAATTAGTAATTTGCAGTCACCTAAGCAACCGACGCCTTTAATCCTACTTTTGATGAGCTCTCACGATTCTTCTTCATAACCTTTACGCAAGGAATACGGAATAAAAGAAAAAGCTTCCAGCTCAAAGGTCGGCGAGCAACGACGAGCCCACAACATGCCGCCTAGTAATGCTACATCAGCCAGCACCCACCATTGCCGACACGCTGAAGTTATAAATGGTTAAAAAGGTTGCTGTAATCGCACTCATCTTTAGGGCTGATGAGTGCCTTTACTTGTAGCAAGGGTTTGTTGAAAAGGAGATGATGACTATGAGCTAGAGCTCCCCATTTCAACTTTTATGGTTTCAAATTTTACAGGTAATTGGAGCACAAATATCTATGGACTTTAGATGGGGTAAACTCAGCATTCTTATGAAAGAAAACCAGCATTGAAACGGGACTAAACTCGACAAGTCTTGGTCCAGTTCGACAACGTCGACAAAACAATTACTAGCTCCATGATTCCATCTTTGACCCCGAACCTACGCCTGCCACTAGGCATGTTGATTAACTCACCTAACCAGCTGCTCTGTTTTAAACTCAAACCCGATGATTTGAAAACTGAGTGCCTATGCGCGTAGAGAGCGCGTATTGATATTTGAATTATCAAGTGGCTGTCATCTAGATTGACAAGAGTTTGGACTATGAATAGTATCCAATCGTACGGAATTCATATTCTAATTGTTTGTTCTTGTTTAGTCCTATAAATAGCAATAGAAAAGTTCCTATTATACAACAACAAAGCCCTAGCAATATGATATCAAGGCTTGGATGGAATTGGTGTCCTTGAGATGCTAGTATACATTTAAAGGCCAATTGTTTCAATCATTCTAGGCTTCTGTAATCAATCTAACCAATTGGGGTTGCGAATAATTAAGATTGAGCTGATGCCAATCCATTGCAATGTAAACTGGATGCGCTAGTCGAAAGGCATCCTGTGAGTATCCATCAATTGGTATCCAGATAGAATGTTTAGTTGAGTTATTGACCAAACCATGGTTAGTTACTAGGGAAAAGGCCACTAAGAAGATTAGCAGAGGGGATGATTGAAGTTACACCAACCCCATATTTAGAATTAATCGAACATTCCCTGAAGCCACCAAATGAGTTTCATACTTTTAAGGGTTTCAAAGCTATTTTATGAATAGACTCAATTCCACAAACCACACAAAGGTTTAAAGTTGTTAAAACTTAAAGAAAATGACTTATATCTAACTTAAACTCTATGACATTAAATAAAGAAATCTATTTCTCTATAAATTACTCTTCTCCAAACTATTATATTGTTTTTTTAGGACGTACTTGTTTTCTTATCCTAGATGTAGGGAAACAATTTCCACAAGAATTTTAGGTCACTAGCAAATTAGTGTATAAAACTTGGGTTCCTAATGGACTTTTTAGAAATGTGGGATAGTAACTCCACATTGCTTATGTAGTATGACCCCTCACCATGTGAATTCCTAGACTTAGACACAACCACATGTAGTGTCACATAAATAAGGACTTCAAGCTTGGGCACAACTCATGGCAATGCTAAGGAAGAACTTAAACTCTAATACTATAATACAAAGTATAAAGAAAACTCATATCTAATTTAAAACCCTAATATCTTAAGTAAAGAAACACATCTCTTGATAAATTTTCTTCTTATGATATTATATTTACCATGTGGGACTTAGCAAAGGTTTCGTTCTATAAAGCTCAATTTTAACAACAAAAAGTTTGATTCTTTTAGTGTTAGAATTATGTGTTAAAGTAAAATAATAAGTCAATTATAGTGAAAATCATAAGAGTAACCATAGAAGTAACTAAAACCCAAAACCAATAGTTCAATAACAATTGGTGGAAAACTATAAGGTTATGGATTCAAATTACCCCATCCCCTCTATTTATCTAAATAATAAATAAATAAACCACGGAAGTAATTGAGTAAGAATCATTTCACATATATGGTGAGAATTTTGGATAGCATAAAAGTGAAAAATGCTACACTAAAAATGTGCAGCACATCATGTAAAGGTGTGCAAACAACATCAAATAATAAATGGTGAACAAAAGGGTGGCGATTAGGCAATAGTGTGAACGCAAAATTATGCCATCATCTATAGGAACACCACCATATTCTTTCTTGTCTTTATTAGGTTTTATAGATATACACAAATCTATTTGTTATCTATGTATAATATTATTATAAGATGTACATATTTTTGTTGCGCTATTAATATGTTCTACTTAAGTATTTATGCAAGATTATACAATAGATACTTATTGGAAGGACATATATTACAAATCAATATATGTAATATGCATTTGATTTCGTGTGAGGATCACCTTCTTCCTGTTCAAGGAAATTTCATAGACAATTTCAAGAAATTCCAAAGTATATACTTCAAGATTAACAATCACTTAATTACTAAGGAAAACCTCATACATCTCTAGCTATTATAACAAGGGATGAGTGCTTAACTCCTAATCTTGCATACTGATGACACAAGAGAACATTGGCTTAAGGGCTTACTATTACCAACAAGAAAGAACACAAAAAGAAAATCTTCAGTAGACCAATAATATCCACTTTTAAACCCCTAACAAAATATTTTTTCTATATTACATTACTTGTTATTTTGCTTCCTTAAAAACTTCACAATATAACCCTATTTCTTGCTCAATGAAAAAATAATATTTTCATAACATATATATATATAACAGTAGATTCTCTATTATTTATATCACTAGAAAAATATTAAAAATGACATGGTGTAAGTTTCATTTCATCTAAATTGGTAGAGATATGTCTAAACAGAGAAAAAAGCTTTGCCCTGCATTTGAGTCAAATTTGGAGTTGAATTAGACGTACGATCAAAAATTCATTTCGTCAATTCAAGAGCTTATGCATTTGGTATCTTGTATTTGTTAACATCTGAGGAATGTTGCACTCTCGACCAATGTTTTTACATAAGGCAACCCATTGCAGCCGGAAGAGAGATTTTTAATTTTCTATGTTTATATCTGTTTCGTCGGTACATACCTTATCAATAACTCTTAACTTTTATATTTTACAAGTTTGCAAGTGGATTCACCCATGTTAATAATGATGACTTCAGCCGAACAAGTAATCTATGTGCTAACCTACCATGAGGAATTGATACGGTTCACTTGAAAATGTAGTGAAAGCAAGTTGCCTCTAGCATGCTGTGGGCCGGGATAGCACTCAGGGGCCATGTCATGATTTGACATCGATCTATAGGTATCAAACATGACATATCTAATTCAACTTCCTAATCTCACTTATTATAAGTCACAAAAGTAAAGAATGATTTGTGAGGATTGAGTGTACAACTCTGAGAGAGTAGCTTATCCAAGCATTCTACAATCCCTGTTGATTCAGGGTCAACATGGCGTGGGATTAGCTTAGACTTTATTGAGGGCTTACTAAGAGTAATGGCAAGGACACTATTTTGATAGTGGTGAATTGTTTCATAAAATATGCTCATTTCATGTGTTTGAATCGTCCCTTTGTCGGCCTCTTGAGTGGCATCAAACTATAATATCATGCATCTCATACCCTTAGATTCTCACTTGACTATATGTTGTTACGGGTAATTTCCATTCAAAATGGACAAAAATAAGTCCATTAACATGGACCAATTTTGGAGAAGTTTCACCATTCGTGAGAAGGCATCACATCATCTCAAAGACCGAGACATAATGTTCACTTGCTTTGCATCTTTCGTTGCTCTCACAGTAGGGTATCTACCATGACGTCAACACTCTCACAGTTGAAATCACAATTTTTAGTATATCTTAATGATTTAAATAGGTCTCATATCCCTCAAAGTTTAACATTGTCAATCTTAGGAACTTTATTCTAGGCATAAACATTATCCATTTCGCGACTGGAAACAACTGTATTATTACCTCTAAAAATATTGGGGTTGATGAAAATATCAAGCGAACAATCGTACAGCATCTTGCGTGTGTATGACTTGCTTCTAAGATCAGCAGTCCACTTGATCAAGAGGGATGTCGCTTCTACTTATTGATGTGATTTGGGTGGCTCCATTGCCGGCCACCGAAATCACATCACTTATGTAAGGACCATTCGTCTTAACAGGTGTTACGAAAGTAAAGAAGAACCAAAAATGAAAATCACTTGCATGCTCTAAAGCTTTTCACTATCAAAGACGAAACAAACTATCACATAAAGCTGAAAATAGTGATTCAGACTGACCTTTTGCAGAAAAATTGATGCCCGCCGGAGAGTTTCTTCTTGCTTGGAGATCCCTTCTGAAATTTCCAGGCAAAATCAGTTTAAGTAGCAGAAGTCAGCAAACCGGGAAGGAGAGATTCCAGATTGTTGCAGAATAAAAGCGTTGTAAATAAATGTGGCGTTTGAGGTTTCGGGGAAGCCATCAAAAAGTAGTTTCAGATAGTCAAGTTGTTTTACAGCGTATCGTTGACTTAATGCTTTGCTTTCGCACTCGTCATTGAGAAGCTTACGGTGCGAAAGTTCTGGTCCCCTTCTCTTTCCGCAGTTTCATGCATGTATTCAGCCAAAAATAATGAACACACGGATAGGTTCAGACTCCCGCTAGAAATATGCAAGAGTAAAGAAGAAAACCAAGAGAAAATAAATAAAACGGAACACTAACGTAATTCGAAAAAAATCTTAAACGAAAATTCTCAACAACCTCACTCACTTTAAAGCCAAGTAAGTTACTGATGATAGCCACAAAGCACACACCAATCGACAGGCAGCGAGGTGGTATAGCCAACCGATTTGAAAGCGCTAATTAATCGACCAGGTCATATCAGTAACTTTCTTTCTTTGTTTTAGAAAAGCTTTCGATGTCTAGTCGACTTCTTAACGCTTTCGGTGGCTCCGTGTATTCTATTTCACTCTAGTAGACTATCCCACACAAAAACAAAAGTGGGCATATAGAAATATCGCTCAATTGATTCAAGCATAAGCTACTTTTCCCATTTCATATAGATTGCGAAATCCATAGGTATTCCATCTATCTCTACGCAAGTATCGGCAGTGACATGTAAAGTCACAATCGGAAGGTGCTGTCCATTGATTGATCAGCAGGATTTCACGTAACTTCCTTCTCAACCTGGTTTTCATATCAATAATGGCTGTTATAGTCTACAGAAACATAACAACCGACGGTACTTGGAGAGAAATAAATGGTCATGTTTTCTAAAGAAGAACCTCCTAGACGGCTTTGTTAAATTTATTTCCTTGGATGCCTCTCATTCTTCTATAGAAAACTGTCGTCTTTATGACTCCAGGGCTTTTCATCTTTGGCCATAGCCATGAGTTTAATATTGTTCTTCTTTAGTTGTCCAGCATCCATTCTGCGCGATCGTTCTTCCTTTGGAATATATCCCGATGTGTTAGGCCCTCCGGCTAAGCTATTCTTTAAGATTACCCTAAAAAGAACACAGTACATATACTCGACCACTTTGTAGAAGAACTTAAACTGATTTAACAAAATTTTGTGGAATTGATGCTTAAGAGCCATTGAGGTTACACACGTAGGTGCTAGAAGGGTCAAAACGGAGAAAGATTTTACAGATAATGACTGAAAATACTTACGTACCTTACTTCACAAAGACTATGCTTAGCCGTTTGGTTGTGCTGCGTTTAAAATAATATTTTTAAGATCCTGCGTAAGGCAACCCTTCAACTCCAAGAATAAAGGGGCACAACTTTTGTGGTGAAGAAGATTGAACAATCTGAACTGAAAGAAAGGCAAAGAAAATTTTACGCAGACTATCACAAGAGAAACTTACTGCAATAATGCTTTCTAAGGATACAGAAAAGCAAATGTATGATGGCTTAGCGGTTCTAAAGCGGGTGGCGAACATGTCAAGCTTTTGGTAGATTCTTTAAGCTTTATTTGTAGTCCAAAAGAAGCCACTACCCCAATCAAAGTACAAGTATTGTCCACCTTTTTAATTTTTCCACGTGATGAAAGTCAGCAAAGAATAAAGCACCACCTTGCCACTGGCCTTGTATAATTTTTTAATAAATAAAAATATTAATCTCTGGAGACCAACTTTACGACTTGCTTGATGCCGAATTCTTAGACATTACCATGGAGAAAGCTAGCTTTCCCACTCAGACCCGCATTTTCTGCTATGGAATGAGATTTCTTGCAATAATTAAGGAATTAAAAATTTGCGACTATTTATTTATCCGTGATGTTCAAAATATACTGTATCATCGGTCCTTGTCAAAAGAACGTCGTAAAGTCATCAACACCAGTGAACATCTGAGAATAGGAATTAAAAAAACAACAGGCAAATCTAACGCGGTTTAAGCCCTTTGATTATTAGAATTGCAGCGCGGTTTCCGGCCCTACATCCCATTTAAATGATCTCAGCATCAGTCACCGGGACAAGAGAACTACCTGGGGAAAACCATATCTTGCCAAGGAGAGAACTGATGGATATACTAGTGCTAATTGCTGTCACCTGTTCTAGAGAAGATAGGATAGTGGGATAATGATCGGCAATAGAGAAACTAAACTGTAAACTCAGAAAAACATTAGGATTTTTCATGTAATTTTGGGATTGTCCCTAAAATTTATAAAGTAGCAAATCGCTCAAATAGTAAGTTACGCTATCCCTAGAAATATTAATTATTCAACTAGTAAATTTACGTTTTTTCGGAAACAAATTATAATTTGACTTTGCCACTAATTTGGAAGACAACCTCAAAAGTCACTACGCGTCGTGACCAGGCTGAGGGTATAAGTATCAAGGGAAGAACAACAAAAATCACAAACTTTGAAAGCGAGTCAAGGAGGAGAAATCTGAAAGTATACCTTGGTACTTTTCTTTTTCATGCCATTAATATAAATGGGAATCTATATGGTAGATAAACCTCAATAGTTGTGAAAGAAAAAGTCTTTTGGTTTTAAAATGGGGGTCTTAGGTCTGCTAATTGTTAGAGCACATTAATATTATGAACTATAATAAGGCATATAGAATATATAGACCTAGATAGTGAAAACTATTAATTTCAAGTGATAGCTTGAAGAATAAGACAATAAACCAAAAGTTAACAGTGTTTAACATTTCAATTTTATTAAGACACTATAATATTCAAATTAGAAAGAGTGATATGAATGAAGAAAATTAGGATAAAAAATCTAAAGTGAGTTAGTGAAATCAATGACGTCTACATATGACAAATAATTTAATTTGAGTTTGTACAAAATAATAGTCTTATATCAAAAAATAAAATTTTTAAAATAATATTCATTTAACTCTTGAAGTAGCTCATCATGCACTCCACGTTAGCCCGACAGAAATCAATGGAGCCGTTTCAAAGTTTGAGATGACCCTCTACAGAAGCCGTAAGACGACCAACACTGCTTTTCGTATTGCCTCACTTTTTGACTCTTAAGTGCACTTGCCGATTTCGTGGTTTATATGTTGCAATTCCCAAAAGGATTCAGATCATAACAGTCAACTCACACCATTCATCGAATCTTAGTGATGGGCTCCACACAATCTAGTAGTTGATCTTGGAAATCGAATTCTCACTAAAGCCACCTAACTTTCTTTTCCAAGAATAAGATTATAGATGAATTTGTAAAAACTGACTCCTTAGTTGTTGAAGAGATCGTTATTCTAAAATGGTCTCTGTAATGGAGGGCCAAATCCACGAAATATGGAGGTTTTTGGAGAGAGTTCACGTAATTCATGCCTTATTGGAGTTGATGGGTGGAATGTGGTATGTTTTAATGTTCACCAATGAATTCTGTAGGTTTCTATCTCGGACTCTTTTGTCCTACTTTCGGCGCACCAGTGGGTTGGGTTGGTAGATTTGGGACGGATTTTGGATAATCAGGGAGGATATTTGAATTCGGTAGAGCCATTTCTCCCCTAGAACTCACGAGAGTTGGAGAGAGAGCTTACTGAGGTTTTAAAGTTTTTCCATTTCTGCCCTCTTCCAACGTTTACATGGAGAGAGCCTTGCAAGACTTGTGTCATGGTTACGTAAACCTTTCTGTACAAACATATCTAGTCTAAACATAATTCTCAAAAACACTGTTAAAGATATTAATCCTATTGGTAAGAATTAAAAAAAGTAGTACATAAAAAAATACCTCTATTTAAAAATATTAAACTCATTTTACGTAAGTTTATAATGACTGAGTATACCCTTTAATATTTGTATTCTCTATATTTTTTAACCAGACCTGCAAGAGTTCCCAATTTGGTCGTTTTAAATGAGATAAGGATATGGCCCTGAGTCTCTCGAAGTATGATCAGAACGGAAACATGGACAAATTTAATGAGAACACACCATGTTCTTGACAAGTATCTAAATAGATGGATAAGAAATTTATCAAGCATCTCTTGCAGTTTACTTAACGCTTCTAGGTTCCAAGAAAGAAGTACGCCCTACGCCTCTAAACCCCTTACCAGTTCCACACGAACCGCAAAAGCAGTGCTTCCTAGCCCGAATAGCCTAGAATTCCCATTTTATCGATCCTGATGCCCATTGAATCTTGCGCACGAGTGCACCTCCCCTCCCCGAGAATCAAAGCCGGCCCACACCGGAGAATCTCAAAGATCACTGACGGGCTCACGAACCTCATACCTAGTGCCAGGGATGGTGCGACGGCGAAGGAGAAGATGGAGAAGATGGCGATCAGCGGAAAGCCGGAAGGCTTTCATGCTCGGTGGAGATGGAGGTCAGGGCGTCCCCGAAAGAGACAAGATTTGGTTAAGAAAAGCTAAGAACGAAGTCATTTATGGTTTTCAAGTTTTAACCTTTTCAAAGAGAATTCAACGGCACAGTTTCGAGGCAACTTCAAGTCCTTGAAGTTCACACTTAGAAAAATCTATGAAATCATAATGTAACACAGACTAGACTGTAGGGGCTGGATTAAAAAAAAAAAAGGCAAGGACGGATGAGACACAGTACTCTGCGTTTTTCTAATCTTAAAATAAAGAACTTTTAAGTCCTATTGACTTGGCCTCTCGTGAAGTCCTTTCCCAACCACAGAAACAGGAAGCAAAATTTCTACCCCCTTGCAGACGCTTGGTAGACCTTACGAGCTTCGCTCAGTCCCCGTCAACGTCACTGTCAACAGTTGGTGTAAACGCGTACGATACTCATGGCTTACGTTAAGCATGACTACTTGTATAAAGCAATTACGAAACTCTAGAATATGCCTGGGTATTCCGTTCCCTTTCTTTTATTCCAAGATTATAGTCGGAGCTAAAAGATTTAAATTGAAGAATTTTTTCATTAACGAACTAATTTCTAGTTTTATTTTAAATTTTCTAATATAATATCAGAATTTGAATTAATTGACATACTTTATTCTTATTGGTTGTTACCAATATTAAGACTATCTCTTGGTGTATAGAAAATATTGAGAACAATAGTTTTACATTATGAAATATAATTTGAGGTAAATTTTAAATAAAAATATATATTATTTCACTCGTAGACTAATTTTTGATTAAATTTTAAGTCTCTTAATACAATTATTAATCCTTTCAAAGGATGGGTTATTGGCCAAGGAAAGGAGAACGAAAAAGAATATAAAGACAACAGGGCTTCCACCTCTATAATAGCTAGGTGTCAGGCAAAATGTTTTAGATGTTATCAACTTCCAAAACCTCCATTTGCATCCGCTCAAAGCTGTAGAAGTTGGATTAAAACTTCCAAAACCTCCATGTATATCAGTACGAAGTCGTGGAAGTTGGAAGTTGAACTACTTTAATGTTATGACGGGTGGAAGTACATTACTAACTGTTTTTATTTAGTTTTTCTTTTTTATTAAGTAAAGGAGGAAGGAATGGTATCCCAAAACCCAACAATTTAAGTCGGGATCTTCCGGAAGGACAAAACCTCCATTGAATAAATCAAATCTAAATTGAAATAGCGTGAAATCATGATATTGAAGCAAGCACTGTCTAAGATAAAAAAGGGGTTAGTTTGATGCACACCCTTTCCCTTTTAGCAAGTTCTTTTTGAAAAAAAGAAAAAAAGAAGAAGAGTTTCCTTTCCATATGAAGATTTTATGTTCCTTTTGGGGTTTTATTTTGCGGTAGTGCAAGAAATATGAACTTCGTCTTTTCTATTTCTTTTTTTTCCCCCCTATTTTGGCACAGAGTTACTGTGTTGAGAATCAAGATATCGACTATTGATCCTTTTCGAATTTATGTTTTCTTTTCTAAAAAATAAACAAAGATGAAAAGTCAACAACTAATCTTGGGGCAACGGTTTTATAATCCGGTGAGGAACCATGTAAAAAGTTTTGCAAAAGGGGGAACAAGGAATCCGAACTACAGTTCTAATTTCCTCAGTTGCGCTGACAATCTTATCTTGTTTTAAGTATAGATTCTCAGAATCGAGGAGGATGAAACTGAATATGATCTTATTATTCTCTAGGCATTGAAGTGGGGAAAGTAAAGATTGGGATACGATGCCAGACATTGAAAATGAGGATGCAGAAGAAATTCTCCTTATGCCTGTGCTCAAATAACTGCAAAAGATACTTACATCATTCACCGAAGAGGAAAAGCATCCTGCAGCTCAGCTCTGAGCCTATCCGATTGACCAAAGAAACTCGAATCTGCAGGAACCCGGAATAGAGACGAGATCAACTTGGACAATCCATGCATGACGATCATATATGTCAAACTTCTGTTGATGCAGCACAGCTAGAGCATATCTTTTGATGTGGAAATAATCAAGTGTGAGTTCTAATCGTGAAGGTGCAATTTTATGCTAAGCCAACTTGTGAACAAGTAAGCTCGTCATTATTGATTTTGCAGGTCCACCATGAAATTTCCACGAAAGTCCTCTGCACAGCCACGCTTTGAGATGGATTATCTTGTAGGACAGTACTTGTGGACCAAATTTCTTTTAAAAGAGAGCAGAATAAATAAAAGCAGATCTAGAATGATATAGGACCTTCATCAACAATGCTTAGCCTTCTTTTTTCATCGCTTTGCTTTATGGTTATCTTCCAAGAGCCATTATTGTTTATATATATACACACATACATATATACTTTTAGGCTAAAAGTTAAAATATTTTTGAACACGACGCTGTAAGAACCGGGATTTCTCGCAAAGAAAAAGATTGGCATAGCCCAAGAAAGAGTAAAAACAACTTAATTGCTATGGCACACAAGACTCCGCAACTAGCAGAATGGAAATTGTTTCAGGCTCGTAAAGAAGCACTGAGTACCATCCGACAGGCCTATGTAAGAGATAAATAGGAAACCATGAACATCAACTTGAGGCTTGTTACGCTAGCAACCACCCCATTTGTCAGCAACATCAACTTGGAGTTAGTGATGACGGGGGCAATAAAGAACCATATTGTACAAGACCTTACATTGTTACGAAGACAATGAAATCTTATTGACGCAACACGAGGAAGTATCACTAAAAAATGACTTGGGTAATTGAATACTATTTAATATGCCTTCTTTTAGGGTGCTGAGTAGATAACTCTTTCACAGAAGTTTCGCCCTATCTTGCAAGGTGGTAGACTTTAACCACTTTTATTTACTTTTTTGGGGAGTCCAACTAGGTACAGCTAAAAGGGATAGTGTTGGTGCATGCCACATAGGTGAGGGGCTAAGTGGGTGACCAGTAAGTCTATAAGTGGTGTTGAGTCATTGTTAAGAAATAAAACATACATTCTAACTGTGAGTTATAACTTTTGGTTGAGTGATAAAGGTTTAGAGTCCTAATATATAACTCTTTCAAATTTCATCTGGGATCTCACATGCAAAAGAGATCATAAAAAAGTTAACATGCCTCAATAATTTTTTGCTGATTTAATTCCAAAACGCCCAAGTAGAGAACAATGGACTACAATATAGTGCAATCAAGCAAACAAATAAACTAAATGAAGATCAAAAGAAATTCAAGGAAGGTTTTCATTATTACTACACTTGATATTAAATGGAAATTAGGTAAGATCTTATATCCTCAAAGATATCTTAAATAAAAAGGAAGAAAGAATGCTAAATATGCTTTTCCTAATGGATAAGGATTAAAGTAACTTAATTACTTACCACAACTTTTGTTCTCCTGTTCTATCAATCTTTTCAGTACATTATTTTTCTGTGCAACAGTTATTTCTTCTCACAAATCTTATGTGTTCTCTAAACTTTGTTTCAATTTCTGATAAAGAATCAAGAGTCGTTGAAATGATATAAAATTTTCAATGCCTTTATATTTAATAAGGAATTTGTCGTATTAGTATCTAAAATCGTAAATTCCTCCGATAAACTTTTAACTTTAGGCCCCCAAAATTATATTGAACCACCAAAACCCATCTTGGACAGCCATGATGAAGCTTCGAAACCAACTAACATAATCTGTCCTAAAAAGGGAAAAAAAAAAAGCGTGGGACATTGTGGTTTCACCTTTTGTTGGAAAAGTGAAGTACTCCAATGTGGAAAAATACAAAAGTAGGTAGAACAAGAAAAAAGAGAACAATTGCAAAGGGCAATGGTGATTCTAGCTATACATTGAGGGAAAAATAACCCAAAAACTAATGAGAATGAGTCTTATAAGTTTTTGTAATCGGCACAATTTTTTTTTGTAACACATAACACCCATTAAGCGGGGAGAATATGTTATGGACCTACCACTGAGCCAAAAGGAGAACTCCTTGTGGGAAAGCAGGCTCAATAACTCTTAACACCATAACATACCCCCATGGTTCCTTTATCCGATGTCCTCGGCGGATGCCAGCTGTTGGGACTGCTGGAGCTTTTTTCCCTCATATTCCCTCATACTGCACCTACCGGGATTCGAACTCAGGTTTGGCTCTGATACCAGTATCAGAGCCAAACCCCACATCCTGAGGGAATATGAAGGGAAAAAGCCCCAGCAGTCCCAGCAACTGGCATCCACCGAGGACATCGGATAAAGGAACCATGGGGGTATGTTATGGTGTTAAGAGTTATTGGGCCTGCCTCCCCACAAGAAGTTCTCCTTTTGGCTTAGTGGTAGGTCCATAACAGAATATTTAAATTTAAAATAGTTATTTTGCAAGATCTTCTCAATCCTCTTTATTATCTCAACCATATCCTAAGAGGTACTAACACTGAAAATTAGCATGATTTTAGAATGAAGAGTTAAAAAAGAAAAAATTAGTAACTAAATTTGTGAAAGATATATAATGTATATATGTATATGAATATATAGGCTTGAAGATATTTGTATCCTCTTGACTCCTATTATCATTATAGGGTCACACCAGCTTATTCTGCAATGAATGTACTATGACAACGCAAGTTGTTGATGAAAGTAAATGCAGCATGATTGCGCATGGAAAATAGCATGGTGATTGTGAAGTGCAGGATGAGCAACATTAAATAAAAATGACAAAACAGCACAACTAATTCCCACCCTCTTGAGGACCTTATTGTCCGGTTGTGTCGTTGGTTGAACATAAATTTCTTATTCATTCAAAGGAAAAATAAGATTAAACCCTTAAATAATGTCGCATCGTTTCCAGTTCCTGAAAACCGATATTTTTAACTCAGCTGTAGCTTGATCATCTCTAAACACTAGCAGTGTCCTAAATAAATGTCCTGACAAGAATGTAGTATAAAGCCTGTTAGGGAGAAGCTTCTCCGATGCCTGCTTCTTTGGCTACATGATGTTGAAGAATCAGATGGTGGCCCTCCGTTGTCTAATTTCACACCAATAATTCTGGTACTTATTGTAAGGAAAGAGAAAAAGTTGGAATGAAAGAAGAATCCGGGGCCATCGCCTGCGCCTGTTACGATCAATCTCCATCCAGTAGCATAGGCCATTAGTACGCATCCGACAATTCTTCACTGTAATCCCTTTGTGGAGGTAAAAGAAGCCATTAGGATCAGTAGGCTTTCACAAGTAAGGGCTCTGATATTAAAACAGAAATAGAACCGGAAAGCACGACGGAAATTGGACAGAAAGCTTCGGCTCAGAATTTATAAAAAGGAAAAATCTATCTGCAATTGCTTGATTTATATTTGAGTATTGATCTTCTATTTATAATCTTTCTACGTCTGTGCCTAGAGCTGGCTTGGCCGGGGGCTGTGACATCAGTGCTGACTTGCAGAGATGTCGTGACGTGTCATCTGCTGATAATCCCGTTTATACAATTAAGCCAAACGAATTTGTCAAGATCTGTTCTAGAATTTGTCTTTGCCTTTTGGGGTGGGTCAGCTGCGTGTGCACTAACCGCGTAGGACAATGAGCTAAATATCAGATTTCTTCAGATTTCTTCAGATTTCTTGTCCGATTTACTTGTCGAAGGCTATGATGATTCAAGACCGTTTGGCGAACATTTCTTCGGCCAACAATTGAATTTCATGTGACCGGTCAAGATTCTAACGACTAGATCGATGTGGAACTCAAAGAAAACAAGTCATTTCACTTGAAGCTCAAGTCTTTATTCAAATCAAATGCGTTTACATATGTTGGATATCCATAATCGTAAAGGTTTTGATGGTTATAAAAGAAATTCCTCAAAACACACCTTATCATGTTTATCCACCAAAGCTGAGTCCCAATGGACCATTTCAGTGAAGCTTTAAGGATGTCTAAGAATCAAGGAAGGATTGAGAAATCAGTTGAGCTTCATTGGTTTGGGAAAGGCCGATTACTGAGTGAGAAAAAAAGCAGTGTTGTGTCCAACCACTTCGAACCTTGATTCAATATGCTTCTGAGTCGCCCTAATGCATTTTCAGATGGTAAGGTTTATGAAATGTTCGGACTGCCGTTATATATTAAGAGGAGAGTAGGACAGAAAAGCATAATTGTGGTGAGAAAAATTACAATCAAGAGATTATTGAACTTCATTCTGCCTACTATGCGATATCTGCTTTCATTTGTTGAAAGTAAAGATTGGGATACGATTTCAATATTGGGATCAGTTAAAAGAATAAGTTCTACAAAATAATTAAATTTTGTAGAGAAATTCTTAAACCGAAATAAAATCCGTAGACACAATGTGAGAACTGATATTTGGAATTCGATGGTCGATATGTACAAGACTAATCCCTATATATAGGGTGAATAATATCTCTATCTTAGGAAGGAAAAATAAGAAACATAAATGATACGAGACTAATACAAATTAGGAAGACATTTAAATTTTCGGAAATATAAGGATAATTTTAAACTTGGAAATCATTGACTTGATTTGAATTTGAATTTGAATGATTGTCATCTTTGTGGATCCAGTGGTTGGTGGTGGAGGTTTCCTTGGAAGGTTTTGATTCGGTGGTTGATGGAGAGTCCGAGAATCTTGCTTGATTGATGAGGTGAGATCGTTCCTTTAAGATCCCCTGCAAGTTGATTGGTCGGTACGGATAGTCAACTTGGATTGAAGTAGTTTGAACCGTGTAGAGGAGAGGCCCTTGGTTAGAATGTCAGCCGTCTGATCAACATAAGAGATAAATGGGACAGCAAGCTTTTTCATCTTTATCCTCTCTCGAATGAAATGAAAATCAATCTCAACATGCTTTGTGCGGGAGTGAAAAACTGGATTTGTTGAGAGATATAATGCCAATAAATTGTCACACCAAAGTGTTGATGGTTTGGATAGTGTAACATGAAGGTCGTTGAGGAGAGCCTCAATCCAAATAAGCTTAGCTGTTGTATATGCTAGACTTTTGAATTTAGCTTCAGTACTTGATCAAGCAACAGTCTTTTGCTTGCGGGAGCTCCATGAGATGAGATTAGACCTGAGAAAAATACAATATCCCCCAGTGGAGTGATGATCATCACGATCACCTGCCCAACCTGCATCAGAATAAGCATTGAGAGAAAAAGTTGATGATTTAGTAAAATGAATGCCATAACGTGGAGTGTCAGCGAGGAATCGCAAGATGCGTTTGACATAGGTCCAATGGATAGTTGTTGGGGCATGCATAAATTGGCATGCAGTATTGACAACGTATGATATGTCCGGTCTAGTTAATGTGAGATATTGAAGAGATTCGACGATGCTACGATAATAAGTAGGGTCAGGATGAGGTTCACCATCCGTGAGAGATGGTGGATGGGACGCAGTACATGGAGTAGCAACACCTCGTGCATCGGACATATTTGCATGTTAGAGAATATCATAGGCGAACTTAGCTTGGTGTAAGAAAAGACCAGTGGTGGTATTATGAGCTTCAATGCCAAGAAAATAATGTAAATGACCAAGATCTTTAATATCAAATTCATTTTGTAATTGAGATAAAATGTGATGGAGAGGTGCATCTTTACTTCCAGCAAAAATGATATCATCAACATAGACTAAAATGAACACACTATAGGTAGGTTTATGTAATATAAATAATGAGGAATCGGCCTTCGAGGGTAAAAACCCAATTTTTTGGAGAAAGGTACTAAGTCTGTGATTCCAAGCACGTGGTGCTTGTTTAAAGCCATATAGAGATTTTTTTAAACGACAGACATAGTGGGGGTTTGAGGAGTTAATAAACCCAGGTGGTTGGACCATGTATACTTCTTCATCTAGATTACCATGAAGGAATGCATTTTTCACATCACGTTGTTTAATCATCCAACTGTGTGTGTAAGCAAGAGAGATGATAATACGGACTGTAACAAGTTTTGCAACGGGACTATAGGTGTCCGTATAGTCAAGTCCAGGACGTTGGTGGAATCCTTTGGCAACTAAACGTGCCTTGTAGCGTTCAAGGGAGCCATCATAGTGGAGTTTGACTTTGTATACCCATTTGCATCCAATAGGTGTGATATGTTGTGGGGGAGGAACCAATTCCTATGTTTGATTTGTTAATAGAGACGTATATTCATCAACCATTGCTTTTCGCCAATTGGAATTTTTTGAAGCTTCAGTAAAATTGTGTGGTTCATTGTAAGGATGTACTGAAGCAGTTAAGGCATATGTTTGTTGGCGTGTGAAAGTACGACGTGGGATTGTACCTCCTCGTAGACGTGTAACCATAGAATGAGTAGGTTGTATGGTTGGTATGGTAGGAGGGTCCACGGTTACACCCTGAGATTGGGTGGTTGTAGTTGTTGTAGTAGAGGAATTATTCAAATGCTCTTGTATATTTGAATGATTGCGAAACATCGGGAGAGAAAGGAATGAGGGTGGAGTAGATGATGTAGTAATGGGAGATGAATTTTGAATAATGTATTGTTGATGAAACGGAAATTGACTTTCATCAAAAGATGCATCTGAGACAATATATAATTTGTTTTTTGATGGACAAAGACATCGGTATCCTTTGTAACACGTGGGATATCCAAGAAAAACACATGGAGTATACCGTTTTTCTAATTTATGTTTGGAATAGGGACGTAGGTAAGGATATATGAGGCATCCAAATATTCTTAGATGGGAGATAGATGGAGTTTTATGATAAAGTTGTTCCTATGGGGATTTGTTTTGTATAACTGTGCTTGGTAAGCGATTGATGATGTGGACGGTGGTTTCAAACGCATAGTCCCAATATTTGAGTGGAACGTGAGCATGATTAATCATAGAAAGTCCAGATTCGGTAATATAGCGATGTTTCCTTTCGGCGGACCCATTTTGATAATGAGAGTATGGCGTAGAGATTTTGTGGAATATTCCTTTGTGGACTAGAACTGTTTTGAATTGGTGAAAAAGGAATTCTTTTGCCCCATCACTTTGAATACTTTTAATGGTAGTTTGTAATTGATTTTCAATAAATGTGGAGAATATGGTAAAGATATTTAAAAATTCATCACGTGATTTCATGGAATATAACCATGTAAATTTTGAATAATCATTGATGAAGGAAATATAATATTTATTACCATTAGATGATGTAATTGGGGTGGGGCCCCAAATATAAAAGTGTACGAGATCTAGAGGGGCATTAGCCATATTGTGTGTTGAAGTGTGAGCCTGACGATGGCTTTTAGAAACACGACAAGAATCACAAGAAGAAGGAATTTTGCCACAAAATGAAATATTGTTTATTCTCAGCAAATTTATTACATTCTCAAAATGGGTATGACCTAAACGATAATGCCATTGTGATACATCATTTCCTATTGCAAGATAGGTCATAGGTTTGTGCTGAGGGGACTCCAACTTGAGGAGATATAGGCCTCGATCAATTGGTCCATGGAGTAGAATTTTGCCCGTTCTCAAACTCTGTACCACACAAAAATTGGGATAAAATAAAAACGCATAGTTATTATCCCTTGTAAATTGGGAAACAGAAAGTAGTTTCTTTTTAATTTGAGGAACAACTAAAATATTTGATAAATTTAAATTGCGGGGTGTACGAATGTTACCTGTATGAGTTATTGGAAGGCCCATTCCATCTCCAACTGTAACTTCTTGATCCCCTTGCTAATTAAATATGTTTTCAAGATCATAAGGGTCCGGTGTAATATGGGTAGTAGCCCCAGAGTCAGGAAACTAGTCTTGTTCATTGTGGACCACATTAGGTGGGCTTAGGTGGCCATGTAGAATAGTATTTGCCTCAAGATTTGGTGGGGCCGAGTTAGGCCAAGCATATGGGCCATTGTCAGAGTAGTTTGAAGGAGCATACCTGAATCGGCACTGGCGGGCAGGGTGGCCAGGTTTGCGGCAGATCTGGCATAGGATCTGTGAACAGTGGTCTGGGTTGCCTGCTGGAGCAAAGAGGTACCGGCGGTTGGAGTTTGCTACCGGCATCAGATGTGGGGTGCGTCCACGACGGCCCTGAGAGCGGGAAGGTCCACCAGTTGATGCAGATCCGGAGACGGGAGTGGTGTTGGATGATTGAGAGTCAGCTTCCATGGTAAAGGCAGCAGTCGGAAGAGTCTGTTTGGCTAACTCAAGTTGGGCCTCTTGGTTCAACAGCAACCCACGAAGATCTTCACGAGTGATTGTGGTAGTGCAGGTATGAACGGAGATGGCAGTGGCAAGAGAAGCAAACGAGTTCCCAAGTCCACGAAAAACGTGGGTCAGATACTCGTTATCAGAAACCGTTTCACCAATGAGTCGGAGTTGGTCGACCAAGGAGTCAAGTTCCAGCATAAAATCAGAGACAGAATGGTGGCCTTTGTTAATGGCTTAGAGTCGGAGTCAGAGGGCGGAAGCGCGAGCCGTGCTGTGTGTATGAAATTCTTTTGCAAGGGCAGCCCAGATTGCAGCAGACGTGGGGTGTTGGGCAACACCACTGACGATGTTGTCGTTGCTGGTATTAAGGATCCAGCCACGAGCAGTTTGGTCTCTAACAACCTAATCTTGATAGGCAGGATTGGAGTTACAGATGATAGTGCCGTCTTTAGTTGTGTCCGTGATGAATTCGGACGGATAAGGATAGGAACCGTCAAGGATACTTAAGAGACCAGAAGCACGAAGATAAGGTTCGATTCATGCCTTCCAAACTAAGTAGTTATTGCCTTCAAGTCAAACTCCGACAGCAGGCACATTGGGATTCCCGGGTGCGGGAAGAGGCAAAGCGTGTGCGGCAGCATGGATATGGTTCGGTTGGTTGGCCATTTTTTTTTTTTTTTGTGGAGGATCGAAACCGAAATAAGCGTATGCCATTGGCGGATGATACCAAGTTAAAAGAATAAGTTCTACAAAATAATTAAATTTTGTAGAGAAATTCTTAAACCGAAATAAAATCCGTAGACACAATGTGAGAACTGATATTTGGAATTCGATGGTCGATATGTACAAGACTAATCCCTATATATAGGGTGAATAATATCTCTATCTTAGGAAGGAAAAATAAGAAACATAAATGATACGAGACTAATACAAATTAGGAAGACATTTGAATTTTCGGAAATATAAGGATAATTTTAAACTTGGAAATCATTGACTTGATTTGAATTTGAATTTGAATGATTGTCATCTTTGTGGATCCGGTGGTTGGTGGTGGAGGTTTCCTTGGAAGGTTTTGATTCGGTGGTTGATGGAGAGTCCGAGAATCTTGCTTGATTGATGAGGTGAGATCATTCCTTTAACAGGATCTAACTTGCTCCAGCAATATAATTTGCATTGTTGGTGCTTACTTGATCCCAAATTTCACTTATATCT
Source organism: Casuarina cunninghamiana (assembly GCA_028551485.1). NCBI lineage: Eukaryota > Viridiplantae > Streptophyta > Magnoliopsida > Fagales > Casuarinaceae > Casuarina > Casuarina cunninghamiana. Next base: position 26,852,541 of record CM052366.1, on the reverse strand, counting down.
CAACTAAGCACTACTGGTTACGTTCTATTCGGTTTCGGTATACAGATGTATGCACTCTTTTTTTTTTTTTTAATTACATTCTAATATGTAAGAATTAGAAGAGATCCTTGATACTGTTGGAATAGAAAGAAAACTAAATCAGTCCCTCAGACACACCCCACCAACCCCACCTTCGCTGCCCTTCTTGGGTTGCGAAAGGACCCGACAATATATAGATCAACTTTATTATACAAATTCAAGTGTTTTTTAGTAGCTTGGTTTGCAATCTATCTTGCGTGCTTTCCGACCGCCTGTAGTACCACACTATCCAAATTATGCACCGGCCTTCTCTCACTTGCTTCTATCTTTGAATTCCTTTTCTTCGCCTGCCAAAAACTGCTATTGAAGGCTCGTGTTAAACTGTTATTGTTGAACACTGAATTGTTATTATTGAGCATTGTGTCATAATGTGAGTTGGGCAAGTATTATATTCTTTCTATGTGAATTGTGTATTTATTCTCCTGATTGTAATAGGTTTCATTATTTTCTTTATTTATTTCTTGTTTTTCTTTATATTAAGCCTCCACATACTGCCTCCCTTTTTCCTCTACTTCTCCATATTTTTGGCTTCCTTAATATATTTTGACATTGTTTCACAGTAGGTTGTTTTGTTGGCCCAACCTTTTCCATCAAAAAAGAAGGGAAAACTAATCAGTTTTCTCATATCAGTCATTTGTTAACCTATCCATTACGCATATTAATCTCAACCATCCATTTTTTGGGCTTATCTAAATAAAACCCTAGCCATACTAGCCAATTTACCAACTAACGGCTCCTTCATCGTAGCCATCCATTCATTCTAGAAGCCATCTACCCCATTATCTTCGACATGCCCGCCACCTCACCTAGAATTTCCACTTAAGTTGGACTCGCCACCCTTACCCCTATTCTTACCATCCTCTTCGCTCTTGGCCTTGCTTGACTCCAAACCTCACCATTCGACTCGCCCATCTTAACCTCTCTTTTGGAGCTTTGACTACAAATTCCACACCTTCCCACCCTCCACCTTGGGTCCTCTCTACTCATTTCCATCTCTATCAATTTTGACTTGCTCACCCCCCATTATTGCCACTTTATTGTCCCCATTTCCTTCATTATGAAATACTATTCCTACCATAAAGAAATTTTTGATGCTAAATGGGTTAATGCCATGCAGTCTTGAGCTAAAACCCTTTACAGCTAATTACATATAAGATGTGGTTTCCCTTTTACCTAGTTGTCATTCCATTGATTGCAAATAGGTAGACTAAATAAAATATTAGGTAGTTGAAACTATTAAGAGTTACAAGGTTTGGTTAAGCCACTCGTTAATGTAGGATTGTCAATCCATATGATTACTCACTCTTTTTTAGGAGCAAGGAAGAATTTGTATTGCATTGCTAATTTGTGTTGATGATATTAACCCCACAAGTAAGAATGCAAGTCACAATCAATGTGAAGAAATAGTTACAGTTTGTGTCATATCAAAGACTTGGGTTAATCAAAATTCTTTCTTACATTAAGATAGCCTTACTAAACAAGGAAATTAACCTTAGCTAGTGAAAATATCCTTTGAACTCATCTTAGAAGCAAGATTATCTAGCTTCAAGCCCACCGTTATTTCATAGAAAAAAATGAAAAGTGAAGACAATTGAGTTTGATCCTAGTATTAATGATAGACAACACTATCCTTCTCTTGATAATCCTTCCAATTATCATAAATTGGTTGGTAGATTAATTTATTACATCATGACCAAGCCAAACATCACTTACATACCATACAATGTTTTAGTCAATTTATACATACCTTTAAGCACTCACATCAAGGAGCAATTATGACAGTCTTGAGGTATGTTGAAGGCTGTCATAGACTTGGTTTATGATTCTCCTCTAGTCTAGACTACAATTTACTACCTTTTGAGACTTTAACTTTGGTACATGCTCCATTTTAACGAGATTTCTCGTTAATTTTTATATTAAGTTTGGGAATTCTTCAATTTTCTATGAAAAAAAGAAATAATCATAGTCTTTAGATTATTTGTTGAAGCTGAGTATTGGACAATGACAATGACTATATTTGAAATTATATGGATCGTAGGCATTTTTTAAGGCATGGATATATGATTTCAAAACATCACAAAATTCTATTTGACAACATAGCAATTGTTCATATTATAGTGAACTCAGTCCTTCATAAGAGACTAAAGATTTGAAGATCAAATGCCATTTGTGAAGGGAAAGATACAATAAAAGCTCATGAGGCATTTATCACAAGCCTATAGGACTTTACAACCAAACCTTCAAAGCTCTCTTAAACCACCAACTAGTATTCCCAAGGGCGATTTCTCCTTGAAATAGCTTGTCTACTAAGTTCCTTTATTCTTCCCTTATATATAAAGAAAAACCCTAGTTTTTACAATAACATAGATGTCCCTACTAATTAAGATATTACAATTTTACCACCTAGTCCTAACATATAAAGATTTTATTCATAAGGTAAGTGGTGGTGAGAATGCATTCTTCTTATTCAAGGATATGTCTTTGTTTCCTTTGTAAAATGATATTTTGTTAATACACAATAGCTTTCATGAATTATTTCTCTCAGTAATAAGGTTAGAGAAAATTGCACATAAGATTTGTATGGCTCGGCCAGAAAAAGTTTGATGCCTACATCCATTTTTTTGCAGCCAAACTAAACAACAACGAATCACAAGAGATTTCCCCAATCTCATCCACATACATGATTTTTCTTTGCATAGAAAAATAATTAATGCAAAAGTGTCTTCAAGATTTCTGAAACTTACCTATAGGCTTAAGATTACCAACTTAACTCTTAATACCACTTGTATTTTCCCAAATAAAAGAACCTAAAAATCTTCACTTTTTAAAATTGATTCACACTTCCAAAGATTTATGTTATACTTGTTCGACGAAATTCTAAATGCAAGTGAACAAGTCAAACAGGTAATATAATGATAAGTAAGATATCGTTCCATAGAGATTGGTGATTACTAAGCCAAATAATTATGGTGAACAACTCTTAGAATTTATCTAGCAAACCAAATTGATAGAAAATAAACTAACCAACTAGATTTAATAAAACTAAATACACAAAACATGTTAGAGTGTCTGATTTCATCATAACTATGAGGTACTAATGTAGATTATGTATGCTTGCAAGAGAGATAATATCTATGTGATAGCGGAATCTCCTAATTTATTCACTATCCTATGTCTAGGTATAGTGAACTTATTTAGTTCATTAATTCACTATATCTCTATATGTGAATTGAAACAAACTAAATGCATTAGGATATATGAATATTCCCAGTTTACACCAAAAGCCACACAAATAATATGGTATATGTCTATCCATATTTAATTTATGGTTACACATTACAAGAAGCAACTGCATATAATCTCATGTCGGTCTCAAATATGCAAATCAGATCATTCAAGTGGTAGCTAATCACTTAAAAGCATTAAACACAATAACATGTAACTTCACATAAATAAAATATCTTACAAAACATAATAATCATAAGATTCATACCATCATAATTAGGTTACATCGTAGCTTTAACAAAAGTAAACTAAAACATAAAGAAATAATGAGGAAGAACAATAATAGGAAACAAAGAAGGCATTTTGAATCCAAGAAAAAGAAGTCTATCACCCTTATTATCTTCTCTTCAGGAAAACCTTGAATTCTTGGCCCCTCTCTTCAGTTGTGCCTAATTTTCTCCCTTTTATAGTGTCGGGGATCTAGAACTATCTCCTTATCCTAATAGAAGTGGGTTTTGGATTCCTATATTAATTAGGCTTTAGACTCCTAATAGGACTAGGTTTTCTAAGTATTTAGAAAACCCAATAACAATAAAAATCTAATAACAATCATCCAAAGCCCAAGCCCAAGCCCAAGCCCAAGCCCATCTTGATTTCCTTGACCTTGATATTTTAACCATCTTCTGCCATATAATAAGTATCAGGTTCTCTATGTTTGTCCTTTTTCTTCATGCCTCCTTATGCTATATAAAAAAGAAAAATTTAAGTAAATAAAGAGGAATTCAAATATTTTCTCACAAGCATTAGATAATTTATTATTTAAATTAGATAAAATAACTCTATAAAAATAGAGTTATCAATACTCAACAATTTCTTTTTCAATTTTTGTCACCTTGAAAAAAAAAATGTCAACATGAGAGCATTATACCTAAATCTTTTTTAAGGAAGTAACTAGCCATTAAAGATCCATTAATTGTACTATTTGAATTTGTCACTTCAAGAATGAAGAGTAACAAAATGAACATGTACTAACAAAGAGTATAGTTTTACCCTATGGAAAAATCCTAACTTTGCACAAATGCAAGAGCTATGCTTCATTTTCACTAATAAACCCTTTACAACAAAATGATGTTGTTTAGGTTTTGGGAAAAGGTATGTTTCTTTTTGCCTATTCTAAGAGCAAAAATGACAATTGTTTTTATTTTAGAAGGCTTCCAAATTTTTCATTCATTTATTTGCTATAAAATGTTGATGATATGGTGATTGCATCAAAACATATGTCTAATATAATTAACTTGAAACCCTAACTAAGAGGTATATTTGAGATGAAAGATTTAAAGGTTAATTAAAAAGATTCTTGGAATGGAAATTCAGAGGGAGAGAAATGCAAGAAAGCTATAAAAATGATATATTAAGAAAGTGAGATAATTTTGGGATGAAAGATGCCAAATTTGTATTTACTTTATTAGCTACTCATTTTAAACTTTGGAAAGTTATCACTACACGCAAATGAAAAGAGAGATTATATCTCAAGTGTTTCATACTCTTGTAGTTGGGAAGTATTATATATGCTAGGTTTTATACTAGTCTAGATATTACACAATTTATTAATATTGTAAGCAGGTATATAGCTTGTCCTAAAAAGGTTCATAGGTAGGTATTAAAGTGGATTTTGAGATACTTAAAGGGGACTTGTAGTACTTTTTTGAAATTTGGCAAGAATGATGACAATCCCAAGGGATATGTTGATTCATACTATACAAGTGATCTTGATAAAAGAAAATCACTCATACGTTATATTTTCACCATTGACAGTTGTGCAATCAATTGGAAAGCTTCCCTATAGGCATAGTTATGTTATCTACTACAATGACAAAATATATGGCTATAAAGGAGACAATTAAGGAAGCTATTTGGTAAAAAAATTATTTAATTAACTTAACTCAAATCAATTGGTGACAACTGTCTACTATGATAACTAGGGTTCTATTCACTTTACTAGAACTAGATGTTTCATGATTGAACAAAGCATGTTGACATGGGATATCATTTTGTCTATAATGCAGTATCACAAAGTAATATTTTGGTGAAGAAATTAGGATGACATATGGTCCACTAAATATATTGACAAAACCATTGCTAATTGCAAAGTTCAAGCATTGATCAGTATAAAATTTTGTAACTGGCCCCTTGGAATATTTGTTAGAAAATAAATCACCTCAAATAAGGCTATAATCTAGAATCTAAACATCAATCATGGATTGAAAATGAGTTTGATATATAAAACTAAAATCAGATTTGCATACGTGATTGTATTTGCATTTTGTATGATCTTTAGCTAAGATTTTACCATTTATTACTCTGATTGTGCCAACTAATGAAAAGTAAGAAATCCACTCCAAAACTAGTAACAAGAATGCTTGGTGGTAGAGAGGACAATTTACGCAAAAGGGTATATCTTTTAATGAATAGACACATAAAATGTGGATAAAATTTATCAAATGAAGAAAATGTTTGATCATGGTGAAATGACCATTATGCATCTATCCTCTCAAAGATCTATCACGAGCCTTATTTTAATACATACGAATTCCAATGTTCCTATAACAAGTTAGAAAGGGGATTTAACTAATTTAACTTATAACATATTTAACCAAATAATCTCAACTCATCACAATTTTATAAAATGCACTGTGGCTTATACTAGCTAGCACTATACTTGCAGTCAAGGGTAAAATTTATCTTATTCAACTAGACAAACATTGCCTACATCAATACACCTTTATAAGAGAATTAATCTATACTCATTGATATAAGTCCATATTACATGAGTTCACAAAATAAGCTAACAGTATCCCACTTGGGCAATACTAATGTTTATAAAAACAAATATAATACTAAAAATAGCTATATATGAAAATAATTTCAAAACAATTATATATTAGTCCAAAGACAATTCTTCATTGCTAATTTGGTTCCATAAAACTTCAAAACCCTAAATAACAGCAGTAACCATGCCAATTAGAAGACACAATACTAACCACAGTCATAGAGGCTATCCACTTTACTAATTTAAATTTAATATGGTAGTATGGCAAATGGACAATACTAAGTAATCAATCTTATGTGTTACTTTTCTTGTCAATCTCAGTTCTCCCCATAATCAATATAAATAATTATTGGAAAACCATTAATAGAAAATTATGTTAAAGTTCTAATGAACCTAAATGTCCTATTTGTAATACTTAGTATAAATTTAAATACTATAAGACATCAAAATATGGCTAATCAATGTACACCCCAACCAAATGTTTCAGGTTGTATGTCCCTTAAGACTTTAATACTTATCTCATACAAACATTCTTATGTTAAAAAAGCTAATTATATAACATGTAATATCAAAGCAAATATAGTTTTCTACATAGAAAATTATCATAGACACTATTTCATATACAATAGAAAAAATACAACAATATCTTCCACTATATAAAGCATCCAAAGATGCTCCCAAACCTATGTTTACAATATGTCCATTTAACACACCAAGAAGAAGTGTAACATACTTAGAGTAAGTACGTTTGGTAATCAACGTTGGGCTCAAAACTAAGTTAGCCTTTAACCAGGATCACTGTAAAGGGAGGTTCTAGAGAAAGGGGTCAGGAGGATTTGAGAGTAGAGAGTATAGAAAGAAGTGTAGAAAGTATATGGGTAAAGGGATCCAAGAGGGTTCTTTTATATATGAACATTACTTGGATTTAGAATAAGGTATGTCAAATCAAGACACTTAGATTTCCAAATCGATGATATTTGAATTAAGAAAAATGTTATAACCATAAAAATTGAATCATAATAGTAGTCTTATTTAATAGAGTATCCATATAATCGAAATAGTTAGAATCATAAGATTTCTTTAAAAAAGAGGGTGGTTACATCCAAGAAGTAAAGTATATCATGACAAAACACAAAAGGAAACAAATAGGCACCACCTAAGTGGGCGACTCAACAATAAGAAAAACTAGGTGGGCTTGACTCGTACTTGCATAGTCAGTCCATTGACCCGTGTTACTAATTTAAAACATGGAAATCCAACTCGTACTTATTCAACTAGCCTATTGACTCATGTTACCAGTCCAAGACACAAGTCCTTTAGTGAGTGGATCAGCTAACATAACATATGTGCCAATGAACTTTACTGCAATGTCACCATTGTTAACTTCCTCCTTTGTAGTCAAATATTTGATCTCAATATGCTTTACTCTTTTAATACTCTTATTTATTAATAAATAATATTGTTGACTATTGTCACAATATAACTAAATTGGTTTATCAATAAAATCAAGTGAAATCAACTATCTCACAAGTTTCTTCAACTAGACAACTTATATATGACCTTTAAGAAAAATCTAGGAACCAGCTAGAACAATCTCTAAAGTTCTCAAAACCAAATTTATGATCTTGCATATTAAATCTAGCCAAAACATAGTTTATATGTCCTTTAAAAAAGACCTAGAAGTTGGCGTAAACAATCTCTAAAGATCTTAATGTCTAAGACAAAAGTTGTTCTACCAATGTCTTTCATATCAAACTCTAAAGACAATAGTCTCTTAGTCTCTTAAAGTAATGTCATATCTTTGCCCACACGCAAAATGTCATCCATATAAAGATTAAGAAGATTGGCATACTTCCATTAATCTTGATAAATATGCAATGATCTACTAGGTTTTCAACAAAATCACAACAAGTAATGGAGTTATCAAAATTCAAATACCACTATCTAGAAGCTTGTTTAAGACCATAAATAGACTTCTTAAGCCTACAAACTAGTTTATCAAAATTACCTTTTGCAAAACTCCTTAGCTATAACATATAAACCTCTTCATCAAGATCCATCTATCTATAACTAATCGGCTTGCATTTCTCAAGCAATTCAACTAAATTTCAAACATTATTGTGCTTCATAAATTTCATTTCATCTTTCGTGGATTCTATCCAAAATTTTGACTAAAAGCTAGAAACAACATGAGTATAAATCATTAGATCTTCAACAATCTTAATGTCATAGTTATGTTCACCAAGGTAAACTAGATAATTAGGTTGAACAACTAGCCTCTTCTCGTTGTTGGATCGTCTAAGCAAAGGAATCTCTATATCTTGATCCTAAGTAGATGGAACCTTTTTAGAAGCTACATTTGTAATAGGTTCTTACACCATTGCACTACCACGATTTGAAACAACATACTCTAATTCTAACTAAAAAAATAAAGGAAATTGTATACATGTATCAACATCACCATTATTCTCTATGACTTGAGAATATGTACCACTCTCTGCAACACCAAGCTCTAGAAACTTAGCTATTAATGAATCCACAATTTTCATACCTCCATTAGGGTTATAAAATGATACCCCTTAGAATGTTATGGATAAGACACAAAATAACATCTTACAATTCTTGAATCTAACTTATCTAGATTGGATTGTACAATCTAAACTTTGTTGAACATCCTCGAGCCTTTAAATGATTTAACCTAGGCTTACATCCTTTAAATAACTCAAATGGAGTCAACAACACTACCTTAGTAAGAACTTGGTTGGAGAAACACGTAGCAATCTTTAAAGTCTTTTCCTATAGAAAAAAAGATAAGTTGGTCCAACTCATCATACAACTAACCATCTTTATTAGGGATTGGTTTTGTCTTTCAGTTGTATCACGTTGTTCAGGCTTCTAAGCATAGTGAACTATCTAACTATCCAAGAATTCTATAAGTATTGTACAAATGTACCTATAATTTGAATTGTATCACTATGTCTATCATAATACTTTCTACTGTAATCAAATTTAGCAATCTTTATGCTTTTTCTCAATTACTACTCAATCTCAATTTTGAATACTTTGAATTTTTCAAATGATTCTGATTTCTTTTTAATCCAATAAAAAACAAGAGAAATCATCAATAAATGAAATGAAGAAAGCATTACAATACAAGGTTATTTTATAGGGATCACTAATGTCAATGTAAATCACTTCCAACAACTTGAAACTATAAACTGTTTTTTTTTTCTTTACCTGGGTTAGCTTATTCCTACAAGAATCTAAACAAGTCTTTAGATTATTATTAAGAGTAGGTAAAATATTAGTCCTTATGAACCTGTCTACTTTATCTCTAAACATATAGCCACATTTCTTGTGCTACAATGTATAAGACAACTCCTTGATCAAAAGCCTTTTGAAAACATTATTATTGATAATAAAAGCAATATAAATATCATATGAAGGCAAAACTAATTTATACAAACCATTGAACATAACATAATTTCTAACCATTTTAAAATTATAAAACATTGTACGACTAAGTTTTTAAATTCAATCCATATCCATATCTATCAAGTACAAAAAGAGAAACAAAATTCCACCTAAATGATGGTACATTAAAATTTCTACTCAAAATCATCCTAAAATCATTCTCTAAAAGTAGGATGACATCTCTAACAAACTCCACTTCCACCTTTTGATTATTCCTAACATTGAGGTACAACTCATCAAGGTCTGGTTTCCTCCTATTTACAAACCCCTAAATAGTAAATGTAACACAATTAGTTGCTCCATAATTTAACTAGCAAGAGTTAAATGATACCTCAAATAAATTAGTTTCATGAACATGAACCAGAGAGCTTTTACTTTAACTTAACACTTAGCTAACCATCTTTTAAACTTTTAGCAATTTCCTTTATATGTCTCTTTCTTTTACAAAATAAACACTTCATATCTTCCTTTTTCACTCCAAACTTGTTGCTATAGGACCCTAATTCTTTATTTGTAAAATGAGTAACTTTAAACTCCTTATGAGGTTAATGTCTAAACTTCTTCCATTTACTAAAACTAGAAACTTGAGAAAACAAAATGGAATGTGACTTTTTAGTCTTCAACTTATCATCTTCAACCATAAGTTTGACTAAGTCATTAATAGTCCAATTCTTTAAACTATTGTTATAAGATATTATGATAATGGTATAATCAATTGAAAAACTTATCAATGTCATATGCACTATACTTTGCCTTAAAAAAACCATACCCAAAACCTTAAGCTTCATCTAATATTGTACCATCCTCTTAATATAGTCCATTATATTCTCAATCACATTACACTTTATGCTAAAAAGTGCTTGCATCAATGAATTAACCTCAACCTAAGATGGCACTCTATATTACTGTGATATTGCCTCAAAAAAACTCTTTTGATATGCATTCCTCTAAAAATCACACTTAAGGTAGTCTTGAATGGTCTTCCTCATTGCTAGCAAACAATATTTATTGCACCTTTCCCATGTAGCAAACTTAAGCTTTTTCTCCTCAATGCTCTCTAGAATCAAATCAACTAGCTTATCCATTTTGAGAGCACTGCTTATTTCTACTACCTCCATAATAAACAAAATATCTTCTTTTGACTTCTTATAGTTAAAGCTAGTTAGAACCTCAACAGTGATATAAGCATTGTTTATAGAAAATGTAATTGAATTCAAAACGATACATATCATTAACATCATGTGAGTAAACCGAAATAAACTTTACATTATCATACAAACACCTGTGAGCAATATGAATAACATATGATTGTAATACTTTCAACATAGTAGTGGCCATAAGTAAAAACCAACCTTCACAATTTACCATTTAGGGGTGCATAGATTATTTGGATTAGTCAAAACTTGCACAAACAAATTATGTCACTCTCCAAAGTCCAATACATAGTCATCTCCTATGGAAATATAACCTACATCAAAACCAAAGATATCTAACTACAACACAAGATTACAATTCCATGATTCAATTAAGCTACGACATTATGGTGATCACAACTCAGCTAAAACAAAAGACCCACTTGTATTGTGGATATAAACATAATGTTACTCACTTCATAAATGTGTAATTTAGATCTAATTGACTAGGGGATCTCTAAATCATATCAAAACAAAACACCAAGTGTTGCACTAATTGCATGCTATCAATATAAGAACTGTGCATAATTCTAATAGCACACATATATATGGCCTAATTTATGCTAAATCATAATGCATAAATCTGATTTGCCATATACAAAAAGTATGTAACACAAATGCACACCATACAAGATAAACTTATTACGTAAAAACAATAACATATTGCAATCATCAAACAAATTGATTAAAATAACAATCAAATCACAATAACAAGTAGTATGGGACACACCACAATAATTGTCATCTTTCAAGGAAGATTTTGGTCAAAATTTTGGTCAAATCAAAGCTCCCACGTGCTACTAACAAATGCTTTCAATCTTGTGCAACCAAATAGGCCTATTTCGATTGATATCAACCAATTTAGCCGAAATGACTAGTTTAGCCAAAATCGCCGATTCAGCCATCATTTAGTTAATTGTTCAGCTACTATTAGATCAATGTGCATCGACACATGGTCAACCCCTGATGAGGTTCACATCTATTATACAAGGGAGAATTTCTTTCTCGATTGTATAGGGTTGGAGTACACAAAGCAAAGGTATATGAGTGGAAAAGGCTTTAGGAATGAGTGAAGAGAATGGAGGAAGAGAGAATTTCATGGGAAAGTAAGAGAATGGAGAGAAAATGTTATGCCAAAGCTTAGTTCTCATTTTATTCCAAGGACCTCTATATATAAAGATTTTACAACAAACTTTCTTACAAGAGTCACTTAACTTTTTTACTTTTACTATTAGGTAAAGCTAATTTTCAAAATTTGCTTTTTGACCACCTAACTCCTATAAGGGTGGAATCCTACGTGGAGTCCTTACATACACTAGCATAGACATGCATACACCCCATCTATGCCATTTGGTTGGACAACCCAATTGGATCTATTTTGGTCAAACTCGACCTAATCGGAAAAGCCACCTATGGTAGATGTTCTTGGTGTCTTGGACTCCTCAGAGGCTAAGGAATACGAATTTGATGTCAACTGATGAAAACAAACACTAGTGTGGCCATAATCAAAATTCAAAATTCTGACCAAACAAAAAATAAAACTGGGTTTCAAGAAAATATTTTTGAACCAAACAAAAATAAATTTTAAAATCTCATTTTTTTAACCCATTTTTCAACCCAAATTGATGCTTAAGTTGCTCTAATATCAAATGTTAGTAAATAAATTACCCCAAATGAGGCTTTAATCTAAAATCTAAACATCAATCATACATTGAAACTAAGTTTTATATATGAAACTAAAATAAGATTTGCATACCTTATTTTTTTTGCATTTACTATTATCTTTGGCTAATGTCGTACCCTTTATTACTTTGATTGTGCTAGCTAATAAAAAACAAGAAATTCACTCTAAAATCAATAACATGAATGCTCAATGGTAGAGAGAACAATTTATGCAAAAGGTATTTTAAGGAACAGACACATAAAATGTGCATAATGTTTCATTAAATAGAGAAAATTGTCAATCATGGTGAAATGACCATTATGCCTTTTACCCTCTCAAAGATCTATCATGAGCTTGATTTTAATACATAAAAATTTCAATGCATATATAACTAACTAAAAAGGAGACTTAGCTATTTTAACTTAAAACGTGCTGAATCAAATAGTCCCAACTTATCATAGTTTTATAAGATGCACTATAGTCTATACTCTAGCACCAAACTTATAATTAAGGACAAAATCTATCTTATGCGACTAGACCAACATCATTTACATCAATAAACCTTTATAAGAGAATTAGTTTATGCTTATTAATATAAGCCCACATTACATGAGCTCACAAAATAAGATAACAATATTAGTGGTGAAAGTGGAGCATTTTAATTTTCTTTTTGAGAAGTTTGAGAAATTCAAACCAAGGTGGAGATTTGTTGAACATGGTTTGAATTTTCTAGGTTGCCTTTTGTTTTGGTTTGCTATTTTTGGTTGGGTTAGGTTAAAAGCTTACAACTAGACCAACTCCAGTGCATACTACAAGCCATTGATGGCTTGGTAGCTTGGTGACACATGAAGAGACTTCCATTCAAGCAACTAGGATTTATCAAATTAGTAAATTAGCAGTCTAAAACAAAAATAGATTTGAACAATAAATTCTCATCAAATCTCATCGTAGCTAGGAATTTAATTCCCTAATTAGTATGAACTTTTACTAGTAAAATGATTATTTGTAGATTAAAAGATGACTGACATGACCCTTTTCACAATGGTAATGAAACATTTTTCTTGCTAAAACTTTTAAGGACAAAGCAAAATAGATGCAAAGAAGTTTTTTGAAGTAGTGATATAAGATAAGCATACCTTAATTTACAAGATGGGATCAAAACTCCTAGTAGACTCTAATATCAGTTACAATATTAGGCTAATATTATAGTAACAACTTAAACTAGTAGCTTTTTACAAGGAGTGGTTTCTACAATAAAAAGTAATCATAGTGGTAGTAGTTGTAGTTGTATGCACAAAAGAGGTAGAGAAATAGGTAGAGTCTTGATGTTAGGGAATTGGTGATTCCTCCCAAATGAGGAAGCCCTTCTATTTGTACATAAAAATGTATGGTACAACATTGATGATAATTTAATACAATTATGATACCTATTGTGACACCTATATACCTTATTTATTAGTAAATCAATTAAATTGATATATTTGGAAAAAGAAAAATTTACTAGAATACCTCATTGGGACCGATTCATTGATTCTTTAATTCTTTACTTCTAAGATAAGAATTATTAGTTTAACTCTTTGAATTCAATGTTTATTCTTTAATTCAACGAAATTTTTTTCTATTTTTTATCAATTATTAAAACAAAAAAAAGATATTTCCGCATGCAATATTCTTGGTCAAAGAAACAACATTGTAAAACATATTGTTGGAGATATGTCTGTATATTCATTATTATAATTTCATGATATGGCCATGTATTGTTTCCATGTGGCGTAGGTTATTTGGGAAATTACTTGTGCATAAAGTAATGTAATATTCCATTCAGTATCTATATAATTTCCATAGTGGGTCAATCCTTAGATATAAAAGGAGAAGTCCATAGTGGGTCAATCCTTAGATTATAAAAGGACAAGTCCATAGTGGATTAGTCCTTAGATTATAAAAGGACAAGTCCTATACATAATTATTAAAGAAAGTAACATACAATCTTTTCCAAAGTTTTGGCTTTCTTCCTTTTCCCTTTGTGACATGGTATCACGAGCCTTTTCTTTTCTTCATTTCAGCTTTTGCCCCTTTTTCTGATTGCCTTTCTGCCCCATTTTTGCTTTCATTATTTTGCTATTTACTCTTACCTGCAAAAGCACGTTAGCACTCTGGTGCAAGACTTAGCAATCAACACACAAAAAAACTTTTTTTTTTCTCAAACTATAACCTTTACCTTTTTTTTCCTTACCCTCATCATGATTAGTGCCTTGCCAATCACAATCTAGATGATCCCATTGTTAAGGACATCATGAATTAGCTTAGTTCTCCTATGCAACAGAATCCCATTTCTCAATAACCAAACTTAGGCTCCACTAGATAGACCTAGCTTGTACCAGCCCCACCTATTCCAATCACCCATTAGCTTGGTTTCCTTACCCAAGTCCTTCCTCTATTAGCCTATTATGTTACCCAATTATGGATTTTTTAGGCCTAATGCTCCTTCTTATTCTTCACTCGAACTCACACTGGGCAATCACACCCTGGGCGTTCCACCTTGGGCCAACCCAACCCGCCACATGGTGGCTTACCAAATCTAGGCTCCCTTGAGTCTACCCCAACTAGGGGAGGCCTTATTCTATCTCACAGATTAGGTTGGTACCTTCACGGGGCCCTGCCTATGTCGATTTAGCCTGGTTCCGAGTTGGATCCCTACCCATTCCCTAACTTGGATAATTTTCCAAATTATGTTTTGGGTCAAGTTGGGTTAGATCCCTACTCGTTCTCAACCCAAGAAATTTCCCCAATTTTAGCTTCACTCACTGCCACCCGATAATGCCTTGTGTATGGCGGCATCTAATGGACCAAAACTTTGGCTCATTGCTCAACCCCTCACCAAGGTTGATAATTTCACCATTTGGGCATGGGAGATCTGCCGTGCCCTTTCATGAAAGACAAGGACAGTTTCTTCAACGACACTATCCCCATCCCTTCTAACGAATGCCTCATGAGGCAATGGCAAAAGTGTTCGTAACTTGTTCTCACTTGGCTTGGGAACTACATCACACTCGACATGGCCGTTGGCCTACCACCCACAGAGGATGCCCATACTCTCTAGGAAAGTATTACCAAGATGTACGACAAGGCCAATCAAGTGAAGTAATTCCAGCTTCACCAAGCCTTTACCAATATGAAACAATGCAACCTTTCTGTAGTTGTCTATTTCAATCGGTTTGCTACCCTCTATAACAAACTCAACAACGTCAAGGAGAAGCTCGACGAACCTAAAGCCAACTTGCAATAATTCTGCTGGAAAGGTACTACTTCCATTTTCCTTCTAATATATGTTGATGATACTCTAATCAGGGGCAATAATGTTTTTGTTGTCAAACATTTCAAGCAATATATACATTCCACATTCTGCATCAAGGATCTCGATCCTCCTAAGTACTACCTTGGTATTGAGATTGCTCACTCAGAAAAAGGGATATGCCTCAGTTAGTGCAAGTTCGTTATAGAGATTATCTCTAAAGTTGGTCTATCAGAATGCAAATCAGTTGTCATTCCTTTTGAGCAAAATCTAAGTCTTACAACACTCGAATATGATGTTGGAGTATCACCATTAGATAAGGATCCCCCACTTAAATGACCCTTCCAATTATCAAAGACTAGTTGAAAAATTCATTTATCTCACAATGACAAGACCTTATATTTATTATGCAATTTAGATTCTTAGTTAGTTCATGCATAATCTAAAATAGTCTCATATGAATGCAGCCCTTAAAGTAGTGAAGTACTTGAAAGGATATCCAGGTTTGGGAATTCTTTTATCTAAAAAATGCAACATAGAAATGACAACATACTAGAACACCGACTATGCCAAATGTCAAATGAGCAAAAGATTGACAACCGAATTTTGTATCAAATTTGGGGATTCCTTATTATCATGGAAAACAAAGAAACAATCAATCGTCTTGTTATCATCTGCTAAGTTAGAATACCAAGCCATGGCTAAGGCAACTTGTGAAGTTATTTGGCTAAGGGGATTACTTCAAGATTCAGGGGTTCAAGTGAAATGACCTACACTTTTATTTTGTGATAATGATATTGCCCTTAAACTCACTGTGAATCCTATAGTTCATGAAAGGATGAAACACTCCGAAATAGACTGTCATTTCATAAGAGACAAAATTTAGGAAGGCATTATCAAGACCAAAGAGATACAAACCATGGAACAGTCTACTGATATCTTCACCAAAGCCCTCTGTCATAGACAACATATATATCTCTTAAATAAGCTTGGTGTGTTTGATGTTATAAACTGCCCAAATCACCAATTGAAAAAGAGTGTTGGAGATATGTTTGTATATTCATTATTATAATTTCTTGATATAGCCATGTATTGTTTCCAAGTGGCATAGGTTATTTTGAGAAATTAAAAGTAATGTAATATTCCATTAAGTGCTGATATAATTTCCATAATAGGTCAGTCCTTAGATTACAAAAGGACAAGTTCATAGTGGTCAATCCTTAAGTTATAAAAGAACAAATCATATACATAATTATTTAAGAAAGTAAAATACAGTCTTTCCCAAAATTTTGGCTTTCTTCCTTTTTCATTTGTGACACACAGCAATTTCTTCTTTTGGATTTATCGTTATGGTATATTTAGATTTTATTTCACATTTTTTAATATTCTTTTTAAGCAAGTAGGACTTTAACCGTGTGATTTGGTACTCGGACACCTCACATAGGAGGAAAGGGTGAAGAGGAAACAAAGAAGTGGACCATGGATGCTGACTCCGAAGTCACGTTACCGCGTGGAGAATCATAAACGCGTCCTGGCCATCCCGTTCTTAGCGGCTCTTAGCGGCTGGAAAGAAGTAAGAAGTATGCTGTGTCATCAACACCCACGAGGCTCACCATGTGCGAGTTTCGGCTTTGTTGCTTTGTCTAGCCGTCGAGGAAAAGTCGCAGACATGATGGGACTGAACACCAGCATTCATGTCAGACAAGACTTCACCAGAGAATGGCAGGCGCGTTGACTTAAGTCAAACCACTTCCGTTCCATGCTGTTGTTTCTTCCGCGTTGCCTCGTCCTGGTGATGAATTCATTTCACAAATGGAAATATTAGAATTATAACCTCACGGACAACCCCTAAGCAGAGCCCTGAGCAGCATTTATTAAAGTTCCATCCTTGTTTGTACATGGCATTTGTCTGAGAGAAGCCAAGAAAAACAAAGAATAAGACAGATCAGGTAAACGTCTCACCTTACTCTCAGCTTTAAATAAATCATAATCACAAAGGTATCTTCTGGCATGATCTCCTTTCATATGCACATGGTCACACAAATCCATAGATCCAAAATCATCGGCATCTATAATTGATTACTTAATTGGCACTTATGTAAAAAATATTAATAAATTAGCACATTAAACAAGCGGAACATATTCAACTTAAACATGGCAAGCTCCCCCCAACTCAAGTTATTGCATTTCCAACACTTCCCCTCCTACTAGTGTTTTAGTGCTCCATCTTAAGTTGTCTTTTAGCCTAAGACAAACACAGTAAGCTTGCTTAATACATAATTATAATCTTTCACATAAGGTCTTCGTGAAAGAGTCTTATATATACCAAGTTTACATGGCTACTTTTCTGTTACATTGCAATGAAATGTTGTAGTTTTTTTTTTTTTTTTTCAAGTTCTAAAGTTGTCCCCAAAATCTAAACTAACTCAAAAGTCATTAAGGTCATAGTTTTATACTCTATTTCCATAAAAGATCTGGAAATTATTTGTTTTTGCATCTTTATGGGCATTCACCCTTCATGGAAATTATGGGATTTCGCCTTTCATAAATTGTGAGCTTCCACCATTTTGGAAATCTGTGCTCGTCTTATTGGAAATTTTGGGCGTCCTACCTCACAATTGTGTGGTTTCGTCTTTTGAAAAAAATTTGGGCTCCACCCTTTTATGGGCCTATATCCCTTTATTTGGGTCTATCTTTTAAGCCTCGCGTCCTGCTTCCTGCCTCCATGGTGTTTAACCTTTGGACCTCTCCTAGTGCAGACCATCGTGGTGCTCAAACATACATAATAAATAGTGACAAGATCGTGTTCATGAAAAGAGAGGCATCAATCTAAGCTTGTTAAGGGTGTAAAAATTCCTGCCATTGCTATGAACATAGCTTCATTTTTCTAGAGTTCACCTAGTTCACCTTTTGACCTTTAAAACTAGGCATGAAAATCACGCAAACCCCCTCAAAATACTCTGCGTTGAGCGTTGAGTTCCTACTACCACGAGTCCAAAATGCACCCACAGCACGATCGGGCGATACATCCTGCTTTGGATTTATCTTTTCTCTCCTGCTCAAAGTCTCTAAGAACCCGTTTCGCAGTGGACCAAGCCATTCATTCCGGGTTGAACCACAACAAGAATGATTTTTTTCACGGTCAAATCATCTTTTTTCATTTTGTCCTTGAAGATGCTTTTCAACAATGGGAATATATGACGTGCCATCTATAGGGCAACTGTGGCTTAATTATGAGTCTAGCCACCCCATAGACCAGTGCAGCTGCAGGGGGTCCATGTTGTCTATGTTATTGGCTAGCCATTGTGACGAGGCCCGACAGGCCTCATGCTTGTGTCGGCTAACGCACGTTTGTATATTTCGACAAGAAAAGGACTTAACAAAAGTTTTCATTGAACGAAAGAAGGCAAGATCGCAGAGCTGTAGATGCTGAAAAAAAAAAAAGAAAGGAAGAATTTAGATCATCGAAACCTTAGGGTTTCTGTTTGATCTTATTAAAATTTTTCCAATCAATTTACAAATCTATGCATAGATTATACATATAGTGATTACAATCGAATTGGAATAGAAAAACTTGTAATTACAAAAATTCGATGAAGATTTGGGGAAGATTTTCGATCGGCAGCTGTTAGGGTTTTGCAGGAAAGACGATCGTGGAGTTTGGTTGCACGCGCTTCCAGGCGCGTCAACTCCTACTTCTCTAACAGTCGCCTTGCGTCGCCAATAGAGTGCAACTAAGTCCCAACTAGAACAAAATGCATCATTGTACTTTTTACAGCTATTCGAATCAACTAAAGTAGGCATTCTCTGAATTGGTAGCCAACTAGTTAGAGGTGCCTTTACAGGGGAGATATGTAGGATTGCTTCTCTAGCTTTCACCAATAGGTTACTTAGGTGTTGGCACTTGTAACAACAGCAAGATTAATTCTTTTATGCATCGACAACGCAAAAGTGCTATTCATAATTTTTTGGGATACAAGATAAGAAGAACATCATTTCTTCAAAAGACAACGACAAAGAAATTCCTCGCTGGTAAAAGGAAATCTAAAAACAACAGATAATAAGATTTCCTGCAATTACTCCACCCTAACCAGTACAAAACAAGTGAAACAATGAGAAAGCGCTGCTGTTGGTAAGAGTCACTAGAGTAAACATCAACGAAAAGGTCTGTTGATGATGGCGTCTGATGGTTGAAATTTAAGGTGCATTGATGTAACCGGTTCTCCATACGTAATAAGGAAGAACTACCTGCTACGGCAGAGCGAAAGAGCAGTTGAAGTCTCTTATCCAATGTGTATAGAGGTGGCGTCTGCGGAAACATGCGGTGATATTAGTGGCCGATGGCTGGCCGTAAGGCACATCGACATAACCAGTCTCTCATAAGTAAGAAGGGAAAAATACCTGCTACGGAGGAGCAAACGAGGAGTGGAAATCTCCCATCCAAGCAGGATAGGGGTTGGGTAATAAATAGAGGAAACGTCTGCGTAACATTCGGCGATAATACTGTCGGATGGTTGATGCATAAGGAATATCTACATAACCAGTCTCCCATAAGCTAGGAGAAATACCAGTTACGGAGGAGCAAAAGAGGAGTGGATGTCTCTTTGTGCATGACGACCACAGGTGTGGAGAGGAATGGTTGGTGACCGAGGCAAGACTAAGGGCAAACGTCAAGCTGGGGTGGTGATGGTGGGCTAAAGGCGAAGAGCTTTGAATAAAACAACTAAAAACGATGGGACGAGAGAGAGAAGTAAAAGAGAGAGGTAAAAGGAAGAAGAAAAAGAGAAAGAAGTAAAAGGAAGAAGAAAGGAGAGAAGCAGGAAAGACGGAAGAACGCTTGCTTCTTCTCCTGGACTCTCACGAAGGACAGAGTACTTGGGGTGAGATGGACAGTTCTAACTGATAAAAAAGGGGTTCTCTCGTAGAGGACATATGATTTACACACTTTCTGCTGCCAATTGTTTGAGCAGCAAGAACTAAGCATTCTTAGTGCTGGTAATGTCGAGTGGTGACTGAAGAACACCTCTCTCTTCTGCTCTTCTTCCCATCAGCCCCCATTTCGCAAGTTCTGGTACCAGGAATACTGCTGCATGAAATCATTTTTGCTCTTCCAGCGCTGCCAGATTGACAAGTACCCCCGACATTGTTACAGGAGAGATGGCACTCACACAAGCCAAGATCGTTGATTTCTTGGTTGTCACTGGTAATATAGCTGATCCGCATTTTGAACCTCCAAGGAATTGGAGTTGCAAGACCGAAACACTGGGAGTGTGCTAACATCTCAATAATGGCAAAGACTAGAAAGAAGAGCTCAACATGGTATGGCTATCGATTAAGTGGCATAAGTTCCATCACATTTATTCATTCATTATATAGAGAGATCACCCCCATGGTAGAAGTACAGGGAAAAAGGGGGTTTACCACTTAGTTTTTCTTGTGGTGGGCTTACTTTTCTTACTTTCGGCGGGGTTTACTCGGACTTTCAACCTCCACGGCCCCAGACGAAAGAAGGAGAGAGATTAAATCCAACAAACCATGACAATGGCAAATCTACAGCCTAAAATAAAGGGCTTCCTCAATCCAATCATTCTGTGTCCCGCTATCATTTCCAATGCTCCCAGGGACCCCGCAAGTTGCCAGTTTTTGAGGATGGGTTAAAAGCATTTCCTGTTTGACAAGACTTTCCACGGCTATCGTGCCCCCAGATCAGCTTGATGGACACTTTTTTCTTTTTCCCTAATATATAATTTCACCCAAGTAGTCGGGACCACAGACCTTTCGAATCCACAGATAAGATTCTCTGACACGACCAAATCAGACTGCAATTTTCAAAAGCCATGACCGCCTCGAGTCTCCGCCCGGACCCATCCTCGATTTTCATGAAGATATGATGATCTTGAGCGCATCACTGGGAGAGCGGAGTTACAGCGATAATTGGCTAATGGAGGCCGTCAGCAACTCGACGAAAAGAGGCAAAGCAGGAGTGAGTGTGAGCCCACAAAGAAAGCCGGACTTAGATACGTAGTCCTGGTTTGACAGGAGTTGAACTACAACATGCCGATTGGGACATATCCGCGTCATGCCACCTTATCCCCCCAATTCAATTATTGCTACCAGTCAATCTAATTCCCTATTCCTAGTCCTAAGATACGCAAGTAAAGCAAAAAGATTTCAAATCTTATAATACTTCTTCCTCGAGAAGATAAGGAGTACATAAAGGTTATAAAGATACTACAAAGTAAGTTGTTTCTTAAATATATCGAAGTTGCTCATAACTTTGTTCTCGGAATATTGATAAGGTAGTCTATAATCAAATACAGTGGAACAAAAGAAAATGGAAATCGATTTATGATTGAAACTGAAATGTTATAATACATTAGAACTCAAAAGTTTTCATATTCGTTTGAATATGGAACAATGAGGACTCCCACGGCAACATAGAATTACCATAATTCTTACCAAAAATCATTCCTTAAAGATATGGGTGCATAAAAGCAATGAGAGAACAAAAAGTGGGACTGGTCTCACAAAGAAGTTCCTAGTCATTCTTCATCCGAATAATCGAACTTAACGGAATGCGATTGCAAATCAATCTGCCCTCCCCTATATGACCCACGCTTCTTCTTGGTCTTTTCATGCCGAAAATCCCTGATGGAGAGAAAGAGAAGGCGTTAGGCTGCATCTCTAGATAATGCAAAAATGGTATCAAAAGAAGTTTAAAAGATGCATAACATTCTAATTGTCATGCTCATGTTTGATCACTCTTGAAACCTGGATTTTCGTTAAGAGTACATACAATGAAGAAAGCAATTGCACTCAGATATTAATAGTGTTCATATTCCAGACCTTGCATTTGGAAACTAACTACTAGATCCCAAAAGGCAAGCGCCTCGGGAAAGCCGCTGAGCCTTGAACTGGCTACTACGCTAACTACTAACACAGCAAATTGATTAATACAAGAGGAGAAAAAGGAGAGAACGCCAAACTGAATTGCCATATGAAACAGGTCACACTGGACACTATATTAGCATATTAATAATCACTTCGGCTACCAATAATAATACCCAAATAACACAATTCAGACAGCACTCCTATCAAATAAGAGAGGAAAAGGTGGGAAAGAGCCAAACCAAACTGTAAGCCAGGTCCAATAGGACACTATTGACAGCTTACTCTTTGGTTCCGCTCCACCAAATTCAGGCAGCATTCAACCCAAAGAATGATGTTATCTCCAACTGATATACATATATAGATGCTACACAGCAAAAACATACCGTCCTCTAACTTGGCCAAGAATTTCTTGTGCTTTTGCACCATAGCCGCTTTCAGCACCATCCTGCAGAGAATTAACCAAAGGTCAAAATCTAAAACACAGACACAGAAAAAGCACCATCTAACAATGACAATAGAAGAAATGGAAGAAGCACGCATATAAGTACTAGTATATCATACCTTTGCCCAGTACGAATTATCTTTAAGCCTCTCGTCAATGAATTCCACTTCCTCAGCTTTCACCCGCCGAAATGCATTAACTGCCTTTGGCTACAACCAAAAAAGCAACCAACATATATATCATCAGCAATCTACCGTCTTCTAAGTACACCCATTAGACAGAAAATTCATCATCTCTAGGGCAACATCCTCATTGACACACAAAGCAGAACTAATAGAAATACAACACAAACATCAAGAAAATCACAACCTCAACCGCAGCAACATAAGCCATGTGATATGAAGTTTGCACCTATACTATTGTTTTATAAAATAAAATTCGAAAAAAAAAAGCAGCAAAAAGGCTGCAAAAAAAATAAAATACCAAGACAGAAAAACTTTGGGGTAAGTTGGCCAGACCATAAATTGTTTAGCCACTAGTTGAACCCCAAAAGGTTGGCTAGTGCAACTCAAAGTTCCCGGAAGTATAGTCAAATCACTCCCTTAGGGAATTGTAGTAAAACCACCACCGAGAGCCTTTGGAAGATAATCAGACTACAGCCAGCCCCCAAGAGAATGGTTAGATTATTACCAAAGAATGCCAAGGCAGTCCAACCATCTCAAATATAGAGCAGCACCAAAATCCCTTAATGGTCAGGTCACCTCTAAAACCCCAAAAAGGCAGCCAGCCCACCTTTGAGATTTCTCAGAGGACACTTAAGTACTACCTGCAAAAACTCTCGAGGGTGAGGTTAATTTATCCCCAAAGGTCCTTGGGAGTTTATCAACCACCTCTCAAGGGTTCTAAGGAATTCTCAACAATCTCACAAACCATTTTGGGATACTATCTCACCATCTATATCAAACACTTTTTCTTCCCCTCTTTCCCCACTTTTTATTTTTTATCTTGGTTTTTATTTTATGTTCGTTTAATACTCTAATAGAGAAAAAGTAGGTATTTATATGACTTGAAAAGGGTTAGAAATACGCTTGATTGAAAAAGGCTTAAAAGACTACTTTGAAAGAATCTGAAACCAGTGGACCATTTGAAAAGAGACCAAAAATCAGGATTTTGCCACCATTTTTACCAAAATTGACCCACATAGTTAGAAACCACATGAAACACTAGTGAAAAACTGTCTAAAAGAACTGTTGATATCATGGAAATTCTACAAACTTGCCCCCAACTTGCAGTAAACAAGTTACTTTTTTCCCTCTGTATGAGTAAAATAAGCCTTAACTTCCTAAAACATTAAGTAGTGCCCACTGATCTCCCTACGGTAAAAAAAAAAAAGGTGCATATCTCCGATGCTTTCAACATAAGCATGTAAGTAATTTCTTTTTCTTTTTTTTTATAGCATGTAATTAAGATCTTTAACAACTTGCTCTTATAAATAAGGAAGCATCTGGAATATTATTAGACCCAGATCAAACACTGTAACTGGGATTCAATTTCCTCTGTTTGCCAAAGTTGGCAACGAACACACGGTTCTCTGTTTTTGTTTTGTTGCATTCACATCAGCACAGATATACCCACAAAAACCTGTATTGTGATTACCGTTTAGTTTATACAAAACCGAACATAAACCAAAACCAATTAACTGGCCTCTAATCTGCAGTCACTTCTAAATAGAGTGAAGCAGTTCTGTGATTTTCCAAAAACTCATTACAACAAATGTGTTAAAAAAAAATTGATATCATGCACAAATGTGGCTATTCCCTGAATAGCCCCACTACCTAAGAAGCCTAGAATGCACCCAAAGTCTGACCACACCAACAAATCACCGCAGCAAGAAAAGATAATATGGTCATTCCCTGAATATAATTTGGGTGCGATGTTTGAAAAATAAGATATCAGAAATGCTCAATTCTTGATGCACAGACAATAATTCACGAATTTTTGAATTCACAAAATCTCAGTAACAATGGGACCAAACATGATATGCAGTCAATACCATTCCCGACCACTTGAATGTATGCAGCACATGCTTTTCTTAGGGCAGATCTTGATCACCAACATAACATGCAGGTCTTCACGCAACAACTCCTAAGTTTGCAAATGTATAAGACCGTGTTGTCATTAAAAAAATGAATATTCCTTACCGTACACTCAAGAATTTTGAAATGATAGTCTTTCATGAATGGTACAAAATGCACATATTATACAGACAACAGTAACGACAGAAAATGATATGGAAGGAGAATGTACTCTGGGTACAAATCAAACACAGGTGCACGTCAAATCAACAGAAGGACTTGTCTTTTAATTTTGAAAATGGTTTGCTTATGTACCTTACTTCTAGTAGTGTTGCTTAATGATGCAGTTAGAATTATACCTCAGCTGAACCATTTTCTTGCTTCTTAGTCTTTTTCGAGGAAGTTTTCTCTCCACTTTTCTCAAGGCTTCCATTTGCCAACCCATCAATCTTTTTGTTAGATGGCTTTAGAAAATCATCTGAACTAACTTGACCATTTTCACCCTTACCAACTTTAATAGCACCTTCATCACTCCCTAGGGATGCATTCAAGCCCACAGGTTGCTCACTCTTGGTTTGTGGCAAACCTTCTACCTTTCTACGTTTTGGTTCTTCAACTTCTTCTTTGTCAACAGACTCAAAATTATTTTCTTCAGAAATTTTTCTTTTTTTGGAACTCTTCTTCTTCTTGCTAGCCATATCCTCAACTGGTGTCTCTGAGGCTCTCTTTTTAGAATGATTTCCATTTACATCTCCTATCTCAAGATCCTCCAACTTTTCACCAGGTACACTGTTGGAAACTGGACCATCCTTCTGTTTCTCCGTATCTTTAGATTTGACACGCTTCTGTTTCTTTTCCTTTTTCTCCTTGCTTTTCTTATCAGATTCACATGCAGTAACACCAGCAGGCTCCTTTGATATCTCTGTATTCATTTGCTCAGTTCCTTGATCAAGTGATTCAGAGACCTTCTTGCTTTTCTTCCGAGCTTTAGATTGATTGACATCAGCACAATTATCCTTCTCACTACTTTTACTTTTCTTACTTCCAGTTTCCACAGCATCGGTAGAGACATGTTCTTCATCTCTTTTACTAGTGTCATCATTCTTTGTATCTGACATTTTAACAGAACTAGAATGAGTCATACGAACATGCTGCCACTGACAGCAGAAAAGAAAGGGAGGGAGAACTGCATGAATCCCTATTAACACAATTAAATTCCTGAAAATAACATATTTGAAATTTCAGCATACCTTGCTCATTCTGATTGTTGACTTTTCTGTTGGAAAGATCCCTACAAACAACAGAAAGCTCAAGTTACATGAGAACTTATACGAGAATTCAATCACTGAATTAGCAATACATGGCATTATCATGAACATATTACATGCGTATTAAATATGAGGGGATAGCATAAATTCGAAAAGATAGCTTTGGCAGCTGACAAGTAGAAGTGTGATTAATCCATGATGGTAGCTTGCAGCTGACACCATGGAAGCTATGGTTGTGAAGGCTTTTCAAAAAAATTTAATGCATTGAAATATCTCATGCTAATTATTATCGACAAGTGAACAACTATACAAAAAGAGAAGTTGGAATAATCAACATCTTAAGATATATTTGATTGGAAGTAATAGCAAAACCATATTCTTCTTGCCAGCTCCAAATGTTTTAACCACATATAAAAAGTTGCAACTTGTGCAAGAAAGCCTAGCACCACATTTCCAATAAAAGTACATTACTTTATTATACCTCAGGGAGACACAAGAAAACTAATAGAAGCCATAGAGGGAAAAGCCAAATTGATGATTATACAGAGATTTCAATCTATATATGCTGGAGCCACTGCAAATGACGATATTATCTGATACTAATTCCTGTGTATGCATGCATGTGCATGTATATATATATATATATATATATAACCAAACACATAATAATGTTTACCATACCACATATCCAAATACTTGTGGAAAATTTCTTCCAAATCCCATGTGGAACCAGTCAGACCATCCTTCTGCAGCAAGAACAGGATGAAGATCCATCAATATGAGGAATTTAGGTCAGACTACACAGATATGATAAGAAAGATATAATACTTTACTTAAACATGCCACCATAGTTTATATAAGCAAGTGCATGCAGTCAAAAATTCATGTAATGAAAAATTTCAACGGTATTTTAATTTCTTATTTTACTTGCACAATTAGGTCTAATTTCTTGTCAAGCTCATGTGTAAAATTTTACAACGATATCCAGCTTCCAATTCTTAACCTGAATGCATACCTCAACAAACCACGTAACAGGACTACAACTGAAACAAGTTCCACACAAATAGAGAATGAACTACAAGCCAAGCCAATGTGCATAGCCAATATAGGAACAAATACACGTTTAAATTAGCATTGTCCATATGACGAGCATCAAAGTGAGAATTGTGCAAAAATAAGAAACATTCAAAAGCTCCACTTCCTCTAGTTTCCCGGAAATTAAGCAGACCGATTCACACACCTCGACGTGCGCTTCGGACCGAAACTTCTTGAGGGTCTTGCAGAAGCCATTGCGGTCCAAGAAGTGAGCGACGGACTGCAGAAGAAGGGTCTTCTGGTCCGCGGTTTGGGCACCGGAGGACGCCTTGCCGCCGCTTGGCTTCTTCATGGGGATTGGGTTGGCAAGCAGAACTTGGCGAGGCTTCAGGGCTAAAAGAGAAGGGTCCACTGCCGCGTTCTCGCTTATAAGGGCTTTGGGCATGCGAGCGAGCTTTCAGTGTGGGCGCGTTTCAGCAAGCCAGGGGGTTTAGGGTTTTGAGGTTGCACCCTTTATTGGTTAATCTGCAAAACAATATTTCCGTTTCTTAGGAGACGTTAGTTTTATTACAAAAAAAATCGCCACATCATCTACCATTGGACGACGTCGGGCTGATGTGGCAACAAATTTGCCATCTAATTAATTTGAAAAGTCTACCTCTTCTAGACCGTGCGATTTAGTAAAGCGTCCCATCGTCCGATCCTGCCCATACAAGAGTTCATTTCTCCCTTCATCTCCAGCGCTCGAAATTGGAAAGCGCAGGCCGTATCTGACCCACTTAATCAATAAAGTTAAATCTTAAATTCAGGTAAAGACTATAATAATTTGATAATTGTTCATTATAATGAAGAAGTGTGTTTCAACATGATATTAGTGCCACATTACTAGTATGTGGTATTATTTATAAGATAATAAATCTCACCAACCTCTTAAGTTAATTTTTAAATTAAATAATAAACCTCTTAATAATCATCCACCCCACTAAAAGATGGAAAATCAAGCCACCTTGTTGGGTTCTTCTTTCTTGGATTTCTGCATGCTTTCCTAAGACTCATTATTAAAGACTTAAACAAGTGCATTTAATATTGTCGAATCTCTAATTATTGAAGACTTAAACATGTAGATCCTCACATTCCTATTTTGTCAAGACGGCTGATATGAATATAATATTCTAAACAAACCTTTTAATAGGTTATAACTCTAAATCCCGACAAAAACAATATAAGAAGAAATATCAGAATAAATAAAAACTTAAACATATGGATCCTTACGTTCCTCTTTTTTTCAAAATCCGCGCAATGCCAGAAATAAGAAAATTTTTAAAAATGAAAAGAAAATATATCCATAGCTGTGTAAGCCAATGGACAATAAAAGATGGAAAACCACTTTATAGGGACCATGGACATGGATTTTTTGTTTTTTTGTTTTTTTGGGTTTTTCTTTTGCTCTATTCCGGATTCATGCAATCTACGCGCAACATTCAACTAATCCAACAACGTCGCTAAAACGCGACACGCGTTCTGCAGACAGGCACGCACCCGTGCACACGTGTGAGAGCCACAAACGTATGTGCCCGAGCAACAATTCTAATCCTCCCAGTACCTTCCAGGACTCCGATCCAATATCCATCTTCCTCAACCTTACATGATACTTAGCCACCAGCTAAAGGCTGGTCTGGGTTTGGATTTCTAGAACCGCCGAGTACGGTGGCTGTCATCCGACCAAGCCACCATAAACTTCTTAATCCCCTCCAACTCTCGGCCATTATTTGTAAACATTTTGGCATGTTTTCATTTTTTGTCAAGTCACCGACAACGTGACAGATTAGGTGAAGACATGGAGAGAAATTCAGGGAACGTCTAGCAGGAAAGGAAAGCAAATCAGGACTGAATTTGATCACAAAAAAGAAAAAGAAAAAAAGAAGAAGACAGAATTGAACCGGCATCACAAGCTGAACACTGCAAGACTAAAGATAGAAAGCATAGAAAGCTGAACACAGCTAGAACAAAAACAGTCACGTCATGCAATACAACACACTTCTTCATTCGAGTGATGAGTCGGTTTTGTGAACAGATCGGGAGAAGGCAAGAACGTCACCAGGGTCTTCAGCACCACGATCATTCTTTCCTGGATCACCACCTTCAGAAATGATGGACTCACGAATCAATATCTTCGCCATTGGACCGATACCGGGTTCTCCTTTTTGCCTTCAGGACCTTCATTCTTCTTCTGTCTGTCTTTATCTTCCTCCTTCTCCAGCTGCTCCCTTCTCTCTTTATTCGCCTCCATCGTTCTCGGTTATAGCTGCCCGTCTTGAAGCTTCCTGGGACTTTTTCCTTTTATAGCAGGAGCCCAACTCGAACCTAGACTAAGAGATAACTATAGCTCCAGAAATTGGGTTTAGTACTCTTATCTTTTTTAATTCTTTATACATCTAAGTATTCATGTGTCCTGTAACTTTATCAATGGGGAAACCATCGATGTAAACCCATTCTATGAAGCAAAAAATGAATGAATTAGCTTTATGAAGACAACACCGGAAAAGAAAAAGGTTGCTTTCTAATTTCTGGGAATTGATGTAAGGCTTTTCTGAAATTGAAGCAACTTTTTGAATTCAACAAATATCATGATAAAACTAAAAATGTTGAATAACAATAATAATTATTGCAAGCAACTTTAATTTGAATGTTTTGATTTGCAACGATGGTTCAATATAATAAAACAGGAATCATCTTTAATGGGACGGTAACTTAAGCGCTATTATTTTTTGTATCATTCTTCTTATTGCTAACGAAAGAATCAAGACCTACGGCTTTTACTTTGACAATTGGTTTCTAAACACAAGTCACATAGTTTCTTGATAAGTGGATATGTCATGACCAAGCTACTTGCAGTTCTCTCCAATAAATAGGAAATCGAAAAGAAATGAAAAAAGGTGAGAGAAAATATAGAAAAAAAGACTGAGGTAATTGTCTGACAAACAAAAAGCCCAAAACAAATTAAACTAGCAAACCATAAAAAGGAATATGCTCTAAAGGATGGTCTTTTGTTGGCAAAAGAGGTCTCAAGTCTCGTAATTTCAATGAACAGAAACATAACAGGGAGGATCACAAAATTTTAATAGGCTTAAAACCTGCATAAACCTAATTCATCCTACGGATCATCTCATTGATGTAATCTTCACGATTTCCAGCATCACCTCCTTCAACATAGTGATTTCTCTTCTTCTTCAACCCACCCAGTGGTGCCTTGAGCTTGAAGGGCCACAAGAAATTGTTTGCCTCCCTGAAGTGGGGTCCGACAGTCATAATTTCATGGATGAGATCTTCCGCGCAGATAATTCCATGCTTTCCCAAGGCCTGCGGTAGCAAAACCAAAATATTAAGCCAAAAATGGTATGTCACGAGACAAGTTCCATCAAAATCAACCATTTGATATTCCAAAAGCCACAAACCTGTTCAATAATTGAATTGTCTGTCAAAGCAATTCTTTGCTTGTTAAGTTTACCGTAGCCCCTCTTGTAAATCAATTCTTTGACACTCTTCAAGTTAGGGTACCTGAAATTATATATTTTATTGGGCATAAGAGGAGTTACAGATGGATTCATATCGTGCATTACAAAAAAAAGAGTAAGGAAGAAAGATAGATGCCATACCCATAGGTCACATAAGGCTCAACTCTGTGCAGCATATTCATTGTCGCTTTGTTTACTTTTAGGAAGACACCATTGAATATCTGCAACCACCAGAGGAAGAGAATTAGATACGATCAACCATCTTTTATTTATAATGCCATATAGCCTTCCTATCATTTTTTCAAGCTTTTTGCCTAGGTTTTCAAAATCACAATTCGAAAACAAAGAAGCACAACATCAGGGCATAAAATCCAGAAATCTGCATAGAATAGCTTACAGAATGTTGGTGGAAGACAGCCTTTTGTTACACATACTTGGGAAGGATCTACAAGTTTCTAATTAAGGATGACTAGAACAAAGAATCAACTAGTATTTATAAGCCTCAGAGTTAAAACATCCTAAACCGCCACCAGCAAAGACAAAGACTGACCAAGAGAGGGCTTCATTATTACCCTACTAAAGGCATTTATATACAATGAAACTCCTGACAAAAAGAAAAATGTTATTTTCGATGTGGCTTTACCTGTCTCAGGCGCAGAAGCTGCAAAATCTTCCTGGTCTTAGGGTGCATGGCATTGATACTGAAAATTAAAATTAGTCCATAATCAGTTGACACTGAAAGTAACAGACTGCAATTATCAGACTCGACCCTTCTGCATCAAGAATGAGTGCAAGAATCACAGAAATATCATGAATGACATACCCACGGATCCTAATAATGAACAAGAGCTTGGCCTCTGGGTCGACATAAAACCCTCCCTTAAGTTTTGCCTCGCGCTTCAATTGAATCAACTCCTTTTGCTGATAAAAATAATTTCAGAAACCATTTCAGCAAAAGGAATACCAAAACATAGACGCCAAATAACTAGCAATGATTATGACTTCCCGTACCTGCTCATCGTACTCTTTTGCATAGAGTTTAGCTCTTTTAAAAATGAGCTTCCTGTTCTCAGCCCTTTTCTTCTTTGCAATTTCAACCTCCTGCTGCTTTACCAAAGCCCATTCTTCATTCCTTTTCTGCTTTTTCAGAACCGATTCTGGAACCACTGGCCCTCCCTTGACTTCCTCCCCACCCATCGCTCTGAATCTAAGGGGATACAAAGCACCAAAGATGTTATGACCCTAACTGCCAAGAAATTTAATCCAATAACAAAAAACTAATACGAACACTCAGATATTAATCACAAACCAAAATGTTTTGTCAGCGAATTACAAGCAATAATTTTCTTCAAAATTCATTTCGTGGTAAAAATTCACTTGAAAAGGAATATAGGTATACTGTGAAATTGAAGAATAGAGACAAATCGGGCCTCAATTTACGGTATCGAAGCGTAGACAATATCATGGACATCAACAACATTTACACAGGGAATAACCCTAAGCATATCCAAAAGCTAGGGCCATTTGTTTGGATGGAAAAATAATTCTTCAGGAAATTGAGTTTTAACTCCAAGAGAAATTTCTCCATATTTCATTTCGACCAAATCAACACATTACTGCCTCCGAAAAGTTCCAGAAGCATTCGCTCCTACGCCTTTTCCGAAACCAGAAAAACAAAAACAAAAATTTAGCTGTCGCTTTTCCATGAAATAATATTCTATAGAAACATACAAGCAATGTGTTCTACAAAGTATCCCAAAAGAACTCAAGCGTCAGTCTTAGTTCAAAGATAAACAAGAAATTAACACCCATCACTTCGTTTCACATAAAAAACCCAGCTTGGTTGCCAAGACATCTAAACCTTCATGACTCTAATAAGACCAAAACATCTCACCACAACAGACGATTCTAAAATGGTAGCAGAAGCATAAGAACAAGAAAACCATAGAGAATGAAAGAGAGGAGAGAGTTACTCTGGTTGATCGCCGGCGCTGGAGATCTTTGGAGATGGTCGGCTCAGCAACTACCACAAGTTGGAGGGAGCTTGTTATAGTCGTAGTTAGGGTTTTCATGAATATTCAATCTACGGCCCAGATGTTCATAGTTTACATGACTGAATCGTAGCCGTTCGTAGAAGTGAAAAGTCACGTTCGGCCATGCTTGGGGCCAAACTCAAGGCCCCTATATTTCTAGGAAAATATGCTTTAAGGCCCAAACGTTTCATATGGGTTTAGAAATCTATGTTTCCGAAAATGGACTTCAAAGCTTAAAAATTACAAAAATGACTTGAGGTCCAAAATTCTTAAATTGGCCCAAGCCCAAGACTTCAAAATGTGCCGCTGGCCCAACAAAATCAAATGTGCCTCTAACCCACAAATTAAAATATTTTATTAAAATGTTCAAATACGCTTTAATGATGACAATTGGATCGAAATGAACAAAATTATTTAAGAATAATTTTGAAAATAAATTTCACAATGACATGCCAAAAACTATGAATAACTTATTAAAAAGAACATCATGCCTAAAGCAGTTGGCTATTGGAGCAAAGAGTACTAAAGATCTTGTATGATATTATCAACTCAAATTAGAGCCCACATCAAAAGCACCTTA
The DNA here is from genome assembly GCA_028551485.1 of Casuarina cunninghamiana. Classification (NCBI taxonomy): domain Eukaryota; kingdom Viridiplantae; phylum Streptophyta; class Magnoliopsida; order Fagales; family Casuarinaceae; genus Casuarina; species Casuarina cunninghamiana. The sequence goes on along the minus strand of CM052366.1, from coordinate 26,818,947 downwards.
GTTTTTATGCCTGCATTTATCTGGCTAAATATTTCTTGTGTGTTCTATGGTTTAAGGCTCTCCATTTACACTTATGCTTAGCATGTTTTCTTTTCTGTCTCTTATGCTAACTATTTTTATGTTTTGGGACACTTGGTAAACTTGTCCACTTCAAGAACAAATTTGCCGTGTTTTACTGAAGCTTTTCTGGTACGCTTTTTAGATGATGTCGTTAATTTAGCTACTACCCATTATCCAGCAAGGATCAAATTGGTCTGAATTGATTTGGCAAACCAAACTAAAGAGGTGTCATGGTAGATGGAAGCGTTTGGGCCGAAGGCAGAACTGCAATAGGAAACAATATGGAGGAGCGTAGTGGAGTTGAGATTTCGATCCAAGGATTGGTTATGGTGCAGGAGATATCATAGCAAACCAAGGAGGTCATATAGTCAATCATGTCGTCAGATACTATTTGGAAGAAGTTGCCGCGCAGAGAAGAGAAGGCCGATCGGGCTTTTGATCCCCCAGTGGAGAGCAAAGGGTCACCAGCTGCCTGGAGCTCCGTATGGCAACCCATGACAAGGAACTGAAGAGAAGAAAGTGGTAAAGTAAATACCTTGTTTACTCTAGCTCTTCAAAGCAATTCCTCCCATTCCCACCTCCACAACTGTCGCCTTCGACCGTCTCAAATACTCCCAACCGGCGAATCAGTTGGTGGTGCTATGTTATGGATATTCATGTTGTGGGATGCTTTAATTATTGTTATGGGTGAAGACCCAATCGTTAGCTTTGATTGTAAATAACAAGGCTCCAGTCCATTAACCTTGTTTTCATTCTTTGGTTGTGTAAAGACCTTCGGGCGTCCACCATTTTCGACTATTAACTAAACATCCAAGGGTTGCTTTTCAACCCAGCTACACATAGTTGTTTAGCTCATGTGCTTACTCAGTTCTCAACATGATATTAGAGTAGGTTGGAAATCTTTTTCATCCTAGTTTCAAGGACTTCAATTTACATATTGAAAATCTATTTCAAACACTAAGTGGTGTATAGATTATTTTCTGCTCTACCTAGTCTCATCACTCTTCCAATCCATAAGTCACGTATCACACAAAAAGGCATCCTAAAGAAAAGTATAAAGTTAGATGTAAAAGCATATGAATATAAGACACTGTTTAAATAAAGGCTATTAGATAGTATCATTGTGTCCAATGAGGGTAATGAGTGTCAATCAGCCAATCTGGGCAAACACATTGTCCCAAACTCATAAGTACATGACTGAGGTGATGTTAGACAATGAAAGTCACTAATGATAAAGTCGCTAGTGTTCATATCTAAAGTCCAAATTGAGGAGGATTTTGAAGATATACTTGTCATCTGCACGTTAAGATGCTGCATCGTCGTTAAGCAAAGTTGTGTTTTTTTTTTGTTCTTTTCCAATTTGCTCCCGTGTGTATCCAAGTGCCCTTAACGAAGATTTTTTTGTCATTTCCAATCATATTAGCTGCCGCATTGTTATGAAGCAAAGCCAAAAAAATATCAATTTGATCCCTTGTGTATCCAGGTGCCTCAACGAAGAATTTCTTTCATTTCCAACCATATTTGAAGATGAGAAAAGTGTGTGAATAAAACCATCATTTCCAACTCATAAGTACATTAAAAAATCATACATGACGTTCCGTCGCAAGAGGGTAAGCTCAAATTGTTGCTCTGCCATGACCATCAATTCGGGAAGCTCTGATCATTTGAAGGACGAGTGCTTTATCGCAACCAACTGTTACGAAATCAGTTTCTAATTCTGGCCTGTGACATATTTGTGACGATAAGGAATGGAAAACGTAGTTTGAACTTTCTCATTCTTTGTTATTTATTTGGCTTTGGTTTATAATCTTTTGGATGGAAGTCTGTTCATACATTATCTTTCGATTAGACATAATTAGCCTTGCCAATGTTCGCAATTAAATCCGGCAATCATTTGAGTAACACGTGAAAGTCAGCAGTGGAATTATTAAATTCAGCAATCATTTCACACTCACATGGCAACGGAGAGGAAGGAGCAGGTGAAAGATCTTTATTGCGATGCAGGTATTCGGCCGGTGGCCCAGTGCCCATAACTTTCGAAGTCCCATTGCACATGCTACTTCTTTTTGTGAATTCTTTTGTTTTTATTTTTCTTAATTTTTTTTTAATATTACAACATACACACTTAGTTTATGCATGTAAAATATTGAATTCCAAACCTTATAATTAAAATATATATTAATTTACCACTGAGTTAATTAACTAAATGATTTGCAAAATTCTTTATAATCATGGGTTTGAAGGGCTTACACTACATCGTAAATGGAGGTCTTGGATTGCTATAGCCATGGACCTTTATAAAGGTTGAGAGGCGTATAAACTGGAAACTAATGTCAATGCTTGTCAACTCGACAATGCTTGGAGTGCTGCTGAAAAACTGAAGCACGCGAAGGAAGAAGAAGCCACGTCCAGCCTTTATTTTTTCCCTGGAAGAAGTCAATCAAGAAGCCATAGTAAATAGATTTAAAGACCAACTTCAAAATTAATTTTTTATTTAAAACGATAAATTTATATTTGAACATTAGTTAAAGATGGTTTCTTTTGGAACTTTCATCCTCTAGCTGCCATAGCACGAGCTGTGAAACCTTGGTTTATTATGGAATCCTCTAGAGCTTGCTATTTCACCCTGCGGGTCCGGAAAGCGTTTTGAATACAGACACGTGATGTGGTAGGAATGCGGAAATTCCCCAACAGAGCCGTTCTTCCTTAGGTACAGGGCTTCGTTCCTTACAATAATTGCACAATGTTAGGTGCAAAAGCAAAATAGTGATAAATTTTGGACCACTTGTCGGTCCAAAAGCATGCAGTGCAATTGCAGCTTTATTAATTAACTGATACGAGAGTGTCAAAAAAAGGTAGTATCGTACATAAATATATAAAATGGCTTTATTCTGCGAGCAAGCCAGAAGAAGATGTGTATTATTAGCCTTTGATACCACTAACAGTATTAGAGTTATTATACAGCAGAAACTTACAGAGTAGTAGCTTTTACAAAGAATTGGTTTTTACAAGGGAGAGTAGTTTTACTAGCAATGGTGCGCACAAAGGAAGCAAAAAAGTGGGATTAAGTTGGTAGAGTCTTGATGTTGGGAAATTGGTCATGCTCTCCAAATGAGAGAGCCTTTTTATTTATATACAAAAAGGATTGCTAATTATTTATTTGAAATATTATATTTGAAAGGTACTAACAATCTTATTGCAAATTATTTAAGTTAGAACTTGAAAGAAGAACTACCAACCAGGCAGCAAGGTCAAAAGCTACTTCATGGAGCCTAAATAAGGTGATTGGATTACAGTAGTAATAAAACACAAATGCACAACTCCATGTATCCTTTTTCAACCCTATTAGACAATGAAAGAAGCTAAATAAGCTTTTACCATATATATGCAAGCAAATGTTGCTAGAGGAAGAGCCAAACATGCAGTTTCTAGAATTTCTAAAGAAAATTTATCAGACATCAAGGACTTTTATAATCCTAGAATACTCATCGGTTTTTTCCCATTGTCTTAGCCACTGCAAGGTTTTTCCTTGAAGTATAAAAGCAATATAACCTAAAATTTTCTTTTTGTCCAAGTGTTCTCATAGTTGATTACTATTATTGAAAGTGATTGTGCCCAATTATCTATAACTTTATATGTATCCTTAAAAGGAACATTAGTGAAGTATAAATATATCCCGTTTGGACTATAGTTTGTTTATTCATATCATCTCTTCTATAATATGGAGGATGAAGTGTTTCCTTTTTTACTCCATTGGTAAAAGCACATGTTTTGATGTTTTCTAAATATTTATTAGAATTATCATCATTAAGCCCATAATTTGCAAAAAAATTTTATATCTAATGGGTATGTAAATTTGGTTGTAAGTTTGGATTTTGGCAAATAATGCTAACTAAAGAGTCAAAACCATTATATTCTATTTTATTAATGGTTATATTCATAGACTTTAATATAGACTTAACATAATTCTGTTTGACTCCTTGAGTAATTTCTAACTTCTTAAACCAAAATCCTTCTTGTTTTTGTGCTGCCCAACATGCTATCTCAAAATTTTACTATAAGTTTGTCTATGATGTTATATCTAGAAGAGAATTTGTATTGACATGAAAGTGTTAAATCTCTTAAACAAAAATCAAATTGATTGGAAATTATGGAAACGAAAAAAAAAAAGTAGAAACCTTTAAAATAACTTCACATTTTAAAACATCATTAATTTATGAAGCCAACAAAACAAATTAAACTTTAAAGCTGTTTGAGACATAAAAATGAAGAAATTTTCTTATGTTCACTTACGATGAAAGAAGAAGAAAATTTTCCTCTGATACCAAATATTGACAATGTGGGATTAGATAAGTGTGTTGCATAATCTTAATTTCCAAAAGTGTTGCAAGAGATTAACGTGACATATGTTGACAAATAAAGCAACAAACACTTATTTGTATTGAGATTAAAGATCACGTGCTATAAGAGGCAGTGGACCTTTTTTGCGCTGGAAGGTTTGGGGGGGGCGGAGTGGGGGTCCTGTAATTAGTTCTGGCAACATTTTATAGATTTTCAGTTTCTCTCAAGCGGGGTGATTACACTAGACCAATTTATCTATTTATTTATTTTTGGGTTCCGTAATTGGTTCTTGAATTTCAGGTGATATGCGAGAATCTAGGCTATTCAAAAATACGCAATCTTAATTGTTCGTCTTTTTGTGCTCTTTCTCTTGTTATGCACGTACCTAGATGTGCTATGTTTGAATAATTCATAGTACTAACTAGGCATATCTTAGACGATGATGTGATTTCCATACGTTTTGTTTTGTTTTTTTTTTTTTTCAAAATTACTTAAAAATGACAAAGGTCAAATAGAAATTGACTAATTATGAAATATTTACTTGAATATTTTCAAGAAACTGGCAGTCTTGATCGCTTTGTTCAGATGACGTTTAAGGTTCTAAATTCTGAAGTAGCAATCATAGCAAAGGGATCTCGCCACTGCCTCATGTCTCTGTCACTACTTCATCCTGTAAGTATTTAGATAGTGAAATAATTTGATACCCGAATACGAAAATTGCATAATGTGTTACTGACAGGGCAGTTTTGTCGAAGTTTGTCCATATTTCGCAGTAAAATCACGATATATGAGTCAACATATTCCAGAACAATCGTAAGATATCGACCTCGGACAACGTAAACAAGCTCTTGCATGTGGGCGTTGTTAATTGGTCTTAACAGCCTAGCTTGTTAATCACTCTTATTTTATTTCCCGTTCTGGTTTCTTCGAAAACAAAAGGATATTAAAAAAATGAGTTTGCGTAAAGGATGGGAAACCAGCAAGCATGTGATTGAAGCACATTACAAGACAGCGTGGGTCCTAAGATCTACTCATAGCCGTCTCTTTCTGTTTCCTACACAACAAAGAAAATTTGCCGATAAGCATATCCCAATGCAAGAATGAAACGTGGGACACAGTGACGAACAGAAGTAGCACCACTGCAGGCGCTTTGACCCTCGCGCAGGACAGCTGTAGAGTAAGTATTGGGGTAGGTAGAGACCTCTGGTTTCGAAGTTATCGAAAGAATCGAGCCCAGGTCGTCATCCATGGGATTCGTATCAAGGGTCTAAAATGCCTAGGTGGTGTTGAAAATGTTGTCAGATTATAGGTGGTTGTTTTATCCTGTAATAAGTGCTTATGTTCATCACCGAAAAATGGTATTAGGTAGGGGGTGAAAGAGGGGTGCACTTGATACAAGATTTGTGATAAATGGGAGAGGTTCGGGCGATCTTCGGCTTCAGACACAAACATTAGAGGGAGAAAGAGAGTAAGACCCAGTTTGCGGATCTCTCGACTTTTCTAGAGACAAAAGCTCAAGGTTGTCAAATCAATGCCCCCCAGAACCGGTTTAAGTTTTCTTCCGATTCTGTCTAACCGGAAACGGGGGCATCTTCATCTGCAATTCACAAATATATGACGCATTAGACCATCTAATGGGAATCAAATCCTCATCCATTCAACAGAAGCAAGAAAATACGCCAAAACATGAAATCCTATATACAAAAGTCCAGTTTCCTTATGATACCGGATATATATATATATATCTATAGAGAGAGAGAGAGAGAGAGAGAGAGAGAGAGAGAGAGAGAGGAGCTGACGAGTAGTGACCAGCCAAGCTTTCTTGGTTTTAACGAAGCTCTTGAACTAGTGATACAACTCTAAGCGCCTAGCGCACAAAGTACAGAAATACTTCCGCTTGACCTTGAAGCAGAGTGGCAGAAAACAGAACTTCCATTGCCTCTCAACATCCAGCGCTTGCACTTTGCCTTGACAGAAAGGGCATGATCCAGGAGCTTGCTGCCTGCCCAGCTCCCTCTCTTCCTCCTCACACACGAACAGAAACGACATTTTTCCCTTCTCTTTTTTTTCCCTAAAAGAAACCTTTTGGCCTGTTGAGCAGACGGTAGTGCCTTCCTTGGTTCTGAGATTTAAGCCAATTGGCTTGAGACTGGAAAGTTCAAGCCTTAGAAAAGCGTGGGAGGCTATTTATATAGAGAGGATGTGGTCATTGGCGAGAATATTCTCTTCAAAGGTTCTGAGTTTTACTCTTTGGGAGGTTTCTTCGTCTCCAAGATTAGGCATGACTTCTATTTTATTTTCTAGGCTACTAAAATTCATTTAATTTTTTACCAGCAAACCCACCAGATATTTTTTGGTGGCCCAATAGGGATCGCAGCATTAAAGACTTCTATTTGTATTTCGAACTTTCTCGATTTTTGCAGTTGGATCGATCATAAATGTAGCAGTTGTCGGTCAAGATTAGACGCCCATGATTTTGGTGTTTTCTTAGGAAAATATAATAGTCTTCATTATTTTCCTTTGGTTAAATAGTTATAACAGTTTACTATTAGTTTAAGTAATTAATTTGTTATAATAACTTTAGATTAACAAAGATTAGATGGTTATGTACTTAATAAAATACAATAATACACTTTTTACGTGTTTAAAGCAAGCCAGGAAAGTAATCTTGATCACCAACTTCATTAGTCATTCTCATGTAATTATTGCATTCACTTTATCTTTAAAGCATGAGCTCTGGCCCCTGCATTTTTAAAATGGACATGCCTTGAATACCTTTCAGGACTGATACAAATTCAATAAATTGAATTAGAAGTGTTTATTCAACCAAATTAATTGAGGAAATATTCAAATTGCAAGTTATAATTTTTGGAATGAAAATCCGCATAAGAAACATTGGCGAACTTCCCCAGTTGTGTCCTGCAAAACAAAAGTACAAGCAAATGAGACGACGAGAATGCAAATACGGCACGTTAAATGCTACTGACGCCACCATTGAGGTCCCGTTGGCATAAAGGCCCACAGATCTGTGGAATCACAATGCGCTGGTACGACTAGAGGCTCAACTGGTCCAGTTTAACACCTTTGCTTCTGATTCAAGCACACGCCCTTGGAATCCGATCTCCGTCCAGAATTTGCTTTCAATTTATTCAATCTTACATCGATTGAATAGTTACTAATTCTAAAATATCTGTAAGACCATGATTTTCAGACCGGATAAAAAAGTTCATTCCTCCCGAACGCAACGTAAGCGCCAACGTGGATTTGGGTAGAGCTGGTGAGGGTTCCGTGTGCATCGTTGTCGGGAAGTGTGTGTCGCGTTGAAGAGTTGAAGAGTCTCTGCAAAGGAGGCTTTATGTGCGGTTGGTCGGTTTCCCCACCGAACGCAAGCTCGGTGCCTGCTGGGAACGGTATAAGTGGCTAAAAGCCAGACATCTTTTTGGGCTTTCCACGGGTTTTTGCCTATTCGCCGAAAATGTCAAAACGAAAGATGCTTCCGTGCTTTCGTCGGTCTGACCAGGCTCGAATTGTAATCGTTCCGTTATGTTAACTGAACATGCTCGAATTCGTACGTTATTTTAGATTGTTGAAAAAATAAATTTTTGGGCTTAAATGTCTGAGAATCCTTGATCTAGTTGGAAAATGTCAATTATCCAACCAATAAATTTCTTAAAGAGAAGTACAGATAAAACCTATCTTCTTTGTAGAAAAATCTAAACGTTTGTCATACCTTAGCTCATGAGAGAATTGGCTATTTAAAAGTTACTTTTGAAAAAAAAAAAGGGTCTGGGGGCTCACTTTTCCATAGGCATACAACACGCACGCCTGAGTTGGATCCTACCACGTTCGGCAGACCGACCTTGCCCTTTAAGTTACTTGTCGTTTAGTGTAAAGAGTAAGTATCATATTGTCTGCAAATCCCTGATGGAAATTTTCTTAATCCCTCCAAGCTTACGATAAAAAATTATATATTGTTCGGCTAACCTTTGAAGGAAGACGACAAGACAATTGTTACAATTTAAATCCTTTGATAACGAACTATCAGAACTAGGACCAGGATCTGGGTTGGACAGATAACGTTTGTTCTGTTTCCTATTGTTCCTTGCTCGTCCAATGATTACAATCCACAAATAACCCCACACAACTTCACAATCATACAATCACAACTACCACGACAAGTCTCCGACTATTACAGCAACTATTCAACAAGGAATAACCCCAGTCTATTTCATAGCTACTCCAACCATGACCCACCACGAAGATTACATAGATAAGTCAACTAACATCCCACAACACCCACAATATCAGCACACCGAATCCTTACACAACCTTCACAGAAACACATGGACATAACAACACACCAAGGAGTAATACATGAAAGTAGAAACACATACACAGCTTCTATGGGAGGCTGCCACCACCGGAACTTCGGACTGCAGCTTCTATGGGAGGTTGCCACCAAACGCCTCTTTCATGCGAGACAGCGCCCAAACTCCTTCTCTCCCGAATGTTCTGCCCTTCTTCCGTAGGTTGCCTTTTATTGTCTTTGTTTTTTTTTGTCACTTATTACCGAACCTTGATATTATAAGCCCACACTTGCCTTGGCCCAAGTAAGCCCGTAACAACTCCCCACCCCTTATGAAAGGACCTTGTCCTCAAGGTCCATATCGGGATACCTTATCTTCAACTGCTCAATTGGGTGCCACGTTGCATCATTGGGTGACAATCCATTCCAATGTACCAGTAACTCTTCTTGGTTCTTCCGTGTTCTCCTATCAAGTATGGCTTGAGGTCGGGCTATCAATGCATCCTCCTCATCCACCAATTGGGGAAGATCTATTTCTGGTTCCACCTTCTTACCAAGCACCTTCTTCAGTTTACTGACATGAAATATAGGATGTATCTTGGTTCCTTCTGGTAGTTTCAACTTGTAAGCAACTCTCCCCACCCGCTCTATGATCTCAAATGGTCCGTAATACCTTGGTGATAGTTTTTGACTTCGACGAAGCTCAACAGACAATTGACGATATGGTTGAAGCCTTAAAAACACATGCTCCCCTACTGCAAATTCTACCTCTGAATGTCTTCTATCATACACCTTCTTCATTCGATTCTTGGCCTCCACCATTTTTTCCTTTAATTCTTTTAGCATATGCTCTCTTCCATTCATTTCCTTGTCCACGGCATCCACATTGGAACTACCCGGAACATAATCCAAAAGGTTAGGAGGTGGCTTACCATATACTACCTCATATGGTGTCTTACCGTGTGAGCTATGCACGCTCGTGTTGTAACACCACTTTGCCCAAGCTAACCACTTACTCCATTGTTTTGGTCGATCACTTGTGAAGCACCTCAAATACATCTCAAGGGTCTTGTTAACCGCTTCTGTCTGTCCATCTGATTGTGGATGATATGCTGTAGAGTAATTGAGCATCGTACCATGTAGATTGAAGAGCTTTTGCCAAAACACACTAGTGAAAACTGGATCCCGATATGAAACTATCTTCTGGGGCATGCCATAAAGCTTGTAAATGTTTTAGAAAAATGCTTCTGCCACAGTTGGTACTGTATAGGGATGTTTAAGTGCGATGAAATGGGCCATTTTAGAAAATCGATCCACTACTACTATAATGCAATTTTTCCCTTTGGATTCTGGCAGCCCATCTACGAAATCCATGGCAATCTCAGTCCAAACCTCTCTAGGCACTGGCAATGGTTGAAGTAGTCGTGCTGGCAAGCCATTAGGATCATTATTCCTTTGACATATTTCGCACCCTTGTACCACCCCAACGACTGTTGACTTCATTCCTTTCCAATAAAAAATAGACTTTACCCTTTGGAGTGTTTTACTAATCCCCTCATGTGCTGAAGAATGAATTTCTTCAACTATTGGATGCCTTAACTCCGACTCCTTGGATAAAAATATCTTCCCTTTGCAAAAAATCAATCCGTCTCTACATGCCCATCCTTGTCCCGCATGTCCCAACTCTATCGCCTCCACTTTTTTCCTCAAATCAGGAAGGGTTCTTACCTCCTCTTTAATTGGTTCGAGCCAAAGGGGGACTGGAGCTGAAAAGGCCATCATGGATGCTTCTTCTTCCTTTGGTTTGGACTTTGTAGAACTCAATTCTTCCCCTTCTAACTTCCTGGATAGCGCATCAGCCGCCTTATTCTCCCTTCCCGGTTTATATTCTATGATAAAATCAAACCCCATCAACTTAACAAGCCATTTTTGTTGTGCTGGAGTAACTATCCGTTGTTCCCATAGATGCTTTAAACTTTTTTGGTCTGTTCTCACCACAAATCTTCTCCCCAAAAGATATGACCTCCATTTATTAACAGCCACTACCACATCCATTAGTTCTTTCTCATAAGTTGATAATAGGGCATTTCTTCCCTTCAAAGCTTGGCTCATGTATGCAATAGGATGTCCATTTTGAGATAAAACCGCTCCAATATCACTACCTGATGCATCACACTCCACCACAAACTCTTGGTTAAAGTCAGGAAGGGCTAAGACCGGTGCTTCAAATAATGCTTTTTTCAAGGTTTGTAATGCTTCTTCTACTGTGGACCCCCAATTGAATCCATTATCTTTCCTCAATAACTTTGTTAAGGGAGCTTCCATTTGCCCATATCGTGCAATGAATCTGCGATAATATCCTGTTAATCCCAAAAACCCTCTCAAACTCTTCAAGCTGGTAGGTCGAGGCCACTCCATCATGTCTTGAATCTTATCTTTGTCCACCGCCACTCCATCGGCACAAGTACATGTCCCAAGTATTTAACCTCCTTTTGGCCAAAAGCACACTTACTTTGCTTTAAATACAATTTGTGTTCCCTCAACTTTTGAAAAACCTTTCTAACATGCTCCAAGTGAGTTTCCCAATCAGCACTATATACCAAGATGTCATCAAAGAATACTAGAACAAACTTCCTTAAAAACTCCTTAAAAGTAGTGTTCATCAACGCTTGAAAGGTCAAAGGGGCATTGGTCAACCCAAATGGCATCACCAAAAACTCATAATGCCCTTGATGGGTTTGGAAGGCCGTCTTATACACATCATCTGGGTGCATCCTTACTTGATGATACCCTGACCGCAAGTCTAACTTAGTGAAATAAGTGGCTCCCTTCAATTCATCAATTAACTCCTCTACTGTGGGAATGGGGAATCGATCCTTGATAGTCTACTTGTTAAGGGCACGATAATCTACACAAAGTCTCCAAGACCCATCTTGTTTCTTAACTAACAAAACCGATGAGGAGTATGGACTAGTGCTTGGCTGGATGACCCCGTTTTCTAGTAATTCCTTTACCATCCTTTCAAGTTCATTCTTTTGATAGTAGGGGTATCGGTATGGTTTTGATGCTATCGGATCACTTCCAGACTTAACAGGAATTCTGTGGTCACAATTTTGTGGTGGTGGTAACCCAGTTGGTGTTTCAAATAGATCTCCATACTCAACCAATAACTTCTCTAACTTTTATGTGTCTTGTCCTTCTTCTTCATCATTTAACCTCAACTCTCTTCCAGCCAATGCCATCAATTGAAATTCAGAATCCTCTTCGGGAACCATACGTATGTGTAGAAGAACCCCTTCCGGATCATGCCTTAATTCCTTATTCATCTTTTGTTCTTCGATCAACTTATTCTCCCCAGCTCTCAATCCTTGCAACATAAACTCTTTATCACCCACCTTGAAAGTCATTTGAAGCTCATCCAAATCGAAAGTGACTTTTCCTAAAGAGCGCATCCATGGAGTGCCTAAAACTGCCTCTGGACCTCTTAACTCCAGCAAATAGAAATCCACACTCATCCTTATCCCTTGTACTATTATTATTACCTGTCTACATATTCCTTCACTCTTTAAGGTGTCCCCACTAGCCACCTTTACATTCAGATTTTTACTTGGTTAAGGAATTAGCCCCCACTTACGTGCTAGTTTACTACTCAAAAAATTATGTGTGCTACATGAATCCACCAATAAACACACCGTGTTTCTGTTGTCTCCAATCTTTCCCATGAATCTTATCGTCCTTGGAGTTGTGGAATCATATAGGGCGTTGAGAGTGATCTTCGGCAGCACATCTATGAGTTCCTCTACTAGTTCATCGTCATTTTCTTCTCCATCTGACTCTTCTCCTACCATCATATACAATCTCTTTTTACACTTATGGGTTGGGGAAAACTTTTCATCACATCTAAAACATAACCCTTTTAACCTTCGCTCCTCTATATCCTTAGGAGATAACTTCTTATTTGGATTCGTCTTTGGAAATTCCTTTTTACTTTCTTCATCCCTAGACTTGTACTCAAATGAATATGAGGATTTGCTCACCTTACCATATCCCATCTCTTCCTCAAACAATTTTGCCAAACCCATTGCTTCATCTAAAGTAGTTGGTCTTCTAGCCTTCACTTCGCGCCTTAAGGATTCCTTTAAGCCCCTTAGATAGTACCCCATTTGTTGCTTATCCGTCAAATCTTTTGCCCGCACTAGCATCTTAGTAAATTCCTCATCATATTATGCCACAGAGCGTGTTTGGAATACCTCCAACAAATCACAAAAGAAGTCTTCATAAACGGTAGGGCCATATCGAGCCAACAATGCCTTTGTCAACATTGGCCATGTTAGCTGTTGATCTCCTAATTTCCGCTGGTACACTTCAAACCAGAATTGTGCTCCTTCCTCAAAGTGCCATGATGCAATTAAGACCTTATCTGCTTCTGGCGTTCTGTGATAGCGAAAAAAATTATTAGCCCGACATATCCAGCCTGTTGGATCCTCTCCTCCTTTAAACTTGGGGAAATCAAACCGTACAACATTAATCTTGGGCTGGTCCTCTCTACAACATCCTCGGTGACCCTGTTCCTCCCCCCAACCATCATCACCCTCTACCTTTACTGATTTACTTTCCTCTTTCTCTTTGTTCTGCTGTGAATTCTCTAGGTCCTCTTCTTGCTCCACTTTAATCTTTTTGTCAAAATCAAAACCATCTTCCTTACTAGGACCCTTCTTAGTATTGATTTCCTGTAATAAACTCACAATCTGATTAAACTTCCCCTCAAAATCACAACCTTGTTGGTTAAGGCGTTTGTCAAGCTCAGAACTCTGTTGGGCAAACATTCTCTCTATTTCAGAATTTTGCTGTGCAAACCTTTTTTTTAGCTCTGCATGGATGGCTTGTGGTACTAAATCTGCCATTGGCTTTGATACCAAATTGTTACAATTTAAATCCTTTGATAACGAACTATCAGAACTAGGACCAGGATCTGGGTTGGACAGATAACGTTTGTTCTGTTTCCTATTGTTCCTTACTCGTCCAATGATTACAATCCACAAATAACCCCACACAACTTCACAATCATACAATCACAACTACCACGACAAGTCTCCGACTATTACAGCAACTAGTCAACAAGGAATAACCCCAGTCTATTTCATAGCTACTCCAACCATGACCCACCACGAAGATTACATAGATAAGTCAACTAACATCCCACAACACCCACAATATCAGCACACCGAATCCTTACACAACATTCACAGAAATACATGGACATAACAACACACCAAGGAGTAATACATGAAAGTAGAAACACATACACAGCTTCTATGGGAGGCTGCCACCACCGGAACTCCGGACTGCAACTTCTATGGGAGGTTGCCACCAAACGCCTCTTTCACGTGAGACAGCGCCCAAACTCCTTCTCTCCCGAATGTTCTGCCCTTCTCCCGTAGGTTGCCTTTTATTGTCTTTGTTTTTTTTTGTCACTTATTACTGAACCTTGATATTATAAGCCCACACTTGCCTTGGCCCAAGTCAGCCCGTAACAACAATGGACTGGTTAAATGCAATAATGTTCGCCTCTAAAGTAAGCCTCATTTCCCGAGGATTAAAAATATAAATGTCACTCCCTTGGTCTCTTTCGCCCATCCTTTTAACGTCCGACGCCAACGGAATCAAAATTATGCGACAGACCAGAAGGGTACGAGGAAGCCCGGTCATCACTTTCTCGAACCTTAATTCACCCGCGCTTATGTTCAATCTACCCTATCTTGTTCCCCTTTTTTGTCAACATCATGTTTTATACAGCTTCTTTTCCTTTCTCCTTATTCTTGTATCGACATGTACAAACCTTTTTGTGGTTTGTCCACCTACATCATAATTCCATGTTAAATTGTTTTATTTCATGTCATTTCTGATTATGAGTATTTTGTTTGTCCACAGTTACGTAATCTAATTAGTATTTATAGATAAAATAATTTAGCATTTATGAATTAAGTAATGAATCATTTATGAATGTAAGTCTCTTACTGCGGTTTAGATTATCAACAATAACAATGATAAAAACAGCGATGATTGTAGAGGTGGTGGTAATGGTAACAAAGATAATCATAACATCGTGAAATGATATTAGCATCATCAGAATTCCCATAAAGTAATTTCATAAGAAAGTTAAATACTTGAAAATCTCGAGCTTAATTCTACCCATAACCTCTACATAATTGTTTTGTAAACCTAGTTAACAGAATCTATTTCGCAAGCCATTTCAACGTTGATTGATCTGTCCCTTCAACATATGTCGTGTAGTGCGAAAATGATGTCTGCCTTCCTAGGTTGAATAAAAATAAGCAGCAACGTGACTCCTCCAGTTGTTGCGAGAATCAAGGTATACTTTAATCAGGTAAAGGATAACATTTTCTTTCTTTTACTTTATAATTATTGGCGGATCCCGCGTTTCCAGTGGAAGATAATTGGGCAGTGATTAAATGTGTTGAAAAACAAGTCACGAGAATCTTACTCTGGTTTGAAAGACATTTACGTGTTTTTTATATTATATGCTCGTAGTAATTAAATATATTGGACGGCAAGCTGTGGGAGATTCCAAGAGAATGTTCATGGAAGATTCCTTTTGCTTACTATTTTTTGAACAGCGGACACGGACCGAGTCTAAAAGGTTGAAATTCATAGAAGTGGGGAATTTGAGCTCTTAACTGCCGTTTTGATCGTGAAACTCGTGTTGCTTGCGATCTTTGACTGCATTAATAGGCTGGGTAAGATCTGGTACCAAGGGCGCCTGATTTCCTTTACCATCATCGTTCATTGGCATGCAAGATGTCAAAGTTTTCCCCTACCTCCTCGACGTGTCTCCCCGACCTTCTTTACGTCTTTTTGCCCTTTTTTTTTTCGATTCGGTTGTAGAACATGTAAATATCAAGGCTCCTTTAATATGTTTTTTTCCGAACAAAAGAGAAGCTAATTTGTGGTTTGTGTTTTCATGGTTTTATGATAAGCAACTCTTTTTTTTTTTAAATAAATTTTGTCTCCTTTTTACAGCTTGAGACGGCAGCCGTATTTCTCTGTCTCTCGTTTGGCTCTCTTTCCTCTTTTTTGACGGCAGCCTTATTTGTCTGTCTGTTTCTTTGCTTTCTTTTCAATCTTTGGCGGCAGCCTTGCTTCTCTGTTTCTTCCTGTGCTCTCGTTTCTCTGTTTCGACAACGTGGTGTCAACTTGTAACAGTCCGTGGGATGCTTTGCAGCATACTCTGGTGTTTGGAAACTCCTCGTCTGAAGAGAAAGCGTGGGGGAAGAGATAAGCCACTGACACACGAATACAGTGTCGTACAGCGTCATGCATGTCTTTGGCCTTTTGGAAATAGCATTTCAAACATTTTAAAGTATAAGTTTTTTTTATCCCTATCGCTGTGAAAATTTGTTTTTAGAAGTTCTTCCCGTAAACAACCTGGCAAATACGTGGCTGAAAGACTAAAACCGTTATTATGACGTTTTTTTTTTATGTAAAATAGTTTTAGTAACAAGTTCTTAGTCTTTTTTTATGTTTAACTGTATTTATGAAATACAGTCAAGTGAAGGGCATAAGACCTTTTTCTTTCAATGAAATATATCTTTCAAAGCATAAATATTTCATGTAGATAAGTCCTTTCTTCAAAGTGGTTTTTGCAAGTGAGGCACTTTGCTACGAAAAAAATATACCATTTCGCTTATAACCCATTCTCACCATTTTCGTAACACATAAAAGGTTTGGTCTTAATACTGTTTTCCACTTCTTATTTATACAACTAAACCATTTTTACTACTCATTTACTAGTCTTTTGATAATCTGGTTTGCATTGCAATTTCACATGCATGTTTGTGGGTGGCTGGCTGGCTATGGCTGGTGGTGGATTGCGGTCACCTTTTTTATTGGGGTTGCGCTGGATCGATGTCATTTTGGTCGCTTCAGGAGGTCCCCGGTTGCTTGCTGTTGGTTCTGATGGACACTTATAGTCGTCGCAAGGGTTGGTGGTTACTATCCAAAGAAGAGGGGTGGGGACAAAGAGGAAACCATTGTCATGCGATGCATGAAATAAAATCACATCTCATTGTAAAGATTCAACTTGTGAAAAAGTAATATGTCACTTTAAAAATAAAAAAAAGTGTTTCATATTTATATGTCCTTTTTGCTATTGCTTTCTAAAAGTTCTATCCATTAACAACTTAGTTAAAACAAATGATTCCTAAAAGAAAAGAGTTATTCTATTAGTTTCAATATAAAATATCTTTTGCCTCTACTAGTTTTTAATTGTATTTATAAAATTTAGTAATTAGTTTGTATAACGAACCTTATATTTAATTCAGTTTTCAGGGTCTTTCACAACCTAAGAAATGAGAGTTTAAATTCAATTTAGCCTTTCAAAGATTATGAATTGAACTGCTCAATATTTAGTGCTTTGGTTTACAAACTTAGCTCGAGAGGTGCCTAAAAGAATGTAATATAAATCTATGGAAAATGAATGACATCAAAACTAGTTGTCTAGTATTTCTATTGTTTTAATATGCTACTTTGACTAACTTTTTTCTTATATTGTTAAGCTATTATACTTTTTCAATTACTTTTGTTGCTTCTTTTTCTTGATATTTTGCATCAATATTTGATTCGTCACAAAAAATTGTTACAGAACAGTACATATATAACAATCGCTGACTTCCATTCATTGAGAAATGCTGACTTTGATTAACATAGTGGAAATCTTTTACCTATAAACTTCAAATTTAATAATATGTTTGCTGTGTTTTTTGACTTACATTATAAGTTTTAGACTTTAATTGTACATGAACTTGCATCACTTACAAATCAATTAATGAATTTATCTTTTTTTGGTAGAAATATATATGATATCGAAAGAAACATTTAGGTGCATTCTCCACGTAATTAGACGTGTGTGTCTATCATGTCATAGAAATAATACAAATATGTATAAATCAACATATGAAAATATTAGTTGCATAATCCATCCATAGATAAGGCTTTACTATGATAGAGATTAGATACAAATTTAAGAAGATTAAAAAGAAATTATATGAAAACTATAAAAGATAGAAGTAAAATTTTAGTAGGACCTGAAAGATAAATGAGTTATTATATTATTGAATGACATTGAGATACCTTAAAAACTTGAAAGGTCCAATTGTCCAAGGATGGTAAAATTAATGTGAGACTTTAATCTTTTCGTTCCATCATTATTTCAGTGAGAGTTATCTAATCTGTTAATTAATGAATGATATCAGAATATCTCATATACTTCAAAGGTCCAGCTGTGAAACAAGTTTTCTTTTGTACGCAGAAGGGGAATCTGCCGCGTAATCGTGTAGAAGCCTGGTTCATGGGCTTGTATTTGTGATCCGCTACAACCTTCCATATGAGTGTAAGAGACCCGATCTGAATCCAATGACCCCGGTTCGCCCAGACCAACCTCAGCCCGAGCCGGGCAGCCTGTTTCCACACCGCCTGCTCCACCCCCGTCGATGCCTTCTCCCTTTCCCTTCAGCTATTTCCTCTGGGTTTGTTCTTCACTTATATTCGCGCACACCGCACTCTTTTGCCTGATCACGATAAAGCAAAACCTGCTCTCTAATTCTCTCTCTACATTGTTGAGCTCGCTTCTCGAAACTGCTCCGATCAAATTGGAGTCATCGTTTATCCTTGAAGCAGCAATTACTGCCGCTTGTGGTTGAGCATGAATTGGAGTCAGCTTAATTCAGCGTTCTGATTGTCTCAACCATGTGGCGCTCCTTCTGGAGACCCAGGGATCGGTTCTCTGTAGACGAACTCAGGTCCGATTAATCTCTAATTTCTTCGTAATTCTGTTCAAATTGCTGCCTTTTCGGGTTTTCTGTCGCTTAATTGATTGTAGGTTGGGTAATTCTCTGCTAGACTGTGTTTTGCGCTTTGCACTGATCAATTTGTTTAAGTTGTGAGTCCGAAGTTTTGATTTTAGACTTATAGGGTCTGCTCGTATTGAATTTATGCTACTGAAGGCCAAAGCCTATTCTGTTCGGGTTTTGTATGGGTTGGTAGGAATATTAGTGAGCTGAGCTATGTCGCAAGCACCGATACTATTTTTCCAATCGGGTTTGGTGAAATTATTGGGAGACAGAACTTTAAACTATTAGTTTAGCATTGGCTACAACTGGAATAGCGTGAAAAGTTAGTGGATATGTACATTGTATCGGATAACATTCGTGGCTGTGTTGGATTTCTTTAAGCCCGTTGGAGTGTGCTAAAGTAAGTGATAGACCTGAAATTTTCTGTGTAGCTCTGTAGCTGAGTTGCTAGTGATGGGATTCATGAGCTTTTTGGTTTATGTAAGGGTGAAGGTTGCTAGTCACTGGGCTCAAGACCCGCTGATTCTGTGGGTTGGTTGCGTTTCACAGAAAATATATGTTTTATTCCTTGAAGGGCTTTTGATGCCACGGGTTCCACCTGGAATTTTAACTGAACCATTTTCCTCAGTTTGTATATGCAATTTTAGTGCTTTGCTTTTGCAAGCAGTAGGCATGTATTGGAATTTAATTGAATTTTCAGGCAAATGGGTTAGTCAGGTCACGGATGAAATGCTAGCATTCAGGGTTGTATGGTGAGAAGAGCTGCTGCTCCATACTTGTTTTAGATGTTCTTAAGTGTGTAAAGGAGAGAAAAATGGGGTTTATATGGTGTACTGGAAGGAAATCTTGCGCTGCTTTTGGAAATTTTCTCCCTCAACTTGACTAACTGGATTTGCAGAAAAATTGCAAAAATTTGAGACCTGTTAATTACTGTCTCTTCTACTTAGTAAAAATAGAAGAGAGCTGTCTATTTCAAGCTGCTTTGGTAAAAATGCGTATGCGAACTAATCAAAAGGCGTGTTACAATGTGGAAGTTGTCTACCCAGAGCTTACAAGCAGGCCTCCACCTGGAATAATAAGGATTTGCCAACGTCAAAAATAAATGATTTTCTTGGTTTCATTGATTCAGAACTTGGGTTCATCTCCCTGTTTAGTCTGCATACATAGTTAGTACCCCATCTTGTAGGTACCTGTACTCAAACATGAAAGGGAATTTTTTAATCTTTGGCTGGTTGGTTCTAGCATCTCTGCTAATAGGGCTCTGTGATGAAGAGGTTCTTTCTTGGTAACACATGATGAGAAAAAAAAGAAGAAAGAAAATAATCTCTTAAATGAAGCAGTTTATAGAGACATGCTCTCAGAAAAGCTTTGTATCAATGCTGCTTCATCTTCTTCTGTACTGCTTCTTGGTTTCTCTTTGTCTGTTATAAGATGGAGATGCGTTTAGTGCTTTGTAGATTAGCAAGAATATGCTCCATATTATCAGTTCTTTGGAAATCCTAAGCTGTCCTTTATGTTTGTATATTTTAAAAAATCATATCGACCACAATTTCTGGTGTGTGAACTATAGAATGTTGAACAAATTTGCGAGGTAATGTGGACTCTTCAAACTATAAAATTTACTATGTAGGAGGAGGCATATGGATGCTGGATATGAGAAAGAGGATGATCATTAGCAAACATTAAATCTTAAAATAGTAGCTCATGTTTTCTTTGAATGGTATTGGTGCTTAATTTATTTTTCTTGCCAGCCACCTGATCACAGTTCTTCATGGGTGTCTTGTCATGTTAAAACTTAATAGGGGGTGTACAACTAATTTAACTAATTTGGTGGATACTGCTCTCTTCTTTTAGTTATATTCAACCAATTTAAGTCTAAGTGCAGGTACCTTACTCAGCAGCTGTCAAAAGTTCAAGTTGTTAATGAAGTTAACAAGGTGAACTTACATCTTTTCTGTACCCTACTTTAGCTCAAAGCTTTCATTGCTACTGTTATGTTGATATAGTGATTTTACAAGTGATGCTTGTTCGTGAAGGATTTTGTCATTGAGGCACTGAGATCAATCGCAGAGTTGATGACATATGGTGATCAGCATGACTCAACATTTTTTGAGTGAGACTTCTCAGTGCTTGCTGTTCCTTGATATACATGTGTTGGCTTCTGTAATTTTATGTGAGGCTGGCTGTGGACAGGTTTTTCATGGAGAAGCAAGTCATGAGTGAATTTGTACGTATACTAAAAATAAGCAGAACTGTTGTCATTTCGCTTCAGTTGCTGCAGACCTTGAGCATTATGATCCAAAACCTAAAAAGCGAACATGCTATGTGTAAGTTGTCTATTAAAGAAGTAACTTAAGTTCGTAGTTACTTTGTTTTCAGTAAGTTATATCATATAATGAGTTGGATGCATTAAATAGTGTAACTTACTGGAAATTTTTGCAGATTACATCTTCAGTAATGAACACATGAACTACCTTATAACTTATTCATTTGACTTCCGCAATGAAGAGTTGTTGTCTTACTACATATCCTTCTTAAGGTTTGTCTTCAGATATTTTAGCTGATGATAGTTGATGGTTTTCCTTTTTCTAGATATTACTTCGCAACAACTTTTTGCTTAACATTCTTGTCTTGACTGTTACTTTTTTTTTTTTTTTTGGCATTTATTGTTGTTTGCGAAGAGCAATAAGTGGAAAGCTAAACAAGAATACAATTTCTCTGCTTGTGAAGACCGAAAATGTAAGTTTTTTCTGGATCTTTTTACTTCTTTTTGCATCATAATGTTCTTTTCACTTGATATCTCTTTAGCTGGTAAGTTTGTACTCAATAGACTGAAAATGTCTTCTCATTTGAATAAATCTGTTTCCTTTTGTACATTTAGGATGAAGTTGTTTCATTTCCACTGTATGCTGAGGCAATACGATTTGCTTTTCACGAGGAGAACATGGTCCGCACTGCAGTACGTGCTTTGACTCTTAATGTTTATCATGGTGGGTTGCTGTTATTCTACATGCATTCATTTGCCCATTTCTTCTCTTCTTTTTATCCTTCTTTATGGTTTGTTAGCAAGAACAATCTAATATTAATTTTTTTCTTGTCATTTTTCAGTTGGAGATGACGGTGTAAATAGATATGTAACCAGTGGCATTCATGCTGAATATTTTTCAAACTTGGTTGCATTTTTCCGGAAGCAATGCATCACTCTAAAAGAATTGGTTTCTGATGCTGTGAAGTAAGAATTTGAATTGCTTTTTCTGATTATAAACATGTGCAGAATATGCTTCTTTCTCCCTAAAATGTATCCTTTGATTACTGAGACAGAAACCCAGGGCCCGACTCAACCTCTACAATTCTTGCTTCTGTAGATGAAATTGAGGACAACCTCTACTACTTTAGTGATGTTGTTTCTGCTGGGATCCCAGATGTTGGAAGGCTAATAACTGACAACATTTTGCAGATTTTGATATTTCCATTAGTTCTTCCTTCTCTAAGGGTAGAACCTATTAGTGTATGTAACTCATGCTCTCACTCATGTTTATTTTTTATTTTTTCCATTTTATTTGTTCTTTCAATTTGAGAGAAAGAGTGTTAAATAAGTTGGAAGGAATGGTACTAACACTTATGTTGTCAATTATTCTAAAAACTTAAGTTGGTTGGAAATTTTGAATTTAAACATTTAGCTGATAATTTAATACTTACGTTGTCTGTTTAAATTGTCCTTAACATATGAAGATTGGCACGTGGGGGAGCTAGGAATATCAGATAATTATTAAGTTAATGTTCAAACTTAAGACCTTAAATCACCAATTATTTGAATAGTTGAAGGAGATAGAAATTAGTCAATTTAGTCAGTTGATTCATTTTTTGCTAGTTCTTTTTGTCACTTATCATTATTTAAGTGATATTATTTTCTTAAAATTGTTGATATAAAACTTTTATTCATTTTTCAGCAAACTATCTTCATTATGTAAATGTAATTTTTTCCTATCTTAATATTTGGTGGATTGTAACTCCAGGAAATACGAATGGGTGCAGTGACTGCTCTGTATTTACTTTGCTGCATCTTGCACATTGTCAAAATTAAAGATTTGGCAAATACTATTGCTGCTGCTCTGTTCTTTCCACGGGAGGCCTTCATACTGAATCCTGAAGCCAAAATCAATGGTCATATGTCTGGTCCTGGCTTGCATGATGGTCCTGGTTTTGTTCATGAAAGTCAACCTCCGGGAAATGAGATTCTAAATGAGGTTGAAGAGGGGCACTCAAGAGTTAATGAAATGTCTAGTTCTTCGAATAGTCTTCCAGAAGTTCCTAAAGCCGAAAATGATTCTACTAGTTCGCATATGGCTTTGAGGTATGATATTTATATTAACTTCTGTTAATATGGATTTCTTTCTTTTGCTGTTATATGGCGAATAGAATGGATATCTTGAATAGGAAGTTGCTTGGTTGAGTGATTCCTCAGTAATACTTTTCACAGTACATGAAAAGCATGGACATTATACTTCTGGAGCAAATTTTTGTGTCTAGCTGTTTGGTTCAGTATGCACGAAGTTTTAAGCTTATGTCTTTTTGTGCACATATGGTTTTTGAACTTTGTCCTTATTCTATGGCATTTGTTAATCTGGAACTGTCGGCCTAGATATCATTGCTGTGTTTGGGAAGATACAAAGTCGTATTCTCTTTTCACTCTGGTGTTTGTTTCCTTTTTTGGTTATAAATATATTTTTTTTCTTGTTGGTTGCTATTAATATTACAGAAGCAGAGAGAGCCAAAATATCATGGTACTTCTTCTTGCTAATCTTGTTCAGTTAAGTTGTTAATCAAGAAGCCAGGATCCAACTGGATGAGAGGCCCTTGTTAGGTATTGCTTAAATGGTGGGCCATTTAAGAACAGAGCCATTATTTCACTCCGGCGCTTGTGCTTGACCTGGGGGCTGAGTACAGTGGCATTGTCTGAAATGCTACATAGGCCTTTCCTAGCCCGCGTGCTTGGACAAACATCTTGCTTGCCTTTAAGCACAGTGTCTTTCGTTGCAACACACTAGCGATGTTAGCTCATTTCAACCAGCAAATACTAATTACTACCTTTTGGCTGTAATGCGGATAACTGAATCAGTTCCAATATCCATACTTTCTTAGTCGGTGCTAATTTAGAAAGATCCTGCTCAAATATCCTCCCTAGATCACTTGCTCAACTTATCTCAAAAAAATTTCTTACACTAAAGGCCCAGCAGACCTTGGTCTCCGCTACCCTATTACTTTTGCAATATGTAAAGGGTTAGACAATTTAGACAATGAATTAAGACTATTTTACTTCTAGATGTATTTGTAAATAATGGTTCTCTCTGAATCTTAACTTCTCTTCTCATACAAGAATATAGCTCCTGCTGAAGTTCTACAAAGTAATAGGCTGATACAGAGTCACCATTTGTACAATTCTTACCGTTACTGCCACCAGTGCACTTGTCGATGATGATGCCGGTTAAAGATACTATTTAGGACCCTACAGATACCCAGTAATAGAATTGTTTTCTATTGGTAACAGCAACTCTTAGTCTCTTGGGATTTCACGCTATGACCTTAATGATGTCCATTTGGTGCAAGGACCATTGCCATCGCAAGGTGGATCATTTTGATAATATTCAAGTTGAAAATTTAAAATGTTAGGTGAAGTAAAAGCAAGAGAGATGGTGGACTCCACCCATTTAAAAGGCCAAGGCAGATCACTTTATGATGGTTGCATAGGTGACAGTGTTGCTGCTGTACATTTTGTTCAGTATTGTTAAACTCGCCAGGAGAAAGCTCAGAAGGGGCAAAGATGGGGTGTTAATTCTTTGTTCTCCCGGGTAAATATCATAAAGGATTTTCCTAATTGAGCATTTGTTTGGACCACAAGCTGGACGTCTTCTTCATTATGCTCTTGGGTTTTGTAAAGGATCATATTGTGGTTACTCTTTGCATTAGAATTCCCCCAATCACATGTATTTAGTTCCCTGCTGAATGGTCACGAGAATGATACTCAGGTTGTGGATAAAAGGAGTGGGCCTTTCAATATGCTGACTTTGGAAAGACTTGAATCCTGAATATGAGTAATCCCTCCACATATTACTGCATGATAGAGCAGATTGAGGCGTAGTGAGAGGAGTCCAGGAACCCCTCCAGCGAATGGGGGAAAGCAGAGAATGAAATTGTTTCTATGGAAATCAGTTTGGTGGATGGCTGTTATTCTGAAAGTTCCTAGTGGATAGACCAGGCTCTCTCAACTTTGCAAAGACATCATAGATAGATTCACTCCCTCATGTCCTCTCTAATTCTTTTCCATACCATAAAGTATAAAGAGCAAGATAGTAATAGAGGGAAGCATGGAGTATATCTCAGATCTTCGATGAATATTGTTCAAGTTTGCTCGCATGAGTAAATTTAGAAAAAGCACTATTGAAGTTGTTCTGTTGGTTACATGATAAGAGGATTGTGAATAGAAATTAAATGTGAAAACATAATGTGGCAAGTTTAGAAGATGCCTTCTTACATGTTTGTTACTTATTATAATCCATGCAAATAACTAAACATAATATCTGCTTTAAAAGAGAAACGACGCTTATCTATGAGCTTGTGTTTCTCAAGTTGTTTGATAATTGAATTAACTTGCTGTTTACCCTACTAGGAACTGTTTTTTGTGTTCCCTGGTTTTGAATTTTCTTTCTGGGAAGGAGTAGACGGGTAGATTTTCTAAATTTTTGTTTATTTTTTTATTTTTTACTTTTTTGGTAATGTTGCTAATGTAGTGTTTTTGGTTTGATTCTCCTGTGCATATTATATTGAGTCTGCTAACTTAAAGCTGAAAGAGAAAATGAAATAAGGTGACAGAGTCCAGTGGATTCTATTTTCTGTCTTTATAATGTGCTTTCTGTCTTTAAATTCCATCTTTGGATAAGCAGTTTTATATTTGATTGAATTTTTTTAACTAAATTTATCACTTAAAAGCTTTCTTGTGGACTTCCAGAGAAATTTAGATATGAACGACCATGATATTGTTCCTTTTGTAGCCAAAATGAAACTTTTTAGATATGATACTTGTAATGTTGTCTTTCCTGGTGGCCGTAATGTGGAAAATGGTAATTATGCTTGGTAACAGCATAATATTGCAATTCTTTAATGTTTTTGAAATTGGGGAGTTACCATGGCCATTTTGTACAAGAGTTTGGCTTGGCCAATATTTGGGAGTCCATAGAAGATTTTTCACACACCTCCCCCACCTTCCCTTCCCCCCTGCCTGCTTTTTTAGGGCATGACCAGAATAGCACTTTAGTTTACTAGCTTTATCTCATCCATGCTGTAGCTTTTTAACTTATCATGATAGCTGTGACTTTGTGTAGGGAGACTTTGCTTTCTTACCTTATAAGTGGGGAGGATGTACTGGTAGTGGGTTGCTTCGGTCTGCTGGCTACCTTGTTGCAAACAAAAGGTTACATTAATGAAATACTTACTTTATCATTGCTTTCTTACTTTATCATTGCTTCCATTCCTGTTTACTTATTGGGCATGTACTTCCATAGAACTGGACGAGTCAGTGCTAGAGGGTCTTGGAATTCTTCCTCAACGAAGACAGCAAAAGAAACTCTTACTGGTATGAAACTTCTACTGAAAAAAATCTATCACTAGCATGTTTTAAAATTTCATATCTATTCCTTTAGGAATGTGTTCTATTGCTATAAAAAGAATGGTTTGTTCTTTTTCTCTGTGAGTTGAATGATGTTACTTTGGTTTATGCTGGAATGAATTTTCCCCCTTGTTTGCATGTGACGGAACCTAGAAATTTGATATCATTTTAAGTAAATGTTGATAGTACTCCACGAACACTCATACGATGAAGTGTTCTATGAATCAGTTTATGAACAACCTAGGCTGTTGTTTGCTAGCCAGAGGAAAAGAGAAAGGAAAGGATCAAAGGGGAGGGGGAGAGGGAGTTGGTGTTCAGATTGGGATCACAATTTCTTTTTGGATAGTAAGACTTGTTAATATTTGTTAAAGATACAGTACTTTATCCCAATCAATTCTTACTAATGAGTTGATAACTAGAAGAAATGAAAATGTTTGGAGTACTGCACTGGTGCTTGGAGCATTTTGGATAATGGGACATAATCAATATCTTCCTCTCTAAAAAGTAGCTTGTCTGGATTATTAGTTTCCTTCTAAGATTAAGGCCCTTGAGATTTGTTCTCATAAAAGGAGGAGATGGATAGTTTTCTCTGTTGAAAAGATGTGGAAGGTTAAGGCCCTGAAGATTTAAGGAGCTTGACTGGATTATCAGTTTCCTTCTAAAATGAAGACTTTTGAGGTTAAATCTCATTAAGGAGTTTGACAAGGAGATGGGTAGTGTGCTTTTTTGTTTTTCTTCTTTTACGCAGAAGACATGGAAAAGGTCCTGAGGATGGGAGCTTCCTTTGCGAGGAGGAACAAAATCATTATGAATTGTGCTGCATATCTGGCCATGGTAAACCAGTGGGTAATGTTTTGCTCCATTTCTGTATTGCTGAAAGGCCATGCTCTCTTGGCTTTCAAGGTTCTGGGGAACATTAGTTGTTCGCTGGGAATGGTTTGGCTGGCATGGAACTCGTGAAATGCAGACTGTAACCTTTTTAGTCTCCTCCCAATCTAGAAACTTTAAAGGTGTGGAGCTTTTATTGGCTAAGTTGCCATATGTTCTCTTGAGACGGGTTCATCAGAGGATTTGTGTGGAGAGGTGTTCTTCTGGGTACCTCTATTGGATTTTTCAGATGATATAGTCTATGGGATTTAGATGATTGTGGTACTAGGATTTTGATTTCTGGTGTATAGTTTGTACACATTCTGTGTGCTTGAATGATGCATCCTCTAGTTAAGTAATTTGTGACTTTTAATAAAATAGCTTGGTTGTGTTACGGTCTGTTTGGTCAATGGCCATGGATGTTATACTGTATAAAGTTGTGAAAACAGCTATTTGAGAAGGTACACATATAAACGTCATGGAGACTCAATAGTAGATGCAGACATGGTGCGATATTGTTTTTTGAACGCAAATTATATTCGTTTTCTTTCTATGTAATTGAGGCTGGCATAAGACTACCTTCTTTTATGGGAGTCTTAGTATATAAAAGCAAATAATATGTGTACATAGAACTTTGCTAAGAGAGGTAATCAATGCTTGTGGCCCTTCTATGTGGTGAATATGATCTATTTTGGGAAAGGACAAAGTTTAAAGAAATGACATTAAATGCTTTTCTCCTACTCCTATTCTCCTAAGATTGCCCTTAAATGTTTCTAAGCAGAAAAAGTAAATTAGCAAGGCTCACAATCAAGGTGCGGGAAAGATAATGCAGGAAAGTGAACAGAAATAAGCTTTTTGACTTATGCCAACAGAATATTTCACTGTTTGTAGGTATCGTAAATGAGTCAAAACAATTTGGGGCTGGATATTTTATCTAAAATAAGTAACAATTAAAATTTTAAGAGAGCATTATGTAAGCTTCAGATTGAAAGTGTGAAGGGATGAAGTGCCTTTATCTGTTGAAATTCATGTTGTG
Organism: Casuarina cunninghamiana; assembly: GCA_028551485.1. Classification (NCBI taxonomy): domain Eukaryota; kingdom Viridiplantae; phylum Streptophyta; class Magnoliopsida; order Fagales; family Casuarinaceae; genus Casuarina; species Casuarina cunninghamiana. The sequence continues at coordinate 26,790,805 of CM052366.1, read as the reverse complement.
TGGAATGTAATGATCATACAGATTTGTATGGCTAAAATTTAACCTTAAGTCCAATCTGCCGAGGTTTTGCATAAATCAGTGTTTGTGGTAGGCATTAAATATTGTTAAAAGGTTTCATCTGCTGGAATTGATTTCTAATTTAACATCTTTTGAGAAGCAATTCAAAAGTTTTCTCTGTTGAAAATAACTACCAGTTATAAACAACAGCCTTTTAAGAAGTTAAATGAAAAGGATTAAATGCTAAATGGAGAGAGTGAGGATTGTTTTACTTGTCTCAAATGGGAAGTGTCTCTTCAAACAGCAACAAATGGAAGCCAGTCAGTTGAACTGAAACTGCAGTTTTGATATAATCCCCCAAATCTTCCTTGGAGATTCACTCTTAACGATCATGATTTGCTTTCTCTCTTCCGTAATCTCTACCATCTAAATTTCCTTCTCTGAAGCATTCTATACTTCATCTGCTTTGCCGCAATTATGTATCACTTAGGTCCAGGAAACTTTATTTAAGTTCTTGGCAATCATACTACCAACAGGGCATTTAGGGTGTAGTTTGTTTCTTCAAAACATCATCAAGAAGCTTATCTTATGCTATTTTTATGGGAGTGGTGGGAGCAAATTATATCTTTAGGGAATCAGAAAAATAATATGCCTTTAGCCTTCTTGTTCAAACTAAGACCATCATTTGGCATATCTTGAAAGGACAACGTAGAGGGTTTCTTTCTGATCTGTCGGAGTTAGAGATTATCCTGAGATACTTTTTGGTAGGAAAGAAAAATTAATTAATTGTTCTTCCAAATATTAGTTAGAGATCTGTTGCATGTGTTTATGGGGCCAATAAGTTGCTGTATTGGTTGGTGCTAGATGCTTGGAATTCAAGACTGCTATTGTGCCTCCCTAATTGTCTTTAGAGTTCTTTTGCCTGCATTAATGGACCAATAGTTGCAAGTGGAGAACACCTTTTCTGTGGAAGTGATTTCTTTGCTTGTAAACATTTCAGCTCCTCGTGATTCTTCAATTTATGAATCAGTTTGATAATACGGACAAGCAGTTGAGATCTTTGTCTCAATCATTATTTGAGGCAGCCTCTGTAGCTGTTGACGGGCAATACTTTAGGACAAGTTGTATGTTAAGATCTGCCTACTTGCGTCCATATTGAAACTCTTTCTCTGTTTAATCAGGGAAAATTGCCAAGTTATCTCCCATTTTATCTTGGGAGGCTTCTTGCTTCAATAAAAGAAACTTTGGTCAAAGGACCACAATAACTGAATATCTGTCGATTTTGGTGCTAATGTCATATTTAAAAAATAAACTGGCTGACGTCCCTGGGTTGCACTGGTTCTGTAAGTGTTGATGTGTTGGCTCTTTTTAGAACAGATCTTTTTTCATAATTGCCAAAATTGGTGCTTATGCACTTTTAGTTTAAGATTCCTGTTTGGTAGAGAGAATGAGAAAGTGGGAAGATGCAGAAGGATAGAAAAATAAGAGGAGAGATTATTAGTCTGTCGTAGGTGTTTGCATAAAAGATGGAAAGATGAACTACAGGGAATGAATATTATTGTTTCTTGTTTGGTGGGGAAGGATTCAAGGAAAAACAATATAGATTAGACTTATTACACGAGAAAAATTCATCTTTTCCGCCCATTTAGTACTATAGTTTATATCCTATATGGTAACTCAAAATTTGAATATTGAATTTTGGTCAAAGCTATGTTATCATTTCTTTGAACTAATTGATATCTTTTTTTGCGCTAAATGATTCTGTTTTATTTGGATATGTTTACATATATGTTCAGATGATTCTCTCAGGCACTTGTATACTTATTTTGCAATCGGGAAAAATAATGGTAAAACAAATGAATGGAAATTATTAGTTGATGGGAAAAGGTAATATTTTTCTTGTATTCCTCTTTCTTCATCTGGTTTTTGCCTTTATTTTGGCAAATCAAGATAAGTGGGCCTGGATGGGGTACTTTCATTAACCCAATTCCTTCCTAATTTCTACACTACAAGCAATGGAAACCTGGGTCCTTCCCTTTCCATACTCCCATTTTCTTCCTAGTGAATCACTCATTGACAAATGGACAACACCCAAAATCACTTTGAATCATGAAAAAAATGTTGCAAAACTACTAAGACTTGATAACAATCAGAGTGGATTCAAAACTTTCAACTTTCCATTCTCATTGTTACAGCATTAATGAAATGATCAAATTCCTATTATTTTAATACTAATTGATGATTAAATTCATCAATTTCTTTTTTTAATCAATTTCAGCTTTTGAAACAATAGTTAGTTTACATGGCATTAAAGTCAATGATGGTTATGGTATAGTAGATGATATGTTCCTTTTCTAAATGGAGTACGGGTGGTTCACATACATGGATAGTCATCCTTTCAACAATTGAAGTGGGGAGGAAGGTGTACTACATAGAACACATGAAAGTCATCCTAGGGACAGCTCATAAAATTAATAAAGCTTTTGTATGGTGCAAGTGTGCAGATGTGGTGATTTTATATGATTGCAGAGTTCAAAATTTGATTCCATAGTTTAACTGTGATTTATGTTGAATAATTCATACGTTTGATCCATTTGTGCTAGATATTTGCAAATATACTTAACATATTTAGACAATTTATTTAGAATCTAGATATGACTTGACGCAACCTTATTGTATGTGTTTCTAGCTTTTGGTCAGCATGGGATATATGAGAATCTGGAAATTATTTTGAAAATAGAGCAGGTTAGCGGGTTAGGAATTGTGCTCAATATGTAGCAGTAAATGCAGCTGTTATTTAATAGTCTTTTTTAACTGCTGGAGGTCATTTGTCCTCTATGTAGGTTGTCCTCTCCTTTCCTTTAAACCCCTTTCCTCTGAGGTAGATGTGGTTAAATTTCAGGTCCCCTATCTGATGACTAGAAGCTTTACCCGTTGAGCTGACAGCTATAAATTGTTTGTCATTAGTTTGTTGCTAACAGTCTTTTTAGCTCTTCTTGTTAAGAGAGAGTTCCCTTTTTAAAAATTGATTATGTGCTCATATAAAATTTGGCAACAATTCTAAAACTTCCTCCTTATTCATTCACTTTTGCAGTCTAAAATTTTCTCGGAGGATTACTGTGATGCTTGCCTGTCAGTTGTTTGTATACTGTCACTTAGAACTTTGTATATTGCTGTCCAGAAATTTGGGTCATGCATGGGTCAATAATGCTATGAATTGTTCTTATTGATTTCCACTTATGTCTGTGTTCTTGTTCTTGTATTCTAAGTTTCTTCCCTTATGTTTTTTGTGTAAAATTTTTCCCATAGCTTGTTATTTGTCATCTGTCACTGGTTCATAATAACTAGAAGGTGCCAACTAGAAGATGGCGATAATGTGATTCTCATCATCCCTTTTTATCAGATAAATACTGTATTTTTTCTTCTTTATAAACCGTAGAGAGAGATTTTGCCATGGTAGTTTTTGGGTTAATTGAAATAGCATCCTTTGTCTATTCTGCAGCAAGCTCTGGTTGGTGAGGGCTCGGGTGAAGAGCAGCTCTTTTCTCCAGATAACTGCTCAATGAGAGATGATGTTGCTAGTGAGCTTGATGGTTACCTAAAACAGCTTAAGGTAATGATGTGATTTCCCTCGCATTCTCTTCCTCTTCAACTACCCTTTAAAGCCCTTTCCACATTCGTGACTACTAAGTCTAAGAATAGAAGGGTATTTTGCTTTAGATAAGCTGTATAAAGACAGCTGAAGTTATGTCATGAAGTAACCTCGAATTTCTTGCCTGTATGGATATTTTGAATTTAATGTCTTCAGGGGAAATGGAAGTTTTTTAGCTCTGATGATAATTTGAGAAGCTTTATCTGCTTTCCTACTCTCTCAATCCCAACCCCCCTGTCTCTTGCCACTTGTCAGAGTATCATATCTTGGCAAAAGCAATAATAACTTCCTCTCTTGCTAGCTTGCGAGATGAGATTCAAATGGAAGCATGCATTCTAAAGTCTACGAGTCTATGTGATTTGAGCTATGCCTGTTATATTGATAGTTTTGGGTCTTTGTGCATAAACGTAGTAGATTATTTTGTGGCTCGTGGTTAGGCAAAACTTATGGAATCTAATTAAAGATTTTGGTTCTCATTTTTTTCATTGTGTTCTGTCCCTGTGGTGGAGATTTTAGTTTGTTTCAATAGTCTTGACAAGTTGGTGAAGGTTTTTTCCTCTCCTTTTATGTCTAACAGGAGCAGTATGGAGTGTTGTATTCTTCTTCAGGAGTGCGTGGAAACTCTTGTGTACATAGACATCAGGTACTTTATGTGTCGAGTACTATCTTGGATAATCTTTTTATTGCTTTTAGTTATGTTAAAAATCAATAGATTCTAGTTTTCACGCTATAAGATATGCATAATGTGTTTCACTTTTGGTTTGCTCTTGGTGTTTTACTTTTTGATTAGCTTTTGTGTGAAGTGCTCAATGAATTTGTTGCTTGAACTAATAAATTGTGTAACTTCCTTTATATGCATGTAGAAAGCCATGGTTTCCAGATGAGGTTTTTGATGAGTGTCCTTTCATGCAAAGTGAAAAATCCTCCTGTGCCTTTTTTAATTTTATCTTTTTTTTTTTTTTTTTGCTTTGTTTTTGTTTTGGTTCTCATGAGTCCCTAAAGGGTGCACGTTGTGAGAGCTATATGCTTGAGGCTTGTATCTGTGCCTTGCCACAATTGCCTGCTCAATAAGAGCGAGAATGGAGATAAGAGAAGCAGAGAAAGTTTGATCAGATAAGCTATGTTTGACCAAAAAACTTTTTTCCTCTTGGGGTGCTTTTGGTGAGAGATCTTGGGAAAATAACCTCTAAATTCTTGACAAGCTTGGGACTCGTTTATTTTTTGCCCACTCATCTAGTTGTCTCACCAATAAGTTAGTAATATTTTTTGGAGTAAATAATTGCTTTACAAAGTTATGTGACCTGCCTCTTATGATTTCATGCTTTATTGACATTGAGATCCCAGTTTTCCGACATTTGAAATGAAGACCTCAGATAGACTACTCTTCCAATTATTGATGTTTCATGTGGGCCTAACTCTATCTGATATGCCATGGAGCTAATTAGAAAAGGAAGATAAAAAACCCCTTGACAAAGGGAAGGCACTGAAATGAGGGGAGAAAAAGATGGGAATTTTTGTCTAAAGAAGTGCTTTGAGAAAGTTTAGGTGCATTTGTAGTTGGAGATCAAAGATTTCCGGTTCTTCTTCTTCTTCTTTATTTATTTATTTATTTTATTTTACGCTCACACATGGAGAGGGGGGGGTTTCGAACCTCTAACTTGGTGGACTTGCTGGTCAGAGGATCCTTGACTTTTTGCCATTAAGCCAAGTGAGACACCCCCAATTTCTGGTTCTGTTGTGCAGTGATGCTTTTGTTTTTAATGGAATTTTCGCTGATTATTGGGAGCGGTTTGTATTTTCTGTGTTTGGGTTGTAAGATTATAGGTTTTATCATATAGCCGACACTTTTATTCTCATTCATTGCAAAGTTTGTCCTGGATTGCTCTCACATCAAGTTTGTTTATGCTGTTTCTCAATGAAACATTGAGTTCGTAGTTGGTCAACCGTTTTTGGCCTTAGTTTTTGTAACCTTAGTACATAATCTGATTTTAAAAGTTACATCTTAATGTTTGCTAATCAGCCTAGGGGCAGTCATAGAGGGAAGACTTAAGTTGTAGAGTGAGGGCATGGGAATGGAGGAGACCACCCCATGCTTCCCCATTGCTTTCCATAGCTTTCACGTTGGGTGGGTGCCATATCGGCCCCCTGTATGGAGTGCTATTAAAGTTTTTTTTGTCAAAAGAAGTTCCTTCTATGATATGGATGCTGTGTGCTTGGTTCTGATATTTTATGTTTGAGAATTGGTTTAGATGCAATTTGTCCAAGTTAATAGATTCTGAAATTGTGTCAGTTTGGTGCTTGGATTATGTTTTTCTAAAGGAATATCTATTTTAGGTGATCAATGCACTGGTCAACCTATTTTGCCGTTCAAATATATCTGCAGAGACATTGTGGGATGGTGGTTGGCTTTTGCGGCAGTTGCTCCCATATGGTGAGGCCGAATTTAACAGCAATCATCTTAAATTGCTGAAAGTAAGTAAAAACTCATGATCATAACATCGGTTGTTTCGAATGTCATGGAATTTATTTGCATTCTGGCTTTGTCAAAATAATTTAGTGGTTTCTGATATCATGTTGGTGCTAATTGATAGCTGTCATATTAAATTTCACCGCAAGTGATCTAGGTTTGGGTATATCCGACTTGGTGACTTCATTTGTTAGATATATGGATCCTTGACCAGGTTTTATTTGGTAATATTGTTATTTGCAGCTTTATTCATTTGAATGGAGGGCACCTAGAGTAATATTATAACATACTAGGACTCCAGATCCATCTAGGGACCTTCAATTATTTTGAATTCTAGTAATGGTAGAGATCAAATCGTATTGAGGTAGGTGCTTTTCTTGTGATGAAGATTTTGTGCCATTCCTTGCAAAATGCTCTTGCAAATATTTTGATGCAATGGGTGTGGTTAAGTGCTAAGAGTGCAAACTCTTTTGGCTGAGGGTAGAAATGCAAATGGGGTTAAATTGCTTTGTACTGCTGTGGTTCAGGCTTTTGTGCATATCGTTCCTTAACTTGGACACTAATTGGTTGGGGAATTTTCTGTTGTGTGCTGGTGGTATTCCCTTGGCAAGGCCTCTGCTCTCTGTATCCTTCATTTCAGTTCAGATGGCACAGTGGAGGAACCTGTACTTCTTGTTAATCAAACTTTAAGATTTCCTTAGACTAGTTCAGTGAATTTGTGGTACCAAATGAGCTTAATCCCAAGAAAAAAGGCCCCAAAGATTAGGCTGATTTTTTCATTAGAATGGGGAACCCAGAACTTTTGGTTAGGACTGAAATATGGAATTTGAAAATCAAGTCATTACATCAGAAAAGTACAAAGCGGGCAAGGAAATTAAGATCATAGGCTCCTATGGGAATTGGATGGAGAGTGTGTGTAGTTTAAAAAAAATCATTTGTTGTGTGTCAAACTTGCCAATAAAAGGGGGACAAATATATGACTATTGGCAACTGCATATCTTATGGCTTATTAACTTTAAGAAACTTATGAAAATCATAACACTTAGAATTTATAAAAAAAAAAAGAATAATTTTTTATGATGTAGACAATAATATGAGATCCAGGATCAGCCAGTGAAGTTTGTATTTTCTATAAATTCTGGTTTTGTTTGCCAATTAAAATTTGTATGCTCAACTTTCCTGTTGGCAAGTAAAATTCTGTTCACGCCTCACAACTCCTTCTGTGCCTCGCTCTCCTCTTCTTCCTATTTTGATCCACTGGTAGGATCTATTAGTGAGATCCCCGCAAGAACAGAGTTAAAAGTTCAATAGGGAGGTCTTACTCTTTTTCAGGGCAACTTAGTTGACCCCCTCATTATTTAACTAAAGATGACACCTTAAAGAAGAATGTATTAAGGAACAGTTTCTATGGTCTAGAAACTTGCTGGAGAAAAAAAAATCACTCTGGCGGCTTCAATAAATTGCATTCTCAATGGAGCATATTTGTGACCAAGCTACAAGATTTATGGGGAATCTCTGAGTTTCCAACAAGTGTAAACTGTCTCTTGGAAACTGAGTTACTTGCAGATTTGTATTAGATGGTTATCATTGTCATGTATAATTTGTTCTAAATTACGGCATAGAATATAGAGAAAGTGCTCTGGCATTGGTCACTGTTCTAAAGACATGGAGTGTTGTATGGGGCTCTTCTAGGACAATCTACATCTTAAATCTAAGCTGTTCAAGGGCTTTTGCTTTGGCTTTTCTTCTATTTGCCTTTTCTGCCCTTTCCTATTTAGGATTCAATTAGAAAGTTTCATGCCTTTCAAGGGTTAGTAATTTTCTTTATTTTAATACTGGGTGTTCTTTTTGTGTTTTTGGCTTTTCTTATTTCTACTTTTAGGGTCTTGTAGTATCTGACTTTGCAGCCAATGTAGTGGCCTATATTTTCCTTAAGTTATTATCAAAGTTGTTATCTGTTTTCAATAGATGTGAGTTTCTTCTTTGTTTTTCTTGTGTTATTCAATATATGTGTTCTGTTTTTCTTCTATTCCTTCCTTTTTTGCCAAATTCAGTATGAAACTAGATCTAGGCCTTGAAAATAACAAAATGACATAAAATGGGCCTGTTGCTTTTGCATTGTATTCATAGATTGTCTGTTTCACTTTCCAATTTTTTTTACCATGTTTACAGAAGAAAATGACAAATAATTTACTTCTATTGTTTTTCTTACACTCCGCATCAGGATTCATACAAGAATTGTACTCGTGCTCTTCAAGAAGAAATTAGAGGAGTCTGGTCTGATCTACTCATAACTGTCCTTTGTGATGAGTGGAAGAAATGCAAAAGAGGTATTTGCCGTTAAGTTCAGTGTTATATCTGTTGATTTTGCTTATTAAATGTTTTTGATGGTGTTGGCGCTATGGCATTTTCTACTTGTAGCAATTGAGGCTTCGACTCCTCGGAGAGAGCCCAAGTGCATTCTCTTGCCACCACTGAAGTCCTCTGATGGTAAGAATGGAAGCAATTTATAGATGGGTTAATTTGTGATTAATGCTTTTAGTGAACAGTATTGTTTCTTTATTGGATTGTGCTTCCTTCTTTGAGTTAATGTAACTGTTTATTTCAGATGTTATTCCAGCTGAATCATCATTCACTGCTGGTGAAAAAATGTACGAGTCAGTAAAGGTCTGTGTTTGTACTTTTTAAGACCCATCTCTTCCAATTGAGGCTCTGAAATTTTAGATTGATTTAGTAGAACATCATTTTTCTCTGGATTTCTAGTTCTCCATCTCTGATTTTTCTTGGAAGAAGTAGAATTTTACTTTTTACGTGAGCAAGATAGATATATGTAAATTATGCATTTATCTTTGGTAACAATTTATGTTTATTTCGATTTCATTCTTTCTGTTGCTAATGTCTTTCACGTATAGGTATTTTTACTCCTTCATCAACTTCAAAGATTCACCCTTGGTAGAGTTTTCCCTGACCAACCTCCTATGTGTCCACCTGCCAGTTCTCCTGAAAGTTTCCGTGCCAGAATGGCTGGTATAGATGCTTCAGGTCCAAAGCCTGGCATTGAATTAAAACTTGGTCAGTTTTCTATCCTGGACTCATTAATATACTACTAGATGATATGTTATACGTGGGTGGATTTCTACGATGGTGGTATATCAAGATTTATAGGCTTGCGGAATTTTGTGAAATGGTGAGCTTTACAGAAATGGTAACAGTAAAATGATTCCGCTTTTAGAATACCGTTTCTTTTCTTTGGGTGCCAATACACAATTCTGTTTGATGCTTATAATGGTTTACATAGAGTTTTACTTCATTCATTTAAGGAAATCTTGGAGATTTTAATGCTTGAGATTTTAAATCGATTCCATAGAAGTGCAAAGGTTGAGGTTCCAGAGTGATGCCAAATAGAATTTTCCTGTACAATGACTGATCCTTTCATTTCTGCATACCTTGGTCTTCAACGTGCAGATGATTGTTTCTATACTAGTTGGTTGAGGTCATAAATCAAGTACTCTGTGGTTCATCTTCTGGTCTTTGCCTTGCAGTTGATGGTGTGCCTTGTAGAATTGCGTTTGAAAGGGGTAAAGAGCGTCATTTTCACTTTCTAGCTATCTCCATGGGAGCATCTGGTTGGCTTGTTCTTGCGGAGGAGTTACCCCTGAAGCGGCATTTTGGTGTTGTTCGTGTTTCTGCACCTTTGGCAGGCTCAAATGTATGTTTAATTTATATGTTTCTCATATTTTATATTTGATTTAGGTGGCTGGGTTTCCATGCAGCTTCTTCATATTGGATTCTTGATGCATCCATAAATTTGATTTTTGTCAGAGATGATATAACATGTAAATGCCTAATTATGTTTTCTGGTTTCAGCCCAAAATTGATGATAAGCATTCAAGATGGTTACACCTGCGGATCCGACCATCAACTTTACCCTTTCTAGACCCTCTTAAATCAGGTGCCCACGGGAAAGGGAAGACAAAAGCCTTGGTTGATGGAAGATGGACGCTAGCATTCAGGGACGATGAATCTTGCAAGTCTGCTTTGTCTATGGTTCTTGAGGAGACTAAGCTGCAAAGTAATGAGGTGGAGAGAAGGTTGAAACCTTTATTTGACTTTGAAAAAGGTGTAGAATCTTCAGACTGTTCTATTCGGCCTCCTGAGGATTCCTCTCCATCTTCAACACCTTCCGGTCCTTCTTAAACCCCTCTGCTTTTCCAGTTTTCACTCAAAGTTTGCTTTACTCATGTGGTGGCAGTATATTATGTTTGGTCACCATCCTTGTGCATATAATCAGGTAACCTTAGATATACCCGGAAGTGTAGATTAGCACCTGAAATTTAGCCCCATTCTTTGTATACTAGCTCGTCTTACCCTGATTTGTATGTTTATCGGCCTTTTCCTTTTCATTCTTTGGCAGCTCTAACCCTAGGCTTTTCCTTCTTTCTTCCTTTTTTTTGTGTAAGCTGTGTAAAAATATTGTATATTTGAGGCAATACCAGAGTACAAAGGCTTTTTGCATTGTTTTCTTTTCAGAAATGGTTGCTACGAGTTAACAGTGGTTTGACTGGGGGGCGGACGCTGGTATGGTATGTACTGATAATAAACGGGCTTAGTATTTATATGGGCGGACTCGATGATATTCCAAAATTTTGAGAAAAAAAAAAAAAAAGGAAGAAGCTAAAGTTGATGTGAGAGAGAGTTCAATTAAAAGGAGGCTTATCATTAAGGAAACATCAACCGCCAGAGTGTTGATAAAATAAATAAGCGTGCCTAAAAGTTGGACCCCGTGGTGTTATTATTAAAGAAACTAAAAGAGTTATCTAAGTTTCAGTCATTTGCTTCCTTAAAATTCTCACAAGTGAAAATTGGAAAAATGTTTAAATTGGTGTAGGTCGAAATGCAAGAGATAGAATAGATGTAACCATAACTGAAATTTAATTGATGAAGGCTCCTTAGAGAGCATCGGTGATAACCCAACGTGAAATTGGTCATTTGGAAAACGATTATAGATTAAGCAGCAAGCGTATTTGATTGGGACCAGAGAAGGGAAAAGGGAGTGTGAAGAAAATTTGTTTACGCTTGTGACAGAACAATGGTATTGGGCCAGCTACGTGATACCAAGAGGGGTTTCTTGGTACCTGTACTATCGTCAATTTAAAAGTAAATAAGTGAATACTGCAATTGTGGGAGGTAAAAGGGTAAGGCGTCGTTTTAAGTAGCGGATGTGGCCGCCAAATCACCACCTCTCCTAGTTGAAAGCCATCAATATTGAGATCAAATTTGTCAGGATTGTGGAATTTGGCGAAAATTTATACAAGATGCAATTTTTGGTTTATGTTATCCGACAACAATAAAAAGTGAAAAAAGTGAGTTGAAAGGAAGGAATGGAAGTTGGAATTGAAGCAAACTGAGCAGAACGAAACATGATGCTTATTAATAGGCCAGAGAACAAGAAGATATTGATGGGTGAAGTGGATATTACAAGGCTAAAGAGAAGTTGAAGGTGACTTCAATCTTCAATCACTAAATCATATTTGAAGGTGATAAAAATTTATCTATGGCTTAAAATGAGCCTCCAAGGCTTGGTTTGCTTCGTTCACGACTTATGTAGCTTGATTCCTTAATACTCAAAAGTCAACATCTCTTATTTGTGTTTATTAAGATATTAATAGGTACAATATTCAACTTAAAAGTTTGATTCAGGAATTAATAGAACCTATTATCTTATAAACATGATTCTTAATATATTCCTTAGAGTATGAGATTCATTTTGCCCATAATTCAAACTCTTACAAATGTTTGTGCTCATTTAGGGGACTCTTATTGATGAGTTACTTCATCTACCCGGTGCGGACTTTGCTGTTAAGGATCTTGGATCGTGACGGTTCTTTCTCGGCGTATAAGTCAGTCCTACAAATGGATTATTCCTTTCTCAAATGGTAGAAGCTAAAACAATTATATCCCTTCCCCGACAACACCCTTTATCACAGCACAACTGGTGCAATCCAATACCTTTTGTTGGCTCTCAGGAATTTCTCTCTCTTTCAATTCATGCATCTCACTGCAATCAGCCATTGGTGAGCTGACGAAGGCATATTAAGGTATCTTACACACACAATTGCACCAATCTCTTGTTTAACAAGTCCGCCTCACCCCATTGGCAAACACTTTTTTTGAAGAAGACTTGGTTGGTTGTCCCGCTGAGTGGTGCTCTATGGTCGGCCATCGCATCTTCCTACTGGGTCCAACATAATTTCGTGGAGCCTTAGGAAACACGCCATAATTGCTCACTATTGAAGAAAATGGACAGAAAGCAAGTAATCGGAACAGTAGCTGTGGAAGATTTGCCGTCAGGTTGCTGTATATTTCTATCTTTCTGTTACAATCTGTATGTCTGTACAAGACCTGTATATCAACGCATAAAGAAAGCTAAATGGGCCCGTCAGTTATCCAACGGGCCATACTAACTGTCTGAATAAAGAAAGAAGTCCACAACACATTTCAACACTCCCCCTCAAGCTAAAGATTTGTATAAGTCAAATACTCCAAGCTTGGACAATAGGTAATGATGTTGTGGACTACATAATGCCTTAGTAAATACATCTGCGGGTTGTTCCCGCGTATTAACACTCACTCTAGCACCGGAGATGATTCCGATGGAATAAATGGTGGATTGTGCGACTGTGTAGCGTCCGGAGCTGGAGTAGCATGATCCGAGGGCGGGTCATGAGTAGGATTTATATCCTTACTCGAAGCAAAAGGAAACTCATATTCATAAAAAACAACATCACGACTTATCAGAAATTTTCCAGTACTTGGATCATAAACTTTATATCCTTTCTGAAGTGAAGGGTAACCAAAAAATATGCATGAAATGGCCCTAGGAGAGAATTTGTCTTTGGGTCGCAAGTCTGATGCATAGCATCTGCACCCAAAAACTCTCAAATGGTCCAATGAAGGAGGTTTTCCACGCAAAATCTCAATCGGAGATTTGTTCCCAAGTCCCGGACTAGGTAGTCGATTGATGATATGAGTAGCAGTCAATATGCATTCCCCCTAAAAACGTGCAGGGATATGTGCCTGAAACATCAATGCTCGGGCAACATCTAATAGATGGCGATGCTTGCGTTCCACTACCCCATTCTGTTGAGGGGTGTAAACACAAGAGCTCTCGTGATATATCCCACGGGAGGCCAAGAAAGATGAGCATGCAGCGGAAAAAAATTCTGTGCCATTATCTGTGCGAATGCGCTTGATAAAGGCACGATGTTGGTTTTGAACCATATAAATAAAGGATTGAATAGTAGGAAAGACTTGATCCTTAAAACGCAAAAGAAATGTCCAAGTCGCTCGTGAAAAATCATCAACAATAGTCAAAAAATATCGCGACTTGTCATGATTGGGCTCCCGATGGGGTCCCCACAAGTCCATATGAACAAGGTCAAAAATAGCATTGCTAAAATTTTGACGTTGTGGAAAAACAGATCGAGTCTGTTTTGCCAAAGGACAAATAGAACAAGAAAACAAATCAGGACATTCTATGTGCTTCCCATGTGCAAAATAACATTTTTGGGAGCTATGTCCCAAACGTCTATGCCATAAAATATAACTGGAAATATCATTGTTATTACACTGATTGTTCACATTCACATAAGACAAAAGAGAATGGACACTGTTCAAATAACGTGTAATACAATGAGATAATTCAAACAAAGTAGGTTGCAAAAAATAGAGCCCTCGGATTGCTCTACCCAGTCCGATCACCTGCCCAGTCGTACGGTCCTGGAAAAAACAAAAATCATCGAAGAATACCACAATGCAATTGCAATCAGAAGTGATTTTCTTGACTGAAAGCAAATTAAATTTCAAACGAGGAATAAAAAGGACACGGTTCAAGTGTATTGTCTTTGTGGGTTGAGCATGTCCAATGTGGGTGGCATAAACATAAGTGTTATCAGGCAATTTTATAGGCATGGATTGTGGTGAGAATGGATAGTGAGAATATAAGGAATTTAAATCACACGTAATATGGTCACTTGCACCTGAATCGATAATCCACGGACAATTAAAGGTTGATGAGGGCATCGTACCTTCAAAGTTTCCCAATAATTGGGAGGGCAGATTCTGTCGTAGCTGATTTAAATTGAAGGAAGGAAGTGGCGGACCTGCAGAACACATAGAGCCCGCAAAGGAAGTCCCTGCTTGATTCTGGGAGGCTGCTGCTTGATCCAGTCCAGGGACATGAGGCCCTTGGCCTTGCAGCCCGTAAGAAGGCAGCCCGTGAGAAGGGCTGCTTATAAGTGGGACTGGCCCGGGCCCTCCTGGATAAAACATATAATGGCCCGGGTAAGTGGACCCTTGCTGTGGAAGCCCGTAAATCGGCCCCAGTTGGTGTGGGCCACCAAAACTAGTGATGTTTTGTGCCCCATGAGACAGTTGTCCAGTACTCTGTTGTCCAACGGAGCCTGCAAGAGAGATCACGTCAGACCCAGCAACACTGTCGGCCTGGAAGGCCTGACCTCCGGCAGCTTTCTTCCCCCTCCCTCTCGGCGTCCACCCAGGAGGGTAACCGACCAATTGATAACATTGGTCCTTAGAGTGGCCAGATTTGTGACAATGGGAACACACCGTCCTCCCTTTGGAATCCAGTTTCGGCTTTGCACCGGAAGCCCCAGAGTTTGCCGGAGAAGTCACGGCCAGAGCGATTCCTTGCTCTCCAGCACTAAGTTCTTCCTTTCTGGCCTGATGTTCATCTTCTTTGGCCAGGTTAAAGACAGCATCCACGGATGGGAGTGGGTCTTTGGACAGCACATTAGTTCTGAAGTTGCGAAATTTATCCGGCAACCCCAAGAGAAAATCAATTGTTCTGTGCTTCTCTACTTTCGCATCGGCCCTTTCGTTAACCCGACAAGAGCAATTGCCACAATGGCACCGAATCGGAGGATTCACGGTTTCCATTTCCAACCAAAGATTACTGAGGTGCATGTAATATTCGGATACCGTGGGAGCATCCATGTTGTTTGCAAACTGCTTCTGTCGTACACGGTAGAGCTGAGTTCCGGTTAGAGTGCCAAATCTTGTTTTGAAAATTTCCCAAATGAGCTTCAAATCCTTCTTCCGGGTTACAAAAAGCATTAACTCATGTGATACAGATTTTTGAAACCAGCTTTGGACCGCATAACAGCAGAGGTCCCAAGCTTGCTGTTTTTCTGCATCGGATTTGGGGCGAGGGAAAGAACCATCAACGAATCCCCACTTATTTTTAGCCATAAGTTGGTTTTCCATTTGGTTACTCCAGAGCTCATAGTTGCTCTCATCCTTCAACACCTCAGTGACGAGGGCAGCTCCAGGGATGTCTGTTGCTGAGAGAAAGTAGGGGTCACGGTAGGGGTTGATGTGTTGTGGAGTGGAAGAAGAACTAGGATTCTGTAGACGGTGTGGTGTTTCGGCCATGGGGACAGGTTAAGTAAAAGATAACAAAGTGGAGGATAAAAGGGGTAAAAGGACACGGAATGATGTGAGATGGCAGCTGGTCCGTATATGTCCAGAAAAAAACAAGGCAAAAGGAGTGACACGTAGAAGTGCACAAAAATATCAACTGACAATGGAGATGCAAAAGACGAAAAAGGGCTTTTAAGATCACAAGATACGAGTTACCTCTGATAGCAGAAGCTCATTTTCGACCTTGCCCAGGAAAGCGATGAAGAACACTATCATTCGACCTTCTCGGATACCATATTGAAGAAAATGGACAGAAAGCAAGTAATCGGAACAGTAGCTGTGGAAGATTTGCCGTCAGGCTGCTGTATATTTCTATCTTTCTGTTACAATCTGTATGTCTGTACAAGACCTGTATATCAACGCATAAAGAAAGCTAAATGGGCCCGTCAGTTATCCAACGGGCCATACTAACTGTCTGAATAAAGAAAGAAGTCCACAACACATTTCAACACTCCCCCTCAAGCTGAAGATTTGTATAAGTCAAATACTCCAAGCTTGGACAATAGGTAATGATGTTGTGGACTACATAATGCCTTAGTAAATACATCTGCGGGTTGTTCCCGCGTATTAACACTCACTCTAGCACCGAGTCAGAAGCATACATCTCTTGCGAATGCCCTTCAGGAGCTAATGTAACTCCAATTTTTCCAAACAATGTTGGTGTTTCTGTCCTCAATCCACCAAAACCATTTCCTATGCACGCTCTAGCTCTCAAGCTTCAAGCTCGCGTTGGACCTTCCCTTGTTCAGCTTCCGTTGGTCTTGACCCATTCAACTCAAGCACCTTCGATTTCATTGCCGATCCCTTTTGACGGTCCATACAACTGAAGCATGTAACTCAGTTTGTTTCTAAGTAACGAACTTGGGCTTCGTCGAATTATCTGGACCAGAAAAGTTTCTTAGTCTGTTTCCCAAAAAGTCTTAAGCCCGTGGCCTTTTTTCCCCCCGGACTTCTCTTAATGTGAGAAAGGAAGTTTACGACATTCCTGGGTAGAATATGTTATTTTTGATGAACCTCGTAACAAATACAGTAGTGCAGATGCAATGAAACTAATGCCTTATTCCCTTCTCTTTTTGTTGTCTATGTTTTTATTGCTTATTAGGCTGCACCTGCATTCCTAAATATCCTTATTGGCTACAACAGTTCGTTAAAGCATTGTCTTAGCCAGAATTGAAGACACTTAATTGATGCTTTCTTTTGACAATAATTGCAGCAAAAGCAAGGGCCCCAATACTGAAAACTAGCGTCGCAAAAGAGAATATGGAGCTCATCACTGAATCCAGACCGAAGAATTTCTTCTGCAAAGCTTTTGTGACCCTTCGCACACCTTTTGGGGATGGTGGAAGGTAGATCAGCAAAGAAAATGACACCATAAACAGGAAAACCAAAGTGGAAGAACTTGCAACTCTCTTTTTCTATTTTCCTTGATGACTAAGTGATAAGAAATTTGATTCCTTACTGTGTCTTTGTGTTTACGAACACACAAAATCTGGTAAAGTATGATTTGACTGAATTCTTCTGTTTTTCATATATATATATATATTTTAATTTTTTTCTTATGATTCCAAGCTTTTGATGCGACCCTTTAAAGTTCTTTATCAGTTGAGTTCAACAGTAACTTCGATGTATGAAATGGATACAATTCTGTACAATAGTGTCCATCAATTAAAGGAATAATTACATGGGCCATAGGTGTATTTATGTTGAAAATAAAATGCCAATAAGAGTAAGACCATCATTCCCCTATCATAGACCGAACTTTTCCTAATAAAATAGGGGTCCCGAAAGAGCTTTTTTCAAAGCGGTGAAAGAATTCGATTATCATGTCTTAATCAAACACAAAGATGGAAGAAATCATGATAGTGTTGTATTGCAGGAAGACAGGCCCCACTTCCGCCGTTCGATCGAATTATAACTTTCGTCATGATCAACTCCTTTAGGTCAAAGTAATCATACTCAAAGTTTAAAATAAAAATATGTGAACCCAAAAGGGTTCTTGGCTGTAGTGGAAGGAAGGGTGGGTTTTGAGATCCGTGATATTGCGTGGAAGCCAAATGAATTCTATGTGATTGCTCTTTTTTCTTGCTCATCATGACCCTTATATGAATGGCCTTTGATTGCCATCACCTAAGTATTAAAGGACATGCAATGCTGGGGATAACATTATTAACGAAAAAGTGTTTTGATCTTCCATCACCATATGCTAAAAATCTTCTACTTTCTCTATTTTTAATTCCAACTTTAGAACTCATCATCCTCTATTCAATATCCTCCTACAATTACTTATCAAAAGAAAAGAAAAGCCTAACAACACTTGCTGAAGTGATAATGTGTCAAGTACCATTCAATTTTTTATGCTGCAATGATCAACTGATGAATAGTTCTACGGCCTACGGCCATCATTATTCTGTCATCGAACTTAGAGTTTACAATTGTGATACTTCTTGATGTCCATTAAAGGTGCTAGCTACTTGGGCAATGGTCACAGCTATCTAACCAGAGACCAGATTCTGACCACAAAGAAGATATACCCTCTTGCTTATGGATGAATTAGGGTAGATGTTAAATTAAGAATTCTTGCTTGCTTTAGAGGAACAGAATAATTTGTAGATAAACTAAGAGAGAAATCTATATGGGAAGAAATTTGAAACACCCAGAATGGATGCCGTGGATCCCAATAGCAGTGGGTCACACATAATGCAGCCAACAAGAAACTACATTAAATATATGACATTCAGAAAGTGAAAAAGCATACGTGCGGACGGTTTCTACAAATCTGGGGACGATGAAGCTGTGACTTGAATATCAAAGATGATGGGACCCTGTCCAATAATAGACTGATGGACAATCATAAAGAGTGCTTTTCTGTGTGATTTCTTGTGTTATATGATTTTTAGGACTGTAATTGCTTAGTTTGGTACTGCTAATAGCAGAAAAATTTGACAGACAGAGTAGTAGAAAATAACAAAGAGAATAATAAAAGGAAAAACACATCCTATTATGAAAAAGAGAAGTTACATAGGGGATACTGTGGCCACTTTCACTTGTGAAAGATTTACACAACAAAAGCACTCAGTCCATGAAAGATATTTGGATTGAATTGGGTAGGCATGAACCCATGAAGGCCTCCTCCAAAATCCCTTCTCCTTTGCCTCCCAAACACAGCTTAACACCCATACCTTCCTTCCCGCCAAATTTGACCGTTTGCAAGCTCGTTTGAAAAATGTCTTTCAGCCATTTCTCAAACAAGCTGTTGGGAAACCAAGCAGACCCTGCTAACATCTCTTCTAACACCTTCTCTTCGACGACAAAACTCTCCACCTTCTTTCCGCAGACCTCCTCGAATGACCCTTTGATCTTCGACATGAAAAGTTCTATCATCTCCCTGTCACGAGCTGGGCTTCGATCGAAAACAAAGCGGTGCTCGATTACCTCCAGAAGTAGATTAGGGCTACGGGGGTCGGTTGTGGTTTCTCGAGTCAAGTCGCTCGAAATTGGGCTGTACTCCCCAGGTTTATCCTCACTTTCGTCGTTCTCATCTGCTCCGATGTTCAGATCCAGGGTATTGAAGCTTGATTGCCTTGAGAAGTCTTTCTTACTGTTGCCATTCTCGCCTGCTACAGAGGTTGCATTGTCTTTTTCTTCAAGTCTTGGAGTCTTCGTCTTGCTTGACAAATCCCACTCGTGTTTGCGCTTGTGATCAAAGTTGGGTGTCCCTGAAATGAGTTTTCTTTCATTGACTCTCAAGTTCAGCTTAATCACAGACTCCTGATTCTTCTTTTCTTCATAGCTTGTAGAGCCACCCTTCGTCAGTATGAATACTGCTTGGTCTACACTACCCTCTCCTTTGCTGGATTCTCCAAATTTTCCGGCTTCGTATCGGTCAGTTAGGAATTTCATGAACTGAGCATCAGCCAAATCAACATCCTCCACGAAGACAACAAGCTTTCGGCCGTTCTCCAAGGCTTTCGCAAGGACTTCAGTACATGGTGTCGATTCATTATCTGTTTTTGTCATGTTCAAGTGGAGGACCAAATCAGCAGAGCCGAAAATGGATTCTGCAATTGCTCGCGTTAACCGTCTTTTTCCTATTGAGTCATTCCCCTGAATCAGTAACCAAGTCTCCTGTTTTGCAAGCTTGGATTCAATCAAGGCTTCTGCTATTGATGGAATGGTTTCCGATTGCCATGGCACATTCTCTTGAAGTAGCTTACATGTGTCAGCTCGTAGCATTGTTCTTTCACTTTTCCGTTCCACCAATTCAGCTGAATCAGAGAACAGAGAATTTCCTAGAGCAAGAGTGATCTTCACTTCCTTACCATCAGTGTCTTTAAGAGAATCCAAGCTTGGTTCCGCCAATTGGTGTTTCTGGGTGCCACCAGTGAAGTTGAATTCAATGGTGCAAGACTGTTGTCTCCTGAATCGAGGCACGAGATTGGAACTATTCGTGGATTTCAAAGCTGAATTGGCAAAGGAAATTGAATTTGACTCGGGGAAGATGCTACTCGGTCTTGGCCACAAAGAGAACGAAGGGGAATGGGAGTAGCTCTTTCCCATAAGGCCATGACTGCTGTACAAAGCAGAACTGATTTGGTTTTGAGCTTGCCTGCCATGATGCAGGCTCTGGCACTGCCTGTTCCACTTTCTTCGCAATTCAACCAGTTCATCCTGAGACACAAAAAATTTGAGACCTTGAACAACTAAAGAACCCAAACAGATGAGACAAGATTAGGATGCTCCAAACTGTGAAAGTTGAAAATCATATAAACTGGCAGAGAGCAAAACTAAACCTACTAGAAGAGGAAAAATGCAACCAATGGTCGGCAATTAAACGGAGCTTTTATTACCTTCTGACGGGCTTCAGTCCCACGCGGCTGCAGCCAGGGAGGCAAGAGCTTTTGCTGGCCAGATTTGCACAATTGGGCTTCTTTTTCGTAATCGGAAGCACATTCTCCGCAGCAAGTTAGCTTATCCAGTTCCTCCTTGCTACCAAATGGCTTTGTTTCCAACACTTGGCATGGGTTCTGGGAGAAGGCTACCTTCGAATCAAGCACACTGCAAACAAGTGCAAAAACTTGAGTTCCCGAAAACACTGGAATTTAAGAGATAGCATAATTTTTGAAGAAAATACTAAGAATAAAATAAAGTTCACATGCAAATGAAATCCTCTAGTTCGACAGCCTCCAACCTCGTCTAAAAGGTTATCCATGACCCACTACTTGATCGAATACCATTTAGATCCGACATATAAAGTCTAATGATAGTTTTTATAAGAAGTAATTTTTTTTATTTTTATTTAAAAAGAACTATAACAGTTTTCGGAGGTATAATCCTAACTACAAGAAGAATAATAAGAACAACCCAGTTGGCTATGTAAAGTTTTTACAGATAATAACTAACACCCTTTCATGTTAAAATGCATTTTCGTCACTTTTTTAAGGAACAAAAGGTTTAATTTTTTGTAGTTAATTTGTTCGATCCTAATCCTCGAGGAAGGAGGACAAAAATTGGTAATGCACAAATCCACTTAAAGTTTTTTATTTTCTGGTTTTTGGTTCTTAAAAAGAGAAATAGATCTATAATAGAAAAGAAATTGAAAACTATATGTAGGAAGACAAAAATATTAAAAAAAATTCAAAACTAAGAGAGAGAGAGAGAGAGAGAGAGAGAGAGAGAGAGAAGGAAAAAAAAAAAAAAAATCCTAGACCTTGCTTTTCATTTTCGTTCTAGTCTCTTCATGTACGAGCCTGTAAATATCCCATGGCTATATGCAGACAAAACAAAGAAAAACAGAATGCTGTTTCATGCCTGACTCACCAACCAAACTTTTTCTGAGTGTCTCTGGTCTAAAACAGGCTACCCAGCCAAGAAAGTTCAGAACAGGAAGCATCAAAGAAAATAGAAGAAACTATAGACCTGAAGTTTCAGTATAGAGCAAGAGATAACCTGGAACCATGGAGGCTTAAACCAAGTCCACCTGATGGAACAGAAACGGCTTGAAGAGCCCATTGAACCTCAAGAGGGGGTTGCCTTATTTGGCATCTCATGTATGTCTGGTAACTTGCTGTTCCCATTAACCAGACCTTTGCGTTTGAGTTGCCATAGTCAGAGATCAACCTTCCTATTTCGGTAACAAGATGGTTTACTGGATCATACTCAGACGCTTCACTAGAGAAACCTTCATCTTGCTCATTAAAATTTGTCTGAACTGTCCATTTCAGGTCACCAGCGTAAACAATGGCTCCTTCTCCTGAGGCCAGAGAATCGACCTTCCTTTTCAGTTCCGAAAGATTCATCTCCACTTCTTCCTTCTTCATGAACCGTACAGAAACTGGTGCGAACTGAAATTTGATGAAATGGGTTGATTTTAGCTCTTCAGGAACTTCTCCTCTGTGGAGCCTTGACATTAGCTCTCCAACCAAGCCTTCAGTCATGACCACTGAGTCCCCAACTATCACAGTGTTCCTCCGCTTATTCTTCCTCAGAAGAACCTCAAAGACCAACTTGATATCTTCCTTCACAGAAGCAGAAGCAGTGAGGGGGTTGGTTGGAACTTTCTTTTGAGGGGAAAAGAGAACTGGGTTTTGCTCAGAGTAAGTCAGGAAATGTGTCTGCCAGAAAGGACTAGGGTTGATAGTTTCTCTCTGGGCATCGGTTGGCGAAGGTGAGCAAGGTGAAGAAAAAACCCCACCGGAACTATTGTAACACTGAAACACAGAAGTGGCTGAAGAGTCCTCTATGTTGTTCTTGACAGAAGTGCTAGAGAACCCAGCCTCTCTCATAACCCTGCTGACGCTAGGGTCGTCTAAGATGGATATGATAAGCTGTTCTACCTCAACCTTTATGGTTAAGAGTGGCTGTTGTTGCTGTTGTTCAATACAGCCCCTCCTTTGGTGTGCTTGAGCTCTTTTAAGTGCTGCAATCAGAGCATTAGAGAGGGAGGGATGACCGTGGAGCAGAGGACCAGGCGAGGTTGGCAGCCTGTTCAGAGCCACATTGAAGCAAAGCTCAAGAGCTCTGCATTGGAGAGGATGTGATGACTGGTGTGGCTGAGATTTGAGACAAGCCCTTCTCAAAAGACTGGCTCTTGAACTCAGTAAAGTGGCAGCCACATGAAGAGGAGTGACCTGAGCATGGCCCCTCCTCCTCGCCAAGCTGAGAGAGTGCTTCAAGACTGAAGCAGCCTCCGCTGTGAGGGTCTGCTGAACTGCACAAGCTCCTGAGCGCATCACTTGACCAAAACCCACCCCCCCACCACCCCCTTTAGGATCTCACTTTCTTTTCCGAGGATCGAACTTCTTCTTCTTCTTCTTTCTTTTCTTATCCTTTCCCTCTCCCTCAACACCACCCCTCTCCTACTCTATCTAAAGCCTGAGATGCTTTAGGAAAACTGGTTCTCTCCTCTCTTGTGCTAAGGAGGAAATAGAAACTTCCCACCTGGTGCGCTAAAAGCTTGAATGCTATCACACTACCTTAAGAAGAAATAGATAGTCAGGTTTTTGAAAGATGAGCTTTGAGAGCTTTGGAGTAGAGCTTTGGAAAAACCAGACTAGAACAAACTACCCT
Source organism: Casuarina cunninghamiana (assembly GCA_028551485.1). NCBI lineage: Eukaryota > Viridiplantae > Streptophyta > Magnoliopsida > Fagales > Casuarinaceae > Casuarina > Casuarina cunninghamiana. The sequence continues at coordinate 26,767,625 of CM052366.1, read as the reverse complement.
CTTTATACATCTTATTCTTGATTTTTTCTTTTTTCCTTTTTTGTTTGTGTAAAGAAAACGTGGTACCCTCCTTTTCTGTCTACTTTTTATTTCCACTTGTTATGATAAATTGGGATTCGAAATAATAAAGAAGTGAAAGAACATAAAGGAAATCAGAGGATAAAAAATTCTTTTAGCTAAATGATACACAGTTGTTGTGAAACTTGTTTAATTAACTACTATTAATCTGATAAAGAATACCATCTAATCCTTGTTTCACTTGATCCTTGTTTTGGTGACAACTAAGATCAGAAGAAAAGGGTAAAACTTGGATGGCATGGTGCAGCTATCACATAAACTATCCCCCTGATGATAAAAAGCTGAAAAAGAGAATTTTGATGTACTCGTAAGCTTTTTTAATCTGCTACAAAGACAATATGCATGTACTGTTAGTTGATTTAATATGACTGAAACCAAAACGCCATGATTCTTATTAGTAAGTGTATTGAGTCCTTTCCGATTGGAATGGTTTTCATAAAAAGGGGTCCAACAAGGGGACCCATATTCAAAGTTTTTTACTCGGACTCTGAGCCGCTTCCCTCCTTTTCTCACATCACCTTTGAATGGACCGACAAGGCCAGCAGAAATTCAAAAAAAGTACTAAAGGGAAAGGTGGAAAAGAAGGCAGAATGTGATGAGAGATAACAAGGAAATGTAGTTTTTTTCTTTTGGAATTTCCTTCTTCGCGTTTATCATTTGTTGTTTCAGACATAAAAAACATTTATGTCCTCCATCGGCAGGGGTAGAAAAGGGAGTCTCTCTTCACGCCAATCCTCGTAGAGGGACAGCAGTTTATTCGCCAAGTACCCCAAAAGCAACCCTCTGTCTGCTATCCTGCATAGCATTATTGGCTCTTTTTGAGAGCTTCTCTCTCTCTCTCTCCCCCCCCTCTCTCTCTACACTGCAATAACCTTTTCTCTTATAATGAACGATCTCATCTCCAACCATCCATTTAATAACTTTTGCCTACCAAATAAAGCAAAAGAAAACTGTTGTAATCGACAAGGGCTGAGTTCAGATCTTGTTTACATAGGATTTGTGATCCTGCTTACCATTTTTGAAGGCCAGGAAACATCGTCTGCATGAGTTTGATAATGGAATTTCAGTAACTTTTTCTCCCACATCCCCCTCGTCTTTAACCATCCACTATCCAGCTGCCCTTAATTTGAGTTTCATTTTTGTCATTTACATCTCCATCGTTCCATTTTGCTTTTCTTCCTTTTCGCCTTTTCCTTTACTGAGCATACCGTCATACTTCCATCCTTACCATCATATTCTGCCAGTAAATCTTTTACTACCACATTACCTTGCGTTTGGAATAAAAACAATGGAGACAAATGAAAACTGAAGGAACATGTGTCAGATACCATGGTATTTACCACATTTTAGTGGCAAAACACTCACTTATTTCATGATTTTGAATGATGGACTTGAATTGGGCTCTTCATAGACTTTCTAAATATTCGTGACCCATCAGTGTCAGCCTACGCTACAGCGGGGTTCTCAATCCTTTTGCACTATTCTTGAAGTTCTCCACCACTTTTTACTCTCAGGTGCAAATCTATGTTTATCTGAAAATATGTGAAAGCATTTGCGGATTGATTTTTCTGATAAAGAAACTAAAGTTAAGCACCAAAACCCATTGAAAGTAAAAACTTCTCCTTTAGAGGAAAGACCAATACAGAATCCGATTGCATTCTGTGTCTTTTATTGATGCTGTAGACCAACTTTCACCGTTAGACTAATACACTAAATATGTGATAAGTATGTGATACGTGTAATGCAATAGGAAGGATTGAATAGGATTATCCTTTGGAGATTCTGCCTTATTTTGACCCTCTGTAAGTTGGAATGGTCCTCATGCAGCAACATAAATTTGACCAAGACTCTGTATTATTGGATTTCAGTTAGTAATGGGAAAGTCAGTCATTTAATCCTTAACTTTGAATTAAAACTAAAATTTAGGTTTAAGAGGAACCGAGGACATTAAAATGGACTATCTTGTCGCCGGAAGGCTTTTTCTAGAAGATATATCCTTCCACGTGAATAATGATAAAAAATTTAATGAGCACAAAAAAAAAAAAAAAAAAACACTTTATGGGTGGCTTCCATATTTATTCGACAATAAACACTGGCATCGGAAAACTAAAAAAGAAAAAAAAAAAACACTTTTGGGTCAAAAATAGTAGATATGCATTCAAAAAAGGTCTGGGAAGTCCAACCTTTTAACTTAGTTAAACAATATTGCGCAGCAGGTGTTGCATTCTAAGTCATAGATATCGTCTAAGATAATTACACTGCAAAGTCATGGATTAGCATCTACTTAATATCCTTTTAATGAATCTTTCCCTTAACATATTCTCATGATTGAAAGCGTCATAGTAGATTGTTTACTTCGAGAAGGACAAAAGCACAAATAGTGCGTAATATGATGAGCTGGGGGCACTTTTATTCGTTCCCCGAGCACTCCTATTCTTACTTCTTCACTCTTAGGCAATAACGAGGTCCATTTTGGAGGACATCAGTGCCCTCTGACTGAAGAGATTGCGGTGTTTTCCAAAAGGGGGTGCCCAAATAATTGGAACATTATATTCAAAAGCTTAGCAAGCGAGCAAGAGAATAGGATTTCTCAACTTAGAAGAAAAGTATCCCTTTACAACATAATTGCGGTTGGGCGAATTCTTTGTAGAAATGAATGCGTCATCTTTTGGAGTCGAATGATTTGGTTTAGATTTCACCTAACAAATTTTCAACCAAGAGGCAAAGTGACAAATTCCTACCAACGACATAAGGGACATCAAGGCCCACAAAGAAAAAGCTAAGTAAGGAAGATGGTTTTACCTTGACAGTGATCTTGTTGACCAGATTGTGCTTCACACTACAAGTTAATCGATAAATGATCGATTCATGGAAATTTAGTATTTGTAGTAATGATTCTGCTGAGCTTAGCAAAATATTCTATTATATTGACCAGTAAATCTTCTTCAAAATAAGATTTTCTCTCCCTTTCTTTTCTGCCTTCAACTAAATTACTAGACCATTGTAAGATCTAAGCCCCCATTTATAGCAGTAACATTACAATTTGAGCTTTAATCAACAACCTTAAAATTGAAAACGTTACAAAAAGCTGCTTAAAATAACGGTGGCAATGCACCTAATCTTCAAGTTGTGAATGTAATTCCTTGTATTCTATTTTAGTGTTTATAGCTTAGCATTTTTTTCTTTTCCAAGTTGTCCATACTTTATTTATATTATTTATTTATTTATTGATCGAATCAAATGTATAAGCCCAACAAACCTGTGAGGATCACAGCCACAAATTTTACTTTAATTTTGAATCAAAAGAAAATTGTAAATACTAATAATTAGGATTCAAGTTTGTATCGAATCCATATTTTTGCTTTGAAAGTTATCATAAAACTATATTGGAGAACTTTATTCTTAGATTGATCATATACTCTTTTGAATAAATATGTAAGTTTTATTCATAGCATTTAACATATATAAGCTTAAGAGCATACTTTAATATTTGCAAACTTGACTTTTATGTGAAAAGATAGAGACAACGAACTTTTAACTTTTACATAATAAAACATTTATATGGAAGGATTTTCCATTTCTAAACCAAGATGTTCTCCTTCTTACAATTTTTTTTTTCCTTTGCCTATAGAATTGAGTTTATAGTAGCTTCATTATGAAATTACTTATGGTTTTCCTCAATCTATATATAATAACTATAAGCTAAGAAGGATAGTTTGAGAAGCTTTCCATCTAGACTTTTTTATTCTTTTCTATTCCTTTTGTTACTTTAGTCAACCATTGCAAGTCAATATTCCATCTTCTAAGAGAGTAGTAAAGACCATTCTTTGTAAGGATACAATGTCAAATCAAACATGTCCAAGTACCTTTAGAAAAGAGGCAAGAATTATTCCTTATACAAGACTCATACTTAAAACAATATAAGTTGACTAAAATGAGCCATTGAGAAAGAACTTCTATTGTCATACAATTCCTTTCAAAAGAAATCATGATAAATATGTACTAGTCTTTATTACCACCATAATCTTCTTTCCATGTGGATTAAACTTCAACTCAAATACATAGGATTAAAAAAAAAAACTAAAAAATCCAAAACGAAAAGGTACAAACTAAAATTCAAAGAATGAAAGCAAGAAAAAGGGATGGAGACCTCTCACTTCTTTTATTGTCGTCCGTTTAAAAGGAGATGGAATGATAGACTTAATGAATTTTACATCCTTTTGTGCTTCCCTTAAAGAATGGCAAAGATAGGGCACCTACCTTCTTCCATTCTTCTATTCTGAAGGTGCAATGACACTTAAACTACCACCATCCTTCTTTACTAGCACAAAGATAAGATGAGCTGTGTGATGACTCATTTTTTCTTCACCATTGATTTTTTCCTTCTATTTTACATTTTATATTTCCATTTTTAAGTTTCCATTTTCTTTCTTTTTCCTTAGGATTGGGATTGGTTCTAAATATCAATTTGTGTAAGATATCCTTAGGATTAAACACTTCTATTTGGGTGCTTATGATAAATTGGTAGTTTTATATTGCAACAAAATTGAAATATCCATAATATATTACACGTAATTTAAGTTCATTGAGTGTAATTAATTTATAGAGATGTTAAAGATATGTTTTTATAAATTTTAAATTCTTAGTTCATAGTTGAAGATAAAATTGAGCATTATTTTTGTGAAAACCTTATCTACCTTTGGTTGAACATTTTTATCATATATGCCAATTACAATTTTTTTTTCTTAATGCTCTGAGGAGAATTGCCTCATAGATAAATTATGCATCATCTAATATACCAACACGTGAAATCTCACATTATCAATATTTCAGTATATTAGATAATGGAAAAAATAATATTTCGGAGGCACTTAGTGTCATTCTATAATCTCTACTGTAGTAAAAGTTTTGAACTTCATGCCATTCTTCTCAATAGAAGAAGCTAAGCTTTTGCTTTTCTTTATTATGTTACAGTTGTCTAATAAATGAGTGAATGTTTCATGAGAAAAAATTCAAATATTTGATTTCTCATTAATATATTTATTGTAGCTGCGAAAGCTTTGTCCTTCCAAAATAATAGTAAATAAAAGATTGAAATATTTTCTGAAATTTTGTACATGTTTCTATCCATAGGTCAACTAACCATCCAATATTTTTCTTAATCTATTTTATATGTTAAAGATGAAGATTAGCTATTCACACATCATTGTCATAAGTGTTATTGTTTTATAGGAGCTACTTGGACTAGTTTTCTTGATAATCAGAATCTTAACTAAAGTAATTCATAGTCATTTCTTTTTTGCATTTTTTTGAATAATTGGATGTTGAAAAAATTATGCTCCAAAAATATTTAGTATAAATGGTATTTTAGTTGTAAAGAGTGGAAGTGAATCAGATAGATGACGACATTATTTTCCAAACATTAACCTTTTGGAGTCTAGTTCAGAATGTTTATTCTAAAGAAATTATTTATTTATTTAACAATGAAAATACCCCATGTGTGACATATGAACATGTAATAGTGAATCTTATGCATAGCTAGGTCATACCACAAGGATAACATCGATAGTTAAGAATTATTAATCGTAAATAATTATCAAAACCAATTTCATTTTCATCTGAAAATATATTTCAAGCCTTTATATATAAGATACTTATGTCTTAGGAACTTTTGAAGATATTATAAAACTATAAGACCACAAATGCTCAAGATATTTAAGTCTCCAGGATTTATAAAGATATCAGCAATGTGGTAAGATCACATATTTGTGAGATATATATATACACAATGAATTTATGATGAGATAATAAATGTTAAGTGAATACATATGCCTTTGGGATTTTCAACGAGATGATTAACATACATGAGATAAATATGATTTAAGGATTAAGAGAACTAGCATTTAAAATTATTAAAATGGAGGAAAGACTTGAGAACTAAATCCGGTGGCCTTTCTCATCGGTCCCAAATAAAGTGGCAATGAGCCTTCTTGCTGTCGGAGCAATGTTCAAAAGTTGCAACATTTAAAGTTGTGCTCCCCGAGCCATTTTCCCAGTTATAAGTGTTGATGTAAGTATTATTTTGATCTAAGCTTGACTCTAATGATGATAAAGGAAAAATTAAAGAAAATATTGTGAAAACTTATTTTTCAAACAAGGCAAAGAAAACTGTTTTGCGTATCTACTTGGCCTCATTCTATAAGACTTGAAATCAACATACATGCAATTTTTGTAAGCTTGCGTGTAACAACTTATGGCTAGATTGAATGGGTGTTTAAAGCTTTGCTTTTCATATATCTAGTCTAATTTATATGATATTATGAAGGTTTAACTCAACTAAATTACTAATATTTTCCTGGCAACAAAAGTGGTGTTGTCTTTCTTTCTTTTTTTCAATCAAAAAATGCTTAAAGATGGTGATTTTCAAGGAAAAAAAGTTGATTACATATGAGGCTCAAATTGATACATATATTGGTTTATCAAAGTCAAGTATTTAATGATAAATCTATAAGACGCATCATGTGATATATTTTCTGCACAAATTGATTTCTATGTATAGGATTTTTCATGTGATGTATTACCCACATACATAGATCTATTGGAAAAAATTTTATGCCAATGTATTAGCATGATTTGCCACAAAGTGCAAATAATGGTGTACTGATTCTTTTGCTGAAAACAATGCTTAGTGTTGTGCCAAAAACACAAGAGAAATTTGGTTGTTGTTGTGCTTGATGCATGAACAATTTTTTTTTTCTTTTTTGCCTATACACACAGTTTTACAATCTGGCTTCTAGTCATATATTACTAATATGGACATTCAATTCGACATTGTTAAGAAATGAGTTAGAATTCTTAATTGTATGTGGTTTGCCCATTTACTTTCTAAACTAGCTTATGAGCTAAGAAGAAACTCTTTCATATGGTATTATATCTCAAATTTTTTCTCAACACTCATATGGATGTGGACATGCTTAAAGTTTTGTAAAAGGCAACATTATAGGATGGTTTGGGTTGAAGCATTATAGTGAAAGGCGTATCAGATGTCCAGTCTTAGTCTATATATTCAAGGATTAATAGTCAAGGTTGTAGATTACAGTAAGTTCCTAGAAGACGAGCCCCAAGTAACAAAAAATCCACCTATATCTAGAAATTGATGCAAGAAGCTACAATCGTAGCAATAGGAGAGGTTTATGCACAATGTCATGGTTTAGGGTTTTAATATTGGATTCTTGTTTTTTTATGCGCGCATCCCCCCCACATTTAACTTTTAACACGAATTATTATAAAAAAGAACAAAAGGTTTGTTTGCTCTAGTGCGTTGAATAACAATTTCTATAATTTTACTCTTGAACTGCTGCATCATATTGAGATAAATGGAATCTTATAACTCACCACAAAACAGGAAACTTTTTAGATTAACAGAACACATTAATTTATTAGAAATTGAACCACAGCCAACCTACAAATGGTGTTTGGAAATTAAAGTCATCAAGAGGTCATTTTCATCGAAAGGATATAAAGCTAAGGAAACCGAAAAATTAATTTATAATATGTATGTAGTTCTATAGATGTTTAGTCCTAAGAGAGTTATGAGTATGTTATTACTTTTACCAACGATCTTCAAGTTATGTTATTTAAATAGTTTTGGATAACAAATTAAAAAAGGAATCAAGCAAATATATATAATCTGCTTACACTGAGTCATGTGAGGTATGCTAGCTTCTAAATTACACCTCTTTTTAGTTGAAGACTTGAGAAAACCATTTTTGATATAATGTGATGTTGTGTATCATTTCGTTATAGGGAGAATGTCCTTAACCATCTTGTATTGATAATTGTTATTTACAAAATTTTAATCAACCAAAAAAACGAAAGGAGCCTCTTTTAGTTTCGTGTTGATTGTATTCATTTTAGAATGAGGTTGACCAAATTAATGGAGGCTTAGTATGCTTTATGGGATATTAATAATTATATTAGCATGTTAAGGTTTCATCCTCAATTATTTTTGTTGATGTCAATTTTTTTGGGAATTGTGCCGAAGCACCTTTCTTTTATGCCATTTTGTATTAACAATCAAGTTTTGAATGTGATAATTTTAGGACTGACGTCATTTTTAATCCAAGATTATCAGATATCCAGTCAAACTTTGGAAGGTAAACTCGGGTCACTTTTGAGCTGAAATGGTTTGTATTTTATTTTTGAACTTTCATTTATTTGATTTTTGTACATTTTCGTTTACTAAAATTAAATTCATTTAGCCGTTCGTTGAATCCATTTATTGCTTACGAAAGAAGACACATTTTAAGCTAACAAACTCATCCCAATCCAAAATTAGAAAGCAGAAATAGGAAACACAAAAGTGAACACATGGAATTTGGCCCCATAGGAGAACTCCCGTGCCACCTTCAAGAAGATCCACAACCAAGCTATCTTCCTCGATATCCTTCTCTTCGATCTCGATGCTGGTGTAGTTGCATCATACTCTATCTAATTAAAGATAGAAATGTTAAGGACCTTAAGTTTCTGGGTGTCGAATCCCAAATCACAAACTCACCACCGAACTAGTTGGCTAAGTGTTAAGGACCTTAAGTTTTTGGGTGTCGAATCCCATACCTCACAGTTGGAATTCTCGCAAATTCATCACCGAACTAGTTGGCTAAGCGACTTCATGCATCTTTTTGTTTATATGTAGTAGGATCTCTAAGAATGTTGATAGCTTTTGAAATGTAATTCTTAAAGTCATTAAAACACTTGTAAGAAATAAATTTTGTTATATAAAAAGAAATTTTAAAACAACTAAAAATTTATATATTTAGCGTTCTTAAAACTTGAAGAGACTATATATGATTTGATGTGATTGTTATGAATAGTCTCATAATAGAAGTATATTCCTAATTATCTAGTATTGTTAATTATTATATTTTTAAATTTCTCTTAACAAAAAAAAATGACAATTTGGTTTGTTCAAAAGTAAATATTTTTGAATTGAGGATGAAATATGCCTTTCTCTATCACATGCTTGGGAATTCTTTCCCGATAAAAGCTCCTCTCTTGGTGTAAGGCTAATTATTTCCATCGCATAGTTTTCTGACGTACTTTGATTCTCTGATCAGACGTAAGAGGCATCTTAATCACTTTCGACCATTTAAACTTTGTCGGTGGTTCTCGGATCCCCCCTTGCGCCTTTAGGGAGTGAGAATGGGAACTCAGATCATACTCTTTTCTCTTGCTCCCTTTCGAATCAGATTTAATTTTTATGGTCTGAGAAGTGTAATTTTTATGTTTTTTGTCTATGGTCCCGAACACCATCCCATTAGGCTGGTGTCCCGCGGTGGCCGCGGAACTTATTTCACCTGGAAAGAACCATATGATGCTACTTTCGAAAAGAACTAGAGATGCTAGCTCTATGACATTGTCTTACATGTTAGGCTCAAAGCATGTTTCTTAAGTTGCTTTAGTTCTTTGTTTTCTGACAATATCATCTTGCCTCGCAATAATTTCTCTGGGTGTCTTCCTTTACTTTCGATCTGCCCTCTTGTCTTGTGCTGTATGTGTTTCTGGTCACCCTTCCTTTGATTCTTTCAGGTTGTTGCTGAGTTGTTCATGTGCTTCTGCTGTCCCCTCCCACTCTTGCAAGGAGCAGTCGCTTTCTTTGCTTTTTATTTCTTGTGCTTTAATAAATTATCGCTCATCCCCAAAAAAGGGGAAAACCTAAAGACTGCATTTGAGAAGCTTGTGATTGTTTCCACTGTACTGGTGCTCTACCATTCAAGTTCTTTAATTACCTTTTCACCTTCTTTTTCTTTGAAATTTCTACGACTTCTTCTGTCATTCTAAAGAACTTCAAACTGTAGCAAAAATCCCAATCTTTAAAGCGGTATCTTTCCGTGGACTCAATTGTGACACATGTAGTGCACTGCATCTTCCAAAGGTTATCGTAAACCTTGATGATGTTGCCCCTACCAAAGCCTTGTGTCTCTCGTACTGTCCATATTCCATGACACTTCCGTATTTCCCGTTACGTTTTCGTCTTCCAGGCAGTCGCGTCCTCAAATGAGGTCCCTGTTGTGTGAAGCTTTCTTGGTTTCTAGCTGGATGATCAGAAATTTAACTCCCTAAAGAATTTTCTTTCCTTGACCTATTAATTTAAGAAGTGGAACTATTATCTCATATTGTTAAAAGAATTTATTAACAATCTAATTTTAATATCAAAAGATATCACTTATCTTCGTTTCATGACTTTATAATAGTTCAATATTCGCAACATAATATCATATTCTAAGTTCTTCTTTACCACTTTCTCTTGATTGTGCCTAAGTTTATAGTCCACACTTATGCTACTCCATGTGTGATTGTGTCCAAGTTTAAAATCCATATGATAAGAGAGTGTAAAGTTATTATCCCATAAGAGGTAATAAGTTATTATCCAATATTACTAAAGAATTCATTTAGAATCTAATTTAAATGTAAAAATATATAACTTTCATCATCTTAGTTTTGGAGAGAAATGTAAATTTATAAAAAACCCACATACTTAAACAACATATTGCTATTTTTCTTTATAGGCTCTAACATCACCTAGCTCGAACGATGAAAGGAATTGATGATGGTCTATCAACTTGATACAAGGATCAACTTCATTTCAGTCCTCCTGGGAATACTGTCAAAACCAACTTTTGGGGTCCCTTATAAGTGATAGATTTAAATTAGAAACTAAAAAACGTAAAAGAGAATAGCAAGTTAACAGTTAATGACCAGAAAAAAAAAAAAACCCTTTCGAAAGCTAAGCCATGGCAAAGTACTCGATTTACTCAGGATGACTAGCCTAATTTAGCCATGTTGCGAATTTACAGTGTTAAAATTGTGACCACTACACCAGAATATCGACACGTTAAGAAACCTAATCAGATTCGAAATTCACTTAGTCACAAACAGACACTAATCGCAATGAATATCATAGGTATGACTTCTTAACCCATATGTTATATTGGAAACTAAACCAAGAAGGGAGGTTGAATTGAATTAATTTATTTGTGTAACTTTTTTTCCTTAATCTTGCCAACTCTTATATCTATCTTCTATAGTTTGATTGCAGTTTAATTTCATTTGATTTTCTTTTATGGGCAACATACAAACAAAAGTAAAGTAGCAGAAAATCATCCACATAAACAATCCAAGCATTATCTTGATACATACATCCACCTTGCCTTTAGCTAACACTTTAAGAAGAACCTACAATATCAACAAACAGAAATATTACAATCTCTTTACAGACTTCACAGCAATCACTCAACTGTAAGCTAGTTGCACATCTGCCGTGTAAACCCACACGGATTTACGGGCCTATTCCAAGCTCAAGACGAGAATACAGTCGGGGAATGTTTAATTGTAAGTGCACAAGAATTTCCCAAGTTTTCCTCAACTTAGGGTTTCGGACTTAAATACTAGATTCGCAAAGCAAGCAACACATGGGATAAACAATGGTACATCGCTTGATTCAAACTTACAATCTCGTATATATCAAATTACAACGAAAGAGTTTAGCTTGAATCGCACAGAAAGAGATATCATAGTATACTGTTTTTAATCGAAGCATTAATATTGCGCCATGCTTCCTCTTTTGAGAAACTAATAAGACCAAAATATAGCTCCTTAGATTTCTGCCCGTTGAAGCCCCTAAAACTAATATAAACAGAAATATTACAATCTCTTCAAAATCACGTTTGCATAAGTGTGGAATGTGCATTTTCAGTCAGTTCATGTGAAATAGTGCACTCAGTTCATGCCTTAAAGAAGTAGCCAGCAAGAGTTTTCTCCTGCAGTTCAACTGAAAACATTGGTCAACCCTTCCACTTAAATCTTATACACTAGTGCATATGATATTAATTGATTTAAGCACGTTTTGCTTTTCTGGTTGAATAAAAATGTAGGAATTTGATTTTACATAACACACTACATCTACATATGTATTTAATTCAAAATGCCTCAATTTCTTGTAACAAGAATTCTCATTTTCTCACGCCATAGGAGTGTATGCATATATTTTCATCATCAAGCAATTTTCACTTTAAAAATAACTATAAATATACATGACATCTTCAGCATATGGTACCACATATTGGTTATAAAGCACAACAACGTATCAGCATTCATGCCCCATAATACTTTTACTTGGAAAATCCAGACAATAAGAAAGTTCGAACCCAATTCACTGCACAAAGATTTACGGTCATTCTATACCTGGTTTCGAATCGATCTCTAGAATGCGTTTTGAACTTCCCTAAACTTTGGTATTCACATTTCTGATGACAATTAGGACACAAAACTTTGGTCTTATTCAAACGGCATTTAATCTAGGACATTTAGATTTAAGTTCTATATTTGTATTGTCACCCTAAAGGTGGGAGATCAATTTGTCTCTTTGATGGTATCTTGATGAATATGTGCAATAGATCTTCAATGCTTGATACCAAGACGCATTCAAATTGAATAGACACTTCCTATGCATATTTTTGCCTATAATCTTTCGAAATATTAGTTTTAGAAACACTTTACTAAATTTACGAAGCCTACGCTTGGAAGGTAATTCTATTAAATAGCCTTAAAATAAAATTATATCTCATTTTCCTTTCCAGCCTCATAAGAATAAAACATAACATGCAAGACATAGTTTCTCAATTACTAATTGTAAAAACTATCTATCTTGAGAGAATGGTATACTCCAATACAAATTACTAATCACTTTGATTTATCAAGCAGCAAAATCTTGCATTGGTCAATATCCTAGCTTTTTGGTGGTTGGATTAGTATTTTCAGAACATATATTTCAATTCAGATGATGTGTTAAAATCTTCAGTTTTATATTTTATGTGATTCAAGTGTATTTAGTGCGGCAAAAGAAATCACAATCGTTAATTTCTTAAAATTGATAACGTTAGCACTATAGCTTATAAGAAAATTACATGTTTGAGCTGAATTATGTCAATTACTTAAGGACACATAATTTATCTTGGTTATCTAAACAATGATTTTTTTTATCAAATAATGAAAATTAAATACACACCACCAGATCACCATAATATTTTTCATATTTACTAATTGAACAAAAAATATTCTCATGGATATCCCATTAAGTGATAAAATCATACAATAAGCAATGTGCACTTTTAAACTACCAACATGTGTAAAGAACCATGTGATCTTGATTAGAAAAAATAACGAGGAAAAAAAATGAAACTGAAAAAATATAATTAGCCCCCCAAGTGAGCAACATGAGATGAACAAAAAGTATAATTGATTAAAAACTCTTTATCCAGAAACTAATTCAATAATCTTCTACAACTATAATTAATGAGCACTGAGGATTAGTAGTGGAGGCTCTCCAAAAGTCTCTCTTTTAATCCTTTTTCAACCAAATTAGGATGAAATTATCCTTGGTTTGAATTTGATCAGATTAATACTATTTTTTAACAACTTCTACAATCCGATACTTATGATTAGCATTATAACATTTTAGCATACTATAAGAGTAAAAGGCATTAACTTAAAAATTTTGAACAATTTATGAGAAAAATAACTATTAAAATTTTATATATGCATATATTATATTATATTGGGAATTTTAGAAACCCAACTATTAACTATAAGATATGGAGAAAGTACTTTGTATCTTAGACTTCTTTTATTATTTTTTTCTTTTTACATTACAAGGAATTCCATACTTGCAACATAGTAAAATATAAGTGCTTTTTTATAAGGAAGATGGAAAAATGAGGATTATAAAAAAGAATCAATGCATAGAAAAGTAACCTCTTCATTTTTGTCTTTTGAATAAATTGTTAGTGACAATGTCAAGAAAATGAGACAAGTATTTACTTCATGAGACCTTTGGAGTTTAACGTATAGTTAAGGATGGATAATGACATTAAAAAGCTTGAGGTAAGCATAATCTTGCGTGCAAGATGATAAGGAGGACAAAGGAAATGCATGATGATCAAAAGTTAGAAGCTCTCTCTCGACTTTTTGGATTGGAATGTAAGAGAATGAAAAAAAGTAGATGGGGAGAATGTTGGAGGGGTCACACTTTGGTGAGGACAATGGAGCCCACGCGTTTAAAATTTGCAGTCCAAGCTCTTTGATTGACATCTCCGGTCTCTGGTCGTCAAAAATCCCAGTCACACCTGACTCAAAAAGTGAGGAATAGATAAGAGTTTCGGGGAGGTGAAAAGCAAGCAAAGCGTGCAACTTTATACAATAAATGTGCCCTGACACCCATCCTATCATATGCTAGGTTTTTTGGCCGGCGCTCTCTCTCTCTCTCTCTCTCTCCCCCACAAATCTCAGCCTTTTGCTTTTCATTTCCCCAATCCAATTCCCCATTCTTTTTTACGTCCTCACATAAACATTCCAATTCCTTTTCCTCGGGGACTCCCATTTCTTTTTTCATTTTCTTGGAATTAGAGCTATGAAACTCTCAAAGATTCTGCAGCGCGTGCCCTCCACCGACGTAAAAAAAGATAAGATAGAGGAGTAATCTGTATCAAAACTAGGGCAAAGATCTGAGGAAGATATGCTCAAGATAGTCTTATATTTGATTGACATAAATTTGAGAACAGTGAAGAACGTAATGTTTTCCTAAGTAATAGTTTCAGAACTAGCTCATTCCAAAATCAAGTCATCATTGACGACTACATTGTAAGTTAAATATTGAGAAGACGGTATTGCATTTCTGATGGGGTTGTGCAATTATTCAAACCTTTCTCGGTCTAAATGATTAACTCGCATTTCTTTATTGTGGTGTGGGGTGTTGCAATAATCAGCTGAGATGCTAGAGGATCGCAGGCTTGATCTTATTGCCATAACTGTAGATCATACTCTGAATCATTTCCTCATGACAAGTCTAAAAGGTTAGTAAACGGGAAAACAAGCTAGCACAAATCAAAAGTTTCGTGCTTCCTTGGCATCCATGCTTGGTCCCCAGTAGTTCCATATATACATGGTCCATAGTTTGGAAGGTCAAGTAATGATCGACAAACAAAGCAGCAGTTTGTCGATCCTGCAGGCATCTGCTCATTTGTGTTACTAATCTTCTGGTTATTCTTGGCATCCTGAATTTCAGATTTCCTATTGTCTTCTATTGGAAGGAAAGATTGAATCATTTGAATAAATAATTATTTTCAGGTTTTGTATTATTGAATTTGATACTTTCCGCATTTTCTTTTCCTCTTCTTGCTATTTATATTTTAGCCAGGTATCAGAATCCAAAACTAAATATTTCTTGATCCTTTCATTGCGGTAGTAAACAAATGATAAAAAACAGAAACTGAAAAATTACAGAAGACGCAATTGAAACAGCAGAAGCCTGGTTCGTGCTGCTCATTTCCTGGCATCTTATATAGATGTTATCCAGACACATGTAATCTATGATTGGAATATATACAGCACCAGTAGTCGGTAGATGAATAGACAGTGCAAAGAGGGTAAAGGAAAAAGAAGAGTGAAGCTTTTGTTACTGAAATCTAAGAGTCTGATTAAAGTGGTCACCGCAAAGCAAAGAAAGTAAAGAAACGCGAAAAAAGAAAAGATACGAAAGTGTGCTCCTTTCTTTCGTCCTTTCCTATTGCATGCAACACAATGACAACCTAACTCATCATTACTGCCACTTTCTTTGTTCACTAATCCCCATGAGCATGAATCTCTCTCCTAACTTTATAAGAACCGTCATTTTAAATAGAAAAGAGAATTCTCTCATTAGAAAAGAGAAAAAGGTCCAAAAGGAACAGCCATAAAGAATCAAGCCACCTATGCACGAATTATAAACAATTAGCAGCTAACATAGTTTTATAATGTAACGAATAACCTAAAATCACTAACTTATCACCAATACCCTTTATTTTGAAACTAGCGTTACTTTTCTTATTCCAGATAATTTTAAAATAATTTTTTGTGTTTCAAAAATGAAAATAATATGGAATAACTATCTTGACGTATAGAAAAATGAAATTTAATGTAAAGAAAGAGTTCTTTTATATTATTTAGAAATTATTTTTGACCCCTTCAAATTTGCAGAGCCAAACTTCACCTTTAATTAGAAACTCAAATAGTGTAATACTCATCATTGTTTTTAAATTAAATTAACAAGAAATGGTCCATCAATGATTTAGCCATGATTTTAGTAATACATATTCATTTATTTTACTGAAGAAAGCAAGATAATAATTGAAAAGGCGCTTAAAATTACTCACATAGGTAAAATTTGGAAATTATTTTTTATCTTAATTGTTACCATGTTCCCTTTGTCAAATAATAAATAACAATTTGATAAACAGAATAACTTCCATAGGTACCCAGAGTCAAGTGATGAATGTAAATGAGTGCACTAAATGGAGATTTTTAACGCCAATGATCCTTCCTATAGCAATTTTTTTTTAAATTTTTTTTGGTAGATTTATTTAATAATTTTAATTTGCAAACTTTTCCCTATTGCAAGACGAAGGAGGTATTCGTAACTCAAGTGCTTTTTCCTTCATAATTGATTCTATCATTACACTCATCATTGCAATTTCATGATTATGGTTGATATTTAGTTGATTTTCTATGAAAAGACAAGAAGAAACTCTCTTTATAGCTCATGTCACCTTCAATAACCATACTGTTGGAAAAACTTAGGGGAAAACGGAACATATGAACAATAGAATGAACCTTACGTATAGATACAAAAACACAGCTAAACATGTACAAGGAAAGCCAAACGGTACTTTGAAATATAGCAAAATTAGCAAAATAACCTTTAAAAGAAAAAAGAAAGTGTGAAGAAACAAAATCGTCATTCTTGTCGTAGACTTCAATTGAATGGGAATTAAGGCCGTCTCAACAAGGCCTATTCCTTTTGAACTTCTCTTGAATTTCGTTTGACCTAAAAGCCATTTGATCAATATTGTTAAGGGTTGACTTCTAATCTATGTGAATCCTTATGATGTACTATTCTGAGAATTCCAACCTAAGGGTTTTAGTGTTAGGCTTACTAGGCCAATATTGGTTCTTTTAGTTTGTAGTTGGTTGAAAAATTGATTCTCACCAAATAGAATAGGTTTAATAAAACACGACCATAATTTTTAGGAGAAATTACTAAGCATTATCTTTGAGGTTACATATTGAAAATTAGAATGAACTTTCCAGAGCGTCAAAAATAACAACATTTAGATGCCTAACACCATTAATAATAATGATGTATAACTTAAGTCTACTCATTTGGTTTTAAGTCATATAATAATTCACTAGGAGAAAATTAAGATTGATGCTTATATAGGCTTTTATACTTATCTAGGGAAACAAAAGTGATGGCTAAGTTAAAGAATCTAGGAAGAAAAACTGGTTCAAAATAAAAAGAGAGCTATGCAAACTTGGATTCTACCCCTCAACATATAAAACAATGTATTCTTAAGGATCATGTTGGTATGATGATTACTAGAACGAGAAGCAGATGTATTGTGTTATACTAGTCACATTTATATTATACTGCCAAAGACTAATTCATATTTACATAGAGGTTCCTCAATTCACATAAAAGTTTTAGTTCTAACTGATATGAACTAATATGGGACTTGATAGCTATTTAATTTCCTTATAATGGCTTAGTCCTATTAAGTACTTAATACGTATTTATAATACTTCAAGGATTCACAATTTCCACCAATCAAACGTATGTCCCTTAGTTTCACAATGTATTCCTTAGTTTCACAAGGGATAAAATTATCTCCAATGGATTTATCATATTCTTAGATTTTTCTTGATACGAAACATGATAAAAATATTTTAAAAAAATTGATTGAAAGTTTCAAAGGTAGATTGCCTACAAACCTACTAATTGAAGGAAATTTGATGAGTTGCTTATCAATTACTAGAATGAAAACCAATTGGCATTTCAAATTGTTGATTCATTTTCGCAACTTGCCAATCAATAACTTGTAGCATAATGAGGATACATGAAGACTTTTAAATATTGAACATGACCTCATTTTCACATTTATTTTCCTTGAAACAATGTCTTAAATAATTTTCTTTGTTAATTTAAAGATGTACAATTAGTTTTTGACATAACCTATCTCATTATATGTCTAGGAGTGACTCAATGGATTGAACGTTTGGTTGAAATCTTGTTACTGGTTATATCATATCTTTTGATAGCATTATTCAATTTTATAAACATCATGATCATATCTCTAAGGACCAATTAAATCTGACTATATATGAATACTTTACTGGTATAGAGACGAATGAGTGAGCTTATTTTCTTTAAGTAGTGATATTTCTGCACCAATGCATTTTAAGTGCTTTACAACCCTACCCCAAACAATCATTATAGCATAATTTGATATCCCTTTTTTTTTTTTCTGCCAATGCACCTGAGCCAATTATTTGAGCCAGTTGAAATTTTTTGAGTACTTAACATTCTAATCTATGAAATAGAACTAGGTGATGGCTAGAATGGCATGTCCACAAAATATATAAGGGTAGGATTGGTTACAACATTTTTAGATTTTAACAGTTACAAAGAAAGGCATTCTTTAAATTTTTATTTTTATAATCTTTTCATACTACTATAATTTTTTTTTCCCTTTCATTCGAACACCATAGTACCCAAAATTACTACAAAAAATTACGTGCTTTCTATGAGCTTATGGAAGCTTGAGCAAAAGCTGGTGAGGGTTTTATTTGAAGCTAATTTGATGAATTCTAACTCTCCTTCAACAGAAGCTTTTGGAAAAATCCCATTCAACTTCAGTTCCAACATGCTTCGACCTAAATTAAAGGGGTTCCTTCGTTCTAATGCTACCTCCAACACATTTGAACTAAGTTTTCTAGAACTCTTTATGTGGGCTTATTTTGGATCTCGCTCTAATCGCTCTTTAAATGCTTGTTGGTTCAAGAAAATTTTCAATTTTCTTTCTCATATATAGTTTGTTTAGGTTGTCTTTGGACATTTGGGAGATGAAGTATTACTGGATGAAAAGTTGGGCTTTTAGCTAGACGAGAAGAAAGTTTTTGATATGTTCCGGGCCTACCGGAATGCTCGCCAGTTAATGTGGCCCTCCAGCAAAGCCATGAGGAGCCCCTCTTTTTCTAAGTTACCCTCCGACGTGGCAAAGCACTTTCGAAGACAAGGACCCACACCGATATTAGAAGCAACGTGGGAAGTAGTTACATAGAAGCAATAACAACGTTGCATGGGCTATGCCAGTGCATAAGGCAGGCGTTAGCGTGGGAAAGAGTTTTAGCATGATTAAGAGGGAAGTTGCAGTATCATCTTTTTGTAAAATCATAAACTGTAAGCTAATCTTCTATGTATAACATTGTGTAAAGTGTTCCAAAAACAAGGCAAAGTAAAAGGAGAAGAGCTATGGAGGAGTTGTATAGGTATACAATGTTTTCTTAAAGTAGCTTAGCAAATAGTTTGCTCATTAAAGAAGGAAGAGGGATTAGGGTTACTAAATTTTAAAACTTGGAATAAAGTCCTTTTGAAATTTATACTTTAGAATCTCATTAATCTCCTAGACTTTTTTTTATAGAGTAAGTAGATTTATAAGTTAAAAAAATCTAGTAATGCAACTTGATATAAAATGTTCTATGACATGAAGTTAAAGAAGTTTTCTCAAACTAAGACATACTCTTACCTTTGTTCTTTATTGGTTTGTTTATTGTTGCAAAAAAATTTAAAATGACCTTCAACCAATTAATGAAGTAGTGAAATAGTATGATCTGATTTTTATTATTGGCATTAATAAACACAATTTTATAAGATGACTTGATTGTCAAAACTGACTTTTTACAACAACAAAAAATTGTACAATGGCTCCCTTTAGTTAACATTTATTAGATGATTGAAAAACTATCCTTTTTCATAATGGAATCGAACATCATATTCGAGGATGAAATAAGGAACAATAGTGGATTATTAGAGCAACTAAAGGAAAGAATTTAATTGCAAAACTTCTTAAGATATTTTTTAACTTGCATTTATTGTATATGAGCAGAATACAATAGAAAATGTTTTCAGAACAAAATAATTAACATCTTAATCTTGTTGACAAAAGTAAGGAAAATTGTTCGAGGGGATGCTTCTTTGTTTCAAAATATAATTTATTTTTTTATAGAAATGTCATTTTGAGTGAGATTTAGAGGTTTCTAACTTCTATTTTTTCATAACTTTCATAAGTTTTGTAATGCTAAAGTATGCTCTTATGTGTTTGTATACTAATTTTATTAATGAAAACTTACTTTTTCACCAAAAAAAAAAAGAGGGAGAAAAGCTAGGCAAGCAAGAGTAAGTGGAAGGATTGGGTAGTTTTTGAAAACTTCTTGTAAAATTTGAGGAGCTTTTGCTTTTAATGGAACTCTTCATTTGCAACCCTATTTTTGGTTCTTGCAACCAGTACCAACTCCAAGAAAGGGGAAGAAACAACATTTCAACCCTTTCCTGCTTTTCTGATCACCCTTTCGTTAAGTCGATGACATGATCTGTGACATGCAACATAACACATTGGTGTCACGGATGGAATCAGACATGGCTGATCCTTAATAGGAGTGTTTGGAAAAAGACACGGACAAGAGGTTCTAAGAGATGAGGGATACCATGGAATCAATGTTTACAGACTTGCATAAGAAAATTGATGGGCAGGAGGTAGGCAAGACAAGGGTCCAAGCTCCTCAAGTCAGTCTGAAGTATGTTACTCCCAAGGATATAGCTCCCCCAAGGGTAAGGGCGGAAATCATAGACCAAGCATTACTTCGTGGGCTCCACATTCCCACATAATTAGATGCGAGTTTCCATTCTATGATGGTTAGGAGGACCCTAAAGGACGGCTTTGCTGGATTAACCAGTTTTTTCATTATAATTAGATAGCAGAGGATGAAAAGGTCCTCCTTGCTTCATGAAACCTAGAGTGGGACACCCAGATGTTGTTCTAGCTTCTACATGATGGCAATCTGGAGCACAACATCCCTTGGGAGCAGTCCATATAAAAGCTACTTGAGAGGTAAGCCAAGTCAATACCTAGATTTTTTGGGTGAGTGACCAAACTCAAATAGACCGGGTCAATGGAGGAATACTAAACGGAGTTCATGGGGCTTCTTCTTTAAAAAAGAACTCTCACTAAATGGTAGCAAGTGGGTTGTTTAATGAGTGGGTTGAATGACCAACTGAGAGTGAATGTCCAAGCCTATAAACCGACAAATTTTCCTTTGGCTATTGGTTTTTAATTAGCATGAGTCTTAATTATCAAGAGACCTTTGCCCTCATCGCCAAACAAGTCAATATTTTCTATTTTCTCTTTGTGGCTTCCCTACGTGGATAGGATCTCCACCAAATAGATATTCATAACAATCTCTTCCACAACGAACTTGCTGAGGAGATTTACATGGATTTGTCTCCTGAGATTCCCAATTAAGTTGACCCTCACATGTGTTAAAAGTATAAATTCCACTATAGCCTCAAGCAAACATCTAACCAATAGAACACTAAAATCCATGGAAGGCCTCACCGGTGCGGAATATAAGTATAATTATGCCATCTTCACATGAAGTTGAGATAATTCCTTCATTAGCCTACTTATTTATATTTATGATATCTCAATCACTGGTGTTGAAAAGAATGCCATCCAAGCCATCGAGCAACAAATATATTGATGCTTTCGCATTGAAACTTAAATTCTTTGAAATATTTTATAGGTTGAGATTGCACGTTTTAAGTAAGGAAAAGGTCTTAGTGAACACAAATATGTAGATAAACTCATATTAGAGTGCACAAATCCTCAGGCAATCCATACGAGTACCAAAAGAATTAGATTAACATAGCCGTAAAAGTCCTCTAATACTTGAAGAGGCACAAACTACTCACTTTGAAAGGGAAAGCTTGAGATTTTCACCTATTGCAAATAGGATTGGGACACTTGTCTTGTGTCTAGAATATCCCTTAGAGGTTTTTGTATTAAATTTGGAAACTCTTTGCTTTCATTGAAAACAGTGCAATTTATTATATCAAAATCATCAACTAAAGCTAAGTATCAAGTTATTGTTGATGGGTGATGTGGTCTGTCAGCACCATGCCCTGGCAGAACAAGTGCAGAATGGGTGAATGAGGCATGGACCATCTTTAATGAAGATCCAAGACATGCAAGGAACTATTGATAGTAGAATATCTATGTGATGGGAAGAGCAGAGGACCATCTCTTTTGGTTGGTCTAAGTTGTTGTTGTAACAGTTATACTAGAGGTTAAAAAGGCAAGCTAGAAAACCGTGTTTGATAACAGATTGTCATTTGAAGTTCTATAAGACCTCTTTTGTTTTATACAAGTAATGGAAGCTTTTGTTTGCTCTAGTAAATGAGTCTTGGAACTGCCCCTTTCAATTTCGTTCATTAAGTCTACTTCCTATATAAGGCTTTCACGGATATAAATATCCATCAGTGGTATCGAGAGCCATCCAGGTTTCAGATAGACACTGTAACAAACAAAACTCTTCTCTCCTTAACTTTAGTCAGTTTTTGCCATGGCTTCTACTCCTAGCTCTTCGTCAGCCAATGCTTCCCAACCTACTCCTTTGATACCCAATTCATAACCTCTGCTGCCTTGTTTTGATGGTACCAACTACTTTGCTTATACCCTCAAAATGACCACCTTCCTTAAATGTCAAGGGATGTGGGAAATAGTAACCAAAGGAATTCAAAGAATGGAGGACAAGGAGACTCTCATTGCAACAGAACGTGAGAAACACAGGAGAAATCAGGACAAGGAAATGCAAACTTTGCTTGTATTGCAAGTTGCAATTGCAGAGCACATACTCGCCAGAATGTCTCAAGCAGCAACTCCTCATGAGATGTGGACTTAACTACAATATGAGTTTCTAGGAACTCCTAAGGTACGTGTTATACGAGCCCAATCTCTTATACGTGATTTGGAACTACTTGAGATGGAAGAAGGAGAACTAGTAAACAGTTACTACAGTAGAGTGAATGTCATAGTTAATCAGATCCATATCCTAGGAGAACCACTACCAGATTCACGAGTTGTTGAAAAACTTCTCAGCACCTTAACAGAGAAGTTTGATGCAGCCGTGAATACCATAAAAGAAACCAAGGATTTCACTAATATGAGTGTGTCTGAGCTCATTAGTTCTTTGGAGGTTTATGAAAAGAGATTCACCCGTAGAAAGGACAAAGCCCCCCTTGAAACTGCATTTAAAACAAATGAGAAAAGCAACTCAAATGGTGCTGAACAAACCACACCAGAAGATGAACCAGAGAGGGGTAGGTATCCACCATGTAGAATTTGTAAAAGGACAAACCACCTAGAAAAATATTGTTGGCATAAAGGAAAGGTGAAGTGCTGAGACTGTCAAAGATTCAGTCATGTGGAGAGAAACTGCCGAGACAAAGATAATCAGGCCAACTTAGTAAAAACAGATGAGAGGAGGGAAGAAGAAACCTTGTTCTTTGCAAGTTTGTCCATGACCAACTCTGACTCAAGTTTATGGTTCATAGATAGTGGATGCACCAATCATATGACTCATTATGATGGTGCATTCTGTTATCTAGATAGGACTTTCAGATCCCGTGTAAGACTAGGGGATAATAGACATGTAGAAGTTCTGGGAAAAGGAAATATTTGTGTTAAAACTGCTAAGGGTGAGCGAGTCATACAAGATGTGCTGTATGTTCCTACATTAGGATCTAATCTCTTAAGTATGGGTCAGATGATCAAGAGCAAATACTATATGCTCTTTAAGGATAATTAGTGCCTCATCTATGATGAACAAAGTATTAAAATAGCTAGTGTACCTATGAAAGGGTCTTGTAGCTTTTTCTTAAAGTTTGAATATAAGAATCAGTATGCTCTAAGTGCTGCAGAAGACAAGTTTTGGCTTTAGCATCGGCGATTTGGGCATCTCAACTTCAAATCTTTGGAGGAACTTTCCACACAGCAAATGGTGGAAGGCATGCCATCAATCAAAGTAGTCAATAATATCTGCTCTTCATGTTAGCTCGGTAAAAGCACCAGATAGTCCTTTCCATCAAAAAGGAAGGAGAAGCTTACAGATTTACTTGAATTGGTACACACGGATGTGTGTGGACCAATGAGGGTTCATACCAAGGAGGGGAACATGTATTTTGTACTTTTCATAGATGATGCTACAAGATTTTGCTGGGTTGATTTCGTTAAGGAAAAGGCAGGAGCACTCAACTGCTTTCTCAAGTTCAAGAAGCAAGCTGAAACTGAAAATGGGAAAAGAATCAAGATGTTGTGGTCAAATAGAGGAGGTGAATACATATCCTCTAATTTCAACAAACTATGCATGGATGCAGGAATTCAACACCAGTTAATAGCAAGCTACTCCCCGGAGCAAAATGGTGTTGCTAAGCAGAAAAATATAACTGTTCTCAATGCAGCAAGGAGCATGTTGGAAGAGAAAAGCTTGCCAAAGGAATTCTGGGGAGACGTAGTAAACACTACAGTATATCTCCTCAATAGAAGTCCCACCTCTGCACTTCAAAAAACTACTCCATATGAAGCTTGGAAAAGGAAGAAGCCCTATATGGAACATTCGTAGGTGTTTGGCTCTGTATGCTACATCCATGTCCCTCAACAACTCAGGCACAAGCTGGAAAAAATGGCAGAAAGAGGTATATTCCTTAGGTACAACTTAATCTCAAAAGCTTACCGTGTATTTAACTTGTCTAGCAACAGATTGACAATCAGCAGAGATGTGATAATAGATGAACATGCAGTGGGATTGGAGTCAACCTCAAGGAAAGAATCTTTCCATCCATGCACCAAGTGCTATTGATGAAAGAAATGAAGATCACATTCCAATTAGCAACCAAATGGAAGAAGATGGGGTTGTTACACCAGTCCAAGGAGTTGCAGATCCTGTGTCATCCTCTAAAGAGCTTGGCATGCCTAGTGAGACAGATAAAGAAAGAGAGCTATCATACATGTCACCCGTGAGGATTAGAAGACTGGATGAGATATACGAAAGCTGCAACATGGCAACACTTGAACTAGTGTGTTATGAAGAAGCTGTGGAGGAAGAAGAGTGGAAGAAGGCCATGGATAAAGAAATCAACAGTATTAAACACAATGATACATGGAGCCTCATGGATATGCCAACAGGAAAGAAGACAGTGGGGTTAAAATGACAGTGGGGCTAAAATGGATATTCAAGACAAAGACAAATGCTGAAGGAAGAATCATAAAGCATAAGGTGATGGTGGTTGCTAAGGGATACTCTCAAATCCCTAGAGCTGATTTCATAGAAACCTTCTCACCAGTGGCTCGACTTGAAACAATTTGGATAATCATTGCCCTTACAGCTCAACTAAGATGAAAAATTATGCAATTGGACGTCAAAGCTACATTTCTAAATGGCGAACTTGAAGAAGATGTCTATGTGAAGTAACCTCAAGGGTATGAGGAAAAAGGTATGGAAGATAAAGTGCTTAAACTAAAAAGGCTCTCTATGGGTTGCGGCAAGCACCTAGAACATGGTTCAGTCGCATCAACAAGCATTTCTCCAACCAAGGTTTCCAACACAGCTCAAGTAAACCAACATTATTTCTGTCTCTCAACAACAACACAATTCTTCTTGTCTCAATATATATGGATGACTTGATCTTCACCAGAAATGATTTTGAGAAGCTGATGAAGTTCAAGAAGGAGATGATGGATGCATTTGAAATGAATGACATGGGTCCTATGCAGTATTTTCTTGGGTTAGAAGTGTCACAGCAGGATGGAGGAATCTTTGTATCACAAACCAAATTCACCAGGTCTCTACTTTCCAAGTATCAAATGACTGATTGCAAGTCAGTATCTACTCCACTAGTTCCTGGAGAAAAAGTGCAAGTAAGGGATGATTCTGGAGAAATTGATGGCACACCCTACAGAAGCCTTATCGGAAGCTTGTTGTATCTTATAGCAACACGTCCAGACATTTTATTTTCTGTGTCTTTACTGTCCAGAGTAATGCAAAAGTCATCCAAGAATCACTTTAACAAGGTCAAGCGAATTCTAAGGTACCTCAAAGGTACTCTAGAATTTGGGTTGTTCTATCGACATGCAAAGCAGTTTACTCTTCTTGGGTACACTGACAGTGATTGGGGAGGAAATGCTGCAGATTCAAGGAGCACGAGTGGGTTTGCATTCAGTCTAGGATCAGCTGTGTTCTCTTGGCCTTTAAAGAAACAAGACTCAGTCTCACTATCCACTGCAGAGGCTGAGTATGTAGCTGCCTCATCAGCCGCATGCCAAGCTGTGTGGCTAAGGAGAATCCTTGGAGAAGTAGGACTTGAGTAAGAGCAAGAAACTGTGATATTTTCTGACAGCAAATCAGCCATTGCTATGACAAAGAATCCGAGTCATCACTCCAAAACAAAGCATGTAGCAATCAAAGTGCACTATGTAAGGGAGCTTGTGGAAGCTAAGGAAGTAAGATTCGAGTTTTGTAGCACTAGCTTTCAGCTTGCAAACTTATTTACCAAAGGCCTCTCGAGAGGACAACATGAGTACCTTAGAGAAATGATTGGGGTAACGACATACCCCATCAAGGAGGGGTGTTGACGGGTGATGTGGTCTATTAGCACCATGCCCTGGCAGAACAAGTGCAGAATGGGTGAATGAGGCATGGACCATCTTTAATGAAGATCCAAGACGTACAAGGAACTACTGATAGTAGAATGTCTATGTGATGGGAGGAGCAGAGGGCCATCTCTTTTGGTAGGTTTAAGTTGTTGTTGTAACAGTTGTACTAAAGGTTAAAAGGGCAAGCTAGAAAATCGTGTTTGATAATGGATTGCCTTTGAAGTTCTGTAAGACCTCTTTTGTTTTATACAAGTAATGGAAGCTCTTGTTTACTCTAGTAAATAAGTCTTGGAACTGCCCCTTTCAATTTCGTTCATTAAGTCTGCTTCCCGTATAAGGCTTTCATGGATATAAATATCCATCAATTATGACATCCGCAATTTGGATCCATAAGCTATTTAGTGGCCATGAAATACAAATAAAAAACTAGCTATTTAATTGTGTGATTACAAAGTTGCTTTTCACATTGTAATGTACCTAGTGTTCCATAAGCGAATGAAGCATATAGAGATTGATTAGCACATCATCATAAAAAATTTCATAAAAGCATAATCATAATGATATACATTCAAACTACAAAGCTAGTAGCTAATATTTTTGTGAAGCTCTTGGTTCAGCAGCAACATTTACATCTTTAGAGTAAACTTGGAGTTCTCAACAGATACAAACAATCATCTTAAGAGGCAAGACTGAAGACACAAATGTCTTATACAAGAAATTAGAATATACTACATGTAACTAGGTTGTGCTTATCAATAGGTTAGATTATATTTGTGATACTTCTTTCCTATATTGCCACTATTGTACATGTATATATATGGGCACATACAATGTAAAACCTAAACTATTGAATTTAATTCTCTTTTCTAATCTGACCTCTCTTCTTCTTGATGGTTTTCTTGCTTTGCCTTCAATCTTGGCCTCTTCCCCATTTGGATCGGTCGTTTTTTTTGGGTTTCCATTCGCTTTGTGACACTTTGCTTAAGTATTGGTTTTGTTGTGACAATTGCTACTTCATCCAGAGCACTCTTGAATTCTTGAAGCTGTTCTTTCTATCTTATAGACTATACATCAAATCTTGCAAATTCACATAATATGGTTTGCAGCATAAGAAAGAGTGATTATATTTGCCTTAGATAATTATGAATTAGATACTCCGTACATTAACCACCATATATTTTGTCAACTGATGTTGCTCATATTTTGATCAGTTCCTTCCTAATGGCATTGCCAAGATATTTCCAATTAATCTCCATGCTTCTGCCTATTTATCAACCATAAAGATACGCAGATTGCTTACGTGACACCATTTTTTGGTCATTTTTTAATCTGAAATATAGAATTTTCAAATAACAAGCAGTGGTAAAAGTGGTTGTCATGATTATCATATGTGCAATAACTATTCTGGATCGTTGCATTATATAAACACATGAATGTGATCAATCTGAAAATTCATTATTACGTTTGCCCTTCTTGATTAGCACATTAATCTAGAATCAATAATTGGAAAAAGTTAAGATTTTCTTCATACAATCGTTTTGGCTAGCGCCTTAAAATATATAAAACTTAAGAGGAAACAAAGACGCTTCTCGAACTTATGACACATTTCAGAAAAACATGCAGCATCTTTTGGTCTCTCTTTATCTTTGTTTTTTGGCTTCCTTCTGCTCGTGCCAGTTTTATTCTCTTTCAGGCAATCCTTTCTACCCTTTTATGCTGACGGGAAAGCAACCGTACTGCAACACCAACACGGTCAGCAGTGTTTGTCCGTATAGCAGTGAAGTGGTATTTCACGGACAAAAGCTTGCACTGAACTTAATAATATTGATGGACGGGAGGGCTTTGCCTTTTGAAATAAGTCTGAGATATGGCAGAGAAGCCGCTTAGCGTATGCGAAACAAACAAAGGCTAGGAGTAGGTGGCACGAAACAAACAAAACCCCCCTCGGTGTTGTGTCGGGTTTGAAATAGACCCTTCAGAATGCGTGATTGATTGCTTGTAATTGGATCCATTCACGATGTCCTTGAATGCTGCCTTTGGAATAGACTTCTCACAAAGCTCATTCAGCTTGTATGCTGAACAAAGTAATCAAACTAGTTGCAGCACTCGTCTAGAAGCATAATAGGGACTGCCTCTTGTCGAAATATTTAAGATGTCACCGGTTAAGTAATGAAATAATAAGAAATATAACATCTTTCCGACCATTTGAGAGGTAACTCGGAAGGTGTCCAGGTCTTTCTTTTTTCCTATTCATTTTTCAGAAAATTTAATATATCTGACGAAAACATAGAGATTCTGAATGATTCTGCATGTGATATTCACGTTTTGTAAGCGTATCACACTTTCTTTCTTTTCAATCTAAGAGTTTGAAAAGAAAGGAGAAGAATCACAAGCATGATAGCGAGCTAGAAAACGAAGAAGTCAGCCTGAAAAGATTCTGCGAATATGCATGAAGATAAGTTCAATCCCAGCAGGGAGTCAGAATATGCACAGCATTCATATTCCCTTCGGGTACGTTTCACTAAATGAAGACAACAATATTTTCTATCACGGGAATGATGTGATATGGTAGCAGAGACCATTTCAGAAGCTACGATTCTTACAGTTCCTTTAAGCATTTTTCCTTATTGACTCCAGTGAAAAGAGATGTATAAGTAAGTTTGGCAAAATAATCACGTATTTGTTTGTGTTTAATTAGTTGTGGTATTAACTTTTAAAGTGCTTTGTACTTCTCCACTATCCTAAAATTTAAATTTTGAACCACCAAGTATTTCAGGCCCACGACCAGTGAAATTTCAATTACTCTTTAGCCTTAAATGTTTAAAAGTAAAAAGGCATACCAGGTGGGCATGCTTGGACAGTCTTTGAGGGCAGGGTTAAATGTGGGCATCAGGCATGCAAGTTTTAGGATCTCAAGTTGATAAGAATTGGCAACCACTTCAGAAAGAGGGATATTAGTTTTTAAAAAAGCACAATTACTCCCAATGCCACGTTCTAATAATGAAGACCCGTTCCCACAATTCTTATATCCAGCAGAAAAAAGGAGAAGAAAAAGGAAAGAATTAGAGAGGGGAAAATGAAGGCAAGAAAAAGGGTGATGACTTCTCCCTGTGACTGGGCCATTTTTAAACATCATATAAGCTAGTTTCAGCCGCGAGCTCAAGGGACATAACAACAAAGCTTAATAAATATACATATTTTGTGGGTTTGCACAAGGGTAGTGTGGGATTACTTAAGTATCTCACAAGTTCAAACATCTATGTTCTTCAAAATAGTCATGGGCATGACTATTTTGATATACATAACTTTATTTGGCATATTCTTAAAAGTACTTACAATAATGATAATGAAAAACCAAATAGCTTTTAAAAAGATTCTTTGTATGCCATCGTCAATATCAAAATATAATATAATGTTTTACCACAACAACTGATGCCTGTTACGGAAGAGACAACTTCATACACAAAAGAAAGAACTTATCTCGAAGAGACAAAATTCTCTGTAGTATATGCCAGTTGTCTTTCGCTTTGAATGCTCTACAATTTTTAGGGCATTATTCGAGACAGATTTTTTTGTGCATCTCTCATTTATTGGTCACCCATCTTTACCCTTTCTAGAAGATGAATTGTACCAGATTTCCTTTTTTTGCTTCATCAATATACTTTACTCCTTTTTGGAACGTCTTTGACACGCAAAGAAGTACTTAATAATTGGGACCATCATCACTTTTAAGGCAATCGTTTTGAATCACCATGCTTTACCAAAGCATTTTATTCTACCTCCACTTGTTCTTCTATCATTTGGTACAATTCATCTTCTAGAAAGGGCTCGCTTCATTTTGACCATCTTCGAGTTGTTGCATTGATTTTTATATCTTCATCTAGAAAAAGCCAAATCCTCTAACATATCAACATCTTTTCTTATTGCCATTTTTCTTGGAATGTTTTTGTATTAGAAAGTTGTTATTTTATGCAAGAGTAATTAACTAGAATTTAAGTAAGTAGATCATATTTTTTTCTTTTGATCTTTAATCCTTCTCACTTTATCAAACAATTAAGTAAACTTTCTGCCCAATAATCTATGTTTTCAACTCTAACGGCCTCATCTAATGGGTTACTAAGACCAAGTCTTTCAAATTCTTTCTCTTGAGTGATTTTTAATTCCCATATCTAAAATGGTTGGAAGAATTTTTTGTGAACTCTCTAAACTGCTGAACTTGTTATGTAGAAGCGGAATTATTTTGCTCATATGAAGTTATTGACCAAGTGGTATAACAAAGTCTTAATCATCCCAAGGTAATTTGCCCACTTTTTGTTTGTAAGTTCTTGAAAAATTACTTGATTAATAATTCTCCATTCAATAACATCCATATATAAGTTTTTATAATTGATGATAACTGTGAGTTTAAGGATGTCATTCACAAGGTTGGTATTTTGGAGAAAATAATTCAAGAAACATAATTAAACTTGATTATTCAACATCTCTATAAATTGTATAAGGTAATAATATTTTTATTTCTTCAAAACTATATTTTCTTCTTGCTTTTTTAATAGGAGAATTCTAAAGTTCATTATTGAATGTTTTATTTTCTCAATGTCCAATCCATCATCATCGCATTACAGAACTCATGACTATTGCTAAAGAAAAATCTCTTGAATTAGGTTCCAAGAATTGATCTCCAGTGAATCTTCTCTAGATGCCTTTAAAAGGCACAATCCATAATAATTTATTTTGCTTTTTATTAAACCCAGCCATTTAGGCCCAAGAACCTGTGCCCGCTTGAAGGATGATTCTCCTTCAAGTAGAACAGCAGCACCCTATTCTGGGCCTCTAAACCGGCCACTTGTATAGTTCGAAAGGCCGAGTCCTCTTTAGGAATTCTACAAGTACTGAAGTCTTTTCTAGCAGACATCATTTCGTCCAAGAAACGGAAGTAAAGTCATTTTATTAAGTGGCAATTGATTCTAACTAAAAAAGGATTGGTGGACGAAATTAATTCAAACTCAATAATAACTTTCATTTTCCAACTGATGGAATCTGACAAGAGAGTATCAGAGTGGTCAAGATAAGGCATCCAAACTGACAAAAGTTGAGAGTTGAACATCTTTTAAAACGACACTCAAGCATGTTTGAGCAGATGCAGTGGACAGACTTTGGCAGCGTCCTCCTATGTGTTTTGAGGTTGCTTTTGCTCTGATGTTTGTGATGCTGAGAAAACTAGGGAGAGTGGAAATTTTTTGCATTGATAATATCAACATCACAGCCCTCTAAACACCCTTTAGAGTCATGACACGACTCCAAAGTTTGTAACTTTGCGGTTGGCCTTAATCCATCTACTTACAACCAACAATCAAACTTGGATAACAAATAAATCGATAAACATCATAAGATGATTGATTCAAGATTCAAAGCCGGAACCCAATTGCCACTTCAGATAAATTGCACAAAATACGTAAGGAATCCATATTTGTTAGTCAATAGAAGTGAGGAGGAGATACAAATACAGATGTTCTCACCGCTAAAAACAATTATTAACAGATACAAATGCGAAGTCACGCATATTTTCAAATACAAATAAAATGAAATCCTTATTTTCAGCGCTATAGGCTAAAATCTATCTCATGGAATCTTCTACAAGCATCAATAGGTCAAATGACTTCAAAATAAAATAAGTAACATAAAAGATAAAAAAAATAACCTTAAAAAAAGAGTATTCATGTAATATTGTTAGCAATTAAGAGTTTTCAGTTTAGGAATCCTTTAATTCCATTAGGATTTCTACAACTAGGGTTTCCCACTAAGTCAAAGATTAAGATGTGGTTCATAGAAGGGCATCTTACAAGCTTTCTTGCAATGAAAGTTTTTAGAGTCATTGACTCAGCAAAAGTAGGCCTTTGGTTTTCTTTGAAGATGATTTTCTTGTTCTCGTTATTGTTATAGACTCCAAGCTAATTTTTGTTGAGTTGCGTAGTTGTTCTTGTTCTGTATAACGTGATAATATTCCTTTAAGAGCAAGCATACAAACTCTAAGTTCCTTGGATGGTAAGTTTTGATTTTTACGACTTCATTTTTGTTTCTGTTGGTGATCATTTGTCTGCCATTTTCCTATCAATTGTTCTGACATCATTTGAACGATATACTGTTTCAACGACACTTAAAATGCTTGGCAGCTTTTTAGAGCCACTTTTAAACTTGCTTTTGAATGTCTTCCATTGACAGATTCTGTTCAACCTGTTTAGGCTTTTCATTCAAACTATTTGCTGAACTTGTTGCAGAAAACGTTCATGGCTTGAGCACTTCAAAATCAAAATTCAGTTGGTGTATAGGTTCTACCAGCGAAGAAATCCTGCTTTCGGCTACCATTTGAACACAACCCTCAGTGTGTGAATTCAAGTGAATGGTCTGTATAATTCTTGTTATTGCAAAGAAAGACTTAGGCCCTTTGTCGTTGATATTAATCTCCTCAAGTTCTAAGAGACTCAGATTTTTACACTTTTTTCATCTAAAACTCATGGGGACTAACCAGAAACGTCATGTCTCCCGGACAATGGTTGAGAAAGTCCATATAACGTAAGAAGTTTATGTTCTGTTCGATGCTTTACAAGAATAAAAGGAAGACAGGGGAACTAATTCATTCAGGGATCCTTTGTTGTATGAAGACCGTTACACAAGAAAAAACTAGCAAGAGAGGACAGAAAGCGACCTACCAGCACTATACTTATGGCAATGACTTTGAGGAAAAAAGCTTTGCAGGTCACATTATTAAATAAAGAGTAAAAAGTATTAAGTGGACACCCCACTAGCATGGTCAAAAGTTTTCTGCACTTCTTACACCTTTTGTGGATCTCTTTATTCAATAACGAGTATTTGTTTACGAATTTAAATCATTGGATTGAGGATCGTATCAAGAAAAGCTTTTTCGTATCTCAAATTTATGTCTTTGAGGCTCCATTTGATGTCTCACTGCCAACTTTCCATTCCTTTCTCTCTCTAAAACACAGAAAACAAGAATTCCCACTAAGAGGACAGGGGAAGGGAATTTTTCTTGTTGATTTGAGCGTTTACACCCAAAGACTAGACACAACGAGTAAAATATAGATAAGGATAGAAAGAAAGAATAGGAATAGTGTCGGAAAATGCCAAAGTAAAAGAACCAAAGGGCATATAATTCCATGATGTCTGATGCAACAAGCGATTCCCTTGGAAGTTTGAAGGACGCATGCCTCATCCTGCTGACACCCACATATACAAACAAAAATCTAACCATCTCTCTCGCTTTCTTTCTTTAATGGCTCGGCTTTTCTAGCTTCAACATGGATTCTCTTTGCCTGTGCAAAACCCATCACTTCACTCTAGAGATAGTACTAGATTCTAGTTTCACACTTTTTCTCTTTTCGTCGTTTTTAAATACCCGAAAACGGGAGCCAGTGTCCTATTTTTATATGCCCACTTGCCTTTTTTGCATGGGAATTATGAGAACGAGAGAAATAATCGTTTCACTCATTATGTTCTCAGCTTTTGTGACCCACTCCCACTCTTACCACTATCATTGCTCCTGAGATGACCAGGACTCGAGCTACTTTTTAACTTTATTTTACCCCTTTTTTGGGTAGGGTCAAAGGAATTTCTCTTTGCTTCAGCTTGTGGATTTTCCTTTTTCTTTTCCTTTTTCCTTGTGCCCACACGGTCTTGTGTTTGACTACCTTTGTGCCTTTGCGTTTGGAATCGAGGAATGCTAGCACAAGCTTTGCTTGACAACAAATGATTTAAGTTTCCATACCTCATCCTTCTTCCTTTTGTGAGGTAATAATTTTGTCACTGACCCAAATAAGGATGGACAACATGAAAGGGATAACTATGTCGAGAAGCGAGATTAAATGGAGATAAAAAATAATGTACTCTTTCGGTGAAGGCAGGTTAGGACCTATTTGGAGTCTGGACTGTTTTACTTCGAGATATTTGGATTTTTATTTTATCAAAAGGACAATCTCTATTCCATTTCTCCCCAAGAACAATTGTGTTATACTAAAAGCCACTAACCTATGCCATCAAAATGGACAAACGTTTGATAAATTCACTCTAATGAACATGAAACTGATTCTGGCTAGAGCATGAAAGTGCGTAAGATGTAAAAGTACTCGAGTTTTAAAATGTATAAGAAAGACTTAAGTGTTGCGAAAATAATTATTGATAATGGTAAGAAAAAATCATCACCCATCACAATGTGGGGTGTAATAAGTTCTTCATATTTCAAGACGTATAAAAAAATGGTACAATAGCAAGTAATGTACTACAAAGGAAGTTGGCATTTGATTATTTGGCTAAGGAACATATATAACATTTTGGATGAGGAAAAAAAACACTATGACCTAAATGTAGATGAAAAATCAAAATATTCTGGTTAATTTTTGCATTACAAAGAGTATTTATTCAATGCAATACAAGAAAATATATTTTTGGGGACAATTGGTCCAATAATATAGGTCATGGAGAACTTTACCTAAACTCATTTAGTCCTTAGAAAAGTCAAAAGTTAGGAGAAAATTGAATTTGACAATGATTACTTCTACAAATCTTGGAGATTGATACAAGATTGAATTGAAAGTTAGGTATATGTAATACATCTTTGCAAAGATAGGGAAGAGTAGAGGGCAATAATGCTAATTTTTGTAATAGAAGTGATAGTCCCATTCAAAAGACGCATTGATGTGGATGTATTGGAATGATTGTGAACGACAAAAGAAAATCATTCATTACATATGATTTCATTATTGACTCCTTAATTTATTATCTAAGCATTAGTAGAAATATTAGTCATCATGTAGTAAGAAGCACCAACAAAATTCGCCGAGGTATCTAGAATTGCAATCTAACTCATCACTTGCATGAATCTGTTGAAACTGCACCACTATTAATAGGAAGGTTTGCTGCATCACTTGATTGGGCCGCAAAAGTACTTTGACTTTCTTTCTTATCTTTCTTTCTCGGTTTGCCATGTATTTCTAATAGATTTCATTTGTGGATGAGGAGGTTTGCCATGTATTTCTAATAGATTTCATTTGGGAGGAGTTTGAACCAACGGATCTACCTCCTGGCGTGATATCTTGACATAGGCTTCGGGTCAATTGGATTTGTCTCTGGACCCAATTGGCCTGGGTTGGGGACCTAACCAGAAATGGGCATTTGACCCAAAAATAACCAATCCATGTGAGAGCCTTGAGTTTGGGCCTAAATAGCCTTTTACAGGTCTGCCACTAATTAGGAGATCCATTAGGCCTAATCTGCCCATGGACGGGTCGCCACTGGTTGGGTTGAGCCTCAATAAGCTGCCACTAGTTTGGTTGCCCTTGTTAGCCTAGGCCTGTCAGTTTTGAGTTACGTTATTGCTCAAAACCTAAACTCAGTTGATTCAATTGCCTTTTCAATGGTAAGCACATTTGGGTCCCAATTTGTTTTAGATTTTGATCCTGAATTTTTTTGGGTAGATAAAGAGGGAAGGGGGCTGTATATTGAACCTGGGACCTCTTTTGTCCTCGGCAATACTAGCTACTAATTGAGTTGGCACAGTAACAATAAAGCATGTGTAAAAAAAAAAACATTTTACTTGGTATTTATCTTTGTGGTTTCAGTTTCTAATTTTTGCACTGAAGTGCCTTGTTTTGCAAGACAAAGGCAACAAAGGCTACAAAAAAAGAAATGGGCAATAGGGGATCAAAGGTTATTTTGCCGAAGTTAGGTTGGGGGAGGCTCAAATACTATGTCACCAAATGTAACAATGGGAAAAGCTAAAGGCTTTTGGAAACTTTTTTATATATTGCTTTCACATGGAACTTACATGTGAAGAGGCACTATTTATAATGCATGTAGAAGACAATGAAAGAAAAAATATACAAAAAAAATAAAATATTTTGCCATTATAGAAGCGTATCACGTTTAAACTATTCCCCGAATATTTTGATTCTGCCATCAAATGCACAAAGCATATAGAAAGAATCTTGTGTCCAATCATGGAAATAATAAAAAAGATAACTAAGTAAACAATCACTCAATCAATCAATCCTAAAGAAGAAACCCTATCTCCAATAAAAATGATGACCTTTGGGTTCCCATTGCAATCGAACCACTGAGCTTGAATAGCAACTGGTGTGGGTTCACCGTTTCTATAGGTAGAGGAAGCAAAAAATCTACTAAGGCAGTTATGGCTATCTCCGTTTTCAATCGTGCATTTTGTGCTTCTTCAAAAACAAAATGCCTTGTTCCCACTTATGGCATTAAGATGCAAAATGCATTGTGTGGACCATTCGTCGTTGCAAGTGTAAGATGCAAACACAACGCTTAGGAGCATCATGACGTGGTGCAAAATGCACCACTATAGGAGCAGTAGAAACAACATAATATGGTGTCAAAACACACCAATAAGGATATCTATAGTGCATCAAACCCTAAGGCAAATATGCTCCATATAAGGTGCAAAACTATGGCTCACATATTGAGCACAATGCACACCTTGTCAAAATGCTGAGGATATCAAAATAGAAGGTACACTAAGCACTCAATTCAGGTGCAAACAACAATAAGCTTCGAAGCAAAATGCACTATACGTTAAACTATAAAGAATAGTGTACTTATTTGGTGGAGTTCTCAACAAAGTAGTATGATCTCGAGGCACATAATGCATCCTATCAAAACGCAAAAAGGCACTTCATAGTATATGAGACTGCATAAGCTCCAAAATTTATTCATGGTGAATGAGTATGGGTCACATATAATTTATAACCTAGGCCAATAGAAAATAATATTTTACATGCTTTTAAAATATCATATACTCCTTAAATGCTATTTTGTTTTTTCATACCATGATCTAAATTATCCTTGAAGTTATGGCATTTGAAGTATTTAAATTAAATGAATAATTCAATTCTCTCATACAGATATTTCAACCGTACTAATTTCTTACCATCAAAACCTTGTTGTGAAGCTTGTATTAATAGGCTCAATAAACACGGCCTCACAAGCCCAACAATTTTACACTCACAGGCCGAATAATTATTGGGCATTAAAACCCATTTTTAACTTTGGGTCGAATCCCATTTCTTCAATGGACAACATTTTCTGAAGTGGGCTGCCTTTGGACTACATTAGGCCATCTTTTGGACTGCGTCTCTTTGGTTGAATCGGGCTTTTCCTCTATAGACTCTGCCCATTCACTTGGGGGAAAGCCGAACCAGTGCCATACTAGAGTTTCCTTTCGAAAAGGTTGTTGAAATGGTGATAGATTGTTGCCAAAATATCAAGTATATTACAAGAATGTGTCTCTTTATGAAATTTCATAATTTTGACGAACTAGGGGAAGTTCTACAGGATCTGATTGAAAAGCAAGGCACATTTTAGAATTCCCACACCCGCTTGACCAAGCCTTCTTGACTGACATCCTCAGATACCATCTTTCTGGCCCTCTTCTGAGCAAGGAAGCTTCCTTTTAAGGGTTTCATTCTCCCTTCTTAGTTTCATAATCTTCAGTTTAAGTGTTTCAACAAACCGACTTGGAACCATATCTCTTTGACGTTCAACCAGCTTTGTTCTGCTAATCAACACTGCAACGTACCAGAGATATTATTTGCATCATGTTCAAGCAGATAAAGGTGTTATTGCAGCATCATTAATTGATCTGTGCTACAACTACTTATTGGTTTGTGCATGTTCGTGGAACTTGAATCTTAAAGTTAAATCAAACTTAAGCCAAGTCTTAAAGGGTAAGACAGAAGTATAAAGCATATGACCAGGGGGAATATGAGGATTTCCTTACTAATAAGGAATGACCGTGTTGGGAGTTCAAAGTAAAAGCAAAAGACTGTGCTCCAAACTCTACTACATTCTTAGCTGACTTTCCAGTAAACCCAGTCTTAAGGCTGTCTTACTGGTCAGCATTCAGCATTTAGATATCACTGGGCAGTATCTTCAATCAAACAATTTGATCAACCTAAAGCAAAAAAAAAAACTGGTATGCACAAACAAAAAACCTTCAAAAAAATGAGCAGACTCACATTCTTTCTCTAGCTCTTGGACTTTCTTAATCAGCTCATTTTTCTCCTCCTGTTCAATCAGCAGGCAGTCCTTCAGATCCTGAATCTCAAGATTATCTGCAAAAAAAAGAAAGTAAAAATGTTATTCCAATTCCAATAATAAATTCTGGTAGTTCAACTCCTGGTTTTGCATTTCCTTGCTTAGGACCTCACATTTGGATTCCACATCGAAATTGACCTGGTCCAACCTCTTAGAAAGAGTCTGCATATGACTTTTATGTGCTGCTAGATCTTGCCGGAGGAGATTTATGGTTGCTTCATTTGTTGTTTTCTCAAGTATAAGGCCCCTGGTTCGTATTTCCAAACATCATACAAACTGTAACCGAAATGAAACACATTGGAACCAAATATCTCAACTCATTGGAAACTCACCTGATTTGAGCCTCTAAGTGTCCAACCTTTGTCACATAATCTTGCTTAAGTAACTCTATGGCCTTTTTATGTTCCTGCTCACATATTTCAAGTTTTCAATTGATCCCTGTTATTTAATCAGGCACAGTCTGATTAATATGATATCTTTTCATATTGGTTTCAGCCCCAACAGATAATTGACATCAGCAAATAGAAGTTATAATCAGATCTGTTGGTGTTTCCTCCTAGATTCGCTGAAGGATTCATGGGACAACTTGTGTAGGTGGAACACTTACACGTAGAAAATGAAGTCACTAATGGAAATAGCTTACATTTTCCTGATGGAGAAGTTCATCACTCTTTCTCTTAAGTTCTTCTTTCAGGCTCTGACATCTTGTGCGGCGTTCAAGCTGTATTTCATAAGATTGAGTGATGCAACTGAAGTAAATAAAAAATAAGCTACCTAAGTTTTCGCTGGTGCCGTTACTGAGAGCGAATTCCATATTATGTTCTTCCATCTCTATTTTCTTTCTTTTCTTTTATATTTTATTGTTTTTCTTCTCTGTTATTTAAAATGAACTCTCATTCCAACCCAATGGGTTAAAATTGCGATGTCCCATCCCTCGAGAAATCTCTCAAAATAGTACCTGCTCAGCGAGATTGTTCAGAGATTCTGTACACAGTTTGGTCAGCCGCTCATTCTCTGCAATGTAACAAAAGTAAATCAATTAAATCTCAATACACAATATTGCCAGTCTAACCGTGTCTTCAACCAAGGATTCAATATTCAAAGTTGACCCCATCTGTAACTTTCAGAAACCTCAGCTTTTCTTAGACCTTGTAAAATGCAGTAGAATCCAACACAATGGCTACCACCAACGACGATGAGAAACTTTATGGACCCAAAGAATCTTCATAGAACTTAAAAATTTAATATGAAGAAAATAATAGATCCAGAGAGAGAAATGTCAAGAAAAAAAAAAGTAATGTAAAAAATTACAGTTGGATCATAGCGAGTGATTCTATTCATATTTTCACTTGATTACCTCCCATTTAATTATCAAGCAACCAAAATCTTCATTTAATTATCAAGTAGGTAATCTGTTAGGACAACAAGAGTACCTCCTAAGGTCCTAACATAATCTTAGATATTTGTATTTTCGCCTATGAAACAAAAACTTCCAATCTAATAGGCCAAACACCTCACGAATTTTTTTCCTTTTAACTCGGAATTTCATATTTCGAAAGGAAACAAGACAAGTACAAAAAAGAATTTGATAATCTTTTCCTTCTTTCATTTGTGTTCTAGGCAACAAACAAACAGATTGCAGCACAATCAAACCAATGTAGCTTCCCGTTAAATGGGACAAAAATGAGACCCATAAAGCAGTCGCCAACAAGTTATGATGGAGTGCTTTCGAAAATTGAGATTCTGACTACAAGTAACCTCTCCTGAGACCGTTACATGTCACTTCTAGGGCTTCACGCCTCTTCACCTCAGTGTTGCAATTTGATTTCAGCGATTGGATCTCCGCAATACTGCTCTTGAAATCCTGAGAAAGCTTAGGGTAATTTTAGGTCTGAATACACAAATCTCTGTCCCGTTTGGCTAGCAAAGAAATGCCGGAAAAGAATAAAAGAGCAAAGAAAAATATTAAGATTTTGACGAGAGAGAGGGAATAAAAAAAAGAGGAGTATTTTATTGTCGAGAAGCTGAATTCGTTCAAATTCTAACGCCGAGTAAAGCTATGTTCGATAGACGAGAAAAGTCACCAATTCACAGAAAAGACAAGATCAAACAGATACGGAATCTTAGATGCGAGATTAAGGCCTTCACTCGGCATTTCCAAAGCATAA
Source organism: Casuarina cunninghamiana (assembly GCA_028551485.1). Lineage (NCBI taxonomy): Eukaryota > Viridiplantae > Streptophyta > Magnoliopsida > Fagales > Casuarinaceae > Casuarina > Casuarina cunninghamiana. Next base: position 26,726,620 of record CM052366.1, on the reverse strand, counting down.
AGAAAAAATAGCAATAATAACGATAATAACAATTTGAAACTCAGATCATCATGTCCTCCCATTTCACCGTCGTTCTCTCGGCAGCCAAACTGGGATTGGAGAAAAGCAAAAGAAAAAATGAGTGAGTAGGTGAAGGTTACCTCGAAGATGTGATCGAAATGGGAGAGCAGAGAGCTCATTTCTACGTCACTGGTTGCCGCCATTTTTCAATCTCTTTGAAATGTCCGAATGGTTTTCTGTCCTTTTGCCTCAATTTATACTAGTTTCTTTTTGAAGCCCCGTGCTTTTTGCTCCAATGTATACTAATTACTAAACTCAATCAGTAATGTTAAATAGTAAGATGAAAAAGGCAAATTATTTAGTAAGTGAAAGACATATACAGTTTCCCTATTCTAAATGAATTTCCTTCATGATCATGTTTAGTTATCTTTTTTTTAAAATTAAATATTATAATATATTAATCTAATTCACAGACATGAGATGTCAAACTCTAAACCTTATAATTGGGATCTCCACTAACTCACTGCTAAATTAACTAATTAAGCAACATGATTTGATTACTTAAGATTTTTAAACTTATATTATGTTTAAAGAATCTATGTAGATAAAAGTCTTACACAGAAAATATAATACATTATGATAAAATCTAAATAAAGAAAGTGTTCATCATTCTCTTGAGTTAATTTTTAACTTAAACCTTTTGAGCTTCTAATAAAAACATTAACCAGGACTTTCTCAAAATCACAGTTGTACAACAGAATTACGTCCGGTCTAAATATAATCGACTTTATCTTTTTTGTCCATATCATTTATGTCATGTTCCCTTAATTCCACGGCTGCAGCTTCCCACTATGGTGGTACTGTTTTCTTCTTTGATTTTTTTATTCCTTTCAACAATCTTAGATAAATTAGTTTTTAAGAAAGAACAAAAAAAATCACATTTTATGCTAGAATCTTGCTTGGACAGACCAGTCAAATAATCAAAAGAACCAAAAATGTCAAATTTGGTGCCCTTAAGCCTAGCAACCAGATCGGTGACAAGCAAGAAAATCATAGTTATAAATACGGAAATCAGAACTGACATTTACCAAATTTAACATTAAAAAAGGCATTTTATAGTTGAAAAGCTCAACTCTTTTCAACTTGATTTCTTTGTTGCGTCGGGTACCATTCATACCATCCAATGAGGACATCAGCTATGGACAACCGTCTGAGCTATATGAAAGCGGTAACCATCTCTCAAACAAGCGACTCATAAGTGTCTACCGTCACTAAGGACAATTAAAACAGCACAAAAAGGATATACAACATCGTGGGATGCCATTACAGCAATTCAATACAGTTTTGGAGTCATCTTGCCCAAAGGACTTGCTCATCAACTTTGCTCAGCTTCTCATCATCTAGACGCTTCCATGTCTTAATCGTCTTCACTCCCATCCAGGTCTGGTCACCCTTGCCAAGCTCAGCTAATATGACCCTTGCTCTCCTTGGCCATCCAGCTTTTCCATAACCATGGTATCCAAAGCCTCCACCATAACAAAACCATATACCATCTAGATTCCCACAGAAGTCATTTGTATGATCATGGCCTATGAAGACAGCCTTCACATCTCCAATTGAGACCAAGGTCTGCAAGACTCCCGAGTTCACCGAAGAGCAAGCCACAGCCTCCTGGAATTGACCAACGATCTTTTTGTAGTACAGCTGCCGAATTTCAGGAATTGCTATGTGGAAAAATGCTAGTGCTGGGGACGCAGATGGAGGAAAAGCATCAGCAGATAGATCACTATCCCGCTTTTGGCCCTGTTAGTGTGTGACCTGCAACATGTTAATAAAATCTAAATCTTGGAAAACTCCCTTGTGGGAATCACAAGAACACAGAGGATAAATACCCTATTTTAGCTTTACTAACTGTCACGCTGAGCAAGGACGGGATTGAAAGAGCTTGTCAGAGATACTTTCATGTTCAATTAGGGGAAAAAGCAACCACTTTTCTGATCTTCAGGAAACAGGTCTTACTCAGTTCTTGATTTTCATAAACATCATAACAAATGTGAACTGAAAAAATGGAGGCCTAATGGGTCTAATTGGATTGGCAATTTTCAGTTTTTTTACCTGATATGCCTGAGAGGTACCACGAAGCCATTGAAGCTGTGATTCCTTAATCCATCCATACGTTCGAGCTCCTTGAATAACTGCCCTATCTCCACTGTCAAGAAAGAAAAGATTAAGGACGCTGCTGTTCATCAGATATGAACCTGGAGCACCATATACTTCCAAGTTGTAATTGCCAAAACCATCAATATCTGTCATTATGGCTTCTTTAACGGGAGAAGTGGGATCTCTGGCTGCAGGATTGACTTGTGAAACAGAATAATCCATAAGGGAGATGAAGGACATCAATTCCCGGCGATTCATTGTAGATTCCTGATCGTGGTTTCCTAAAACGGCTGCCCAAGGAAGCCCAGATTCTATGGCAGGACCAAAGGCTTGAAGTACTGACTCGGCAGCATCAGCAGTGCTAGGCCCAAATATGTTGTCTCCTAATTACAGAAACCAAATCTTTTAGAGAGAGACAGAGAGATGAATTCTGCATCATCCACCAAAATTTCTCCTGTTTCGAAATGAACAGCATGACCAATTTAGATGACTACAGGAATTTAGGGAACATATATAAGCACCATCCTCAGCTAGAGCAACTAATACTAAGTAGTTGAAAATATCTCTTATTCTACTACTTAGTAGAAAAGGATGCCTTTTATGCCTACTACTCTTTCGTTGTTAATCTCCTCAAAAGATTCAACTACAATTTTTTTTTAAATAATTATTTCTTGGTTCTGGTAATTTCAAGTCCAAAAGAACAGAGGGGTTCTTATACACCAGGTTTGTCAACAGATACGCCTACTTTTCTCCTTGCTTCACATATTTCTCCCAGATTAACCCTACAATCTTATAAACCTTGAATCTCGGTGCTACTTCTTTCTACCAGTAACTCATTTCCCATCAATGCAATGAAAAGATAATCAAGAATCAATTGCCTGTCAGGCCAAACTACTTTATAGAAGTCACTTGAATTAAACAATTATAAGCATTAGCAAAAAAAAATCACACAAGCAATTAATCTAGCACCCAGAAAGCAACACAGGATAACAGGCCAAAATTTCATGAAAATCTCAGTTGAGAGGTGAAGTAAATAATAAATCCATGGAACCAATCCAATATCATGCATTATAATACGCAAGGTTATATCCAAAGCCTGACTATAAACAACCGGGTAAATACAAAGTTATCAGAACAAAATCCAATTTCACCAGAAAATACCACAATCCTGTCAAAATCTAAACTACAGCAAAAATCTCCACTCCAAATACCATGACTACCCAAACAACTCCTACAGAAAACCTCAACTTTGCTACACAATTTCTGACTCTCTTCCCCTGTGTGCACCAGGCAAAAGAAGAGAACTTTATTTTTCTTTTCTTCTTTTCTCTATTTCTCTCACATACCAAAATCCCCATCTCAGATTCTCCAAAGAAAAGTAAGCTGCCAACATACCATATGTAGATGACATGGCTTAGCTATGGGTCTTCACCAAGTCGGGCTGGAATATGGCTTTTAAGTCTACACACTTAAATCTCTGCTCTCATTCACAGAGGAAAGAGACTTACAAATCAAAAATCCCTAGCTAGTGTCATGCTGGTTAGTGCAGCATCAAACTTAAGCTGCTCCAGAGTCACAACACTAATCAATATGTGAATGTTTTTGTATGTGAATGTCTTTTAACAGCATCAACTGCCTCTCAATGATCAACTATGACTAATGGTGCGTCACATCAATGTGAATTTTGCAAGAATGGTACATAATATATTCTCATTCAACTCCAACATGCTCTTCCTACATGGATTTTCAGAGAAAATGAGTTTGGCCAAAGAATTTCTTTGCCTGCTTTGGTTGCAGGAATATGCTCAACCACAGTTGTCAAAAAAAAAAAAAACCACTTTTGTTGTTTGGATTAAAGATTAAGCATCATGTCATACAGGGACAAACTTCTTATTTAGCTTGAAGTGACCAATAAGGTGTACTCAGAGCTTAGCATGCATCATGTAAACCTTTCAAGTAGCCTCAAAACACTTTCTCATGATAACCGAAGTTCCTAGGATTTCTAGTCACGAATCTGCAGACTTTAAATCCTTCCTGCTGGCCCTAAACCCCTGGCGTCAAAGGACTTGAACAACTACTTAAAATTGCATATCATTTCAACTTCTTCTCGCAAATCTAAACAATTAAACTCTATCCCACTGGGCCTAAGTTCTTCATGTCAGAGTTAAACAACTCCCTAGATTGCATATCATACACAATATGTTGTCCCATTACTAACATATCATTAACATATCACCTTAAAATAATGAAATTTTCTCCACACATTCTGACATACACATTGACCTGCAAACACAACAATCTATCATGAATGAATTGGACTTCTGGTACCACTGCGTTGGGGCCTAGTTTAGGCCATACACACTTTTCTCAACCCACAGAAATGTAGTCTCTATCTTTTATTTCAAATCCCTCTAACTGAACCATATAATTCCTTCCTCCAAGTCAGCATGTGGAACTGCATAATATCAAGATATTGGCTAGCTGCTAAACCAAGAACAACTTAGTGAAATAATTTTTACAGCTGAAAGAAGATACATTAAACCCAATTCCTTTCTCCTCGCTAAAATTTTTTACCACACATCTGGTTCTGTACTTCAATATCTTATTCCCCATTTTTCTTCAGCGTGAACATATATTTATAAGTCTTATACATTTCCCTATTGACTTCAGGAAGTTCAATCAATTCCAAGTCTTATTCTTCTGCAAAGAATTCCACTCTCCTACTTTGCCTTCATTCAACTTTCCTTCTCCATATGATCAACAAAACAGTATATGGCCTGCAGTTCTGCTATGTCTAGTGGAGGGGCTGCTTTTTCCTTAATACTCCACTTGTTGAAATATGGCTCAATTTTCTAGAAATCATGACAAAAGGCTTGCCAAAGACATAGGAGGATCCTTTGATGACTCTTCTTTAGTTGAATGTTGAAAAGTGGCTTCAGGTCTCAACTTGCCAACAAGGACTATGCCTTTGTTGGCTATTTTGCTAACTCGCAAGATATGCAAGCATGGTGGGGTGGGTCAAGATTGGTTTCCTTCATGGAAAAGAGAGTAGCACCAACAAATCCTAAAGATTTCAGCTTCCTCTGTTGAGAAGAAAGCAGCGCTGTAATCAGCGGCCACCAAATTTTTAACAATGAAGGATTGAAGTGCAAAGCCCGCTATTGCTTCTATAAATAGGCAGGCAGATCGTGTTGGCAAGATGATGAGAGTTGAGGGAAAAATAGCAAAGAAAAACACAGTAAGTAGAGAGAAAATTGAGACATATTTCATCAGAATGGAGCCAAAGCTTTGCCGAACGCTGGCATGGTAGGTAATTCTAAGATTTGTTTGTCTGAGTTGGAATCTAAAATTATTAAGTAAAAGAATAAGGGGATAAGATATAGGCCATTGGCCGAACCACGGTATTTCCTATTACTATTGGGCGAGCCTTCAAAACTTTATATGGACCAAATTATTAAGTTAGTAAGAGTCAATACGCAATGAGGATACAAACACTGGAAGAGAACACATATCAGGTGAAAATCGCATTGCTGCAATTATGATTACACCAACGTAATTTAGTCAAGTACAAAAGTAAACGGACATATTCAAATCCACACGCCATTAAAAAGCAAAGGAAAAAAAAAAAAAAGGGAACTACCTGTAAAAGCAATGAAATCAGGCTTTTCGGCTTCGAGCATTCTCTTGAGAAAAATAGTCGTGTTGAGATCGGAGCAGTACTTGAACTCGGACTTCAACACGTCCCGGCACCGAGTCGTCATTCCGTAAGCGAAATGCATATCAGCCACCTTAACCGATCACCAACAAAAGCCCAAAAAATTTCTAGTATCAATTCCAAAATAAAGAGTGGACCACGCCCTCTTCGGCAGAATAACAGGAGAAGGAAACGAACCTGGAGAATTTTGAAGGTACCATCGTCGCGGAACCGGAGGGGAAGATCTGCGCTTCTCTTGACACGAACTTTGTGATTTCCAACTAATAATTTATGAGCAATGAGGCTGTGAAGAAGGTGTAAGATTAGGAAGATGAAGGCCAAGTACAAGAAGGAGTGCTTCCACTTTCCCGGTTGGAGCGACTCCATCGGGTTCACCGGAAGGAAGGGAGACCTGGGGATTGAGTTTACAAGTGTCCCAAATGAAGTCAGCTTGGAGCTTCAACTTCAGAGCTGCCACGTTTAACCTTTTTCATATGCTTACTCGTAGAATATTTACATAAAAATTTAACTAATGGTAAAGTGGAATCAAATTTGCTCCTCAGCTTCAACATAATTATTTGTAAAGTATTGAGGTAATGTAATTCGAACAAATTTTACATGGAATTATTAGCAGATAATTTTATGTGTTTGTGTACTCATCAACAATAAAAAATATATTCAATTTTAATTTTCATTATGTGATCGTTGATCAGTTTGCTATCTTTAATCATACAAACTTTTAATTGAGATATAAGGTTTTAAATGATATACTTGCAAGTTAAGATATGTAGTTTAAGTACAGTTTTAAAAAAAATTATGCACCCATCTAAATTCATACACCCAAGTCTCTAAGTAGTAAGATTTCGAGTTTAGTTATCTTATCATTTGAATTAGTAGGTGATCTATAGAATTCTAATATGAGAAACATCTACATTTCCTTATCAATGTAATTTACAAAGAAAACCAAAACCTTTCTAACCGAAAATATACCTTAAAAATTTATTAAAATCTCTTTTTATACTGGAGAATATTAAAACAATACAAAATTGAAAGTATTGTCTTTGATAAAGAATATATGTAATAGAAATATTCAAACATTAATTATAACATAAACAAAGAAAATGAAAAAGAAATACAAGTTCCCATAAAAAAATCCATCACTTTCCAAAAAAAAAAGAAAAGAAATGGAACATCACATTGAAGGCCCAATACATAGCAAAGGTTTAAGAGACAATCAGAGGCCCATAAAAGGATTTGGGTCTTCAATATCGTTGACCCAATTTCATAGAATCCTTCAAAATCATATTACCGGCCGAAGATCATCTGATTTCCTTCACCAAATGTTGGGATTTGTCAATCAGTGAGTGTGTATGGCAATCGTGATCTATTAAAAAATTGTGCAAGAAAACAAATTGAAAATACCCTGGAGATTGGGATCATGTCGTCACAAACCTAGAAACAGACGCCAAAAAAAGGAAGCTTCAGATCTTCCACCTTCACGTAATACCAACCAGATATTGCCACCGTGTGGCCGGTGCTTATCCCGCCGGTCAACAGAAGCATCTCCCCAACCACCCTCATTATTAATAATAAGTTCCCAAATGTACCGGTTTTGCAAATCTCTCAGGTCAGCATGATGGAATGATTACCCAAATGAGCCAGCCTACGGTGTTTGGGGCAATGATGGGTGGCTGAAAATGGATCCCGGCACCTCAAAATGACACGGATTTGTCCGACAATGTACACAGTTAGCAGTTCACGGAGAACGTGTGTGGGGGGAACAAGGGGGCATGCCCTGTCAGTCAAGTTCATCAGAGGAGTAAGGAAGAACTGTGGGTTTTCTTTCCTATTTTGGAGCAAAATCTTTTTCTTGCGGTAGTTAAAGTTACAACATCAGTGAATTTCTTGGAACCTACATTTTCCAGAAGTTACCTTGTTTTTACTCCTCCAAAAAGTAGATTTGTTTACCCATATGTATTTTCCTCGAGATCGTCTTAAGATTCCTCACTTCTTAGATCTTTATATTTACGAATATAAAAAAAAAAAAGAATATGATATAGCTACCTATATTACCAAAAACAAATTACTAGCTTATCTAGTTTAGAATTTTTTTTTTTTTTTGCATAAAAAATCATAACTAGGAAAAAATATCAAAATTAAAGCAATGAAACAAAAAGAAATAATAGAAATTTTGTGTTAAAATGTTCAAAACTCAACATAAAAAAGCTAACTATAGGTTTAGAAGAAATTCCTTCGTTTAAACTTAATTACAAATTTTCTCATTGTAAAACTTGTAGCCTTTTAACATTTCCTGCAGAAGTCATTATAATGTAACGAGGCTATGCTAATAATAAGTTTAGAATATAACATAACTTGAATTATAATATCATACTACGAGACCCAAAACCCAATTTATAAATTAGTTCAAAGATTAAAACAAACTTCTTTTATCTATACCTAATTACAAGACTCCTTCTCACCAGTGCGAGACTCCTGATCTCCTATTATCTTCAACAATGCAAATTTCGGAAATAAGAGGGAAAGGCAATTGCTAAGTCAAATCTATCCAACATCTAACAGGCAACATCTGTTTTCGGTCTATGTTGAGCATGATATCTTCCGTTTTCGGGGGGATAAGGAATATTGCCCGCACGCAAAACATGTGAAGCACAAGTAATGCTATGATGTTTCCCACTGACTTCCAACGTGAGAAAGCGTGCGTGTGCGTGGAAAGTTGGTTGTCAGTTGTCTCACTGTACATATGGGGGCTGGGGTGTGCCAAACAGAAACTAGGGCAAAAGTCCACACCACGTTGTCAAACATAATTTGGCTTCTCTACTTTTTCTTTCTTCCTTCCTTCCTCCCTTCCTTTTTACTCATTCATTTTTACTGTTCTTTTTTGTCGATTTCGTCAAAAACACTAAATATTTAGTGGCTGTTACATATATATTGTTTTTACTCTACATTTTTCACGTATCGTCTCAACCATTGGAGGAGGATAAACAGTTTTGGGGATACAAGTGCAACTCATAACGTATTTTTGTCTTTTACTTAAGGTGTAAGACATGAAAAGTAAACCAGAAGTATCATGAAAGGGAAGATTTTTATTCCTATTTTTATTTTTTGTTGTCATTGGCAGCTTACGCAAAGCTCCACTGTATAGGGCATTGTCTTAGATTGGAAAAACACGCCCTATTATAATGTCGACTTTCAAATTTGTAATAATCATGATGCAAGTAAGACAAGATAGCATCTACAGGAACAGAAGGGGTGATGTTCATTCGTTGAATCCAACACAAAAGTGGGGTTTACAACTCAAAGCAAATAGGTCACATGCTAGCCCTCTTTATTTGAATGTTTGAATATTAGTAAGGATCCTAAGACCATTCACCTCATCTCAATAATCAGAAGGATGAGATAAGGGAAATAAATAATTATCCTTTTATTTTAAGCAAATAAGAAAATGACCCGAAACTCAAATTTTCCCTCGTGCAAAAGTTTGGATGAACAAGAGAATTATTAGAAATATCATGTTGGAGGAGTTTACCCCAAAAATATATTCTTGAGGCCAAGAGCAAATTTGGTCTCACAAAATCATATACAACACGAATTAAAGGTTTTAATTCTAGATTATAGTTTTATAAGGTAATTGATACCCTTTTGGGCCCCTTCACTATCCTTTCTCTATGCTTTTTAACCTAATAAAATCTTTATAATTACTGAATTTTTCAAAGTTATAACATTTTTTTGGGCTAAAAATTGAAAACCAAAAGGGCAAGTCAAGTGATTTCATAATTTTCAGGTTTTACCCAATTAAACTTGTAATTCAAAATATAACAAGTCATTGTGTACTTGATGAAATCGTTTAAGACTTAATTTATTGGAATCAATGTGATGAATGAATTATTTCAAGTATATTTCTACTGGACTTGCTAAAGATGATCTAAAGGCGTTGAATTTGAAAGTCTCTTGTGTCTCATTTCTAAAACTTCACCCAAATTTCAATGGTTGCTCTATCGGCATTCATCTTTAGTCAACAATGGAGAAACAAGCCTTGTGACTATAACACTAATAAATGACTTGCGTGCAAGTTTATAAAAGAAACTATCAATTGAAGTTCAGTATACAATAGAACCTTGAAGAATTGGAAGTTTGTCTAAATAGGAGTTCAAAAGTCCATTGCTTAATTTTATATAATCACATCACTATTTTATATTGCATTTTAGTCCAAATGTTCAATTCTACCATTTGAAAAACAGGCAACACAAATTATGTATAACGACCTTAAAGAACTTTATAATGTTACAGTCAATGTTAAAATTAGATTGTAAAAACCATTATTTAAGAATTTTTATTTGTTAGATAAGTTTATCTATGTATTACTGATATTTGAAAATCTGTTTTGATGAAATTTTTAATATTTTTACCTATACAAATTTGATATTATAAAACCAATCTTTATGCTTGAAATGCATTATTGAAGTTGTAGTTGATATAATTTAGGTTGTTAAGTGTGACTAATACACAGAATTATTTACAAGTTCTATATAACTGGCAATACTAATTTTTGATTAATAACTTTGATGATATTTTACAATTCGAATGAACAACAACAGAGAAAAGCAGTGCAGTTCAAAGCAGGAAGCCTAACACATGACTTAGAACACAAAAACTAACAAAATGCAAAACTAATCCACTCAGGTCTAGGTGAAGTTAACACTTAGCTTCTGCTGCACAACTTCTCGATACATCAAGCTCCCAAAACAGTTAGCTCACCTTTGGATAGCAATCATGGCCTGAGTGAGGTGACCGAGCCAGTCTCAGTCTTTTGAGAATGAAGTTTTGTTTCGGGGTTTAGGATTCAAACTTCCTAACCCCTATTTTCAACCCACGTCACGTACGAGAAAAGATGCTACAACTTGCAGACTAGTTTAATTGTTAAGGACAAAACCTACGTGACTTCCTACTCACAAACACACAAAAACGTAAACACCTCAACTACAGTACACTTAACAGTGAATGGGAAGAAGTCAATTTTCTTTCTGGCAAACTGGTGATGGTGAGTTAAATTCCTAAAACGAGGAGTTCATGGCTGTGGGAAAAAATGGGCAGCCTTCATTTCCATACGAACCGCCCATCGATTCAAGTTGATAGAAACGGCGAAATGAAAGAAAGAAAGAAAGCGAGGAAGATAGCTTATAATCCTGGTGTTTTTGGCGTTGTTCTGGTCAAAAGCAGGGCGATGATAGTTTTGGCATTGTCTTGCTTGAGGTGCACGAGTGTGATAGTGAACCAAGAAGGAACGAGACGAAACAATGGGTTGAAAAGCATAAGGAAAAGCCAGAGAACGGAAATCAACCCGTGTCTAAATCAACCATTTGTAAAAATGAAAGAAAAAAGGGAAAAGATTAAGATTTTTTAATTTATCTTTATACGTAAAAATATGGGGAGAATGAGAAAGAGATACGTACATGTGAATAGAACTGTATTTATAGACTTCTAGTTTTAATCTAAAAACAAAATAATCAATACATTTATATTCATATAATAATAAACTTATGTCTTAATAACACAACACAACACATGCAACATATTCACACCTGTCTTTCATTCTAAATGTTGTTAAAACACTTACAAATACCTAATAAAAACATGATGGAATACGAACCCATAAAGGTTAAGATGAGAAAAAGAATCCTGTGATGGGCAGACACGTGTGAGTCTTGAGTCTTCCACTTAGAAAAGTACGTCGGAGTCAGTCAATGGGACCTCCCCAAAACCTCATAAAAGTCTAGAGGCATTTTGCGCGTGGCGCTGGTGTGAACGGGTGGACCCAGAAGCGGGCGCCGCAAGAAAGTCGTGGGAGAATCGATTCAATAGTCGTCTCAGTTTAACACCATTGGAAATGTTTCTGACGAATCAAACCCATTTAACTCTACATAGAGCGTTCCACACGTGACAGATCATTAGTGACGTCATCAGGAGGGGATATGATGACGCCATAAAAAAGACCAATCACGGAGGCTCCCCATGTGAAAAAGCATCCATCAAAGGACGGAAAATAGCGTTCAGCATTTGATGCTCTCTATTGCGTCACTTTTTGTGGTGAAAACCGGGAAGGCTTTCTATACAGGGACGGGAGCTAAATCGGTCACGTGGTAATTGGGCATCATGAGTGCTTTCTTTTCGCGAAAGCAAGTGCGAATGCGAATGCGAATGCGAATGCTTGCCCCCAAAACAAGCAACAATGGGAAAAGCTGTAAAAGTAGAAACTACGGTTTTCTTTTTGATTCCCTCTTATTTTCTATGGGCTAGTTGGGAATCGGATTGAGTCCCTTTGGGGTTACTATTTATTGATGCCAATGGAGCATTCTACAGCTGCATTAGTGGAATCTAACTTAGTGGCATGACTGAAAATCATCTTAATGGTTGATAAATGTGGAAAGTAGTTGAAGCCACTTCAAAACACAAACATAAGTTTGATGATTATGTTGTGATGTTAGTTTCATTATGTTATTATGCTTTTAAGGATTATTTTCTGTGTATCATGACCTTGAAATTAATGTGAAGTTTTACTTGAGGAGACAAGTATCATTTCAAAACTTTAAGGAAATTAGAGGTGAAAACTTTTTATATTTAAAATAGATTCGTAATTTTTTTTTGTAATGATGTCACAACAACCTACATCACTAATTTCAATCAAGATGACAAGGTTTGAAGTAGACTGATATTCTAACTTTTGATGCTATATTAAAATGCCTAAAATTCTATTTAAAAATTCAAATCAAAAGTTAAGTTAAATTTTTTAAGGAAATTAATTCAAATCTGACCAAATAATCCAATATCTCTTATGTGGGACAATAATGATAATAGTTCTAATATACTCACTTAACTAAGACTTCACATTGATGTGGGTCAATTCTTCAAGACTAGTCAATCATGATAAACCTAACAATAAAGTCCTAATTGATCCATCCTATTCTAAGCATTTTACTCAAAGTCCTTGTTAGGACAATGGATCTATTAATAAAAAGGATGGAATAGTAAATCATATCAATTAATAGGAATAGAGATTTTCAAGAATACAAAAACAGAGAAAACAAAGTAGAAAACTAGAAATAGATAATCTTTTTCTCTTCTTCTTTTCTCTACCTAACAAGAAATGTGATAACAAGTCCTAATTAGATATAATATCTTGATGTTGTTAGACATTTTCCTAATGTGTGTTTATTTTAGTGCCCATATCTTTATTGGGGTAACCATCTTCTTCTTCTTCTTCTTCTTCTTCTTCTTCTTCTCTCTCTCTCTCTCTCTTTCTTTGGAAATAGGGCTAATTCATTGATAAATTTTATTAATAATAATAAAGTTAGACATAATAATTATGCATAGATAAGTACAAAGGTTAGAATATAAACTTAATCCTTACAAAGACACCTATATATTGAGTTATTGTGTCTTTTGGACTAGTCACGTAAAACATATAGTTTCCATTAATTAGTACAACGACTTTAGTACGAAGGCTCTTGCTACTAGACCACAAGAAGACATCCTTTTCTGTCCTTAAGTGTCTTAAAATTTTATGTAAGAAGCAAAGTCCAAATTTGATTACACCACAGAGCTTTCTAAACTTTTGGCTTGCCTGAAATCATCGTACTTAGCATCGTTAAAGGAAGTGTCTTTCTTCAAACTATGACAGTGATGGTCATAGATGCTGTAACCCAATTGTTGTCCAAATAAATCTCTGACGAGGGAACCTATCAATTCAATAAAATGAAAGAATGGACCATAAAAAGCTCCAAAAAAATAAAAAAGGTGTTGAAGAGCTATAAAATGAAGAATCATAAGACAAAAAACCTTGGAATTACTAATTTACCATTGGCCTCAGGATCTAATATAAAGAAAAATAGTTAGAGAAACAAACAAAAAAAAAGGAGAAAACTATCTACTACCACTATTTATTGAATTAAATGATTGGTTTGGGTTGAAATCTATATTGGGCAAGTAAAAAGATATTTTAACACTTGTAAAGATGTAATGTCATTTTTTCTTTGATATAGTATTTTGGGATGAGTTCTCTCACTCTCTAGTGATACTATAATTGTTTTATAGAGGTTTGCCTTTTGATTACAATATCCTTTAGACTAGGATTCCTTAGTGGTGTAGTTGACCTTGTAGAGTTAGTGTCTTTGTGAGGATGCAAAGCCTAAGTTGTGGGCAGGGATGATGTGAGCAAAGTCTTGCACTGAGTAATTAAAGAGATATCTTGAAACTTATAAAGATATGATGTCCCTCTCCTATTGTGCTAAATTTTTAGGGTGTGTTCTTCCACCCCTTGGTGGTATAGGGATGGTGGCAAGTGCATCTCTAAACTATCTAGTACCCCTTTGGATTTAGATGCATTTGTCGTGTTTTTGTTGATATAACATTGATAATATGATTAATAATAAGTTTTTAACTAATTTTTACACCAAACATTGGGGAATGACATTTTTTATTTAAGGAAAACTTTAAATTTTAATTTATAGTTAGAATTTTTTTTATTTATCAAAAATAGGACTTGAAATTGTTTTTGATATATATATATATATATATTAGTTTTCTCATATGATTTTCGGATTTCTTTTCAAAAATATGGATCATGATCGAGGCGGTTTGATGCACGAGTGACATAATAAACTTGAAAAGAATAAATTAAGCTTGAAAGACTAGTCAAATTTCACGTTGCCTTTAAATCAAAAATTCGGAAAGAAATCAAACCAGTGGTTGATGGTTCATTTTCACACAACTAAGGACGATACTTGGACCATTGGAGGCTTGACTTAAACATAAGTTTGATGACTTTTTGTTTTTTGTTTTTTTTTTGGTCAATTATAAAATGAAAAACATTAACCATATTTTAACTTTTGCGCGCCCATGTTATGTGATGGTTTAACAACTTATTCTTTTTGTCCAGACGTCATGAGAAAAAAAGAAAAAAAAAGAAGAAGAAGAAGCAAACATAGACTAAGCATTCATGGATGGGTTCATCTCAAATATCACAAGCTTTTTATTTTTCGGTCAATCCAGAGCAAATTATTTGAACTTTATTATCTTTGTTTCATGTTTATATGATAATACAGTTTTAGTTATATCTTGTTAAAACTTTTTTAAATTTTTTGACCTTTTGATGTCAAAATCAATTCTAACGTAGTTTTAGTGCTTGCATAGGTCCTTTATAGCTTTCAGTTAGGGTTTTCAACAACCAATTGGTTTATTGATTCTAGATTTTATTTAAAATCTTAATAGAGGATACATATCTAGATATAAAGATTTTATAAGTATAAGACAAGCAATGATGTGACAACAATTTCAAGTTTTTGACTCAATTATTATTCTTTGTATTGTAAAATATTATAATTTTCTTATCCCATAGCAAGATTTAAGTATGGAAGATTAGGACCAAGGTTTGAAACTGTTTTTGTCCCATTACCTTTTTGCAATCCATTTACATAAAATTTAACCCTGACATGATGGTTTTTTGTTTTTGTCTTCTCCTGCCGTGTAGATGTGACCGAATACAATGACAAAAAATTGCGTGTCATAAAGTTGTTGGTAATAACTTTCTGCGATGTCTAAATTTGCAAATACCTATATTATGTTTTATACTTTAACCAACGAAGTAGGGAACCAATGTGTATGTCAACCGTTTAGTAAGTCAATCTTTTTAAATAATAAATATCTAATGAGTCACTTAAGTAGATTTGTTCGAATTTTGATTGTGAATGCTTTCCTTTCCGTTGGTGGAGATGAAATAGTAAACTTGAATCATCTAATCAATTAAAAACTTTGAAACTTTCAAGCCCACTTAGTGGTGATGGGGGAGGAAAAAAATGAGAAATAAGAAGAGGATAAGGAATATATTATATGATATTTGGAATTCCTAAGAAATAATAGGTGGGACAGAGAAGCCAATGCCCAAGTCTTTATCCGGTTGTTGAGTAGGCATGAGGAGAAATGATATGATATCTCATGTTGACAACCACATAAAGACATAAATATAGACTTATGTGGTTTCTTATAAAGGAAGGCGTCGAAAATTAGGTAAAAAAGAAAACAATTCCTTAAATTTTGCATCCCTCTCCTTAAATTTCTACGGTCCGAGGGACTAGAGGAAAACTTTTCGTGGGACTTCGTGAACATAAAACAACCCATGTGAGTAACAGGACATAAAACAATCCATGTGATTGAACGGTCCTGATCTATCAAAGGAATTGCGATCTGGGAAACGGGTGTATCCTACCCGTTCAAATCCATACAGTGGCAACAGAGAAAAAGCATCCTCCTTAAGGGGCTGTGATTGAAGGATTTAACAGCTACTCTCGGGTCCTCAACCCAACAACCTAAAACAAAGACTCGTATGAACTTGAAGGCCCTACAGCCTTGTGACCATAAGACAAACTGATGGGTCAATATCCTTCACGCGCCTTGTAGACCGCATTTTACACCTCTTTGGACGGTGATGATCTTTCTGAGAAGCTTCCACGTGGATTAAATCCAATTCCCCACTTCATTTCTTAAAGTTGTCAGGCTGCCTATATAAAAATCCCTCATTGCTCCTCGCTTAGAGGAAAAAGAAAGATCCTCCTCTAGCTCAAGGAAGGAACCGTCCTTCCTCTCCTCCTCTCTTCCCTTAACAGGACCGTAGCCATGGACAACGTTAGTGAGGAATACAACAACATTAGTGAGTACAAACACTATTGGGAAACTAAAACGTTCCTTCAGAGTGAAGAGTTTGATAGGTATATTTCTGAACCAATTCTTTTGTCTCTAAAAAAACCTCTTTTCTCTCTCTTCCACTCTCCATTTTTTGTTTTTTTCTCTATGGAGTGCCTTGGTAACGAGATTCTGTCACATGGCAGCTGGGGACTGGACGAGGCGTTTTCTGGGTACTATGATTCGAGCTCACCGGACGGAGCAGCATCGTCGGCGGCCTCGAAGAACATAGTGTCAGAGAGGAACCGGAGGAAGAAGCTGAACGAAAGGCTGTTTGCACTTAGAGCAGTGGTGCCGAACATCAGCAAGGTTAAACCACTGATTAGACAGATTGCCGCACTACAACTCAATTATTGCTGTCTGGGAAAACATGATAATGCTATTAGACAGTGCTATCATGATATGGCCTTGCTATTGTAGACCCTTTTGTACCTGTGATTATCCGCTTCTTCTTTCTTCCATTTCTGGTGTGTTAATTTACCTCCATCTTTCTCTGTTTTGACTTTCAGATGGATAAGGCTTCCATAATCAAAGACGCTATTGAGTACATCCAAGAGCTGCATCGACAGGAACAAAGAATTAAGGAAGAGATAAGGGAGCTTGAATCCGGAAAATTGAAGCAAAATCCGGGGTTTATGGCTGAGCAAGATCTACCGGTTTTGTTGAGATCAAAGAAAAAGAAAACAGACCAATTTTACGATCCCGGGGGAGCAAGAACTTCCCCTATTGAAGTCCTCGAAGTAAGCCCTCTTTTTTCTTTCTTTTTTTCTCTCTCTCTCTAACCCAGATTCCGTCAATCCATGATTGACTTAAGCTGCTACTAGAAGTGATGGTTGGGCCACATGATGAACTGTATGCAGCTCAGGGCAACTTACATGGGAGAGAAAACCGTGGTGGTTACTCTAACATGTAGCAAAAGGACGGACACAATGGTGAAACTTTGCGAGGTATTCGAGTCCTTGAAGCTCAAAATCATTACGGCAAACATCACCGCTCTTTCGGGAAGGCTTATGAAGACGGTCTTCGTTGAGGTCAGTCACTTTTCCAGTCTTTACACACTGTCCAAAAATATTCGCCGTTTCACAATTAACTGGGCAGACCACTGAGTTCCTTATTCACCACCGAGCGCGTGACCCGTAATGGTGCGTATATCCAGGCGTACGCACAGAGAGAGAGAGAGAGAGAGAGAGAGAGAGTGAGTGAGAGAGGAGAAGATATTACGTAATATAATAAGACCTCCGACAATTATGGACGCAACCAAGTACGGTAATAAATTACGATTGAGTCCTCCTCAGGAACACTACATGCGAAGTTATTCCTAGGTCCACGATACCAAGTAACTGCGACAAGCCTAACTATATCAACGGTGAGATGTCCGTTAATCAGTTTGATCATGGAATAATTGGTTTAAAGTGAACCAAAGATAGAGGGTTAAAGAGGGAGAAAGCAGCTATAGAACAAAAGAGATAACAGCTGGAATAGTGGGGTCCGTAGGATTGAAAACTTGATAGACCATGCTTTAATAAAGTGGATCATCAATTATGTGGTTGTGATATTTTATTTTAGCGGATTGATAGGTGGTGTAATCCAGAGTGTCCGAATAAATCCAGTCGACGAGGAAAAGTGTGGACCATTAGATGTCCACTTTGTTCAGAACGGATCTTACTTTTCTTGTTTTTTTCCTTTTCTTTTTCTCTTTTCTCCTGCTATTGCGGTTTGCTGAAGTAATTGGCCTGGTTCCTTCTCAACTCCTCACCGATGTGGGAGCATAGTATAGGGTTTGCAAACCATATATTTGTGTAAACTATGAACATGTATCCGTACGCTGGAGGAAACTCTTGAATTAGAGGTCCCTTAATCACTTCCCTACTCTGATTACTTGGTTTTCCTAATCCAATCAGGATGCCACGGATTGGAACTTCTGTAGCATCTTGAGGGATATGGATTCTCCAAATTGTTGTTCGTAATTAGGTGACTGAAACTTGACTGAGGGAAGAAGTCGGTTCCCCTCTCGAAAGGAACCACAGGTGGCTGTGCGTAGCTAAAGTTCGATAAACTGGTTTTTATTCATTATGAGTGGAAGAAAACATGTTTCCCTCGTGGGTCTAAGTTTTTCTGGAGGATTCCAGGAACGTTCATTTTCTTTACTTCAAACGAGGATGCTTATGCAGAGTTCGTGGGAATACTTTAAGTTGTATATAACATGTTTTAATTCTTCTAATTATATCACATGTTATACGATATACAATTCTTACGCGTTTTCATTTTCTTTTTCAACAAGTGTTAGTTATTTAGGGTTTTTCCGCATTTGTCTTGTTGATGATAAATAACACGAAATAATGACAGGAACAACAGACTGGGTTGGGGCCACATGGGTCAGGGTGTTGATATTTTATAAGCTTGACAGCCTTGATTTGTCCTTTCACTTTGCTGATAGCTCTGGAACGTTAATTTAAGGATAAGTTTATTTTGGAGACTTGATCTTAGAGATAGTTAAAGTAGGGCTTTAGGTGTAATTATTTGGATAACAAAATAACAATGGGAAAGGTGATTAGGTGATCAAACATGATGACGGCGTTAGGTCTATTGGGTTCATTCTTCTCCTCAACCAAACCAAAGAACGGAAAGGGAAACAAAGTGGTGGCACCACGAAGAAGCAAGAAATCATTTTACAAATTTAGAACTCGGGTCAACTTCAGTGCTCCACGATTTGCAATTATCTGAGTTTCACATCATGTGGCAGTTGTTCCGAGGCTGACCCAACAACTTTTTAGTGGGGAATCAAACAAAAACAAAGAACTGAAGGGGCCCCAAATTGAAATTGAGTAGTTTTTCTTTAGATGTCAGATATTTGAAAAGGAGGTGACATGGTATTTTTTTGGGAGGGCCAACATATAGTATACGCCAGTTTTGCTCCTAAAGCTCACTTTAGGTAAAATAATTTTTAAATAAACCACCCTTTCACGAGTAAACTTTTAGTCTACTTTAGACAGTGGAATCTCCAATAACTACTCCATTTTGCACCTCTAATTTTCGTGATCTTGAGATAAAACTGGTTATTGTACTTAACCGCAGAAATCATTAAGGCTTGATCTATGAACTACAAAGTGATGTTGATGGGATTGGGAATTTTAACAAAGAAAAGGAGAACTCATATGAGAACTTAAAGAAGAGCTTGCTAACTTCTCTTGTATTTGTGTTTGCAGGCAAGTGAAGAGGAAAAAGATCGTTTGAAGGTTCAGATCCAAACAGCCATTGCGGCTCTCAATGATCCACAAAGTCCTTTGAGCATATAACGACACCAGACTGAAGTTTCAGTCGTCAAGGGTGGGATGTTGGTAATTATGGCTTTCATGTCTCCACGAAACTTCTTTTTTGGGGGTTTTAATCAATGATTTCCTTGATGAAGCGTCTTTGGTGTTGTTTGTTCTCTTGGGGGGAAGCTGCATAGTTTTTCTTGATAACCCTATGTAATAATTGTATGCTGTGAACTCGTCTTTGAATAGAAAAATAACTAGTTATCTAATAAAAGTTGCTCTTGAAGTATCTATGGAAATTCGGGTTTGATTTCTGTTTATGGTGTGGTTTCAGAATGAGCTTGTTTTGTTTTTCAAATCCTGTGAAACTAGTAAAAGAGTAAGATGAAGGAATCCCACTTCAGATTTTCAGGAAATGAGCGCATTCTAGTAACCCATTAGTGTCAAATAATTCCTTTTTGGTCACTGACTGGTTTCCCTTTTAATTTTAAACTAAGGTAATAACTTCAGTACAGAAAAAAAAAATTGTTTAGAAAAATGCAAGAACTAGATTAGTAAGAGTGGAGAGGCCAAGGCTTGTGACACACTAACCTAGAAGAACGATGAGGGTACAAAAATTGTGAGAAAGCATCTTTGGCATGGTACAAAAAATGGTGCGAAGAATGTTGTGGTATGTTGGATTTGCAATTTACAGAGTCCTTGAATTGTAAAATTAATAATACAAAAAAAATATATCCCTATGTGGTATGCAACTCACGTATGATGCATAAATTTTGTTTTGTTTAATTGGGGATTATCTTGGTCCTCTTCAATTATCACAATCCAATTATGTAAAATTCAGGTTTTACAAATCTACACTTACCATTCTCTAAAAGTTCCCGTGACGGTCTTTTTCCTTAGTATTTTGGACAGGTTCATTTGTATATATGTAGTGTAGATCTTTTCCAAAAAAAGAAGGGAAAAAAAAATAATAGCAGCTCTCCTTAAGTTTATGTTATATGGGCAACGTTTGATCACTAAAGATGTTGCTTGCATCTGGGAAGATATTGAATATCATAAATTAATCTCACAATCTTTAGAACAACAAGTGACTTAGAGACCAAGAATATTGACGTTTTGGAGGTTGACATGACCGTTCATCAACTAGGGTTTGACTGTTGAGAGATAATAAGGCTTATAAATAGGTTATGGTAGCAAGACTTTTAAGGTAGAGAGACTAGAATACCGAGCTCTGAGGAAGAGCGACATAGGAAAAAAGGGTCTTTGTATAGTGTTCTAACTACCACAATCATGAAATGTTGCATGAAATCCTTCTGATGGTGATTGAGATTGACCACACACTTTCGTTATGGCCTATTGCTTTGACACTACGGTCTTACGTTTTAAGAATAAAGGTTGTTGTGATGTGCTTGAGCAGCCTGTTAATGTGTCAACATCCGGTTTCAAATAAACAAAGAACGTGGATTCTTTATATGCTAGCAATTGAGGAACAGTACAATTAAGTCTTGTCGGTGTGAGTCAGATAAGTCATATACTTCTTTTTGGAAGTGATACCATTCTATGTTGGTCTATGTAAAACAAACTTATAACCAATTAGTATGACACGCTAGGGATTAACTGCTTTATGCATGATTTGGTTGATTGTAGCAGCATATTTGTAAGTGCTTAATACTTGGGAGGATCAATGTTTGGTATTGATAAATGTTTTGATTGATATTTGTTCTGTCAAATCCATAGTTAGGATCTCACTTGATATTATAGCATGTTCCATTTAAAACATTAGGTGTAATAATTTGAGCACAGTCCTGTATTAGACCGACTAATGGACCCACTACATGAGAGAGGCTCTATGTACTCCATCAGTACCGAACGTGAGTAATTAAGTTGTTGGAATCGCAGAAAAGAGTATAAATCGATAAACAATATGTTTGGCCTTTTCAAGAAGGGTGGGAATCCACCTACAACAACTTCAATTCTCAATGGAGTAAGATAAAATCAAAGAATGATTCATGGAATAGGAAATCTACTGACGAAATTTTCGATGTGTGGTGGTAGATGGGTTGATGACCTTCTCTGCTGGTCACTCGGCCAGGAAGAATGGAGAAATATAGGAAGTGAAATAGGAAGGTGCATCCACTGTTAAAAATTTCGAAGCCTAAAGACACGATGTAAGAATTTAAGAATCAAAATGAATAAAAATGTTTGACAACTTCCATGATGAAATGGATAACATTGTAAACATAAAGTTCGACCTTGAGGAAAAGGATTTTTGAATCAGAAGTTGTCAGGAGAGTTTTTGAGGTCTCTCCTAAACAGTCTCTATCTAATTGACTTCCGTGAAAGATAGCAAAAACTTAAGACAGAACTTCTTGGTTTATTCAAAACATGAGTTGAACTTTCACACATGACAGAAAAGCAAAAAGACTGCTCTCAATATCGTATAGAATCTTTAGTTTCATTATACGTGGATGGCCTAGATCTAGGAAATTAAGAACAAGTTTTTGTTTAGTAAAGTAGTTGCCTATATCAATGAAGGTAGATATATCAAACGGAAGAGCTAGAAGCAAGAAGAGATCACTTAACCAGGGAATGTAAGACCCATAACTAAGAGAAATCAGAAGAACAGTCAATGATGTTTTGAATGTCAAGGATATGACAAATTACTCTAGATTGTTGTGACTACAAATCGGAGAAGGAAATCCAAGATTTAGAAAGCTAACATGGGTAATGATGAAAATAAGGAATCCACTGATTCTTTATCTAATGAGAAGAGAGCAAACCACAGGGCAATTCCTGTCACATATGTAGAAGTGCTGGAGGTTTATAGAGAAAAATCTGGTCCCAGTAGGAGAATCTTCGGGAACATAGTTCTAACTCTCTGAGCTACGACTGAAAGCTAGAGTTAGGCTTAAGAGAAAATTTAGTCCAGAAGCAAGTGACACAAAGAAATCAAGATTACCCTATGGTGCTTCCAAGGATTTGTATAAAGTTAGCTCGAGACTTTCAGTAAATCTCAAAACTACTAATGCAGAAAACAGTACCAAGCAAGAAACCATCTAGACGAGGGCTTTTGTTTGGCAGCTTAAAGTTCGAAAGGTAACTCTAACAGACAGAATGAGAACCTTATAAAAACAAAGTGAATTTGATAAATGAAGATCAGTTAGTTTGGACTGACATCATATCGCTGCGTCAGTCAACAGAATTACCTGGGACATCACTAATACCCTTAATGGGAGTTAATGCAAATGTCGTTTTCTGGCTGCAAGCTTGACAGCAGAATATCGAGCGTAGGCTTATTAATCATTGTCCTATTCTTCCTATTTTAGCTTTGTCTCCGATACTAAAGTCAGTCCATCATATAACCTTATTAACAGGCAGTGGAGGGAGTGATTTGGGATATCCCAAGCAATTGCAAGAACGTTATCTTATCAAGTTTTTTATGTGGACAAGTATTGTTATTGCTCTTTTCGTCTTCGTGGAACTCCCACAGATTTCTCGACTGATATAATACCTGGGTTTTTCTGACTTCAACGTGAACATAACTCGCAAAGGCGAAGTTGTGAAGACACATCGAGGGCTCACCCAAAGACGTTGAGTCCATTTTTCAAAGCTTTGCATCTAATGATAGATGCTAACATTACACGTATGAGTTATGATGAGCTGGTGAATTCTAAGTGAAGTTTAGATATGTGACCCCATGTTAAGATAAAAATTAACATAACACAGTAGACAGTATTCCTCAGAGGTTAAAGACACTCTTTTCAAGCGATAACTTGAAGACCTGAAGCATCAACTTTCACAAGGGAGGCAAGTATTTCAAATATCATAGCATGAATTTACGTTGAACTAGACGTAGCCTAAGTTTATTCATTGCACCAACTTAATCGGTCTTCAACTTTTCGATCCAGCTGATTAGAATTAAGTGACAGATCTATTTTACTGTGGGACAAAGGGAAAAGAGATAATCTCAGACTTTTTCAGATCAAAGGCTCGGTCTGAGGGAGGTCGACCAATGTCCTTTATTCTTTGAGAATCAACTTACACCGTCCGCCACACTACAACAGTCTATGATTCGCTATGGTGCTTTTATAAATTTATCCATTCTCCATGACTGAAAATGGTTCTAAAGGAACCTCTTCAACCTAGTTTTGAGAGCTCGTTTGCGGTAAAAAGAGAGAAAATCAAACGTTCGTGAATATCTTGGCTTAACCAAAGTCTAGCCTTTAAAATTATCACCAAAGTATACTTATCCTGGCTTAGATATATGCTGACCTTTGAGCACACGATCTCAATCCTAAGAAAGAACTTGGATTGACCAAAGTCCTTCACATGGAAATAAGAATGTATATGAAACTTCACCTAAGAAATAACAACCTTACTCTTATCGATAATGAGCATGTTATTTACATAGATTAGCTACAAAACCACGGTAGGCCCTCATTGAAGAATGGACAAGACAATCATCCCAAGACTACCTAAAACTAGCTTGAATGAGTGCAATAGTGAACTTAGCATAACATTATTTGGATGTTTTCTTCAAATCATACAAAGAATTAAGTAACCAGCACACCTTTGGTTTCCCCCTTAGGGACTATGGACCTCTAAAGGCTGTCAACGTATACCTTCTCATACAAATCTCTATACAGAAATGCATTATGATTGTTTATTTGGTGAAGTGGTCAACAAAACATGGTGGCCAAGACTAGAATATAATGAACTATTAGCATCTTAGCCATGGGTAAGAAAGTTTTTAGATAATCAATCCTATAATGTTGTGTAAAACCTTTTGCCACAAGACAAACTTCATATCTTTCCATAGATCCATCAATATGATACTTCATTTTCCACTCCCATCAACAATCAATGCACCTATGACCATGGGGAAGGTCTACCAAGGCCCATGTTTGATTTGCTTATAATGCATAAATCTCATTGGTAATAGCATCAAGTCATTTAGGATCATGAACAACCTTATGATAGAATAATGGTTCCTTGATGGAAGAAATGGAGGCAATAAAGCTGTAATGAGAATTGGGTGATAAGTTAGGCAAGATCAAGATGGGGACTTAGGTGATGACCATATCCTTGACATTATAAAAGAATAGTGGAGCCCTGCATGACTATATCCAATATATTGCTCTCAATCTATTCCTTTTTTATGGATAGAAACTTTGACAATCCCCT
The DNA here is from genome assembly GCA_028551485.1 of Casuarina cunninghamiana. Taxonomy (NCBI): domain Eukaryota; kingdom Viridiplantae; phylum Streptophyta; class Magnoliopsida; order Fagales; family Casuarinaceae; genus Casuarina; species Casuarina cunninghamiana. Next base: position 26,701,573 of record CM052366.1, on the reverse strand, counting down.
TGTACCAAAAATTGCTTGTATGTACAAGATAGACATAGTTAAGTATGAGGCAACTACTAGGAGCTTGACACAAAAATATGCCATGGGTTAGGCCTACCTTGCCTTACTGCAAATGAGGAATTGTTTATTTCTTCATTCTCATGTAAAAATGAAGTGCCAATGAGCTAATTTGTACCTTACACTAAACATGAAAATGTGCAAGTGTGCTTTGCTATTTTAGCAATCTTTGTCCTTCTATATTTCACTCTTTAATTATTTTTTGTAGCTAATGTCAAGTCTTATCCTCTATTTCTGAAGTCCCACTTTAGATTGGGGGTAAATATTCAAGCTTCATTCATGGCTTCACAATGGATATTGGAAAAGCTTAAGGACCTTTAAAAAGACTTACCTACCCCCTATAGTGTTGGTCTTTATAGCTAAAGACATGTTTCATTGCCAAGCAACAATAATAGGTCCTCTAGATAGTCCATAATTTGGAGGAGCCTTTCTAGTTATTATTCATTTTCTTATTTGTTGTCTCTTTAAACCACCTAAGGTGGCATTTAGGACCAAAGTTTATCACCTAGACATAAAAAACAATGACAACATATGTTGTGGCATTTTAAAATAGCACTAAAGCCCTACCATACATATATCTAAGGTGCTACTTTCAATTCATTCCTCATTGATGGACCCAAACTCGGATAAACCTCTTATACCAAAAATTGCTCATATGTATAAGACTGATAAGGTTGAGTACGAAACAACTATCAAAGCTAGATGCAAAAGTATGCCATGGGCTAGGCCTATAGTGCCTTATTGCAAATAAGGGTCTATCTATATCTTCATTATTATGTAAAAATGAAGTGCTAATAGGCTAAAGTATAACTTAGAATATGAAAGTGTTTAGGTGTGTTTTGTAGGTTCACTCTTTTTAACTATTTTGACAGTCTTCATCCTTATATGTTTCACCCCCCAATTATCTTTTATAGGTTGCATCAAGTCTCATTCTCTCTCTTTAAACTCCTCTTTTTAGATCATAGGTGATCTTTGAGCTTTATCCATGGCTTTGAAGAGAATATTAAAGGAGCTTTTTTTTTTTTTTTGAAAAATTGAAGTCTCTTAAATTTTTTTTCACATTTTACTCTTAAAAAGGAAAAAGAAAGGAGAACATAAAATCAAGATTGATTGAGGGATATAAGGGAAAAGCACACAGTAAAGGTGGCTAGAAGATCATTGTCAAGCCAATTGTTAATGGTAGGTGGGATATGTGGTTTGCTTCTCCAATCATCGAAGAAGACAAGACCAATGATAAATATGAAAAAAATCCATTTAGAAAAGTTTAGTCCCCATCCACAACAAAAGCTTTTTTAAATAAATACTACATGTACCAAGTTTTTTTATTATTCTTGCTAGCAACAAAGCCTTTGTTCTTGATTAGTTTCTTGATTGCTTTTCTTGATGCCCTTGTGCCACCTTTGATTGGATTTGAATCCATGCAATTTTAAATCAAGACAAAATCCAAGTTTGTGAACCGACTTTCAAGAATATCTCTTCCTTTGTCAACCTATTTGAAATGCTTGTATTCCATCTTGACTGTCATGTAAATGTCATTCCTACTTGCAAGGCAAAAGTTCAAAGCCAATGTAAAGGATGTAATGTAGTAGGTTATGATAGTAGTTGGAACCCTGTGGTCTACTTCTTTAACCAATGAAGAAGACAAGACTAGTGATTAACACAAGTGTAATCCATTTGGAGAAGCTTAGTTTTTATGGATAACGAGAGATCCTTTAAACAAATATTGCATGTAACAAATCTTATGTTCTTAATCAGCTTCTTAATTACTTTTCTTAATGTAATTGTGCCAACTTCCATTAGTGCTGAATCTATGACATCCAAAACCAAGATAGAATCCAAGTTTGTGAATTGGCTTTCAAGAACATCTCTTCCTTCATCAACCCATTCAAGATGGTAGTATTTCATCTTGATCACCATATAATAGCCGTTCTTGGCAAGAGAGCAAAAGGTTAAAGCCAATGCAAGGAACCTAATGTAGTAGGCCATAATGGTAGTTGGGACATGTGGTCCATTTCTCCAACCATGGAAGAAGACAAGACTGATAATAAACATGGGAGAAATTCATTCAAAGAAGCTTAGTCCTTGCCAAAGATGAAAGATCCTTTAAACAAATACTACATGTACTAATTTTTGATCACTTTCATCAACAACAAAGCCTCTATTCTTAATCAATTTCTTAAATGTTTTTCTTGGTGCACTCTTGCCACCTCCTGTTAGTGCCAAAATTATGGCATCTAGAACTAGGACATAATCCAAGTTTATGAATTAGCTTTAAAGAACACATCTTCCTTTGTCAACCTATTTAAAATGCTAGCATTTCATCTTGACTATCATGTAATAATTGTTCTTACTGAGAAGGCAAAAGGTTAAAGCCAATGCAAGGAATGTGATATAGTAGGCTTAGTGGTAGTGGGGACATGTGGTCCATTTCTCCAACCATGGAAGAAGGCAAGATTAGTAATAGACATGAGAGCAATTGATTCAAAGAATCTTAGTCCCTGTTGATGACAAAAGCTCATTTAAAACAAATATTGCATGTACCTAATTTTTTATCACTCTAGTCAATAACAAGGCTTCCATTCTTGATTAGTTTTATGATGCATTAGTGCCATCTCTCATTAGTGTTGAATCCATGGCATCCAAAACCAAGATAGAACCCAAATTTGTGAATCGACTTTCAAGAACATCTATTCATTTTTCAAACTTATTTAAAATGCTAGTATTCCACTTAATTATCATGTAATGGCCATTCTTACCACAAGGAAAAAATGTTAAAGCCAATGCAAAGGACAAAATGTAATGGGCCACAAAGGTAGTTAGGACATGTGGTTAGCTTCTCCAACCAAGCAAAAAGGCAAGATCAATAATAAACATGATAGTAATCCATCTAGAGAGGTTTAATCCTTGTCCACAACAAAAGCTTCTTTAAACAAATACTACATGAACCTACTTTTTATCACTTTTGCTAGCAACAAAGCCTTTGTTCTTGATTGCTTTTCTCGATGCACTCATGTCACCTTGCGTCAATGCTAAATCCATGTAGTTTAAAATCAAGATAGAATTTTAAGTTTGCAAATTGGCTTTCAAAAACATCTCTTCCTTCATTAATATATTCAATATGCTTGTATTCCATCTTGATCATTATGTAAGGGATGCGACGTAGTAGGCCATGGTGGCAATTGGGACACGTGGTATACTTTTCCAATCATGGAAAAAGACAAGACTAGTGATAAACATGAGAGCAATCCATTTGAAAAAGCTCATTCCTTATAGATGATGAAAGCTCTTCTAAACAAATATTGCATCTACCGTAATTTTTGATTGTTTTTACTCTTTTACCTTCACTCTTGATTACTTTTCTTTGTGCACCCATGCCACTACCTATCAATGCTGAATCCATGGCACCCAGGACCAAGACATAATCCAAGTTTGTGAATTGACTTTCAAGAACATTTGTTCCTTTGTCAACCTATTTGAGATGCTAGTATTCCACTTAATTATCATGTAATAGTTTTTCTTGCTAGGAAGGTAGGAGGTTAAAGCCAATGCATGGGATGCAACACAGTAGGCCATGTGTTAAGATAATCAAGATTGACATTGAGACTAAGGTTTCTAATAACAACAAAAAGTTTGTCTTGGTGCAACTCTGGATGGAAGAGAAGTTGCTTAAGAACGTCAAGAAAAGTCGTATTCCTTGAAGGGGTGAAATGATAAGTGAGGACTTTAATGCCATTGCGAGTTCATTTTGTTTCTAGTAGTAAGAGGAGAAGCAAACATCAAGCATGCCTATAGCTTGCAGAACTTGCTTTGGACAAAGTTGATAGTACAACTATGTTAAGACTCTCACCATTGATAATTCAAGTTTAGAGTTTTGAGAGAAGGATGATAAGATCAAGAACATAAAGGGTAGATACATTGAAGGAGTTGAAGGACCTCTAAAAAGACTTGCTTACCTTATATAATTGAGGACATGTTTCATTGGCAACAACAATCATGAATCTTGCAAATAGTCCATATCTTGGTGGAGTTTTTCTAGTTATCGTTTATTTTTCTCTTGGTTATCTTTTTAAACCACCTAAGGTAGAAATTAAGGCCAAGGTTTTTCACCCAAACACTAAAATAACACCTTAACAAATGCCTTCTAATTTTAAAAGAATGATGGACTTGCAAGACTATATCCAAGGTGATGCTCTTGATTTATTTCCTATTGACAAATCCAAACCTAAACAATCCCTTGGTACCAAAAATTGCTCATATGTACTAGATAAACATGCTCGAGTACAAGATGATTATTAAAAGACATAGAAGTATGCCATGAGCTAAGCCCAACATGCTTTACTGCGAATATAGGCATCTTTATCTCTGTCGCAAACAACTCTATTCCTAACAGAATCTGTCCGTCGGAACTATAATGGCCAATATGCTCCACAGTCTGGCTTACTACTTTTCTTTCTTCTAGCTATCTTTCTACTACATAGTCCTAATATAGTAAATAAGAAATTGCATCAGAGTGACACAACACACCTGCATCAAAGGGAAATAGCACCTCTGCATCTTCAAAGGGACACAACACCGAACACAAGCATAAGCTTTTGCATAAAACAGTATAGAGTTCTCCCTATCAGAATCCTCCTTTTACAATACAAAAGGGCTATTATAGATTTTACCCTAAATATTACAAAATATGGACTTGGGGCACATAGGCCCACACGTTACAGCCCACACAGGAGCCCAAAACTAGCAACGTTTTTACAAACTATTAAACTAAAACAAAAGACATGCGACAACTCCTTCCCCCTTAAAAGGGGACCTTGCCCTCAAGGTCAAAATTCGGGTACCTTAATCGAAATTGCTCAATAGTCTTCCAGGTAGCATCAGAAGCAGGCAGTCCTTTCCACACCACAAGTATCTGATCCTCACCCTTCTTGGTCCTGGTGTCAATGACTGCTTGAGGTTGTGCTTGTATGGTACCTTTAGCTTCCACAAACTGCAGTAGATCTTGTAACACTTGTACATTCTTCCCCTAAGATTTCTTTTAAGATGACACATGGAACACCGGATGTACTTTTGACCATTTCAGTAACTTCAATTTGTAAGCCAATGTCCCTATTCTCTCTATGATCTCAAAGGGTCCATAGTAATGGGGCAATAGTTTATTTGTGCGTTTCATGCTAACAGAAAGCTGCCGATATTGGTTGTAATCGTAAAAACACTTTATCCCCCACTTGGAATTCTCTATCATTTCTCCCCTTATCATAAACTTTCTTGATTCTATTCTGAGACTCAAGGAGCTTCTCCCTCAACAATTGCAGGACATTATTTCTCTCAATTAGTTCCCTATCTGCGGCCTCTACAGATGATGCTCCTAGAACATAATCTAAAGGAGTGGGAGGCAACCGCCCATATACTACTTCAAAAGGACTCTTTCCAGAGGATCTGTGTATGCTAGTGTTGTAACAAAACTCCACCCACGGAAGCCACTTCATCCATTGCTTGGGTTGATGCCAGTAAAGCACCTTAAGTACATCTCTAATACCTTATTGACAGCTTCAGTTTGCCCATCAGATTGGGGATGGTAGGCAGTAGAGTAGTTAAGCCTAGTTCCTTGGAGATTAAACAGCTCTTGCCAAAAGAGACTAGTAAAAACTTTATCTCTATCCGACACAATCTTTTTAGGCATACCATATTGTTTGTAGATATTCTGGAAAAAAGCCTCTGCTACTGTTGTTGCTGTGTAGGGATGGCTAAAAGGTACAAAGTGTGCCATCTTAGACAAACGATCCACTACCACCAAGACACAAATTTTTCCTTTGGAGGCTGGTAAGCCCTCGATGAAATCCATTGACAGTTTAGTCCAAACTTCATGGGGCACTGGTAAGGGCTGCATCAAGCCTGCTGGAAGAGTGTTTAGACTTTATTCTTTTGACAAACCAAGCATTCTTGTATTACCTCTTGTACCATCTTCCTCATATTTCGCCAAAAGAATGAGGCTTTAAGCCTTTAAAGGGTTTTTTGGACCCCTTCATGTGTAGCAAAATGCATTTCTTCCACCAAAGGCCTAGCAAGGGCTGAGTAGGGGCCTAGGTACATCCTTCCTTTATAAAAGATTACCCCATTTTTATGTTGCCACAGATTTCCCAATTCTCCTGCTTCTATTTACTGCACTAATTTTTGCATTTATGGGTTCTGTTTAACTTCATCTTGAACTGGTTCTACCCATAATGGAACAGGGGCATAAATTGTTTGCAAGTTTCCCTTAAGCTCACCATAATCCAACAACTATCCCTTGCGAGAAAGTGCATTAGCAGCCTTATTCTCTCTTTCAGTTTTATACTCAATTACAAAGTCGAACCCCATCAATTTTACTAACCATTTTTGTTGGGCTGGTGTAGTAATCTTTTGCTCCCATAGGTGTTTCAAGCTTCTCTGATATGTTCTCACTATAAACCTCCTCCCTAATAGGTAGTTCCTCCATTTATTCATTGCTAATACCACATCCATTAATTCCTTTTCATAGGTTGACAAAAGGGCATTTTTTCCCTTCAATGCTTGGCTATAAAATGCTATTGGATGTCCTTCTTGTGTCAAAATAGCACCAACTCCAGCCCTTGAAGCATCACATTCCATAATGAAATCTTGTTGAAAATTGGGGAGAGCTAAGACTGGTGCAGAAACCATGACATTTTTTAACTTCTCAAAGGCCTCCATTGCTGTAGGATTCCACTTGAAGCTATTTTTCTTGAGTAACGCAGTTAGGGGGGCTACAATCTTGCCATAATCAACAATAAACCTCCTATAATAACCAGTCAACCCTAAAAATCTGCGTAACCCACTCACTTGATGTGGTAGTTTCCATTCTAGCATCGTCTGTATTTTCTCTTTGTCCATTGAAACCCCTTCCGCACTGATTACATGCCCTAAGTAGTTCACTGATGGCTGTCCAAACGAGCACTTGTTTCTTTTGACAAACAACTTATGTGTCTCCAACACTCCAAACACCTTTTCTACATGTTTCACGTGTTCCTGCCAAGTCTTGCTATAAATCAATATATCATCAAAGAAAACTAAAACAAACTTACGCAGGAATTCTCTGAATATCGCATTCATCAGGGCTTGGAAAGTTGATGGAGCATTACACAAGCCAAAAGGCATCACCAAATACTCGTAGTGGCCTTGATGTGTCTAAAAAGCTGTTTTATAGATGTCTTTAGGCTGCATCCTAATATGATGGTATCCTGACCTGAGATCGAGCTTAGTGAAAAATCTAGCCCCATATAATTTGTCCATAAGCTCATCTACCGTAGGAATGGGGAATTTATCCTTGACTGTTTGCTGGTTTAATGCTCTGTAATCCACACACAATCGCCAAGACCCATCCTGCTTCTTTACCAACAATACAAAAGATGAATAAGGGCTTGTACTTGGTCTAACAGCACCTGACTCCAGTAATTGTATCACCATTTTTTCCAACTCAGACTTTTGGTAATGTGGGTAACGATATGGTCTAGAGGTTATGGGCTTACTCCCTTCCCTCAATGGTATTCGATGATTAAACTCCCTAGGTGGAGGTAAGCCTACTGGTTCCTCAAACAACATTGCATGTTTCTGCAATAGCCTCTTAAATTTTTTTCTAAACTGGTCTAAGCCATCTTCTGCCCCTCCAACACCTTTATCCTTAAACTCCTCACTATTTTCCTTGGTCATAGTTTGTATACGTAGCAACAAACCCATTCCCATTTGTTTCAACTCTTTCCAATATTGTTCCTCATCAACTACTTGATTCTCTCCTTTTTTCATTCCTTGCCAAGTAATTTGTTTTTCCCTAACTTGAAATGTCATCCTTAAAAGCTCAAAATTCCACACTATATTCCCCAAGGTCTTAAGCCACCTAGCTCCTAGCACGGCCTCAGTTCCTGGTATGTACAAAAGGAAGAAACTAGTTTCATTATGACTTTTTGTACTATAAGTTCTATTCCTTTGCATAACCCTTCAGTCATCATTTTATCCCCACTGGCTATCTCAACCTCCAAGTTTCTACCTCCATTAGGTTTTAAACCCCATTTTCTTGCTAACTTGGTGCTCAAGAAATTGTGTGAACTCCTAGAGTCTATCAAAATGCATGCTTTATTAACCTTTCCTTCAAAAGCACCAATCACTCTCATCATACCAGCGGATGTCTCACCTCTCATGGCCTTTAAAGAGATCTTAGGGACCAGATCGACAATCTCCTACACTTCCTGCACTTCCTCCACCATTTCTGGCACTACACTTGCCTCTTCCTCTGACTCACTTGTATTCTCCTCAGCTATCAAAACAAACAATTTATTCTTACAGCGGTGACCAGGGGAAAACTTCTCATCACAATTAAAACAAAGATTCTTTTCCCTCATTTCTTGCACTTCTTTTGCTGTCAATTTTTTTGCACCTTTATATGACCCAACATTTTTCTGCCAATTGTTAGTCCTTGAGTTTGCTGCCTTATGGACATAATTTTTTTCCTTTCTAGTTGGCGTATCTTTCACCTCCCATAAATAAGCTAACCCAATTGCATCCTCCAAATCCATGGGTTTTCTAGATTGTACTTCTTTTCTAAGGCTTTCTTTTAAACCCACTAGGAAGTGAATAAGTTCTTGTCCTTCATGCATATCATCAACCCTAAAGAGAGTTTCCATAAATTTTACCTTATAGTCCTCCACCGAGCCCGTTTGCTGCAGAAAAATCAAATCCATGAGGCCATTCCAATAAGTGGTTGGACCATAACATCGAATGAGAGCATCAGCCAAAAGGGGCCAAGTTATTAGTCGACCTCTTGCCCTCTTCTGCAGCCATTCTACACACGTGTGCCCTTCCTTCAAGATGCCACGAAGCAATAGGGACTTTATCTTTTTCTTGGGTATTATTGAAACAAAAAAACTGCTTTGCTCGGTTTATCCATCCTGTTGGATCACTACCACCCGAAAACTTGGGGAAATCAAACTTTGGATTGTTCTGACTGAGTCTTGCATGTACAACCCGTGTAGGCCTTCTTACTTCTCTATAAGGTTCTTGAAAGATTCCCTCATCCATGTATTCTTCCTCCTCCTCCCTTTTTAAGATTCTCTCTCTCTTACTTTTATTTTTCTCCCCACCAACCCACAGGAATGTGAGTTAGAACCACCAATTTCGTCTTTTTCATCCGTGTACTCTTCCTCCTCCCTTTTTAAGATTCTCTCTCTCTTACTTTTATTTTTTCTCCCCACCAACCCATGGGAATGAGTTAGAACCACCAATTTCGTCTTTTTCTTGGTTTTCTCTCTCCTCCCCTTCTTCGTCTTCTTCCTCCTCCTCTTTTATGCTTTTCTCTCTCTTCCTGGAAAAAGGTACTCGATTACCTTTATGAAAAGCTTCCTCTCTTGCCTCCTCATCTACCTCCTCAATTTTAACCCCAGAATAACGGATTCCCGAAGAAGAGGGGCCGGAGCCCACTTGCTGGTATTGGGACGTTTGAAGGATTCGTTGAAAAGAATCCTGTTGCTGGAGGAATTGAGCTTGAAGTTTGCGTTCAACATCCTGGATTTTTTTATCAGTATCAGCCCTCATTTTTTTTTTCAGACTCCGCTCATTTTTTTTCTCTTTCCTCTTGTTTTTTTTCACTTTCCGCTTGACGACGGTCTAAATCCGCTTGGATACAGACCCATAGTTGGTTGTTGGCCATCTAGACTTCTGGCGGTGGCTCCGGTACCAAATTGTCGCAAACAACTCTATTCCTAACAGAATCTGTCCGTCAGAACTATGATGGCCAATATGCTCCACGGTCTGACTTACTACTTTTCTTTCTTCTAGCTATCTTTCTACTACATAGTCCTAATATAGTAAATAAGAAATTGCACCATAGTGGACACAACACACCTACATCAAAGGGAAACAACACCTCTGCATCTTCAAGGGGACACAACACCAAACACAAGCATCAGCTTTTGCATAAAACAGTCTAGGGTTCTCCCCATCGAAATCCCCCTTTTACAATACAAAAGGGCTATTACGGTTTTATCCTAAATATTACAAAATATGGACTTGGGGCACATATGCCCACACGTTACAGCCCACACAGGAGCCCAAAACTAGCAACGTTTTTACAAACTATTAAACTAAAACAAAAGACATGCGAAATCTTCATTATCACATATAAATAGAATGATGATGGGCTAATTTGTACCTTATGCAAAATATGAAAATGTGCAAGTGTGTTGTTTGGTTTAACTTTCATTTGTTGTTTAAGGAGTCTTTGTCATTTTATATTTCACTTCTCAATTATCTTTTATAGGTTGTGCCAAGTCTTGTTGTTCTTTTATGAATTCTTACATTTAGATCAAAACAAATTTTCAAGCTTCATCCCTGGTTGTGAAGTGGATGTTGAAGGAGCTTAAGGATTTCTAGAAAGACTTGCCTACCTTCTTTAATGTTGGCCTTATAGCTTAAGACATGTTTCACTAGCAAGCAATAATAATGGGTCCTCTAGGTAATCCATATGTTGGGTGGAGCCTTTCTAGTTACTATTCATTTTTCTCTTGATTATCCTTTTAAACAAACAAAGGTGAAATTTAGGTAAGGTTTTTTACCTAAACATAAAAAAAGACCACAACATGTATCCCATTAGATTTTAAAAGAACAATGAATCTTTGCCATGTCTATACCCAAAGTGTTGCTCTTGATTTGTTCCTTATTAATGGATCCAAACCAAAAGATCCATTTGTACCAAAAATTGCTCATACGTACAAGATTGACAAGGTTAAGTACAAGACAACTGTTAGAACTAGACACAAAAGTATGCCATGAGCTAAGCCTAGTGTGCCTTACTACAAATTAGGATATGTTTATACCTTCATTGTCATGTAAAAATAAAGTGTAGTGAACTAATTTGTACCTTTCATAAAATATGAAAGTATATAAGTGGGTTGTACTATTTCACTCTCTTTTATTGTTTTAGCATTCTCTGTCATTCTATGTTTCATTTCCTAATTATCTTTTAATTGTTGCATTAAGTCTTTTCCTTTTTTTCTAAATTGTCACTTTTAGGTTCAAGGTGATTTTCAAGCTACATCCTTGATTTCGAAATGAATATTGAAAGAGCTTAAGGACCTTTAGAAAGACCTACCTGGCTTTTACAGTGCTAGTGCTGTAAGCCAAGGATATTTTTCATTGGCTAACAATAATAATGAGTCCTATACATAATCCATATGCTAGTGGAGTCTTTTTAGTTACTTTTCATTGTGCTCTTAATTATCTTTTAAACAATCTAAGGTGAAATTTAAGACCAAGTTTTTTCACCTAAATATAAAAACAATCGCATCATATGCTTTCACATTTAAAAGAATAATGGATCCTTACCATGACTACATTCAATGTGTTATTCTCGATCTATTTAATATTGATGAATTTCCTTATACTAAAAATTACTCATATATACAAGACAAACAAGGCCGAGTACTAGACAATTGTAAGGAGTTGGACATAAAAGTATGCTATGGGCTAGGCCTAACGTTCCTTATTGCAAATAAGGACATGTTTATATCTTCATTGTCATGTAAAAATAAAGCCAACAAGCTAAGTGTGCTTTGTTGTTTCATTCTCTTTTATTGCTTTAATAGTTTTTATCCTTTTATATTTCATTCTTAAATTATCTTTTACACATTGCATTAAGTCTTGTTCTCTTTCTTAAACTTTCTTTTTAGATTGGATGTGATATTGGAGCTTTATCCATAGCTTTAAAGCATATGTTGAAGGAGCTGAAAAATCTTTAGAAAGACCTTCATGTTAAGTTTATTTAGCCTAACATTTCCTTTGTACTTGAATGTGACTAATTGCTCTCAACTTATGGCACCTGACACATAGTCAAGTGTAACATTTCATGTCCATCAAATGCTTTGTGTGGGACTTTATGTTACCAAGAGTTAGCTATAGAGGAAGGTTCAAGTGAACCTAGTGCAAATGGGGCCTTGTGGGCTTACCCGAGTACCCAAGCCTAAGTGGTTAGCATAACCTATATTTGAGTGTTAAAATAATAAGATAGTGCCCTAACTATTAGTTATAGGCTTTTAGCCTAGTGGTAGTACCTTAATAATTAGTATTGAAGCTAGATTGTAAGTTTGAGTTCCAACAAATGTTAGGAGGGGAGATTGTTGGATTTACTTAGCTTAGCATTTCTCTTATACTTGAATGGACTAACTGCTCAATCTATGGTACCTAACGCATAGTTAAAGATAATACTTCATGTCTACCCACTACTTAGTGTGAGCCTTTTCATTGTCAAGAGTTAATAGTAAATGGGAGGTCTAATTGGACTTGGTGTCGAGAGGACCCCACTAGTTGGCTCAAGTACCTAAGTCTAAATTGTTAGCATAACATGTATGAAAGTGTTGAGATAATAAGGTAACATAAGGACTCCCCTTGGCCTAGTGGTAATTAGGTTAGACCCCTGATTGGCAAGTGCACCTGATCAAGCATTCAAATCCCCCTCCTCTCTGGCCTATGTGTGAGAGTATAAAAAGAAAAAAGAAAAAAAGTAGCATCTTGACAATCAATTATAGTTTTTGATATAGTGGTAGCACTTGACAATCTTAACAATTGGTATCAGTGTCAGGTTATACATTTAAGTCCTAGCTAATGTTGAGAAGGATTGTCGGGTTTATTTAGCTTAGTATTTCCCATGTACTTGAATAAGACTAACAACCCAACTTGCAACACTTGACACATAGTTAAATACAACACTTCATGTCCGTCCACCAATCAATGTGAGGCTTTGTGTTGCCAAGAGTTAGTTGCAAAAAGGGGTCTAAATGGATCTGATGTAAAAGAAGCCTTATGGGCTAGCCCAAGTACCTAAATCTAAGTGGTTAACATGACTTGTGTGAGAGTGTTAAGATAATAAGATATCACCTTGGCTATCAACTATAACTTTGGTCTAGTAGTAATGCCTAATGATCTAAAGACCACCTACCTTTTATAGTGCTAATCTTTTAGTTAAGAAAATGCTTTATTAGTAAGTAACAATAATGGGTCCTCATGATAATCTATTGTTGGTGGAGCATTTCTAATTATTATTCATTTTCTTCTTGCTTATTCTTTTAAATTACTTAAAGTGACATTTAAAATCAATATTTTTCACCTAAACATAAACAGCAATGACAACATATGCTTTAACATTTTAAAATAGCAATGGAACCTTGTCATGGCTATATTAAAGGTGGTGTTCTCTCTTTGTTTCCTTCTAATGAATTCACACCCAAATGATTCCTTGATTCCAAAAATTACTCATATGTATAAGATAGGTAGGGTTAAGTATGAGACAATTGCTAAGAGCTTGATGCAAAAATATGACATAGGCTAGGCCTAGTATGCCTTATTGCAAATAAAAACTTGTCTATATCTTTATTGTCATGTAAAAAATGTTAAGTCTGGATATGGGATGGAAAAGGAACAAAATTATGAAGGAACAATGAGAAAATAAGAGATAAGGTTGGTTGGAAAAAATCATCAAACATGTGGTGGATAGACAATTTAGATGCTACAAGACTTTAAATTTCCTTCCAAATTTACAACCAATCAAATGTACAATAATGTACAACAAAAGAGACCCCAATAAGCTACAATCTCTTGAATTATAAACACAAATTCAATATTTATTACTCTTACAAGAAAGAAGACTCACTTATTTATGAAGAATACTTATAAATTTTTGTTTAATGGAGGACTCACATGAGGACTCTTTTAGACTCTAGCTTCACTCTTTCATCACTCTTGCATGCTCCTCCTTAAGCTCCATAATGGTATTTATAGCCTCTTTGGTTAATGTTTTCCTTGCTTCCTAAGAAATACATATTAAAGCTTGTGGTTGTGAAAAAAGATTAGAAAGCTTGTTATTAGAGATATTTTAATGGCATCAAAGAATAAATCTGTTGAAGGAGAATGTTTTGGTTTCTTTTAGTTGTTTATTAGGGTGAAGACGAAATAAGGGATGATTTGTAATTTTAGGATTCTAGGCCTTCCAATTTTGTTTAGGGTAGGTCAAGTTTATTCTCATAAAAATGAAGTGACAACATACTAATATGTATCTTATACAAAATATGAAAGTGAGCATGTGTGTTTTGTTGTTTCACTTTTTTTTTTTTTCGTTGCTATTTTGGTAAACTTTGTCCTTTTATGTTTTATTCTCTAATTATCTTTTGTATGTTGCTTCAATTCTTATTCTCTCTCTCTCTCTTTCTAAACTATTGCTTTTAGATAAAAGGGAAACTTTAAGCTTCATTTGTGATTCAAAATAGATATTGAAGTAGCTAAGGACCTCTAGAAAAAAACCACCTACCTTCTATAATGCTAGTCCTATCATGGATGACATATTTCATTGACAACCATTAACAATGAGTCCTCTAGATAGTCCATATACTAGTGAAGTCTTTTAGTTACTATTGAATTTCTTCTTGATTATCTTTTAAACCACCTAAGGTGGCATTTTGGACTAAGGTTTTGTACCTAAAGATAAACAACAATGACAACATATGCTTTGACTTTTTAAAAGAGTAATGGAGCCTTGCATGATAATGTCGAAGTGGTGTTTTCCATTTGTTCTATTTTAATGAATCTAAACCTATATGATCCCTTATTCCAAAAATTGCTTATATGTACAAGATAATAAGTACAAGACAATTTCTAGGAGTTTAATGCAAAAGTTTGACATAGGCTAGGCGCATCCCTTTTTGCAAATAGAGACATGCCTACACCTTCATTGTCATATAAAAATGAAATGCCAATGAGCTAATTTGTATCTTACACAAGAAAGGTAAGTGTGCAAGTATGCTTTGTCATTTCACTATCTTTTTATGTTTTTTCAGTCATTGTCCTTCTATGATAATGTTGAAGGTGGTGCTTTCCATTTGTCCCCTTTTGATGAATCTAAACCTGTATGATCCCTTGCTCCAAAACTTGCTTATATGTACAAGATAATAAGTACAAGACAATTTCTAGGAGTTTAATGCAAAAGTTTGACATAGACTATGTCATTTCATTACTTAAAGTTTGACATAGACTTAAATGCACACTATAAGTAATGAAATGACACTTATACTAAATACAACTAAAATGAAAAAATGCAATAGAAATAGAAGAAAATAACACATTATCATCAATTGCCAATGACTTTTATTTAATGTTCTTGTCTACCTATTGCATTCCCTTGCCTTTAACAACAACCTTGTCCCCAACATTGAAAAAATGATATCTTTGCTTAAATGAATTTGCATCTACCTAAGTAGCTTCCTACAAAGGCAAACCTTCCCAATGTACCAAGAATTTAGGTTTTCTTTTCCTCATATGCTATTCCATAATAGCTTGAGGTTGCAGGTTAACAACATCCTCTTAAGTCAAATAGATAGGTGAATTTGTTTACACAAGAACATGCTTATAATCACCCTTTTAAACATTGATACATAAAAGACATTATGCATTCTTGACCTTTCTAAGAGTTTTAAATAATAGGACAAATCTCCCACTTTTTGTAAAACTTCAAAAGGCCTAAAAAAACCTAGGAGAAAACTTTAGGCTTTTGCACACTACTACATAGTTGCCTCGATAAGGTTGTAGTTTAAGATAAATAAAATCCTTTGCTTCAAATTGTTCTTTTTTCTGCATGCATCATAGAGTTTCTTCATCCTATTCTATGCCAACATCAGCCTCTCCTTAATATCTTTAATAAGTTCATCTCATGCTCTAAGCTCTTGATCTACCATTTTTAGTGCAAAAGTTTTAGGAATATAAAATAACAAAGATAAAAGTCTTCTATAATAAACAACTTCATAAAGGGAACTTGTTGTGAGTCCCATATATGTTGGTATTGTAACAATACTCAACTTAAGGAAGTCACCTCAACCATTCCTTTGGGTGATCCCAAGTAAAGCACCTTAGATAGAGTTCAAGTTTTTTATTTATTACCTTTAGCTAGCCATCCGTTTGGGGTGGTAAGTGATAGAAAAATTAAACTTGGTGTCTTGTAATTCAAATAGTTGCCTCTAAAAACTACTAGTGAAGATCACATCTTTGTCACACATTATGCTCTTAGACATACCATAGAATTTGAATATGTTTTCAAAGAAAAATTTAGCTACAATGGTTGCTATGTAGGGATGAAATAGGGGTAAAAAGTGAACAAGCTTAGACAATTGATCAACCACCACCTCGATCACATGTTTGCCTTTTGAAATCAACAATCCTTCCATGAAATCCATAGAGATATCCTCTAAAACTTGTTTTGGTATAAGGAGGGGTTGCAGTAAACTATTAGGCTTAGTGTTATACCATTTAACCTATTGGCAAATCTCACATTCCCTTACAAATGTCATGATACTCTTTTTTATATTAACCCAATAAAACACAACTTTAACTTTCTATAAGGTTTTATAATACCCCTTATGAGTAGCTCCATGAATCTTTTGTAGTATTACAATATAAGAACTGTATTCTTTCCTAAGAAAATTCTCAACCTCACTAATGCTTATTTTATTCAAATTTCTTAAGACTCAAGACATTTAGTAAGCTTTTCTTGGACAGTATTCAAGACATCTGGAACTAATACAAATACAGCATGCAACTCTGTTTTTCCTTCATATGTTGTCTAACTATGTTTTTCCTTTTTCCTATATTTATGGATGACTTATGATTGTTTTACCTTTACTATTTTGTTGCTCTCTCATTTGCTTGTCTCCTATGTTGATTATTGACTTATCTTCATTGATCATTCTCCACTAAACTTGCGATTCCCTTAGAACTTATGGAACCAAGAACCAACCATTTATGTTAAATAATCTACCTCTATTAGCTTATTTTCTAAAATCATTTGATCTTTAGTTTTCCTTAACAAAGCATTATCAATGGCATTTTCTTTCATAGACTTGTATTGTATATCAAAATCATATCCAACCAACTTAAACAATCACTTTTGTTGAGTTGGGTTGGTGATTCTCTAATTCCAAAGATTTTGAAACTTTTATAATCTATTTTCACTATAAATCTCCTTCCTACGTCTCCTTTTTTTTTTATTTTTTATTACCAAAATCTATGTAAGAGCTCTTTCTCATAAGTTGATAGCAACAAATTCTAACCTTTTAGAGCTTAAGTAAAGTAAGCCATAAGTTGTTATTCTTGGCTTAAGATTACTTTAACTCTTACTTGATAATTCTATTTTTATAAAGTTATTTAGACTATTTTAGGGAACAAATAATGTATTTTTGTGAGATAACATTTTAATTTTTACATATTTACTTAAATCTTTATTGTTTATGCAGCAAACTTCAAAAGAACATAACAAAAAAATGAGTAGCAAAAATGTTACAAGCAAGACACGTGAGGAATAAAAGAAAAAAGACCAAAAAAAGTCAAAATAAAAAGGAAATAGGCATGAATTGTGAAGAGAGAATCTAGGGCATGCCTCCCTAGATAACATAAAAAGAAAAGCAATGTGAATTGGAATAGGGGAGACGTTGCACAATAGAAAAGAAAAAAAGGGAAAAGGAAGAGAAAAATGGGTGTCACCAGAACTAAGGGAGAGGGAGAAAACTAAAATGAAAAAGATAAAGGTGCGGAAACTTACCTTTACTTCATAGTATTCTTGATTTTGGTTTGAATTGTAAGAATTTTGTAAAGAATTCTTGAAGAGAAGACAATGTGGTAACAACTTTCTTGTTTTTCTTTATTTAAGATGTTTTGCTTAATTTCTACCATTGTTTTAATTTGTTATTATATTATATTCTATTTTTTCTTTTTTGTTAGAGCAATGATGTAACCTAACTATGATGATGTGAATTTGATAATTTCTATGCTTTGCAAGATATTTTATGTATGTGAGTTATATATTATTATGCTTAATGTTTTTAAGTGATTAGCCACCACTTGAATGATTTGATTTGCATATTTGAAACTGAAAGGAGATTATATGCAGTTACTTCTTATAATATATAACTATGAATTAAATATGGATAAACATATACCATGTTGTTTGTATGACTTTTGGTAATAAGATGATCAAAAAATTTATTGTAAACTAGGAATTTCATAGATCCTAATGCACTTTATTTATTTCAATTCACATGAAAATATAGTAAATTAGTAAATAGAGTAGTTTATTATACCTAGACATAGGATAGTAGGCATAAATTAATGAAATTCATATATAGTAGTTATGGTAAAATTGGATACTCTAACATATTTATCATATTAATCATTCCTTACTTAGATTTAATTTCATTTAGTCTTGAAATTTTGTTTGAAAATCTCGAATTTTAATTTAACATCAACATTTTTTTGATTTGCTAGATAAATTTTAAAATTAGTACATTGTTAGTACTTAATTAGTTTAGTATTCACCAATCTCTGTAGAACAATATTTTTCTTACTATTATATTACTTGTTCGACATGTTCACTTGTATTTAAAATTCAACAAAAATTACTGCACAAGCATCACACTCAACCATGAAAACAAGAGAAAAATTAGGCCATCTAAGCATGGAAGCTTCAATCATCCTCTTTTTCAACTCAATAAAAGCTACTTTTGCTACTTCATTCCACAAAAAGCTTTCACTCTTTACTAATCTTTTCAATAGTGTTGTCACAATACTATAATTATGAATGAACTTTCTATAGTAACCAATTAATCCAAGCAAACCTTTTAGTGCTTTTACAATTTTTGGAACTAGCCAATCCAACATTACCAAATCTTTTTAGGTTCAACCTGAATGCCTTCTCCTAGTATAATGTGTTCCAAATAATACATTGAGGTTATGCCAAAGTCACATTTCTCTTTAACATACAACTAATTCAATATCAGTATTTCAAACATCAATCTAACATGTTTTGTATCTTTTTCCCACCTGCTACTATACATCAAAAGACCAAACGGTATAACAAGGAATTCATAATATCCTTGTGGTGTTTGAAATGTTGTATTCTCAACATCCTTGGAATAAATTTGGTCTTGGTAGTATCCAAATCTTAAATCTAGCTTGGTGAACAATTTGGCCCTACGCAATTCATCAAGAAGTTCATCTATAACTAGTATAGGAAAACCATCCTTCACCATTTCTTTGTTCAAAGTTTTATAATCCACACACATCCTTCAAAATCCATCTTTTTTTTCTAACTAATATCATTGGTGATGAAAATAGACTATTATTGTCATGGATTACTCCTTCATGTAGCAATTTTTCCACCAATTTTTCAATTTCCACTTTCTACACATAAGGATATCTATATAGTTTATTATAGATGACCTTAGCTTCATCTTTAAGAACAATTTTATACTCATGGGACGTATGTGGAGGCAATCCAAAAGGCTTCTAGAAAAGCACTATAGGCATTGATTAACTTAGTGAATGGTCTCGACCATGTTACACTAGCTTCCTTTTCATTGTTTTTCTCTATTTTTTTCAACTATAATACTACCCTTTACTTTTGATATCCTAGCAGTTTACTCAACTTAGAGTTATAAATCATTTTATTGAAAGTTCTTTTCTCACCATTCGATGTTACCATCTTGCCTTCCCATACAAATGACATTTGTAACTTAGCAAATTCCCACTTGATCAATCCTAACATTTCTAGCCATTGAATTCCCATAATAACCCCAAATTTTAGGAATGGCAGAATGAACACATCAACTTCCATCTTAACTCCTCATAATTCCAAATATACCCCTTCATATATCACTACTCTTTGAATCAATTCTCTATTAGCCATTTCAACATTGAACCTTACCTACATTTCTACCTTTAAACTCATTTTTCTAGCCAGCCTTTCACTTATAAAGTTATGAATGTTGCTAGAATCCACCAACACATACATTAGAAGTCTTGTTCTTCTCATAATTCTATGAAATCTCAAGAGTTTTAAGATGATAAACATCAAACATGGTAGTAGTAGATAACATTCTTAATTCTCCCTGTATTTCATTTATTTCTTCTTCTCTTTCTTCTTTCTTCTCTCCCACCAATAAACCTTCCAATAAGAATAGCCTTTTGTGTCCATGGCCTAGAGAATATTTGTCATCATAATTAAACATAGTTTCTGAGATGTTTTGTCTATTATCTCCAATTGAGTTAATCTTTTAATTAGTAATCTATTCCTATTTGCTCTTAATCAATCTCACCTCTCACTACCTATAATCCGTTTCTTAATCATAATGCCATCATTTGATCTACTCACCATTTCTTTAGCCTCAAATAACCTAGCAAATTCAATTATAGTAGATAATGTTGGAGGAGTATGAGCAATAACATCTAGTCTTATATGCTCTTTCAACTCACTAATGATATAACTTATTTGATGATCAATTTCTAGATTTCCTAATCTTCAAAGCAATTTACCTAATTGAGATTGATATTCATGTATTAACCTAGTTTGTTTTAGGTTTGTGAGCTCCTTAAAATGATCCTTGAAGATTGTAAAGCCAAATTGGTTCACCAATTCATTCGTTAAAGCTTGCCAAGAGATTGATTTTTCACCATACTCTTTCTTTATCAATTGATACTCCATCTTTGCTTCTTCATCGAGATGCCAAGAAGTTATCCTTACCCTATCTTCCTCCAATATCTCATGAAAATTAAAAAATTGCATAGCTTTATCAATCCATGAAGATGGATTAGTTATCCCTTCATATTTAAGGAATTCCATCCCTTCTATTCTTTATTGTTTTGATTTCCACTAATCTGGCCAAAGGAACTTTTCCCAATTTCTTTCACTGAATCCATTATAGTAGAAACTCTATCGTTACTTGCATTCAATGCAAAGAAAAGTTATTGTATCATCTTTATCAATGCATCAATCTTCTGATCCAATTTGGTGTCTTTCCTTTTATCATGAAATGCCATCTTTGATACCACTTTTCAATGGTCCAAAGTATCACCTTGTTGCTTAGCTAATAAACGAGTGAGAGGATGATCACAGGAAAAGGCAGAAAGGCAATCAAAATGCTTAAGTAGTTTGGATTTGCAACCAATTTTGAGAGAATTTCAAAGTATTGAATAAGGATTCTTTGGGAGAACCCTAACCTCCTAAATTTGTTACAACAGAATCTTCAAATGGACAAAAAATCCTGCTCTAATCCTTTCTTCTCTTATTTATACTATGCACTAGCAATTTCCTAATGCCTAACTACCATCTTTGCTAAATGTATGCAAAATAACAACAAACTACTACTACCTTACTAAGTATTAAAGGAAACAACATTTATACTAAATACAACTAAAATGGAAAAATGCAATAGAAATAAAAGGAAACGACACACCATCATCAATCGCTAATGACTTTTATTTAACATCCCTTTGTTGTCTATTACAGTTTCACTTTCTAATTATCTTTTTAATGTTGCTTTAAGTTTGTTTTCTCTCTTTAAACTCTTGCTTTTAGATCAAAGGCAATCTTCAAACTTCATCCATGGCTTTGAAATAGATATTGATGGAGCTTAAAGACCTCTAAAAAGAATTGCCTACCTTTTACAATGCTATTCTTATAACTAAGGACAAGTTTCATTGGTAAGCAACAATAGTAGGTCTTCTAGATAGTCCATATGCTAGTGGAGGCTTTCTCATTGTAATTCATTTTCCTCTTAATTATCCTTTTAAACCACCTAAAGTGGCATTTAAGACTAAGATTTTCACCCAAATATAAATAACAAAGACAATATATACCTTGACATTTAAAAAAAGGAGTGGAGTCGTGCCATGTCATGCTGAGTACCAATGTTTTACAATTCCAAGACAAAATTGTGGCCGAAGGGAGATCTAAAGAAACAAGTTATTATGCACCTTTTGGACCTAGCCATAGAGGTCACTCAAATATCATAAAGGCTTGTTAAAAAAAAAAAAATTCCATTGGCTAGTCAAGAAAAGCATAGTTAAATCAATCATTTTAGAATGTGTAGTGTATTAAAGGTTTAAACCATAACAAAAGTCTTACCTATAACTTTTACAATCACTACTAGTGTTGTAGAAATTTAAAAGGACACATATATATTTCATTAAAAGGCTACTGAAGAATGAAGGGAAGGATTTCATCTAAGGCTATGGACTAATTTACAAAGTACACTTATTCATTGGCCTTAGTGTAACAAACTTCATTCTCCTATATCAAAAAGATAAGTGGGATGATTTAACCTTATAAAGGAGCTTAGTTACTTCACTCATTTGGGTTGACCCTTTGAGATGAAACCCAAGCATATATATATTTCACTACAAGGCTAATGAAGAGTGAAGGGAAGGATTTCATCTAGGGGTACTAGATTAATTTATAAAGTACACCTACTCATTAGCCTTAGTGTAAGAGAAATTATTCTCTCACATCAGAAAGGTAAGTGAGATGATTTGACCATATAAGGGAGCTTGGCTACTTCTTTTATTTAGTTGGCCTTTTGAGATGAAACCCAAGCACATGACAAGTGGTATTAAAGCATAACCCAACTTGATAAATTTGTGACTATTATTATGTAGTGTGTGAGGTAGGTAATGGGTAAACCCTAGTGTAAGGTTGGTAAGGGGCCCACCCACATTAAGAGTAAAGTGGATTTAGGTTTGATAAAATGTAATAAACTTCATTCTCCTACATCAAAAAGGCAAATAGGATGGTTATACAAGAAGGCTCGACTATTTCTCTTTGTTGACCTTTTGGGAAGAACTCAAGCTTGTGACATCAATCACCCATTTACAACAATTGAGGTATGATATCTTTTATAAACAATGTGGGTAAGTTACATGAACTTCCAACCACAATTGAGAACGCTCATAATCCCCTTTTTTTTTTTTTTTTTAGCCATTTTTGAAAGGAGCTATTCAACAACACGTCTTCTTGGTAGCATGGTGAACGAGGTTGCTGACGCACGAATGAGATGGCCAAGGAAATCAACAACAACAGTATGGTGGTGAAATGTTTTGGCTTTATTTCATTTGTGACCATGAATCGAAATGTTCGGACTTTCAGAACTTTATCAGAAGGCTTTTTTTTTAATCGGATTTTTGAGATCTTCGACCACTGACTTGTGCGTTACCAGACTTCTAGGCACGCCACGCCACGCCACGCCACGCCAAAATCACGAGATTAAGTGATAAAAGGAAGAAAATTCATAAGTTTCTTGCTTTGTAGTAAAAGAAGAAGATAAGGTAAAAGTGAAAATTGAAGGATTTTGGAGCTTCCCGCTTTCTACTAAATGAAGAAGGAAACGTAAGAAAATAAAAGCAATAATCGATGCAGCCGTCGGTTGATTGTATAATGCTACAGTGACGTAATTCGGATTTCTTTCCATCCCATACAGCCAGAGTTTTAACCAAGAAACCGACCTTCAATTTCCGTTCGGTTCTGAGTTCTCTCTGTCGCTCTTATGGATTCTTTGCTGGCTAATTACGCCTCTTCGGATGAAGAAGGAGAAGATCAACCACCGCAGCAGGAAGACCAGCGAAAATCTACGGCTTTTCCCTCCAAACCATCCTCTGAACACTCTCAATCCCCCTTTTCATCCAAGGTTTCGTCTCTCTTTTCTTCTCTTCCCCAACCCAAGTCTTCTTCTCTCTTTCAATCCCTCCCCCAACCCAAATCGAAAGAAACCCCATCGCTTCCTGACCCTCTTATTCATCAACAATACCAAGAACCCCCCTCTCAGTATACCCAGACGTCCAGTAAACCCGCCTCCATTTTTTCTTCTCTGCCACAGCCCAAATCTCAAAATACAGTGCAACCCATTCCAAATCCCTCATCCTCGGACCCCAAGGCCAAAAGGGTTGTTCTATTCAAGCCTCCTGTAGCTCCCTCTTCGATAAAATCCACCGACCTCGACGACGACGACGATGAAGACGAGGAAAAAGAACGACGGAGACAAAAGGAATCGGATTCCTTGCAAGCCCCATCGGTGAAGTCATTCTTGTCGAGCATCCCGGCTCCCAGGAACTCCGCTACATTGGGCGTTCTTCAGAGTTCCGGTACGGGGCGAAGAGCGATTGTTGAAACCGATGCACCTACCTCGAGTTCTGGTGGCTCTCGAGCGGAGGAAGCATCTGGTGCTGATGCAAATTTAGGGAGTTATAGCTTAAACTACGACAGTTCTGCGAACTATGAGTCGTCCGTCGATCAGAAAGCTGGGAATTATACCGTAAACTATGACACGTACGCGAATAATCAATCAGATGTTCAGAATGTGAATGTGGATGGTCAATTACAATATGTCACGGATGGTGGAGATAGTTCGAATTACGGGGATTATCCGAGTTTTGGTAATTATGGTGATTACGGGCAGTATGGGGGCAATTGGACTGATGGGCCAGCACCGGAGATTCCCGTTTCGGGTGGGACTGGGGTTAGGGTGCCTGGGAAGAGAGGGAGAAATGAGATTCCTGCGGAAGTAGTTGAGGTGAAGCAGGATGAGCTGATGAAGAACCGACCGAGGGAGGACCAGGTCAAGTTAACTGGTATAGCTTTTGGACCTTCTTACCAGGTAATTTCATCGGTAGCTGCTTGATTTGTCTGCGTTTTATCTCTTCGTTGTTATTGTTAAGCCTACTATGCCCTTTGCAAATTTGCATATTCAGTGATTATATCAATTTATTATTATGAATTGCTGTGGTAAATGCCAAAAAACACATATATGCCTCTCAGAACTTGTATTTTAGATTTTTCTCGGTTTGATACTTTATTTTAATTTGGTTTTTATTGAAAGAACCGAGTTATATAGATTGTGGAGTGTGATATTTTCTCCAATCAATAAATTCGTTGGTGAACAAAGGCAACAAGTTATGAAGAATTTTATTAATGTTTGGAGTAAAGGATTCTCTTACACAGAATCCTTTTGTTGAGATGACAGAATCATTAATAAGCAAAGAAAAATCGGAGTGATTTTAGCAAAGCTATTGGTAATTTCCTGCTGTCATTTTGTCCTAGTCGTCGAGTATCTTGAAGTGTCTAGTTTCAAACTTTAGCTCCAGCTGTACTCTTTTTCTTTGACTGGTAAAAGACAATAATTTTGAAAATAATAGGTTGAATTTCAGTCTTAAACCTTTAAGAAGCTTATGTTAATGTAAAATGGAAGCATAACCTGTTTTTAGGCTTGAATATGTGTTGGCTGTTCAAATTTTATGTTTGATCCTGGACCAAAACACCTGTAGTATTATTTGCTGGAAATACCAAAAGTGATGGCCTTCTTGCCCCTGTGCGTTTTAAGATTGAATAAAGTGGTCGGCATTTAAAATGCTCAGATAAGTCTTGGAAATGAGGAGGTGGAGATGTCGTTCCAGTAGCTCTGAAACATGCTAATTGCCGTGGAGAATGTCTACCAATGATGTGAAACATGTTGGTTTGGATAGGTGGGCATAGAAGAATCTGTATAGGAACTTACAGGATTTAGGACAACCTTTGGCTAGAATTTTAGAGGGAGACTAGGTTTTGAAAGGTTATTTATGTAGGAGGGCTAGAAAATATAAGAAATTCACCATTTCATTTGGGTAAGGATTGAGATTGATGCGAGATAGGTGAAGAAGCTTATTTCTTGGGGAAATAATATGTGAAAACTTATCTCTAATATTGGTTCAAATTCGAAATAAAATCAATGGAAACTGAAAAGGAAAAAAATAGAAAGAAGAGAAAAAAAAACAATAAACCTAAGTATCAAATGTAATTTTCCTAATTATCACACTCAAGGTCTAGGCATGACTTCTTGGAGATGGTTGTGTCACAAAATTCTTGTTGTGGGAAATTCCATGGTTGGTCGTTCTCATATCAATGATCATATACAAAGGAAAAAATATATACATATATACATGCTTATATTTATGGGCGTCTAGTTTCTAGTCTAAACTTAATATTAAGTACAAATAGGATCCAATAATAAAACAAAACCAAAGAAAGTTTGTTGGACTCAAATTCTCCCTGTTCCAAAAATCTAAAATTATAAAAATGTCCAAAGTCTTAAAACAAAAGTAGAATCTAGTAATACTGGCTTATCGTACCCTGTACCAACAAGTGAATGTGTTTCATTTCTGGATTGCACTACGTGGAATGAAATAGCCAATTGGCTTTTTAATACTGTAGCCCGGATTGCAAATTTAGTGTGCCCTTCCTATATACTACAATTACTTAGACAACATTACCTGCGCTGTCCTATCATATGCTTCTCTCTTATTAGAGAGAGCACGAGAGATGGGGAAAGTCATAGGAGTAGATTAACTGCTAAAAATTAAAAGAAATGAATAAATAAATAAATGTCTGTTTTTGGTGAAATGCGTTGCAAATTGAAACCAGTGGTCTATTCTTAAAGACTTGTCAGACGTATTCTTTTTTCTTTCTTCTTTTTGGGCTATAAAAAAATTCACTGAGAAAAGGTGGAAAGTAGGCATTTGATCTGAAGTACACAAGAGACGATTAAACAGTGTATATTGCAGTTTGTGCCCTGGGACTGGTCCTATGGTTATGAACTCGGGAAGGCAAATGTTAGGGCTGTGTGCGATGAATTTTTGAGATTCATGCTTGATGCATTAAGTCTGTTACTGTTTTAAGTTTCAGTTTCCTTTGGTTTGTCCAAGAACGAGGAAGCTTGTACCGAAGAATTATTTCCAGGATTATAGTTGGGTGCGGCATGTTTCTTTAACAACAATCTTCAAGTTCAGGGGCTAAATATAATGTAAATGATGGAAACTTAGTGGTGTACCAATCTTTGGGCCTTTCGCTGAGAACCAGAAAAGAAAGGATCGAGATAACTCTGTAGTTCTCTCTATTGAGTCATTTTAAGCTGTATTGTTGAATCATGAAGAAGCTACCCTGCTAGAGACAGTACTTTGGAAAGCCTTGATTCCTTTTGGAAGCGTTACCCATTTTGGACTGCGTTGAGCAAGACCTTGATCCATGGTCACTTTCTGGGTTTTATGCCTTTGAAAAATCTTTTCTTTATCACTACTGCAGTCTAGTTAACTTTTCTACGACAGGTCAAAATATAGAATTCTTGCACTGATGAATAATTTTTGGCAAGCTGCCCATTTTCAGTAATGTCCAGTGCAAATCTTGAGGCTTTTTAGTTTTAGTATTTCTCACTGGCTTATCCATTTCGTGGAGTTGACAATATTAGCTGTACCTTATTGGAACTGTGTGCTACCGAACTGTCAGTTGTCATTGGAAAGAGAAGATTGGTTTTGTAAGATTGTCTTATTTTCTGTCATGAAGTTATTGTGTGGGTTGGTTGAAAACTGATCCTTGTTAGATTATTGATTTTATTTCCTACCGGATCGTTTTATCTGTCAACGATACCTAAGTTGATGTTTTCTTTTGTTTTTCTTGTATTTTGGGTCTCGTAAAAGTATATTGATTATGTCATTGCAATTTTTTCTGCATGTGTAGCCTGTTTCAACAAAGGGGAAGCCTTCAAAGCTCCACAAGAGGAAGCATCAGATTGGTTCGCTATTCTTTGATATGAAGCAGAAAGAAATGGAACTTGCAGAGCGGCGTGCCAAGGGCTTCCTCACAAAAGCTGAAACACATGCCAAGTATGGATGGTGACCCTGCTATGACGTCTTTGTCTCGTATTTCATCACTGTATTTTAGAACAGCAGATGAGACAAGAATAATTCTCACTATTTGTACTTCAGAGTGGAATCCATTACCATAGTCATTTCCACATTTTTTGAGGAAGCTTTCCGTCTTGTCTCCATGTTTGTGGAGGTAGAGATTTTCTCAACCTCATTTTTAGGTAAATTTGATGCGGATTTGTGTTTGAAGCAGACATTGTTAGTGCAATTCATCTGGTTCCACTGAGTGATTTGCCATGGTCAATATCTATACTGGAGCTTTATCATTGCATACGTGGAGATAAGCATGCCTTTCATCAATGTCCAGAAGACAAAACCAGCTAACACTAAAGAGACAAGAAATAGAAAGGGTTAATTATGCTTCAATTACTTCATTAGATTAGCTTCAATTAGTCAAGCCCTTTAAAAAGAATAGTTGGTATAGTTTGAATGATCTAAGCATTCTCATCCTCTAAGAGGGTTTGGCTATACCAAAAGGGTTGATTAGGATGGCTCCGATCACCAGAGTTTGCTATGAAACGAGGAATTTATCTCCATCTTAATCCTTCTACCTTTTCCGTACTTGACATCTTGTGTTCTTTCAAGATGCCATTTCTAAAGGGCACTAGATAAAATATATTTATATATATAAGGTAAATTTAACTTGAATACTAAATTATTTAGTACCACTGACCGTCTAATTACAATGGCTGCATCTGATAATAACTAGAGCTCATAATAAAAGAGTACACAAAAAGCACTGCAGAGAAAACTCTTCCGCTTCCCCAAGCCATGTAATCTACAACAAAACTTGCAACCCAAACGCAGATATCACGTCACCAATCCTTAAGCAGCTCACCAGCAACATCCTTGTAGCTGACTTTTCTTTTCTTTGAAGGCTCTGCGATGGGCTCCAAGGGCGGTTTCTCATCTTTCATAATCGTCTCTCTGCTCCTAGTTTCCTTCCCTCCAAGGCTTGGAATCATATCTAACAACATGGCTTCGATTGGATCAATCATCACTTCCAACTTTTTCGGCCTCTCACTGTCTTCGCTGTCATGCATTTCAGCAACTTCAACTTCTGGTGCTTTATCTTGCGAGTCCTCACATCTAACATCTTTTTCAACCTGTTGCTCAGCTGCCTTACCTATAGGTGATGATTCATAATCTTTTATGATTTCATCCCCTTGGATTTCTGAACTTCCCTTGCCTACCATTTCATAGTTTCCTTCAATTTTGATCTCTTCCCTGTCTGTCTTCTCATCATGAGATGTACTCTCATCGGATTCATTGTAAGATATTTTTGCAGCCCCCTTTCCAATATGTGCACGGCTTCTTCGGGCTTGGGCCATAGCTGTTTTTCCTTTCTTTGTGCTTGTACCAGCAGGTCTTCCTCTTTTTCTTTTCCCAATCCCTTCGTATGATGTCAAAATTCTAGGTTTTTCTAAAGCAGGTTTCTCTGTTTTCTGTTTTCTCAAATCAAGAGCAGAAGACATATTCTGTTTTTCTTCATTGTCCAATCCAGAAGGGGCTCCTTGACCCGGGTCGTGTTTATCATGTTTGCTGCAAAACATTTGACACGGCAAAATGGCAATATCAGTCCCAATCCAACTAGAACTATATCACACACCATTCATATGAAAAGGCAAGCAACTCTTAACATTCTAACTGTTGAGTATAAATCAACTCTTATATTCCTTCAAACAGAGATAAAGTGGAAGTCAATGGTGCTGTCTGCAATCCCAATTTCCAGTAAGTCCTACGTTGAAATCTCATATTGTTGTAAAATTTTGCCCACAGGCTATATAAGTATGCAACAATCATAGTTAGGAGGGATTTTTGGACAAGTCTAGTTTAGTTTCATAGATCTCGACCTTTTGTTTTAACAAATTCTAAAACATTCCAAAACTACAGAATTTAAGCATTGAAGAACTTCTTAATCATGTCATAAAATTTCTTGAGCATTGATGCCTTGATTTAAAAAATTTCACAAGTTATCAATCTTTGAATTAAAAGACATTATGACAAATCAAAAGTCTCATAAGATCTTACAATGCAGAAAATCTGAGTCCCTAGAATGTCATATCTTAAAATGCGCAGGCTCAAGCATAAACCTATAAAGGTAAAAGCTCACTGGAACTGACCATTCTACAGCTTTCGACTCCTGTGCCTCAAAAGTCTTCAAGCTATAAGGTCCCTCTTGCAATCGTTGGCCCCTCTCTAAGCACTCTTCCAACCATTGAGATCTCACAACTTGCAACCCCTTGGTCCATAAAAGATGCTTCTCTGATGAAGTGAAGCTGTCAAAAAGAGGGCAAATAGATCTACATCATAAGCTCACCTTTATTCTAAAGAGATTAGTTGCAATGAATAAGAGAAAGCACTTGGGCCTTGCTCACGAGACACTAGTTGTATGGAGTAGAGGTAAAAAGTTAACGAGTTGAAAAAAGAATAATAAACCCAGTTAAGAAACGAAACAAATGAGAGAGAACAGATCCTAAATTGGCAGAAAGGAAATAAGAAGTGGGAAAAGATACTTTGAAACTGTATATTCTCGGTAAATGGATAACATAAATCGATGCACTAGCATTCCACTATATCTCCATAACAACATCATCAGAATAAATTTAAAGGAAAAAAATGGAGTAAAACGAAAGAAAATGAAACAAGAGACACGTATACACACATAAGGAACCATCATAACAACCATAAACATAGTTTCTCAGCAACAGCTTGTCGATCAACTATAGCTGCTTATATTACAAAGAAGCACCACTGTCAATTTCATTCAAGCGTACCTAATGCCATGCAATATACAATGATGCTGCACTTTCACGATTGGGCAATAATGAAACCAACACCAACATCAATAAGTAAATAACAAGAGAAACCTTGCTGCTAGAATTTATGAGATCTAAACCTATCAATCCGAGAATCACTTCCTCAATCAGCTCGGTTGGCATATTTGCTTGACAAAAGCAGACAAATAAATATGAGACACTTCAACTTGTATGAGAAACCTACAATGGTTCCACAACACCTTTCTTCCTTCATATGTTTTAAATTAAAAATAACAATCCTGAATAATAATTTTTCCAGCAACAAGATGTTGGTCGACTCATGCTGCATCACATGACAAAGAAGTACCACTATCAACATTTTTCAAGGATAGCTTATACCATGCCCAATACGATAATATGGCATAGTGTCATGATCGAACAGTAATGATGGGACAATAATGGAAGCATCACAACATAAGGAAACTTAGCCTCCAGAATTTATAAACTCAAAACTATCTGATTCGGAAATACTCTATTATTCAATAGTTGATCTATATGCCATGACAGAATGCATACAAAAAAATGGATATATCAGTTTGTCTGATTCAATAGTGAACCTCAAGAATAGAGACCAAATATCGCTTGTCAACAGAAAATCCTGAATGTGCATACCTTGTCAATAGAGTTTCAAAGTCAACGTCAAAACCTGGCACCGACAAGACTACCAAATGGGTAGCAAGAGCAAGGCTACTGCTGACTTTGCCACCAGCCATGGAAGTTTCAAGTTTCAACCTCCTCAGTGCAAGTCCCAGCAAAAGTTCCCAATCTGGTTTCCTTTAAATAAAATTCATAAACAGTAGAACAACTTTTAGGGAAAACAATGTGTTTATATCATTGTATTCAAAGGAAGACACAAACTTACAAAGATGGTATTGAAGAGTGGAAATAAACGCGGCAGCCGCATAAGAGAGACCATTTCTTCTTTGGGCAGTACTTTTTCTTATAATAGTCGATAGTTTTTGTATGCTCAGGTCTGTCCACATTACTTAAGAGCTGAAACAGTAAAATGTACAAATCATTTCACTTTTGTCAAAAGCTTGCTCTATGCATCTTCATTAATAGCAATAGCATATTTTAGAAAGGCAAACCGATGTACTGGAAGCTTTACCAATGCTTCTCTTCCTTAAATCTGCTTTCATTTTCAAATACATGGTATAGCCATCTTGTGCGGAAACTATAAGAAAGCAACTTGTAATTCCTATTTGATGTACCTGATTGATGCCTGCAAGATCAAGCTCCTGGTAGTATGGGTCAGAAAATTCATCAATTTCTTCTTGTAACTTCTTCTTTGATGAGTCCGAAAGGAAGAGGAAGTACCTGTAAGAAAAAAGGAACAGTTCAAACAACTGTGCTTCTGTAAAGCAAAGCAAATTTTACAGGGAATGCCAGAAATAAGATCAAAATTAAAAAACATGACCAACTTTGGCTGTAAATGGATGAGCTTCTTTTGTGAGCAACAATCCAATACCCAAGAGTAATGAATAATATCTCCACGAAGTTTTGCAGCCTGATATTTGATCCCTGCCAAACATTATTTTCTTCATATAAACAACCAGCAAAAGACGATCCTTTGTGAAAGCATATCATATCAGTGTGTTAGTGGTTGTGTGCGTGTTGGAACTTGAAGGAGAAAGAGAGGGAGAGGGAGGAAACCCTTGCTATCAGCTGCAACACAATGGGTAACCGAGTTATTTAGATTCATTGAGAAAGTCCCTCCATTCTCAGCAATCATTTTGTGCAAGGAATCCAGAGAGAGTCTTGGTGGAACATTGACAAAGTCTACATGTCAAGGAAAGCATTGATTTGAAAACCGCTATGCTGCCAGAAGCCATAAACAGAACAGTGTAGTTCATGGAAATTAATGCGTTATTAACCAAAGAAAATCAAGATAACCATATAAGCAACAATGAATTGAAGAACAATACACATATCTTTCCTTTTTCTTCCTATGGCTGGGGAAAAATTAGAAGTATTTGTACCTCACTGACCAATACTGCTAAACAACATAGAGATTGATATAAAACAGTATCTATGAGGAATTAAAATGCCTCAACTACATCACTGGCAGACTAATCTTATGCCCTAAGGGAAAAAAGTTAAATGATAAAACCATCTGGAGGGGCTAATGAAAGAGTTAGTTCATGAAAAAAGTGCTTACATCACCCAGGCCAATGAAGGAGGAAGGGAAGGAAGAAGAAGAAGCAGGGTGGTGTGCGGCTCGTGAAAGAAAAGAGAACAGTTGTAATTTGACATTTTAGACGTCACAAGACAAAAACCAATGAATTCAATGAAGGAAATTTTAAAAGATTTACATGCTCTATCAATTAATGGAGAGATCGTTAGAGTTAATAAGAAAAATTATCAACAGGATACAAAACATCATATTGGCAAATATCGAGGAGCCTTCCTTAATGTTAGAAATATCGGTCTGAATTAGATGAGAAGGAACAACAGAAACGTTCTTTCCCTCTCCCTTCCTAGATAATTTCATGCGTTTTGGTTTAGTTCCCTGAAGGCCACCAGAATCTGCACCCCTTTGGGTAGTACCATTGCTGGAATGCACGAGCTCTACAAAAGCTGCAGTCAAAAAATTATTTTTGGTAACAAATCACATCTACCCCTATGTTAAATGCTAAAATCAGAGAACAGAGAACAAAAGCAAATCAGATATAACAGCGACCTTCAGTGAAATCGAAAACCTGTAGAGGCCTTGTAACATAGAACCCACTTACATTGAACATCGAGGCATTCATGCCAAGGCTTGTCATATCTTACTCGGTCGATGCGTGGAAATCTCAGGCTATATGGTGCAGCAAATACCTGCAAGAATATCAAATCAAGGACATAGTGATAGTTCATAAATAAGGCATTAAACAAATATTACTAACACAGTCTAGGTAGGACAAAATTGTTTTAATTTCTCCGTAAACAGAAGGGAAATACTTTATGGTTCTGACAACATACCTCAGATCTTATAGTACGGATGTCACTGGTAATAGAAAGAATTATTGACCTGCCACAATGGATAAACAAAGGTTGTCACAGAGGATATTGATTTACACATTCAAAATATTGGATATGGTTAGTACAAGGTATAATATTACTAACTTCTCAGGACTTTCAATCCAAACATCTGGTCTCTCTTTTGAGTTATTCGTTACTTGATAAAAGCTAGGCGGTGGCTTCCTGGGGTATTCATATTTCCTGAAAAAGCAGAATCAGTGAAACAAAAAAAACATACCCCAAAATACAAAGACACCTAAAAGATTCTGGATGCCCAGCAGTTTGTTTATGGGGCACATAAGCAACTGTAATATAAAACCTAATGGGCAATGTTATCATTTGTCAATTACTGGATCAGAGTATTGGGCCAAATCTTCCACAAACCAAATTTTAAATTACCAATTAGACAGATTTTAGGTCAATAATCCACAACCTGAGAGATTAGAAGGCATACTTTCACTAGCAAAGATGATCTGGTTCTTTTGCCACTAGTTCACCTAGGACGTCATACATTTTAACTCATGAAACAGTGGAGGAAACACATTTCTTTAATCAAGCTATCAAACACGTACCTCAAATAAGGCTTCAATTTTGTCGCAACAGCATCCAGCTCTTCATCAGAAAGTCCAGTACCTACTCTGCAGAAAGAAATAAATCTGCAAGGCAGAATGTATAGAATTAATCCCGAAGTTCTTTGAGCATAATATTTTTGCTATGCAAGATGGTTTATCAAAAAGTGGGGAGAGCCTCATTTATACAAGATGCCAGTGCAAAATTCTCCAAAAGAATTACACTAAAAAAGGGTTGACAATATTCCCAACTATAAAACTGTGAAAACAAACGACCTCCAAATGTCAAAAAATAGGCCTGTTATATAGAGCAAAAATTACAATTCAACTAATCAACACCTTAGAATATGAATTTCATAAATCTCAATATGGTTACATAATTAAAAAGTAACATAAAATAAAAAGCTACCATATTGCCTCCAACTAATACAGAATGTCTTACAACTCAGCCAAGTTGGAGCAAAACGCCTGCTTGCTACAAAGTGCAAAAGTGGTTATCTGTTAAAATCTAGTAAAAACATCTTCCAACTAGGTGAAGACTCAACATAGGATGTCATAACCTATCCTGTGTGAAGTGAGGATTGGCCTTTGTTTGTTTAGTTCACTCACAGAATACCAGGTTGATGGCTCTACAAATTGCAGCTTTATTATCAGAAGGGCCATTTATCAAGAAGTCCATCTCCTCCAAAAGATTTCTCATGTGTAAGATCTCAAATACTAGGTAATCATACCCTCATTGTCCACTATCACACTCAATCCACAACCATATGTTGATCCTTACTTGTCAGTAACAAGATTACCTCCTGCTAAGCTGCAAAGCCCACAAAAGGGGCCTCCTATTAAGATAATCAACCAACCTAATCTGCACCTGAAAAGGCAAGAATATCAAGACTGTCCAAGTTCTCAACAAACCTCAGCCAAACGCACCCTTCACATACTTCTCTTTGTTAGACCTCCAGATACCAAAACATTTAACAAATAGCACTCAAATGTTGTTACCTTACTGATCACCTGAACTGACCAACGATTACAACAATCGAAGTGATGCCACACCGAATCACAATTAACTAATTCAATGTCCCCACATCAATCACGCCTCAGGATCCTCAGATGACTTATCCTATCATTTCCTTAAACATAGTATTATGATCCATCACGGTGGTTCACCAATACACACTCAACACACATTTGTCCACAAGAATATCTGACTCACGATTCCAAGTGAAAGAGGAAAATTATGTTCTTACCTTGCAACCTTAAATAGATTATTGCTAGTCACCTAAATCATTCACGTAAAAATGCTAACTCATTTGTGCCTTCAAGGCCTCATCTCATCCACATGAACATTGGTAACCATAATATCTAACAAGACTTGATGTAATAAAAAATTAATAAGCTATCACTGCAAATAATATGTCCACCTAACTGAAGTGACCAAACCATGCTTTACGAAATTATTTGCAACCATAAGTTGCTTTCTTCCATTTGCAAAACTTGTGTGGCTTTCCCTGAGTAACATAGAGGTGGTTCGTCTGTAGAAACCTCCTTTGGAATATCATGTAGGAAATTAATCTCGAAACTCAAGTATTTATGGCCATTTATTGCCTTTACTAAAGCACCATTATATTGGCAAAACAGCTCAGGTGCACAACATGGATACGGATCTGTGTTTAGATTATGTGCTTTAAGACACAAGATAACATGAACAACTGGCTACCCCAATAAGAAATTTTTACCGCCTAGGGTATGTGTTTGGAGCTGGACGCTCTGCAAGGCCCACCAAGAATTGAGCTACCTGCAATAATAAGTACATTAATACATAGTTTTTCTTACACATCTTATCTTATAAAATTATCATACATTAGAAAAAATGGAAAGCTGACCTCCCCACCACGGCGTCCAGAGCCATAGTATCCACCTACAAAAATTGCAAGCAAGCAAAGGTTTATACAAGATTGCTTGGACATAACCAACTCTTAAAAAAATGAACCAAAAAAAAAATGGTTACTCAAACCTATGATAAGAACATCCAGGTCAGAACCAGCACGAATATAGTCAGGCTTCAACTTCAACCACTTTCCACTGCGATCACCTGGTTCCCATTTGGAACCAAGGTCCTTTAACACAATCCCTTCTTCTCTAAAAAATTCAAAAGTAATTTAATTAGAATAAATTAGAAACATGACCTTGATTTACTCGAGCTTAGCTTTGCAAAATGCATAATAAATCTATCAAAATGGCCAAATACAAGTGCATTCAAATGATATAGTTTCTCTTAACTTATTTTCAGAAGGTTGCCTATATCGAGAATTTGAGAAACAATGATACTTGTTAACTTGGAGTTTACAATGATGACAGAGAGAAAGAAGCTAACCAAATTAGGACTATTTGGATTCAATGGCCTTATATAAAACATAACTGACCTGTTTTCAATGGTTTCTTTGAAGAACCTCTCAATGTCATCTACCTTATGAGCAACAAGCGACCAACAAGGTTCCCCTGCATCAGCATAGATAAGCCAGAAAATCCAAATCAAGAACCAAGAAAGAAAATCACCACATTACAATTCAGGAAATCAATAGCCTAGACTAGTCAGAAGCCCACATTTGATGCAGGCCAATCTCAAAAAATCACAGCCAAGACCTAAAGTTATGCTTGCAGACTCATTTTTTAACTGGGATAGCAATATAATGAGGTATTAATATGGGCCAGAAATATAGTTCTTGGAACTTAAACTACAACACAACTTCACATACATGCTAAAACATATTTTAATTTTTTAAAACAAAGGAGGTTCAGGTTCAACGCCAGATCCTGGAATTCATATTGTTTTATTGTCTGCATACATAGTCTGCCCAAGAAGTCAAAACATCATCGAAACCCATGTATCATACTTGACCTACGGATAAAATGTAATTTTTTTCTTTTTTTTGTTCTTAATATAAGTTAGCATGAAACCAGAAATTCATGAACCTACCACTCACTCTCCTAGTTCTTACAAGGAGAGGGAGGGCAATTTGAGGAGGAGGTCACAGGCACCCATTGTGACCTCTACCTTAGAGATAGGCTTCAACTACGATTTAACCCAGTGAAATATGACTTAAAGTAGCCCACAAGACATTCTACAGTACTACAAACAAGAACGAACACTAAATCTACATTATAAAAAAATGTATAATTACAAAAAAAATTCATTAGTCAGAAAAAGATTCTACCATTTTAACTAAAACAAAAAGCTCAAAGTATCATTCGTACCAGAAGGGCAGAGACCATTAAGACCAAGACCAGCATTAGGCACTAAGATTTCTAAACGACCCTTCAAAGGCCTCACAACTTTCTGCAGAAGCTGATGGCGTTCGTTCAAGCTCTGGTGAATTACACTGGTATCCCCAACATAAAGAACATCAAATGCAACATCTAGCCGATCTCATGTCAAGATACAACAAAGCTTTTGTTTGCCATCAAAATCGTATCGAAGTGCCAAAATTGAAGGTAGGACCTAGACCTTTGAAGTCAGGCATAGAAAGGATACAACACAACTGCACCAAATTTTTGAATAAGAAAAAATAAAATCAGTATCTATAGTAAAAGCTCCAATATAGAAACAGTGAAAAGAAAATTCAAATTAATATTAAATAAAAAAAACCTGTCTATCACTGTCCAGTCCATTCTTTGCAGCCTTCGCTATAAAAAAAAGGGGAAAAAATACATAAATGCACTTCCTAACAGGCATGAAAACAGTAAAATTAAAAAAATTAAAAATTAAAAATAAATAAATAAACTATTGAGTCAAAAAGGTGTGAAAACCTATTTCTTGATTTGATCCAAACTCAGCAAAGCAATTCAAAGATGTATCCCAGACCAACATTTCGCCATCAAGTATACACCTAAAAGCACGCACAACAGAAAAAAGTAGTTATCATATGAGAGACAAATACTTTCAATGCGCATACCGCATTTGTTTTTCACGGGAAGCACAGTGTCCCCTAAGGATTTGTCAGATACAAGCATTAACTGATAAGGAATACCCCTAAAAATAAAGAATGCGTACTTTCTGTCATCTTGGGTCTCAGGCGCGCACATTAAATAGGGGGCTCATTCATGCCATGGTGACCACCCCATTTGATGGGCTTTCACTAAGAAAGGTCAAATGGTCTTATTACTAAAAAAGGATGAAATCAATATTGAGCTGCTGATAGATAAATCATGGTAACAAAACTAAAGCTCTCAATATCTATGTTAATGGCAGTTTTATTTACTGATATTAGCCTTGGTGGGATATCAACTTTTAAATTCGGGAATAAAGTCAGATTACAGACTTAAGACATTACACCCTTTGTATGATTAGAGTTAGATCATCCAAGGGAGGGTACATTTGCTTGTCAACGACATATCTTAGATTTGGCAAATAAAATTAGGATGCCCAGTCCCAAACTAGTGGAAACTTCTACAAAGCCAGCCAGGAGTTCAAGGATGAGATGGGTACTCCAGCTTTTATCAAGGCAACTGGCCAAGGGACCTGAATCTTTACTACCCCGATATCAAATTCACCAGTCTCCTACTGCCACCACTTGGAAACACATATACAGCACCACATACCAAAAGTTGTCTTCTAATAGGGGAAATTTGTACGCGTCCACACACTGATCTTCAGTAATTTCGACATGTAGGAGCCTAGGAAGGATACTTCATATTTGTGGGCAGAAACTCTTGGGACTGGCATAGTAATAAGTATTTTAAGATGGGCACAACCATTGCACAGCCAGATAATAAAGAAAGCTCATAAATTTTTGTGGTTAAATCTCTGAACAAGTTTTTCTGCAGAGGTGAAAATGCCTAGAAGCTAGTTTCTTGTGACAAAAAGTGGCATGTATCACCGATATCAATCTAAGATATTAAACATATAAGCAGAAGTTAGTCAAAACCTAGGAGAAACAATTTCAAGTTTGGACATACATTCCATCTGCAATTACTGAAAATCAATCCCTGGACCTTTGCTCAAGGATTACAAGGGCAGATGGCCAGTGGTACAGGCCTTTGGATTCAGTAATACCAAAGGCACATTGTTAGGTACATTATGAATACATAACTCATAACGTAAATATTTATTTACCCCCTACGAACAGCACCTTTTGACTCTCCAGTCCATTTTCGTTTCTCTATTGCTCCAACTTCATTTCACGAGCTGCTCCACATCCTCATAGATGAAAACAACCATTATGAGACTTTCTCATCTACTCCTAGTTTGATTCAATCTTACCTTTAAATTGACATAACCTTCTCATCTTTCCTTCTGTTATCTTCATCCACACTAAATCCACAACAGCTACATTACTTATTACTAAGAAAGAGAAAATATTATGGAAAAGCTCATTCAAGTATTACTAAATATTATGGATCTCGATGTCACACTCCTGTTGTGATGCTGTAGCCTCCTTGAATTACACCAATGACCAAGGTCAACACGCATTTAATTATCTTCATTTCTTATCTTTCCTTGTCTTACACTCATCCACCTTAAATCCTGAATAGCTGCTTTATGTGATTGCTAAGGACCACCAAGGAAAGAGGGCAAAGACTAGGGACAAACTTGTTTAAGTACTACTGGAGGACCCCTAACCCTCATTGAACCAGGGCTAATGGCTAAGTAGCAGAGCTATTGCCTTCTGACCTCAAGGAACTTGGTTTGGATCCCCTCACCCCCATTATCTATCAAAAAATAAAAATAAACAAGTACTACTGAAAGGGTGGTTAAAATGTCATGTCATAATCCTAAACCCTCTCTCACAAACACAATACTTAAGAGCTTGTCAGAGACATAAGCGACTTAATATCATCCCCGAGACATCAATCAGGCAGATCAATTAACACGATTTTAGGTCATTATTGTCCCCTCCCTCCCTTCCTCCTTCCCGCCTCTCTCAAAGGAGCAGTAAGATACTCTAGGCTAGTTGCAACTAAGTATGATTGAAAGATGATCTCAAGAAATTAATTAAACCAACCAAGATGATTTTTGGGTCATCACCACTTATATTTCCCTCTCTTGTGTGTTCGCAAAGATGCTTAGTGACTTACAGCGAGTCGCTTTTAAGTGGAAAACCATAAATGTTATGGACGAAGAAGGATAATACCAAAGCTGGAAGGTTAACCTTTGCAGTAATGATCACAAAACCAACTACCATAAGTAGATGAGCATACAGGCCTAAAGTTCTCTTCCAAAGAACCATAATTTTTTTGACAACTGAAACCATTCATGTCATGACAAAGAAGAATAAAACCAGATTTTTTTTTCTAAGTGCGGAAAGTTTGGGCTCTGCAGTGATGTTCAATAATAACAACTAATATGACTAGATAGTACAAGGACCTAGAGTGATCTTCCAGACAATCATATGTTTTAGACAATCGGAAAACCATGCATCTCATGGACACCGGAATTTTTTTTTCTACATGGAGGAAGTTTGGCCTTTGCAGTTGTGTTCAAAAGAATTACAACTAATGTGAGTATATGGGTACAAGGACCTCAAGTCATCTTCCAAACATTCACAATTTTTTGCATAATTGGAACACGATGCATGACATGGAAAAAGAAGGATAACACCATAGTCTCTTTTTCTACATGGATGAAGGTTGGCCTTTTTTAAATCCATTCACGAAGACCATCTTCACAAAAGCTGGTGATAGTTCACCACATTTCAGTCAAAGTCCAGTAGCCATTTAGACTAAGGTAGGACCTGAGGAAGGGTCAAGCAAGCATGATATTTGGAATGGCTTATTGATTTCCCTCCATGGATTCATTCTGAAATCAGACGAGTTCAATGATACCAAGCTTGCTCCTCCTCTAAAGGTCACTAACTCTATGTTCAGGTGCTACCCTGCCCACTGGACGGATGGTGCCTCTTCTTGGGTACATTTATAACTAGTCAAATAAAGCAGCAACTAAACTACATCACACCAGTGTTGTTTAAATGCAAGAAAAATCAGCCAGAAATAACACAAATTCAAATGAACGTGTACCTATCAACCAGAACATTCTGTAGGATAATGTCTGACATCCCATGCCCATATTCAGAGTGATCAAGAAAGCTCCTGCAGAAGAGATGATTTGGAAGTCAGACAAGGCCAAAGAACATAATAGTTCCAGAATTTGCAGAAGCTCCATAATCATAACAACTTGGACAGCAATGGCCTAGGGCTACATAATTGCATGCAAAGAACTTTTCCTAGTTGTGCAGTCAATTCATTTGATCATAAACCTAAAAATCTAAAAAGATAAAATAGAAATGTATAAATATTTATCATGGTTACAAGTTAAAAGAAAATTAGCAGAAATACTAAAATCCCAAAGATAATGATTGAGAGCAGCATATTTTAATCAACGACTAAAATTTTGTAATGAGGGATACTCATGCACTGGCCTTGAGAAGAAGTGTATCTCAGTCCCATTCTTATGAATTTGGATGCGATCACCATCAAATTTGCATTCGACAACCACTTCCTTTCCATGAAGCTAACCACATGGGAAAACAAAGTCAAACTATAGTGAAAGAGCAAGACATCATTAATGAAGAGAACCATAACAATCATTTGGGGTTGAAAATGAGATTTCAAATACAACTTATGAGTACAAAACAGCTCAATAACTATCATCAAAAGAGCTAAGTCTTTCCAAACCACACCTTTTTCCATGCAGATGTAGCATCAGCAACTCTCATAGCCAGTTGAGGGCGCACAGCTTTTCCAACTTCAATGTCCTGCAACAAGAGAAACAAAAAATATCATGATGAACACAAACTTCAAAGAAAAGGTACTATTAAAGGAGTCTAACAATATGATAAGAATTAACTATAGTTTTAAACAATCCAGGGAAAGAGCTATAACTGATACATCTTGTTCTTTCTTGCAATTATTCATGCCCAAAAAGAAAAAAATATATGTATCTAATTAACAAGATTACCAGTTTTCAGCTCA
The DNA here is from genome assembly GCA_028551485.1 of Casuarina cunninghamiana. Taxonomy (NCBI): domain Eukaryota; kingdom Viridiplantae; phylum Streptophyta; class Magnoliopsida; order Fagales; family Casuarinaceae; genus Casuarina; species Casuarina cunninghamiana. Next base: position 26,659,584 of record CM052366.1, on the reverse strand, counting down.
TAACTCAGACTCAATCCATCAAGCCCCCCGTAGCTCAGTTGGAGTGTAGTGGGGCTCCAGACCGCAAGGTCTGGAGTTTATGACATATCTCCCCCCTCCCCCCATTAACCAAGCCCAAAAAAAAAAGAAAAAGAATATCCGACTCAATCCAACTCCTATGAAGTTTTGATTGTAAGAAATCTCATCACTCCACCTATTAACTACCCCAGTTTTTCACCATTTACAGTTAATCTAAGTAGCAGTGTACAACAGAAGAGAGCTAGGATTTTCTCTTGAGGAGCACCAGATTGTGGTTTAAGTGATAAACATCTCAAGTACTTAAGGTTTATCTGTCTTTTGATACAAAACAATATAAGTTGTGGGTACAGAGATTCTCCTTGTAATTTAGGTCAAAACAAATAATAGATTGTATTCCAAAATGAAAAATTAATTCAAAATATTATTAACGAGCTTTCAATTGTTCTTTCAAAAAAAGAAATTGATACACTGGATAAGTTAGGCATTACAGCCTGGATAAAATATAAAATTAAAAATAAAATTAAAAAAACTTTTCAAAACTTTTCTGCATTGTATTTTTTTTTTTTTTTTTAATCTCATAAGACATTGGGAGTCAAGCTTTTTGAATTTTGAAAAACAAAAATCACATACTTTGTTTTTAGGCTTTTCAGAAGGTCTAAGTTCCTTCAGATATCTTGAGAACTCATCAAATTCTTTTCTGAATTTAGGGCACAAGAAGTGATTTTATCAGATTTGTAAGGGAGGCATGATGATTGTAGAGGGCTCTCTACATTACTTTTGGGGCCCTGGATCCCTAGGGGACCATATATTATTGGACTTTCCCTTTCCATGTGATCACATGTGCTAGGCCTCGGGGGAGAGGGGGGCAACAGAACCATGCCAGATTGGTTTCCAATGGCGATCGGATCAGGATTAGGCTAAAAAACTTGATTCTTGAAAAACCTACCCATATGTGACCTATCCTATAGTAGTTTACCTAAGTAACTATATACTTTCTGGTTTGCATTTGCAAACCAAGCCCTCACTTCCCACTCCCACTTCCTGCGGCCCTTTCTTGCATCTATTTGTAAAACCTACACACTGTATCCCCTCTCCCCATTGAACCCAAACAATAGTATTCCAGAGGTAAATGCACCTAATATCAAATATTTCAAGCCGGCTTCCAGCCACAGCCGGGGTATCACAGGCAACTTCCTTACATAAGAGCTCAACCACGGCCCCCTTCTTCATCCCCTAAACCAAAACAAAAAATAAAAAAAAAAAGGAAACTCATCCCCCCCCTCTTGAATACTCACAAAGCTAAACAGGTCTAATCTTGCCACAGCGTAGAATGTCAAAACAGATTACAGAATTGATTAGAATTTGTGCAAGACCTGGCGCTTATGCCGCAGATTTCGATCCCTCAACTTTTCACAAACCAATTTTAGATCGCAGGTCACATTAAACAGGTCTTCAGCATCAGGATGGAATTCATGAAAAATGTTCCTTTCACTAACTCCGAGCTTCAGGTCTGGATTAAGAAACAAATAAAGATAATAATCATAATTCACCTGATAGTGACGAAGGAAAGAATTTCATGAACTATGAGTGTCATAAGAAACCTTTAAGAATAATCATGATAATCCACTTCATTTCCTGTGCGTTTGTCTTGTTTATCAATGTAGAAAGAACTGATATCTTCTCTGTCCTGTTCCCCAGTTGTGCCATAGAAATATATCAATATAAAAATGGAAACACAACGACCAAAATCATATCAGACAAAAAGAATACATGATGATCAAGCACAAGCTTAGAGCTAGAGAATGTACAAGAAAAGAAAAGGCTAAGCTCAATGAAAAAAAATAAATGAAATTAAGGCACCATAACTCTATAAAATGTTTCCTAAACTATACATAGTATGCACACTAGATGACCAACTACAACTACAGACGTACTAGAACGGGTAAAGTGAAAATGCAAAATCTGTAGGAAAAATAGCAGTGTAAACAATATCCACAGTCAAGGTGGACACCTTCCCTTATAGCTTGGGAGAACTGCTAGTTGTGGTATTGCTAAACCACTTCCCGCAATGTTATCTGGATCCAATGGCACCTACCCCTTCATAGGTGATGTCCCACATTCAATCCCGTATGAGTGCCAAAGTTGGACCAACCAGTCAAAAATAGCAAGCAAAGTAAAGATTCTTGTTTATACTAACAGGTGAGACAAGTTCTAACACTGAAAAACTAGACTCCTAACGCAGTTTATTGGCCTTACTAAGAAGAAACTAAATTAGAAAAATAAAGGGATTTGGAACATTTGGAGATCAAAATTTCTTCACAAAAAAGAAAAATACACATTTTAGTATAAAGTAAAGGCAAAATGCTGTTATTCACTGATGGTACTGGAAAGCGGACGTTCAGAATTGTACACCTTTTGATTTTCTACAGAAGTTATTCCAAGAATTAACAACAAAAATGGGGAAACTAGTAAGGAGAAATGAATTTAAATAGAAACCTAACAGGAAGATAATACATCTCAGCAATCATATCCGAATAGCACGTCTACCATTTGATATGCGCACATTTGCTTTCTAGCCTTCAACCCATACTTAGTTTTTAGGAGACTATTTTTCACTCAACACTATTTCTTTTTCTAACTCTTCTGAGTTCCTGAGAATGCTTGTTGACGAGTTAGTGAAGTAAAAAAAGAATCAAAATGGTACACCTGTTTTCAGCAGAAGCCAAGCGATCAAGCAAGTCGTTCACATCCTTGATTGTCAATCCACCAGAAGCCATCCCTTGCCTGCGCTGCAATACCTGCTCCACAGACAAAGACTTCAAACACCCGATATCAAATGCAGAAAATGAAATGCAACGAAATCCTAAAGACCTCGGCCGCGACGAGAGGAAAGTTTCCGGCATTGGCACCGGTTTGAGAGCCGCCTTTGCGCCAATTGACGAGGCGGAGGGCGTCGTGGGAGTCGCGGGACATGCCGAGGGCGTCGATGAGGCAGGTGGCGAGCACGGACTCTTTGAGGCCGTATGTGCCTCTCTCGCGGTCAAGGCTGGGGAGGATGAGGCGGATGGCGCTGAAATAATCTCCGGGATCGCAGAAAGTATCGAGGAACTTGCGGAACTTGGAACGCTTTTTGGCCGACGACTTGCTCCGCTGCATCCACGTGAAGAGGCTGCATAGGACGCTGAACTTCGTCTGTGTCTTACTCTCCTCCGTCATTTTCACTTTTCAAGCGAAGCCGAACACGAAGCGACTTAACGCAAGTGATTCATGTAGAAGAAGCAAAAACTGGCATTCTCGCTGTGCGCGCTTTAGAAAGCTTACAGAGGAAGGAGGGAAGCCAATTCGAGTCGAACTGAGTCGGTCGCGAGTCGGTTCAGTCATGCGTTTGCCACGTGCCTCTCCATAATGTGGGCTGATGGTATTGACATCTTTTTTCTTTTTCTTCTTTTTTTTCTTTTTTTTCTTTTTTCCAACCTCTGCTCTAAATGAACCAATTGCTTGGATGCTTGTGAACCGATGGTATTGATTATTTTATTTTATTTTATGCACGCACTAAACTTATACACTTAGGTATTAAACTTAAGATTAAGAAATTTCAAATCCTATATTATTTTATCAATTTTCATATTTTTAAGGTGAGTCCCATTTTAATGTATATATTTGTAATTTGAACAACTCCTACATTTGTCAGTGGTGACAAAGGACAGATTCTTGAGCTAAGTAAGATAAACAGGAACCCGAAGAAGTACCTCTGTTTGTTATGGTCTTTTGTGCACCCTAATACACACACGATAGGACAATGGCTGCTCCGCAGCTACCCCGTAGATGAAAAGAGTAAAAAGCAATTAGAGAGGGAATCAGGAAAAGACTTTCCAACTTATATAGCTCGAGTATTTTTGTTTGGTTTATTATGATCCAAGTACAAGGATTCTCTCCTAAACAAAGATTACAACTGAACAAGAATGGTGCTTTCAGCAAGTTTGGTGCCATCTCTTGAAGCTTTGGGACCTCCATGAATTGATAACCCAAACCTCCGCTACTCAAAATGTTGAGCCATTGAACCCAAAGAATGATCGCTGGAGCGAGAAAAGGAGGAAGGAGACAGTAGTTAGTCAAACAATAAATGTTCCAGTCCACAAAGTGTTGATTTCGCACAATTGAACAACCGAAGAATATAGCTGAAGAAAGTGTATCACTTTGGATTATTAACAAGTGACCCAATTATGTTTCATCAGGATATAGTTTCCAACATAAATGAGATGAATAAACTTGTTCATGAATACTGCAAAGACCCAAGCTATAAGGTAAAATTCAAACTAGGTAAAATGTAACTGTACTAAGCGTTTCTTGTGACTGGAAAGAACCTAAACCCTTCATCAACATTATTCTAGCTTCACCTTGAAAAGGTAGATTCGCGTCAATCCATGCATTTATTCGGTCAACCCCCTTCTGACAACCATATTATGTATCCTTCGGAGCTCTTGCAATAATCTAATTTAAAGATTCTTAATGATGCTTCATCATGATATAACCCATGGCATCACAAATCTCACAAATCTCACAAACTCATTTTGGTATGAAAAGAATGAAAGAAGAAACAGAACCTAAATGGTGATTTCAAGGTCCATTGACATCATCAATTAGCTTTCACGTTTGAAAAAAATTCACTTCTGTGAGTGGTGAAAATTCTAATGCACCAGGAAGCACAAAAAATTACACGTCAAGAACCTTAGCTACCTTTTAATAAATAACGCAAGGAAAGAGATAGAGATATACCAAGAAAGATGTCTCCTACAATCCACTCACAGAATTGCAGGCATCTGTGGGATGAGGCAAGTTTGTATAGATGGAAGCCCAAAAATAAAAATTGAAGTCGCTTAATTTTAACTCTTTAGCCCCAGATGCAACTACAATACTTTGCCAGAAACCTGGTCAGTTGACTTTCCCCATTGCCCACAACATATCCAACAGAAAATTTTCTAGGACGACGGGCATATTCCGTGATGTTAAAAATTCGTCATATATTTTAATTCTAGTTACCCATTCCCCCTCCTCCTCTCTCTCCCTTGTCCAGTTGAAATATGCCAGCACGTTCTCCTATTATGAGTGCCAAAGGCATTTTTATTTTTTTATTTTTTTCCATGTTGACAGAAACACAGTTACAAAAATAGATGCAAACTATAAGGTGTTCCCACATCAAACTTTCTTTCCTGCAGAAAGCTTCCGCAACAAAGTAGAAATAAATAAAGTCCGAACTACGACTGTAAGGGAATGAGTCAGAAAGTTTACCTGAACATCATAAAATTTGATATAAAAGCGGGAGCTGTCTATAGATAGCTTAGTTTGAAGAATCTCTGCTATGGTTGAACTCAATTTTCCATTAACACTTGGTCCAAGGCCCCCAATAGATATTAGTTCTCCATATGCAGCTGGCTCTTCTGTGCCCGCAAATGCAATGGGCACTCCGCCATTCACCAAAATCATCACATACTGTAGCATTAAGGAGGGGAAAAGGCATGAATACATGCTTAGACGTCATAAAAACAATATAAAGAAGTGCCTACATCTCAAACGATAAAGAGAACAATATAGAAGAACATTTATTAAGAGCGAGAAATATGGAAAAGATAAATAAATAAGAAACTTTAATGACAATTGTGCAAGTGAAGCATAGTGCCTGCCGCAAAGCGCTCCGAAGTCGAATAATGTATATTAGCTCTCGTATGAATTTGATTCTCAGATATGATTTGCATGTCCTCTAGCATCTAGAAGGAAAACACCAGAGACTATTCCTTTTCTATAAGCACATTTAAACATGAAAATGAAAGAAGAACAAAAATTTTATTGATCATCATGTACCTAGATTATGTTCATTAGTTTTTGCTGCACCTTGCAATGGTCAAATGTCTACTGGGCATCCCAGGTTGCCTAGTAGTTCCCGGGTGTACTACCATTAGCCCAGAAGATAACATAAATGCAGTGGCGACTCCTTGCCATGTGAGTAAAAACAAGAAGAAATAACGAAGAGAAACTGAACGAAAAAGAAAATACCACCCACTGCACTACATGAGACAGAAACGAAGAAACATATCATACAAAACAACTAAAGACTCCAAAGATCAGGGTAAAAGAATAAGTGTTAACAAAGTGACAAGCTGGGTCACTTGTCAACCACAGCTCAAAATCGAGCGTTCGGAGAATGATTTTATCAAACAACTCATGCGCAATGCGACGAAGAGAGATACTAACCCAACCACGACTACTACAAAAGCAGAAACGCCATAAACGCATATATAAATGGATACCCATAAGGAAGAAGAGAACAATACTTAACAGACTCGGGTTTGCCAATGATTTTAGCGACAGCTTTGGTGGCGTCTTTGAGAATGTCGGAGGCTACCACGGCATCCACTGGCAAGTTCGTGAAGAGATTCAAGGTTGGCATTATTTTTATTCTTTTTCCTCTCCTTCTCTCGACCGAGCTATGTTCGTTGGATGGGTGGTCTCCGGTGAGGGATTTGTAGATAACGGCTCGCACGTGCCGTAAGTAAATTCATTAGAACGAGCTTCCCTTATCTTCCTTTTTCTTTCACTATAAATAAATAAATAGAAAGAAAAAGAAAAATCTAGACTTAAATAAATCTCTCCTTGTATATGTACATTACGATGTCAGTGCCTGTCTTTGAAAATTTATTAAATGACCGGTTGAGCGTATTTTTACTTATTTTATAGTAAAATAATACAATAAGAAAACTCTTTTTAGGTTTCCTTTCAATTTTTAAATTTGATAAAGCTAGAAGATTTTTTTTTTTTTTTTCTAATCCTCAGCATTATGGTCAAGAGACCCTTGATATTATAGTGTGAAATTAAAAAACTCTAACATCATAATTAGAGTTAAACAAGTAATCTATGCTAAATAGGATATAGATGAATATGATGTTCAAATTAAAAAATTAATGAATAAAAAGTTAAAAGAAAAGATAAGTAGTCTTTATTCTTGTACAATTTTTGTGATTAAAAAAACATAATGAAAGTAAAAAAGAAAAGGTCAAAATGGTTATAAACTATACAAGTGTAATAAGCAATTACAATTTGATGACTATTTTATTCCTTGAAAAAATGTCTTAGTTAATCAAACTAAGTGATCCGGTTATCCAAAAGATGTCTTGGAAGATATTGAGTGGGGAAACTAACCAAGTAATTTTCTAAGGCTATACATCTAATTTATTAATATTCTTCATGATTGATTATAAATTTGAGTTTGGGATTCCACCCTTAAGGTTAATTTTATAAGGGTCCCTTTTTAGAATTTGATTAAACTTGACCAATTCAAGTTCCTATTGAATTCTTTGTAAATTTGCCAAATATAAAGATTAATTATGTGTGGAAGAATAATGACACTTATCACTTCTTATGATAAGTGACCAGGCCTACCATGCTTTTCAACAGCACATCAATCTTCTTGCATTAATTGTACTAATTGTTCATTTCTAGTACATATCAAACTTTTTAAGTTAAATTTGTTCTTTTATAATATTACTTACTCAATCTCTTTAGTTTTTGAGCTTTTACTATCTTTGATGGCAATAGAATTAATTAGTTATTGCCTCCTATAAAGGTTTTGATGGTACTTTCAAGGCTCATAAAGTTACTAGTGGCCGTGGGATCTCTAGTGATCATGGTTTTAGAGGAAGTAGTCTTACCGAAGCTCTTGAATTTCCTAAGCACACAAATTTCGGTCGCGATTATCAAATTGTTAACTATTGTTAGAATTTACATGGGAACCAATTATGTTGATTAATATTGCATGATCTCAAGAGGTTTATACTTACTAATGGTTCCCTAACTAAAGTTTTCAGGGGGTAAGATCAAAAGTCTTAAAGACCCTACTGTTGGCTTGGTCTCGTTCTCGTGATACCATAAAAATCGTATGTGTTGTTATAGAAATACATAAATGATTTCCGCCTTATTGCAAGGCCAGCATGCACTTTTGGCAATGGCAAGCTAAAGAGCAGCCTCCATTTATGCTAAAAATCTGTCAGAAAGAGTTCCTTGTATGTATAAGATTCAATAAGATCTCTATCTGCGTGCAGTGTGTGTTGTTTACAAAAGAATGCAAAAATTCATTCTCATGAACATTAATAAAAATTACTACTATCACATTACATTTGCTGTCGCTCTTCCCAAGCTTAGCCACCAGAAACTTACAAGCCCGATCTGAAGTGACTCTGTTACATGATCAAAGCACCAATATGTTTTGGTACCACACATACTACATTTCCTCTAATCGGGGAATTAATTGGTAACCAAATCGGTCCACTACTGTTTTCATCACCTCTCAAAGCCTGAAAGAACTGTAGCCTCCTAAACTCGAAGATCCGTACCCCCCATATTGTGATGAAAACGAAGATGACGGGTAAGATGAACCGCCCAACTGAGAGTAGGAATACCTCAATCCGGGATCTAGTCCACCGTAGCTGCTTGTCACTGGTTCATTATGAGTACTTATAGCTTCCTGCGAACATACAAATTGCACCAGTTATTCAAATCAGCTTCTTTCTCTACATTTAGTTGTCAGTACAAAATTATATCCACCCAGTCTTCTACCACATCCAAGCTTCCATATGTCTGATATTTTTGTGCTACAGTAACAATGAGTTCTTTTTTAGACTTGAAAACAAACCAACACAAGTTCTTACCTGAATCATATGTTGGGCCGTCTGAACCTGTGATGAGCTCCCTTTAATTTCCACGGTGATTTCATCAGGTACTCCCCTGCTCTCTTGCACGGTTAAGATTGCACCACTACTACGACGAATGTGTGCAATATTAGACCCTTTAGGCCCAAGGATAGCCTCCGCATAAGACAGCGGGATTTGCATCGTTTGTGTAATCTGATCATCAGATGCAGTTAACCAAATAATGTTATTAGAATTAGTAACCAAGAATTCTGAAAGAGTACAGTATACACAGTAAAAAAAGGTGAAAATGGTGTGGCATTCTGGCCAGGACACAAAAGATGAAAATATAAGCATATAAATATGGGCAAACTAAAATGGCCTCAAGCAGTCTGATATGGTTTGAGATTTTTGTTTCAGTCAAATGAAAGTAAAATTTTTTTCCCACCCATCAAGCTATCAACCGTCTATGAGGCTGGCAGCCTAAAGGAGCATATACATGGAATCAATTTTTGCTGCTGTTATTTAATCATAGCTAGGACTAAAAAAAAGATCATAAAACCCAAGGTAAAACACTTGCCGGTTTCAAAATACTACAGAAAAGAAGTTGGTTTCATTTAACCGAAAGTACACATGAAGCAGTGTTTAGACAGAAAGGGTAAGAATTATAATATACAAGGAACATTTAACATAGCAACCTGTGTAACAATTGGACCACTAGCACGACCAAGTCCGGAAGAACGTAGTCCAGAAAGCACTGGCTCTTGCGCGTAGAGTGAAATTCCTGAAGGCAGGAGGTGAGAGTCCAAGTGGGTTTCACGGTCAAGGAATAGAGAATCCCTTTTCCCAGAGACTGAGAGAGGATAATCGGTGGCAATGGCAGTTTGAGAAGCACTATGCAGAGAGGACCTGTCCGACCAAGTGTCTACCATACGATCTTGTGAGACTGGTGCAGAATACTGAAAATGAACATTTCAATGTAATTTAGATGCCGAAGTGCCAAAAAAATAAGTCAATGCACGCTTTATAAGAAACAAGCTTACACTCTTTTCAAAAAGAGGAAGAACACTATGATCAACCAAAAACTTCCGCAGGTGGCCAACTACAGCTTCTAGAGCTTTGAGAACCTTTAATGTTTCTCCATGCAATTCCACAATCCTCTCATCTGGAGTAACATAGGGTGGCACGTCATCTGCCAGCACAAAAGTTTACTTTAAACTACCTTGTTTGGAGAATAATTAATACTTATTACCCAAAGAAACTAGGAAAAAAAACAAAAAACAGAGACTAATAAGAGACATTAATTGCATCTACGATGGTCTATGGAAGATCAGACAACTCCTGAACTATAGAGATGTCATAGACTAGTCCCCTGCTAAAAGATGCCCAGATGTGGTTCAATCTTTTAGTTGATATAATTTTTACTTCCCATGACTCCGGAAATCAGTCCCTCCCAGGGCATTCTGAACAAACGTTGACATTTGCATCTGGTAAGCAGCTCTGAAAATCCGAATAGCTACAACTGGGGGCAAGAACTGAAAATAGCTAGACTAAAACCACCATCTCCTCTATTTCTAAGCTACCATTTAGCAACATGCACAAGTGCCGTCATAGAAGAAGGTTCTTCAGTAGCACCAGGTTCCCCTAATGAAGGACAATTTAAGCAACTAACACACAAGACAAAGGCGTAGACCATATTCTCCCCCTTGAGCAGCTCATTCTTCGATCTAGCTCTTCATCACTAAACTTCCTTCCTTTTTGTAACTGCATTAAAATCATTTTTACTAAATATAATTTTGACATGAATAACTCTTCCCTTTTTGTGCTTTTTCCTTTTATCCTCTCCTTTGTCACCACGTCATTGGATGAACGCCTTACAGATATATTTCATTTTGCCATCAACTTGGGGTTTGTGAACTTCCTTGATCACGGCAGTGACCGAGGAAGTGGCTGGAGATATGAATGTAATGGTGCAAAAAAACATATGAACTCAAACGTTCATCCACACCAAACTTCTTCCTTTCCAATCCTGCTACCTGCCACAATAACAATTATGCCAACTAAAGGACCTTCAATTCCAAAGCACTCCTTTAAGACAAAGTAGATCAATCACCCATTTTTGCCTCAACATTGTTAGTCTTGCAGTATATTGCTATAAACCAACTTACGAGCAATTTGTTATATTGAGTCTCAACTCATTTCTATATGTTGACCTATTTTCACAAAAGCCAACACTTAAACCTCCTCAGTATATTGATATCCAAGGGGTTTCATAATGTTCTCACTGACCAACAAATGCCATCCAATAACATCTTTTTATGTAAGATAGTTTTTGTTAAACAGCGGTTTTCCTTATGCCACCTTATCAGTCTTCAATTTACTTCCCCAAAAAGTTTCTGCATCAACACCAATAATTCAACTACAAACATTGATCAATACAGTCCCCAAAATTGCTATAAGCATCAGACATGCACATCATCCTTTATCACAACTAATATGAGCAGAAACACAGGAAGCAATGGATTTCAAATGGGTGCCAGAGCTTGGTAGTTTCCACCACCTGGCCAGGGTTAAGCCCAGGCATTTGATGGTGAACATTCATACATATCCTAATATGGAGATGCCGCCATAAATCAGGAAACAAAAAGTATATTTTCCCATACATAATTAACCTAATAATTACTGGTTGCAGCATGATATGCCTAAGAAACAATACAGATACAGCATAAGTGGTTTGGTGGTAAACAAGAATTTTCTTCAAAATAGAAGTGGGTTGGCCCAGGCCCCAAAAGAAAGGGGGGGTTTGGTGGTGGGGTTTTTTTGAATGCAAATACAAGGTACAGTGCCTTTCAAGTTAGAAAGTCTCAAAATTTTAAGGTTTCATGAACACGAAATATGGATCACAAATCATGTGTTCTTCTATCATCTCTAGCTTATAGAACATATCTCATCATAATAAAATTTTCAAGGCTTTTTGGCATTTAGTATTTGTCATCTATCTTTTAACCTTAAGCCTAGACCAATTGGATACATTGATTAGCTAATATACCATAGTTGTGAAGTATTTTAGATTCTCAAAATTCCCAGGTCAGCATATCAATATTATAACGTATCCATACACCATACAGTATTTCACAGATAAAAATATTTAATAGAATAAACCACAGAATAAGCTAAAGCCTTCAGAAAGACCATTAATAGAGTTGGAGTATGTCAAATATTCAAGGTCAATGCATCATTCTATCATGCGACTCCCACATACATTCTATCATGTGACTCCCACATACATTCTATCATGTGACTCCCACATACATTCTATCATGCGACTCCCACCTACATCGTATGGATTCATTAATTTAATAAAATAAAATCTGAACCCTTTACTTATTTATATGATCCATTTTAAAGCTACTAAATTCTGTTTTCCTAAACACCATACCCTGATCTTGTAAAATTTGTGACCAACCTCCACCTCAGCTCTATTCTAGTTTAAAGGTGCAAAAAGTAAGCAGGAACTTCAGACTTGCAGACCATATGGCAACTTATGGGAAAAGGAATAGAAAGAACTGATCATCAGAAATCACTAAGAGGTAGTATCCATGAAAAAAGAACAACGTCAATATTAAGGAAAATACAGATAGAACATCAGCAGATACCTCCTGATAATACCCTCACAGAAGCACCAGTACCATCCTGTATGGACTTAATTAACGAGCCTTGTTTTCCAATTAAATTAATAGCTTGTGTGGATGCCACCAATAACCGAATTGAAGAAAAACCAGAAGCTCCAGATGTTTTAGCATCACCCTCACTGTCAGATAATCCAGATATCCGTTTGAAAACTCGTATGACAGCATCCATTGCAGGAGAAAGAGATGCCTCTGGCTCTTCCTTCCCTGATATAAGTACCTATTTATAATCAAATATAAAGGAATTAAAAGAAAGAAAGGTAGACTTTTTTATCTGCATGCAATATCTGATCTGAGAAAGTATGTGTATGTTTGAATCTCTTTGCTAGGCAGTATCTTCTGGAGGACAAGACACAAAAAAGATTGAATTCATTGGAATTCCATTTTGTTTCCCTCGCATAAATTTTGACAAGTACACTAAAATTGCTAAGGATATATGATACAAAAAAATTAGCACTTGGAGCAAAACAACTGAAAAAATATATGTCAGTTGCAACGATCATTTTCCAAGTAGCACTTGAAAGCATACCTTCCTGAACAGCTGAAACCTAAAAGCAGCTGATAATAGATTAAAGAATGAGATGAACTTTAAAAATGCTGATCATTGAAATCAATTACGCATCCCTGGCATCAAAACAATGGACTACAAATAGTGACATGGTAGATCATTTCTTCCATAAAATAAAGTAGCAATGGAAGCATGGGCTCTGGTATTCTTTTCCATGAATGGCTTATCTGAGTTATGAAGATGCAAGAAATCATAAAGTAGGGGTAGGGTGAATATGGAAGTTGGAAGAGAAAAAACGGAAGCCAAGAAACCTATTTTTCTTTTTTCTTTTTCAAAAAATTTGGGGTATATGGCGACTGCACTCCACTTCTCCTTCTACTGTGCAAAATCAGATAATCTGGCAAGGAAAAAGCAATTGGGCTGATAGCAATGAGCTCAAATTGAACACAATTTTAACTTAAGACCTAAAAGTTTTGAATCTGGAAACCATATCTGTATATATCAAATGCTCTTTAGTTTCATTTTTTCTTGCTCTTCTCAAGCTTATATGATAAGTATCTGACTGTGTGCTGCTCTTGTGCTTATATTTTTCACTGATGAAACCATTAATTACTAACAAAGACAAAAAATAAAAACTTGGATACCTATAGTCTTCTTGGATAATAATTAGACAACTGGTAGCATGCAAAAGTGTTTATATGAAACGATGTTAGTTGTAGCAGAAAATGAGACAAAGCAAGAAGTAAAAGTGTAGAATGGGTGCAATGATGTAATAGTGAGCATAGTTGTGGTGAAAGATGAAGTGGTGCTAATAATAACTGCAGATGGTAAACAAAATGAAGATTTAGTTTTAAGAAAACTGCAAGGTGACCCTAGTCAGCCAGTTTAAATTTCCTCTCATGTTGCTGCACTAACATTCAGTTCACGCAAACTAAAAATTTACTTTACATGTTAGTCCTTGCAACTGGAGTCTATTCTCAGTTATTGCAAGATAATTTGATAAAAATCTTCTAATGGACCAATGCATAAAGGGAAAGAAAAGAATCTCAAAGGACATCATTTTCATTTGCTCATTCAAGGAAAATACAATTACTCACTTAACTTTTTCAGATTTCATTTTACTAAACCAAAACAAGCAATAACATAAGTTTGAGATAATATTTCTTTTCCAGAGGTTTTCTTGCTATGGAAAGAAGGGGTAAACATTTCCGAATTGTAACACCAAAAAACAAATCTAAATCATACCCCGCAATACCAACCTCCATTTCCACAAAGGAAACTAGAAAAAGAGACATGAGCAAACTTCAATCTTTAGAATTTTAGTTGTTTGAGGCTTCTGCAAATTGGACATTTGACTCCGACAAAACAATCTAAATCCAGGGTTTCAAAGATTGAGCCAGTTCAATTTACTCACACATCTAAAATTTTCTCAGTAAGTAATAGACCACAAATAGGGATAAACGATAAAGTGAAGAATATTTGAACCAACCAAAGAAGATTGATCACTGCCTCTACTCCACAACTTCAAGAATAACTATTAAAGGCTTCATCTTTTTGCAGATTTTCTCTGCACCAGAATAAGGAATTCGAGAAACCCTAGAACAAGACAGAGAACGAAACTCACGACGCGATCGGGAGTGCCCACGGCACCGTCGAGGACGCGAATGCGGGCACGGGTCTCCTCACACATCTTCTTGATGAGATCTCCCCTGCGGCCGATGATGCTACCAACCTTGAGAACCGGTACGACAAGCCGGAACACGCAATCCCCGGGCCATCCAGGCCACTTTTTCTCTGCGGGGGTGGTAGAGACGGTGGTTGCTGGAGTCGAAGTGTCGGGCACGGGAGCAGAATCGGAGTCGGTGTGCTGAGGAGATGGTTCAGGCTCTTTCGCGGCGGCATCCGGCGTCTCATCGGTGTTGGACGAGGGTTCGGTGGCTGTAGTGGCGGTGGCGGTGGCAGGTGTGGCGTTGGTCTCTTCGGACGGGACCACTTGAGGTTCGGAGTCCGGGGCGTTGGTGGACCCGTTCTCGGTGGCTTCGGGAATCGCCATGAGAGAGAGCTGAAGTGGGAGGAATGAGTGTCACAGCTATCGTCTTTAGGTTTCAGAAAAGTGAGCGTGGGAGAGACACAGGAGGGAAAGAGAGCGCGAGAACGAAGAGAGGGTTTTAGTTTTTATACTTCAACACCTGTCCTGACGCATGCACTCTTATGATCTTAGGTTAAACTTCATAATTACGAAGCTCCACGACTATTAACTTTCCAAAATAACTGGAAATTCATAACGTATTAATTAAAGAAAAACTCAAAATTCCCTTTTGTTGGTTTATCAACTGGGAATAATTAATTTTCATCCCTTCTTCATTAACATTTAATATGATATCCACTCATTAAGACTAACGGTCTTTTTCAGGTTGTTCACCAAATGAGAGTAATAGATCCTCAACTTTTTTTTATTGATATGATAGCTATTCAATAAGACCAAGACGACAAATGGTTTGATCGCACATGGTTTAATGGATGGATCTTTAACTAATTTCTAATTTTTCAATTACTTTTTTTTTTCTTTTCTATTACAACTAATATACATAGGGAATGAAAAAAGTTTTCTTATGTTATTCAACAATGCTTTCAAATCAAAGAACTGTCTTACATTTCTTGCGAGTAACTATTAAAAAACCACACATTAAGATAAAAAGTTATACTCTGTTTGACTTATTATTAAAGTTCTTGATTTGGGAATTATAACAATGTCATTCATAGACAACTTACTTGTTAAGTCTATCAATCCCCTTTAACTTGTTCACCAACTAAAGAGCAATAAATCCTCAAGTTTTGTTTGTTAATAGTCAAATAAATCCTCAAAGTCACTTGTGGCTAAGTCTTTTACATCCTAATGAAATGACTTTAACATACTAAAATAAAAGACTGAATGGATTTTTAAAAAGAAAAGACATTGTGGCTAAGTCCTTCATATTCCTATGAAATGGTTTGACATACTAAAATAAAAGACCGAATGGATTTTCAAATTGAAAAGTAGGTTGAATTTGTAAGAAAACTTACCCTCCTTCCCAACTACTTTGAAAAGGCTTTCATACATGTAAATCAACCCCTTATAAACTGTTCTAAAGGCCTTAAATTGGACAAAGAAGTTTTATCATCACAACAAGATCTCCAATATTATAACTCTCTTCCCATCTACGCATTTTTTCATCCTTTTTAAAGCATTGTCAAGATAAAACTAGGCTACATTTGTTAACTCATCCCATATAAGGCCATATGATATGCGTTAGGACTTCTCTCCAAAAGTAAAAGTTTTGCAGTGACCTTGCTTAGTATATCCTTCAAGGTTGCATTGTATCATATTTGGAGGGAAAAAAGAACATGAAAGGGAAGATTTTATCTATTAAGGGAGTAAAGTTTATAAATTGTAATAAGTTCTTGCAAGAGCTTTGAAATTTGCTAAATGCAATATTTAAGCCTAGATGAAGATATTGTAATTGAACAATTCATTTTTTTTTAATGGTGATATATAATATTTGACTTTTCACCCAAAAAAGAAAAAAAGAAAAACTTGTGACGTGTAAGCGGGGTTAAAGGCTACTATCATGTGGCTAGCTCAAAGGGTCTATAGTTGGTTGCATCACTTTGCTAGAAGTTGAAAGAGAATTGTGCCACAATCCAAAAGCTTGGCTAGTCTTTTTGGTTGCACTCACAAAGTGCCATAAATAGCCTTCTAATAGGGAATTCGCTTGCTTAGTTTGCCAACTCGATTGTAGGTAAAACCATAATTTTGAGCCAAGAACTTTGAATAACGTTTCCATAAACATCTAGTAAAGCAAAGATCTCAATCTACATGGCAACCCTTGCTACTTCACTATGTGCTTAAATAAAAGTTAAGTGGTTGCTTCAATTGTGCAATCCCTAAGTCTAGGATAATGGTGGCATACCTAAAGAATTTGATCAAAATCAACTAGCATCCTTCTAACTTTTGTAGGATGGAGATATAGTCCATTAAGATGTTTTTTCAAGGACATTTTGGAATGAGCAAGGGTTCTAGCAAGCCCTTGGGCTACTTTTGCTTTACTTTATCTTGCTATCAAATTCAGAATATCTTTTTATAAAGCTTTACTTTATATTGCATATTTGGCCAAGAATATACCACCTTAAGGAGTTCCAAGGTTTATAAGTTTTGTTGTGTGGCACTTCTTTACAAGCTTTTTTTTTTTGGATATTTCCCACTTCAGTACAAAAGTCACCTTCCTTTAATTTAAAGGAAGCCATATTCCTCTTAGAATTGTTTAGCCTTCCCCTTTTTCATAAACGCAAAACATTAGACCTTGCTTGACCATGGAGTCATTTTACATTCCTTCCTTTAACAATTGTATGGTGTCCCCACAACTTGGCACATGATTGCCAACTATACGTTCCAACTAAAAGCATTAACCACCACATTTCTTCTTCCTACATATATTCAATCCTGTAATTGAACTTAACTAAGAAATCTTTCCACCTTACTTATTTAGGAGTCAACTTATTTTGAGTTTGAATGTAGTTTGTAACCATGTTATCCACCTAAATTATAAATCTAAAAACAAGCAAGCAATGCCATATTTCAAGACAATGCACATTGGTAGTTCTATCCTTCCTTTAACCATTCTATCCTTTCTCCCACATTACGCCACCTCTTATGGCGAAGTCAAAAGCATTTTGTATGTACTTCAAAGGGTTTGGAATAATTGGAAAGTATCAAGATTCACTCCTCCATGATGGAAGCCTTCAAGTCTTCTAAGGTTTTATAGTGCTTTTACTTAACTACATCAAGTCCTTCCTTCAAGGACTTTATTTGAGGTTGGAGGCTAGACAACAACTTGAGCACCATCTTTTCAAGGGTGGGAATATTCTCCTATCTTTCAAACTCAGTGCCCTTCTTTTCTTGAAAGGAAGCTTTAAGCTTGTCAAACTTTGCCAACAAGTGTGACTTCGACATCTCGAAGTTGTGCACCATTCATTCGAGATGATTTTCCATCCCTTCAATATCCTATTCAAGGAGGCCAATCCTCCTGTTAAAGGTCACAAAACTATCCTTTGATTGGTAGTGTCCCTCTCCTTCATCTTTCCACCATGATGAGTGGAAGTAACTTCCATCCCTAGTGATTACTGGATACTTGTTTTTCCATAACACCTAACATCGCTATCACACATAACTAGCTCTTATACCACTTTTGTCATGGCATTGGACTTTTTTAAGCCATATCACATTCATTCCTTTTGAAAGGCTAAATCAACCTAGCTTACATGATGAAAAGCTTGAAGAGAGGTTAAGACAATAGAGAAAAGAGGAACTTGAGGAAAAAGAGAATTTCATTACATAAAGAGACTACTACAAGGGATTTCTTGCAGGGCCCAAATGAAGGCCATTCATTTATATAATGGTCTTGCCTAGCAATGAGCAACTTTGATAAATTTTATTTGACATTGATGATGTAACTGTTAAAAATAAACCCGTGAATCTTAAACTCATAGAGTCTCTTAGGATCTCACTGCATACACAAAGAGAATATTAAACAAGAAAACACACAGAAATTACAAGGTTCAGGATAATCCTTACGTCCTCGGCCTAAGGAGCAATTCTTCACTATGATGAGGAAGGTTATAGTGTAAACAAAAAACCTATGTTTTCTTTCTATCTCTCACACTAATATCTTCAACCTTATAATTAGGCTTTTTCATAGTGTTTCCTTTTATATTAGCACTGAGGACACCCAAACTGAATAGAATTAGGAAACCCTATAAACTACCCACAATATGAATATAATAGTTACATATTTATCCTTACTAATTTACTTCAAACCTAATAGTAATTGTCTAGAAAGTTTTGTACAAATATTTATGTAAATGAGAACCTTAAGAGCATATTAAAGTTTCTTGGTACATTGTCCTTTTCCACACATTTCATTACACTCTCCATTCATCAAGCTCCATTATGCATCCCAATTTCTTCAATTTTTCAATATCCACAATGGATGCATATGTTGTCGACACATGTCAATTCGTTTGCTTTTTGAATACCATAGTCCAAATTTCATCGAAGGGCAAACTGTTGGGAAAATTCATGCTTTAATAAATACAAAATATTTATTATTTTACAGATATGATATTATGCACTTAAATCTCACCGCATAATACTTACTGTGGAAATATTGATATTATGATGTCATAACTTATTGTGATGATTTTGGTTATCATAACATATCAGAATAAGTGTGACTAACTGTGTAGAGGTTGCTACAGCGATAGAAGGAGTGATGCAACAAATTGACTCTACTCACTACTGTATCGCGTAATTAAATGCTAAGATTTGATTTTTATTAAAACTGCAACTTCAGTTGCATTTTGTCAAGGCACCAAAATGCAAAATACACACAAAAACACTCTCAACATCGTACGAAGTCTACTCTCTTAAAAACCTTTAGTGAAAGCATTTCATTCTCTTTGATTGGTTTTTTATGAGTTGATTTTACATTTCGTGCTTGATTTTGTATAATCTTTCAAGTGCAAATCAGCTTAGGGCTTACTGTACATAAACTTGAATTTGAAACTTTGGTCTCATTACATGATTGTAGTTTTTATTTGTATCCTATGTCTATAAAATTGGGTTGAGGGATTGTTAGTCCCATGTAATTAGTTTGGTCAAACTAATCAATGAGAGGGCTTTAGTGAAAAAATGAAAGCAAGGTGAAGTAGGTGTTGATTTGTGGGCTGAACCACCTCTTAGAAATTCTGTACTCCATTTCTCTTGGCTATAAATTATTTATATGCTTGACTTATGTTGCATTGATTTGTTGATTGTTGATTTTTATAAGACAAAAGAAAGTATTTCTCTAAGAAATTGAAAGCTTCTAAGAAAACCGAAATCACAGATGGAAAGAAAAAATTCTCTTTAAAATACGGATTATTTGATTGAGAAAAATTAACCTATTCCTTTGATAGAAATAGGTTGAAGACGCGACGCATAACGTGTCGCGCCCTTGGGCTGGGTTGGACAAGCCCAAACCCGGCACCGACATAAGGAAAAGTTTGGGCCGTGTATACGACCCAAATATAAACTCAACACCCCCCCTCAAGCTGGTGATTTGTACAAATCAAATATACCAAGCTTGCGAAGAAGATAATTATGTTGTCGACTACATAAAGCTTTAGTTAACAAATCTGCCGGTTGCTCGTGAGTACAAATGCTACGTGTCTGAATCAAACCTCTCTGCTGCTTCTCGCGAATGAAATGACAGTCAATCTCAATGTGTTTGGTGCACTCATGGAAGATAGGATTGGTGGCAATGTGAACAACAACTTCATTGTCATAGTATAAAGAGATAGGTCGAGGAACGATCACCCATAAGTCGCCAAGTAGCCCAAATAACCAAACAATCTCGCAGACAGCTGTCGCCATAGCACGGTATTCAGCCTAAGATGAAGATCGAGAAACTGTGGCTTGTTTCTTGCTTTTCCAAGAGATCAAAGAACCTCCTAGCTTGACGCAAAAACCTGTGAGAGAACGGCAAGCCATGGGACAAACCGCCCAATCAGAGTCACAGAAACCAGTCAACTGAAAGTCCTTGGTGGAGGACATGAATAACCCTAAGCCGGGAGTGCCCTTCAAGTACTT
Organism: Casuarina cunninghamiana; assembly: GCA_028551485.1. Classification (NCBI taxonomy): domain Eukaryota; kingdom Viridiplantae; phylum Streptophyta; class Magnoliopsida; order Fagales; family Casuarinaceae; genus Casuarina; species Casuarina cunninghamiana. The sequence continues at coordinate 26,639,025 of CM052366.1, read as the reverse complement.
AACAACCTTCAGAGCCATATCCATGTGAGAGGCTTTGGGAGAATGCATGAACTGACTAAGTATATGAACCGGATAGTTAATATCAGGTCGAGTGTGTGTGAGATAGATCAACCATCCAAGAAGTCGCTGATACAGAGTAGGGTCAGCTAAGGGATGATCATTAATCGGAACTGGAGCACTGGCATCATAGTCCAAAGAGGTAAGCTTTAAATTCTGATCCGTGGGAATCTTACATGGGCGTGCACCAGAGAGGCCAACTTCAGAAACTAACTCTAATGCGTATTTGCGTTGGCTAAGGCAAATACCACGTGCTAAACGAGCAATTTCAATCCCAAGAAAGAATTTAGCTTGTCCTAAATCTTTCATGTGAAATCGAAAGCTAAGATGAGCCTTGACCTGGGCGATGGCCGCCTCACTATTACCAGTGATAAGCATATCGTCAACGTAGAACAGAACAACAACAACAGTAGAACCACGCAGAAGTGTAAACAGTGCGTAATCATGCCAAGATTACTTAAAACCAGCGTCAAGGAGAGCAGAAGTAAATTTGGCGTACCACTGACGAGAGGCATGCTTGAGTCCATAAATGGACTTGAGAAGATGACAAACTTTCGGCAAACTGGTGGAGGAATGTCAAATCCTAGGGGGTAAAGACATGTATACCTCCTCGTGCAAATCACCATGAAGGAAGACATTATGAACATCCATATGGTGAAGCGGCCAACGAAACATGGAGGCCATGGCCATGACGCATCTGACAGTCACCATCTTGGCCACAAGAGAGAAAGTCTCCTTATAATCAATGTCATAACGTTGAGTGAAGCCCTTGGCTACAAGCCGAGCTTTATAACGCTTAATGGAACCATCCGCACGATACTTTACCTTTTAAACCCACTTACATCCAATCGGCTTACGACCTGGGGGCAAGTTGACCAACTACCACATATGATTGGCCTGTAATGCATGAAGTTCACTAGACATAGCATCCACTCATTTAGGATCCCTAACAGCCTCATGATAGTAGGTTGGCTCTCGAATGGCGGATATGGAAGCAATAAATGCTCGATGTGTGGGAGATAAATTACCAAGAGTCACAAATTGGGAAATGGAATATGGAATGTCACGAGGACTCATAGAACGAGATCTACTAAGAAGGGAGACTACAAAGTTACAATGATAATCTTAGGTCCAAATGGGTGGTTTGGATGCACGTTCAGAACGTCGAACATGATAAGTAGGGACGACATGCAACACTGGAAAAGAAGAGTCGATAGGAGGTGACGCCACAGTGGATGATGTCGTAGGGGGTGACGCTGCAGTGGGCAACGCCGTAGTGGGCAACACTGCAGTGGGTGACGTGGCAGTGGGCGACGCGGCAGTGGGCGACGTCGTAGGAGGCAACGCCGAGTGGGCAACGCCACAGTGGGTGACGTCGGAGTGGGCGGCGTCGGAGTGGGCGATGTCGGAGTGGATGACGCCGTAATGGGTAACTCCACAATGGGTGGTGTCACTAGAGGAGGATTCACAGTGGGTGAATCCAAAGATGCAACAACAGGCGGTGGAGAAGGAGGAGAATCAGTGTTGCACGGAACAATATAGCGATCAGGATCCAGAGCGACAAAAGAGGAGTCAATATTAGGTGAAGGGATAGACGAGGGTGACTGAGACTGAGCAAAGGGAAAAACGGACTCATGAAACACGACATCACAGGCAACAGAAAAGGTGTGGGTGGTAAGGTCAAAAACACGATAGCCCTTTTGTGAAAAAGGATATCCCATGAAAATGCAAGGGCGAGCACGGGGTGCAAATTTGTCCCCACACGGAATGACCGTAACATAACATAAGCACCTAAAAACCCTAAGTGCGAGACACATGGTGCTTTACCAAAGAGGATGGAAAAAGGAGTTTTCCTATCAATGACCAGGGAAGGAAGATGATTGACAATGTGAGTAGCAGTCAAGACACACTCTCCCCAATAACGATAAGGAAGGTCAGCCTGAAAACGTAAGGCGCGTGCAACATCGAGAATGTGTCGATGTTTACGTTCGACTACCCTATTTTGTTGGGGTGTATGGACACAGGAGCTTTCATGGTGAACACCACAAAGCTGGAGGAAAGAGACACACTCATGGCTAAAAAACTTTGACCCATTGTCAGAGCATAACCGACGAACGTGAGTGTGAAACTGGGTTTCTACCATCAGGAAAAAAGAATGCAAAAAATTCAAAGCTTGACCATTGGATCTCATGAGATACACCCAAGTACCACAGGAGAAATCATCAACAATGGTAAGAAAATAACGCGAACCATCATGATTAGGGTGTCTATGTGGACCCCATATGTCAATATGAACCAACTTAAAGATGAATTATGTCTTGGAAGTTTAAGAAGTAAAGGGAAGACGCGTCTGTTTCGCTAAAGGACAAACCAAACAAAAAACTTCAGGAGAGGTATAACAAGAAGAATGACCAAAACGGCAATGCCATAGCGTTTGTTTATTACTCAAAATATTGTTCTTAAACATAGTATAACTACAAACATTAGCCCTTTTAGGAGCATTAAATTCAAAAGATTTAACAAGTTCGGAAAAAATATTCGCGGTGGCAGCCGTTGGAAACACTAGATGATATAGACGACGTTTAGCCCTGCCCAGTCCCAGTACCGTCCCAGTCATACAGTCCTGGAAGAAACAAAAATGGGGGTAAAAAATGACCTGACAAGAACTATCAAAGGTAAATTTGGCAACAGACAAAAGCTTGCATTTAAAAGTAGGCATATATAAGACGTCATAAAGTATGACAGAAGGAGAAATACGAACAGTCCCAATGTGGGTGACTGCCACACTATTATTATCAGGCAGTTTGACCCAAATAGGGTTGGATGTGTAAGACCTAATGTTATCCATGCATGAGAGGTCATACATAATGTGGTCACTTGCCCCTTAGTCAATTAACCAATTAGATAAAGACGAAGTTTGTAAAGAAGAAACAGTACCTGCAAAGTTTGTCATGGGCTCAGTAGGCCCAAAGCGGATGAGGAGCTAAACCAGCTGCTGATACTGCTAAGGTGTGAGACTCTAGCCAAAAGGAGCAACGTGCTGCACCGGGGTAGTATTACTCACAACAGGTGAGGGTTGCTCTCCAGAATCAGTACTCACTGCATGTGCTAAACTACGGTTGTCGCCTTTCTTCTTCGGAGTTCTAGAAAGATTAGGTTGACTAGGATATCTGACCAACTGATAACATCTGTCCTTGGTGTGACTCGAACGCTAACAATGATCACAAAAAAACGACTTGGCCCCCCTTGGCCAAATCCAACACCAGAGGAAGAGCATGAATTACCAGCCGTAGAAGAACGACTATCATGCCGACCAGTCCCAAACCCCCCTCCAAGTGATATAGGAGTCTGTATGGTAAAGGCAGATAAGTCAAGTTTACCATTATCAACGTGCAAGCTACGTTGATGTTCTTCATTAGTGATCAACAGGAAAACCTCATCCAGAGAGGGCATAATAGTACGAGAAGTGAGTTTACTGCGCACAGTAGTATAGACAGGCTGAAGACCCAAAAGAAAGCGAACAACTCGTCTAGATTCTCGCTCGGCAATCAGTAATGTCGGAAAATTGCAAGTGCATTTGGTACACTTGCATTTGATCGCCAGGAGACATTTATCCAGTTTAGCCCAAAGATCACTAAGGCGAGAAAAATAGGTTGCGACAGGTTCATCCGGTTGTTGCTTGACTTCGCTAATGTGTTGTTCTAGATCATAACGAAGAGTCCCCGTAATTTTAGAATAACAAGTTTCCAACATCTTCCAAGCAGCACTAGCAATTCGGTTCATAAAAATTGAGTTTGCAATCTCAGGAGAAGACGAATGCATCAGCCAAGACAGCACAATCAGATTGCATTTATCCCAAAGGGTAGCTCGGGGGTCATCATTGGTAGGCTTGGGTAGCTTGCCATTCAAGAAAGCAAGTTTGTCTCTAGAGCCAAGGGCGATAAGCATCTTGTGCTTCCAAGGGAAGTAATCCAAAGAGCCTGTGAAAAGTTGGGGAGCCAAAATGGCGGTAAAGACATCACCGGCAGCAAGGTGAAGTGGATCTAGAGTTTCGGTTGAATTGCCATGCTTGGAAGGCTCAGATCTAGAGCTCATGGCTACAAAAATGTGCAGTAGTGCAAACGATAGCGAAAAAGGCCAAAAACATTTTTTGGCGGCGGTGGACGGCAGCGGATGGCGGCAGTCGGCGACAGTCAGCGACAGTCAGCGACGGACGGCGACGGACGGCGGCCGGAAAGGAACCGCAGTGAATAACGGCCACAAACAGTGGCAGACGACCGACGATGGTGGTGGAGTGCGGCAGCCGAGAAACGATGACCACAACAACGGCGAAACTGGTCAGAACGGCGACGAATCGGCGTCGAATGGCTGCGAATAGGCGATGGCGGCGCCAAGCAGTGGCCAAGAAGATGTGACCTGGGTCGCTGAAGCGGGTTGGGATCCGAGAAATGGGATCCGAATTCGCGACCCAACGAGGAGCCCGAACCGGATAAAATGGTGTGTTTAAACTGTGTAGTAAAACGGTGCGCTCCAGGGTGATGAAACGGTGCGCTCCAGGGTGATGAAATGGTGCGCGCCGAGAGGACGGGAAAACGGTGCGCAGTGGGATTGTGAAAAATGGTGCATTTAGACCGGGCAGAGAAAACCTTAACCCTAGGCCAAAACGGTGTGCTCCATTTTAATGAAACGGTGCGCGTAAATGGGAGGAAAAAACGGTGCGTTTTGAGGGGGGCGAAGAAACCCTAACCCTAAAGAAAATCGCGCCGTTTAACCGTTTAGTGAAATGGTGCGGTTTAAAGTGCGACAGAAAAACCCTAACGAAGGGAAAACACGCCGTTTTGAAGTGACAAAACGGTGCGTTTGGAAAGGACCGATAAACAGCCCAAATCGAGGCCAAAACGGTGCGTTTAGGGAGGAAAACCCTAACCCTAAACAAAATGCGCCGTTTTGAGCTGCGGCCGCAATTCCGATCGATGGTCGCAGCGGAAGCTGGAAAATACCAGAAAAATGACGAAAATCGACGAAAATCAGCCAAAAAAGACCAAAAAGAAGACGATTTGAAGGCAAATTGGCTCTGAATCAAGTAATCAAGACAAAAAAAAAAAAACAATTTCGACTCTAAACAAGGTAGAGAACAAAAAAGATGAAAAACAAGAGAGAGAAGCTTACCGAACGGAAAACAGAAAACGGAGGTCTTAGGAAGGCTGATAACTCTATATTTTATAGAGTTATAAGTAGTATTTTAGGTAATGTTTAATATAGTTTTTATTAAATTATATTTGTATTTAATATTATTTAATTATATTTTGTTATTTTATGCAGCAAACCCAAAATAGAAGAAAAAGAAGAAAAATGAGTAGAAAACCATGAAAAAAAGAATAGAAAAGAAAATGTAACCAACGTGAGGAAAGGAAAGAGGAAAGAGGAAGATCAAACGGGTGAATTATGAAAAGAGAAAGGAAACACGTGGGACCTCGTTAAGGAGTGAATTATCATAGACAAAGAAAAGTCAAAAGAAAGAAAAAGGATGATAGGAATCCAGTTGGACACGTGAGGAGTGAGGAAAGAGATTTGAATTTTGCCAAGGGCCATTTATCGGAAAGGAGGGAGGACCGAACAGGGGGAAGGAGAGAAAATAACCGAGAGGAGTCAGAGTCTTTGATCAGAACCAGAGGTGTCGTCGGAGAAAGAGAGGCTGCGTGCGACAGCACGGGTCTCAAAGAGAAGCGTGACGGAAGTGCGAACGCCAACCGTCCATCCATCACTGTCTCCGGCGATGACCCATTTCTGGCTATATTTTCTTCTTTTCCGGCCACCTTTAGATGATTTTTGGCGAGGAGAGAGCAGATCCTGAGTCCTAAAGTGATTTCTAGCCTTTCTGTACCAGTTTCGCGGTGATTTACGGTGGTTTCCGGCGAAGAAGTGCGAACGCCAACTTTGTCCATTCCGCTAGATCTATGCATTTCTGTGGTAGATTTGCTAGATATTTTTATAGATCTGCAACCTGGGCATCCCGATCTATCTTTCCTGAAGTTTCTGTGAAGACCGGCGGCGGACGGCGGTGTGTGTCACCGGCGCGTGAAGGCACGTGCGAGAGCGCGTGACAGCGCATTTCAGCTCATTTTTCTTCCGTTCTTCAGATAGCTTCATTTTCTCTCCCTGATGTGCAGATTTGTGCATCCTTTTTGTGATTTGAAGACATTTTTGGTGACAGCTTAATGTTTATAATTTACAGAATGTGTTGTTTAATTTTCTGCACTGTTCTTGTTTGTGTAAATATGATGTTTTAGTTTATTGTGTTAGAGCTACGATGGAACTTGATTATGAAGTAGGAATGTTATGATTATTTATGTTTTGTGAGATATTTTATGAATGTGAAGTTGCATATTACGGAGCTTAATGCTTTTAGGTGATTAGCTACCATTTAATTGATATGATTTGCATGTTTGAGACCGACAGGAGATAGCATGCAGTTGCTTCATGTAATTTGCAACCATAGATTAATATGGATAGACATATACCATATGATTTGTGTGGCTTTAGGAAACTGAAATATTCACATATCTTAATTCATATGCAGACTCACAGTGAATTAATGAGCTAAGTAGGTTCACTATACCTAGACATAGGATAGTGAATAAGTTAGGAAATTCCGCCATCACATGAGTAGAATTAATCTTGCTATCATAAATGATCTACATTTGTATCTAGTAATTAGGTGAAATCAGACGCTCTAACACATTTCGTTTATCAATTTTAGATTAAATTTATGTTTTACCACTTTGATTTGCTAGATAAACTTTAGAGTCTATTCACCATTAGTAATTAATTAGTTTAGTAAACACCAGTCTTCGTGGGACGATATATGTACTTATCATTATATTACTTGTTCGACATGTACACTTGCATGTAGAATTTCACCGAACAAATTCTCCGGTACCATCTAAGAAATCGAAAGCTTCTAAGAAAACCGAAATCACAGATGGAAAGAAAAAATTCCTTCTAAAATACGGATTACTTGATTGAGAAAAATTAACCTATTCCTTTGATAGAAATAGGTTGAAGATGCGATGCATAATGCGTTGCGCCCTTGGGCCGGGTTGGACAAGCCCAAACCCGGCACCGACATAAGGAAAAGTTTGGGTCGTGTATACGGCCCAAATATAAACTCAACAATTTCATTAGGCCAATCAACCTTGGAAAAATTTGTTAGGATGTAGTCAAATTAGATAAAACCAAATTCAACCCCCATTCTTTGGTGTATAGGGACATTTCACACATGGTTTAATTCATATAGTTTAGCGAATGGATCTTTGTTTGATTTCTACTTTTTCAATCACATAGCTCACAAGACATTCAATGAAAAAGGTTTTCTTATGTATCGGACAATACTTCTAAAGGAATAATAAATGTCTTACATTTTGCATTAGAAACTATAAAAGCACGTAAGAAAGGAAATACTCAAGTTTTGGTTGGCTTTCAAGGAATTCGAAACGAGGCATGGAGCTGTCTGGAGTTTGTGAAAGAGCTAACTTTATCAAGAAACCAAAAAGAAAATCCAAAACATTATTTTTTCAAATATGACCTTTTTTTCGAATCGAACTTATATGTTGTTTAAATTGTTACAACGAAATCATAAGCTTGAAACTCTTTGTTCACGCTCAAGTTTGAGTGTTAAAGAGTATTTAAATTATAATTGTTGTGTTTCTTAAAAGTAAGTCTTTTTCAATTAAAAATTCAAGTCACTCTTTATCATCCTCCCGGCGAATCGACCTTTGGTCATAAGTAATTAAACTTAACTTCCTAAAATATTATTACAAGTCCCTAAGTTATTTATCAACTTTTTTTCTTAGCCCCAGATTTTTTTCCTAAAGAAATTGTGACAACACAATTTGGGACGTAATAGCTGGATTTAACAAAATCCTTGCATACGAAGATAATAATGGAATGCAATGTAGTAATGCGTAGAGCAATAACAACTGTGTTTCAAAATTTTACAACGCTGACATTTGCAAAATACGTTTGCCATGTATGGTTCAATGCCAAGCAATCCTTACATAAGCAAAGCGAGGAAACGACCAATAAATAAATGAAAAGAATAATTAAGAATATCATGAGTCGGATACTTGGAATTAATAAAAACTGGATTTCTTGTACTGATGTTGTCTTGTCAAGAAAGGATTTTCAAGAGCGTCAAGACTTGGACACCCAGCCACTTCAAAGTCGATTGCTTGTTATTCGAACAAGTAAATCAATAGTTATTGGCCACCAAAAATCGTCTTTGAAGTAATCAACTTAAACAAATTGCAACTGCATAAGATCCACAAACGCTTATCAAATTAGTCAATGTGGGTGTAGAATGCTATTGAATTCACTATTGCTCTATTAAATCATGAAGAACCATATGGAGAAGTAGAATTCATCAATAGTATTGAATATATGTAAGACGAGAGTTTCACACAAAAAAATAAGATATTAGATATCATAAGGTTAAAGGTCCAATCCAAAAATTAATTCAATAATTATAAAGTCATTTTTTCATTTAAACTTTATTACAAAAATTTTACTTTCTAGTATAAACTTTCATTTTACACACATTAAAATTACTTAAAAGAATCAGATCTAGATGAAGAGGGCATAAATGGTCTTGAACTTACTAAGTCAATGCTGCACGAGCCAAGGGCAAGCGAGGTAGCTGAAAAAGGAGCATAAGAATTAAGAATTGTGAGAAACAAACCTAAATGAAGGTACGTCTAAACCAAAGTTTATTAGTTTGGGAATAGGTTGGTTTCCAATAATGGAAACCATCTTTAGCAGAGTTATTAGTGTTGATAACTAACCTTTTTTTCCTATAAAGTTGGATTTTTGAGTACTTTGCATAGCCTAATTGCAATCTTTTTTTCTTTTTTGGTGTGAATATGTAAGTTGTATTCATAATGTTTAAAGTATATAAGCTTATAAGCATACCTTAATATTTACAAACCTAACTATAAATGTAAGAAAGCTAGGGTTGAGAGTCTCCACCAACTCTCATACAAAGAAACATTCACATCAGAAGTCTAATATTTCTAAATAATGATACTCTTCTTTCATGCAATTTTTTTTTAGTTATTAGATTAAAGTAATGGTTGCTTTGTTCATAAATTGTCTATGATTGCACTTAATCTATATATAATAATTGCAAGTTAAGAAGAATAACTTGAGAGGTCTTATAGTCAAATCTTTTTCACATTTGCTTTGATCATCAATAAGGTAGCAAAGGCAATTTTGAACAAGGATATTACATCAAATCAACCTTGTTCAAGTACATTACAAAAAGAAGTGAAACTTATTTTCAACATGAGATTTATAGAAAACATAATGTAAATTAATTGAAGAAAGTCATCAAAAAAGAATTTATACTATGGGAAGTATATCTCTACAAAGAAGTCAATCAATGTAGTTTTATCAATTTCTTCATTCTTATCAATTTTGAAGTTGTAGCAAAGATTACTTTACATAAAAATTGTACATCTTCTTTAATCAAATAAATATCCTAAGCTTTTCAAAGCATTCATATCCATCCTACCCAAGCCAGAAAAGGAAAAAAGAAAGAGGAAGTTCTTTCAACATTCATGGCTATTCATCTCAGAACGTTTTTAAGATTATTTAGCCATATTTACAAGATAATTCATATGATCAAAACCAAGATAATGAACCTAAGACAATAAGTAGTTAACAGATGGACAAAGAACACAAGAACAGAACTCCTCAGGGCTATCCGTGTTTGAAGTATCAAGTGACCCTAAACTAGAAATCAAAGCACGTGGCGGAAAGATACCAGAAGTACGTTGGGTTCCGGATGAGGTTGCTAATTAGAGAAAGTCTTACCTTTCCGTAAGCCATACAACTGACCTATTGCCGCGAAATGAAAGAAACTTAAAATTTCCATCGATGGGGAAAACAGTTCTGCCATTCTGAACAACCCGAGAGAGGTAAAGCAAGATCTTTCATTTAAAGCAACCGCAAGAAACTGTAAAGACAAGGGAAGTCTAATGATATATAATTTTTTTTTCCCATTTTTAGGTAAAGGGGGAGGGTAGGTGTTTCAAACCCGACCATTTGGTCGTGGTCCGCTGCTTGCAGAGTGGGGACAACGGTATTTAAATTTTCATGCAAACAGAAACACATGTAAAACAATCCAAGTTCACATCCGGCATAGTTTCTCCACTCACAGATGTTTCAATTGTGGAACATGAACCTTAGTTTTAAATTAAAAACCATTCAAGCCTAGTGAACCCGATTATAACTATAAATAATTTAGCAATACACTTACTCATAGCTTAAATCAATTTAGTGGTAGGCGTTCTTTCTTTTTCTTTCCAAAATTGAAATGATAATTTGAGTGATCTGCCTTTCTATTCTGTTTTATTTTCTCATTTTTTTATTTTGCATTAAGCTAGTGTGATTTTAAAAGCTGTTTATATGATGTTATAGATATAATGAGAAATAAAGGATGTTTTAACTTGGAGCTTCATATAAACTCTCGAAATTGGTGGGTCATTTGTTAGCACACTACTGGAGTGTTTTCGATGGAGCATATCCTTGTTTCTCACTCGACTAAACTATTTTTCAGCTCATCCTTAAAATAAAGGCAACGACAACAGCAAGAAGCATGGTTCATTTTTTGTAACTTATCAAGTCTTATGCATACCACCAGACATTGTTAGGCTCACAATTTGTTCAAGGATTTTAGATTCCGATTTGAACGTCTTTGTACCCCATTATGTCATCTACATCAAATTTGATGCAGATTAAGATTCGCATCAAACTCGTAATATTGGGCCTTAAGTACATCCATATCAAATTTGTTACTAGAATTATTTGGCTGTCCTTTCCTTGCATTATGAGTAAGGAATCAACTTTTCTATTGCTGTTTTCACACTAACTTACCATCCAAGAGTGTACTAAACAGGATAGTGAGAATTCAAAGGAAAGAGAAGGCCACCTTTGACCTAGTGCCGGGAAAACACTTGGCCGATGTTCGGTGAAATTCTACATGTAAGTGTACATGTCGAATAAGTAATATAATGATGAGAATGAGTATCATCCTACAGGGACTGGTGATTACTAAACTAATTAATTACTAACGGTGAATAATTTTTAATGTTTATCTAACAACTCAAAATGATAAAACATGAATTAAATAACTAAATTTAACCTAAACTTGATAAATGAAATATGCTAGAGCGTCCAATTTCACCTAATTACTAGGTGCAAATGTCAATCATTCATGCTAGCAAAATTAATTCTACTCATGTGATGGCGAAATTTCTTAATTTATTCATTATCCTATATCTAGGTATAGTGAACCTACTTAGCTCATTAACTCGCTGTATTTCTACCCATGAATTAAATGAACTAAGTGCATTACGATTTGTGAATATTCCAGCTTACACCTAAAGCCACACAAATTATATGGTATATGTCTATCCATATTAATTTATGGTTGCATATTACAAGAAGCAACTACATGTTATCTCTTGTCGGTCTCTAACATGCAAATCATATCATTTAAGTGGTAACTAATCACCTAAAAGCATTAAAATCAGTAACATGCAACTTCACATTCATAAAATGTCTTACAAAGTATAAATAATCATAACATTCCTACATCATAATCAAGTTACATTGTAATTATAACAAACTGAACTAAAACAACATATTTACATAAACTAAATCAGTGCAAAAAATGAACAAAACATTCTGGAATTTAAAAACATTAAAGTTGTCACCAAATGTCTTCAAATCACAAAATAGGTTGCACAAATTTGCACATCAAGGGGAGGAGAAGGTTCTATCTAAAAAAAGGGACAAAACGAGGAAGACACGCACCATCACGCGCTTTCGCATGCGCCGTCACACGCTAGTTACATGCACCGCCGTCTGACGCCACGTGCCGCCGTGCATACCCTTTGCTTGTTTCCTTTTCTATTCTCTTTTCTCTTTATCTTTTGCTTCATTTCTCTTGTTTTTCACCTATTTTGAGTTTACTGCATAACATAACAAAATATACATAAATACAATTAAATACAAATGTAATTTAATAAAAACTATATTAAATATTATCTAAAATACTACTAATAACTCTATAAAATATAGAGTTATAAGCCGACATCAAAATAACTAAAGAAGTGGAAAAAAGGAAGAGCGAAGCATGTATATTGTATTTTTGGTGTTCTTTCTTTCACTGTCGCGCACAAGGAAGCGTTTCCATTAGAATGCTCAGTTGCGCACTCCATGCGTAAGAAGCTCAACATGCATTTCCAATCGAGTGCAGGAAACGCGTACGTTCTTCGAAAATGTGCCAATCCACATGCGTATACGTTGGATTCCTTCAAAAGAAAAAGAAAAAAGAAACAAAAATAGAACCATGATGAACCTTCAATTATAGCGGGATATAACTGTTAAAATGTATGGTGTTGTGGGGTTGATGGGCCAAGGTCCAATACGGGCCTGGGTTGTTTTTGCTTTCTTCGTTCATATATTTAACTTGTAAAGCACACATTATTCTTTAAGAAATTTGAATACACAGCACTCGGTGCTTTTCCAGAATGGCCTTCACCGTCTTCACTGAATGTGTTCATTGCTGCCTTCAGCTTTTTCTTCATGGTATCAGAGCAAGGTTAAGGTGTAAGATTTCTTCGCCATTTCCTGGTTCCTTTGCTTTTGTTCAAACCTCTGTTATTTTCATTTCCTGTTATTTAGCACAAGGGTATTTCTGGTACAAAGAAATTGGTGTCAAATTGCTCCTGCGTTTTACTTGTTAGGAGACCTAAGTCCGTAGTCATTTCTCTACTACGAAAAGACATCTCACCCACCTTCCAAACTTTCGTCAGACCTTAGACATCCTTAACCCCACCTACATTTCCTATTTCCACTTATATCCAAGATGGCTTCTCCCTCCACCGGACCAACACCACACCAGAATCCATACCGAGATCCCTTCTACCTATCTGCTACCGATATGCCTGGACTTCCTTTGTCTACTGAAAAGCTAAAAGATGACTCAAACTATGACATTTGGAGTCGGCAAGTCAAAAACCAGCTGATTGGAAAAAACAAGTGGGGATACGTTGATGGTAGTTTCCCAAGACCCAAGAAGGATGCCGAAAAACAAGCCATGTGGGATCAAAATCATTCAGCTCTTGTGAGCTGGTTTGAAAAATCAGTAGATAGAGAGCATGCTGTATATGTGACCCACATCAATGATGTAAGGAAGACATGGGATACCTTCAAGCTGCGTTTTGGAAGACTTACCTCCACCCAAAGATACAATCTCTGGCAGAAATAGTGTGAAAACCGTTTCTTTGGAGGTAGTGTGACTAATTACTACACCACTCTTTCTAACTTGTGGCTTGAGATCCAAATGGTGGAACCTCCTGTGCGTTGTAAATGTGGTGGGTGCACTTGTCGTGTGAATGAACGTTTAGAGGACCATACTGCAGAGCATAACCTCATGGATTTCTTACTTGGATTACCATAAGCCTTCCAAAACTTCCGCACCAACATACTTTCCAAGGAACCTCTCCCTTCCGTAGACAATGCCTTCAATCTTGCGAAGGAAGATGAGCACCAACGCAGAAACAAGGAGTCCGAATATAAAGCTCAAGAAGGAGTGCTCTTGGCCGCATCCTTTCATAACCATACCTCTCAGAATCAATCTTCATCCTCTACAGTCGAATCTGCACCCAAAATTGACTCCAAAGGAAAACCCGTGTGCTCTCATTGTCACAAATCGGGACACACTCGAGATAAATGCTACCGCTTGGTGGGTTTTCCTCCTGGTTGGGTGCCGAAAAGAAGAGGGAAACAATGGGGTAGCCAAGCTCTCCAAGTTCAAGCGCAATCCGGAGGTGATTGCACACCGTAGAATGCATAATCAACACCAACAGGAGTGGGGAATTTTGCTGGTTTTCTTGCTGGAATGGGACAACCCCTTTCTCAGCACCATGGGCCCCCCATGCCACAGGCATATTACATGGGCCTTGGGCCTGTGGCTGGCACTCAAGGACTGCACGGCTTTGGGCCGCAAATGGGATATAACCCCCACATAACTCACGGACCTCCAGGCTTAACTCATGAGCGGGGAGTTAATCCAGCCCCCAATCCAGCCTTTTCTGGGCTCACGATGTAGCCAATGGGTTAGGCCACTCACACTCCAGCTTATACAATGGAACAACTGCACAGGATGATGGAACAATTCCAGACATGGTCACCACCCGAAACCTCCTATGCTGAAGGAAGATTTGCAGGTATGGGTATTCATCCTCCATCTTCTCAGTTCAAGCATCCATGGATTATAGACTCCGGTGCTAGTGACCACGTCACATGTGATCTAAGAAATTTATTTTCTGTTTATTCATTTGGATCTCAACTGTTGCCTATTAAGTTGCTTGATAACACATGCATTTATGCTACCCATATTGGACATGCACAACCCACACAACTCCTACAACTTAATCGTGTCATGTTTGTTCCTCGCCTTAAATTTAATCTTTTATCTGTAAAAAAAATAACATCTGATTGCAATTGCATTGTTATTTTTTTTGATGAATTTTGTATTTTCCAGGACCGTTCGACTGGGCGGGTGATCGCACTGGGTAGAGCGGTACAAGGACTGTATCTTTTGCAACCCACTTTAGATGACTTACCACGTTGTATTGGTAGTCTTTTGCAATCTGTCCATTCACTTTTGGCTTGTATGAATGTGAATAGTTCTAGTAATATTAACAATAGTTCTTCTAGTGGGAATGTAAGTACAAACTATGATCTATGGCATCGCCGACTTGGGCATAGCTCTCAATCAAGTTATTTTGCAAATGGCCAAAGTATTCAATGTCCTAAATATTTTTCATGTTCTGTGTGTCCTCTAGCAAAACAAACTCGACTTGCGTTTCCACAACGACACTCCTTTAGTCGAGCAATATTTGATTTAGTTCATATGGATTTATGGGGTCCTCACAGGATCTCAAATCATGATGGTTCACGTTATTTTTTAACTGTTGTTGATGATTTTTCACGTGTGACGTGGACCTTTTTATTAAAATTTAAAAGTCAAGTTTTTTCTACTATTCAGTCTTTTGTTCTTGCTATTCAAACTCAGTATGGTACTATGATCAAGCGCATTCGCTCAGATAATGGTACCGAGTTTTTTTCTTCTGCATGCACTTCTTTCCTTGCATCTCGTGGAATCATTCACGAAAGCTTATGTGTTTATACACCCCAACAAAATGGGGTTGTAGAACGCAAACACCGTCACTTGTTAGATGTGGCACGAGCTTTGTTATTTCAAGCTCACATACCTGCACGTTTATGGGGGGAATGCATTTTGACAGCCACATACTTAATTAACCGATTGCCAAGTGTCAAACTTGGAAATCGCTCTCCATTTGAGCTTTTCTATGGCAAACCACCTACACTTGATCACTTAAGAGTCTTTGGTTGTAGATGATATGCCACTGTTATTTGACCTAGGGACAAGTTCACACCTAGAGCTACCCCTTGTATTTTTTTTAGGTTATCCTTCACTTCAAAAGGGTTACAAAGTGTTTGACCCTGAGAGTGGGAAACTCTTTGTAAGTCGTGATGTCGTATTCTATGAATACGAATTCCCTTTTTCTAGTGTTTCATCTTCAGATACTGTCCGTGATCAGTCCTTGGACCAGCAGCTACCCATGCAAGATATCGCTCAGACGGACGATCCACTACCTACTATATTGGACCCTCTACCAAGATCTTCAGAGCCACCACCTCAAGAGACCATACATGCTCCAATTGATCCTCCTTCAGATATACCTCCTGATCCAATACCACAAGCTCCTTTAGTTGCTAATCCTCCTGCGGTCGTTCCAGCTCCCGAGTCTACTCTAGATCAACCACATCCTGAACTCAGACGATCATCTAGGGCCACACGACCACCTATCTGGACCGCTGACTATTTATGTTCAACCACCTCCATAGGGTTGAACAACCAGTATCCCATCTCAGATCAGGTCTCCTTAGATCTCTTCTTTCCACATTATCAGTGTTTCATTGCATCCATCTCTGAGGTCATTGAGCCCGAACCTATGATCAGGCACTTAAGGACAGTCGTTGGGTTGAAGCGATGAATAGAGAGATAAAGGCCCTTGAGGCCAATCACACATGGGATGTTGTTCCACTGCCACTTGGGCATAGAGCGATTGGTTGCAAATGGGTATACAAGATAAAATATCATGCTGATGCGACCATTGAGCGATATAAGGCTCGGTTAGTAGCTAAAGGCTATACACAACGAGAGGGAATCGATTATGATGAAACTTATTCACCAGTTGCAAAGGCAGTGACAGTTAGATCAGTGATCAGTATGGCAGCCATTAGACATTGGGATCTGCACCAATTGGATGTTCAGAATGCCTTCTTACATGGAGACTTGAGGGAAGAAGTTTATATGCAACTACCTCTGGGTTTTTCCCGTCAGGGGGAGAGGACAACTTGTCGTTTGCGGAAATCCTTGTATGGACTGAAACAAGCCTCGAGGCAATGGTATGCCAAGCTTACAGAGGCCTTACTTGCTGTAGGATTCAGACAATCTTTACATGATTATGCAGTCTTCACTCGCCGCACTGGAGAATCCTTCATCATTATCCTTTTTTACATTGATGACATCCTTATCACCGGGAACAACATGTCTGCTATTTCAAAATTCAAGCAACACTTGAACTCGGTTTTCCATATGAAGGATCTTGGACAATGTAAGTATTTCCTTGGTATTGAGATTGCTCGCTCACCAGGAGGGATCTACCTGAGTCAGCGAAAATATGCTTTAGAACTCATCTCAGAAGTAGGACTTGCAGGATCAAAGCCTGCTATCACTCCCATGGAGCAAAGCCTTAAGTTGACTACTCCTGAATATGATGAGGGAGACCCTGATCGGAAGGATGATCCACTCCTTCCAGATTTTGCTCCATATCAGCGAATGATTGGGAGATTGATGTACCTGACACATACACGTCCAGATATCAGTTTTGCTATACAACATCTCAGCCAGTTCACACATGCTCCAAAGCAATCGCATATGGATGCAGCTGTGAGAGTCTTGCGATACCTTAAAGGTACACCTAGCTTAGGTATTTTTCTTTCCTCATCCTCTAAGTTACAGCTTAGAGCCTTTTGTGATTCTGATTATGCAACTTGCCCCATGACGCGAAAATGCGTAACAGGTTATTGCATAAAGTTGGGTGATTCATTAGTATCATGGGTTACTAAGAAGCAACCAACGGTTTCTCGATCATCAGCTGAATCAGAATACAGGGCTATGGGATACACAGTATGCGAGATCATTTGGCTCCTTGGCTTGTTCCAAGACCTTGGTGCCACTCTTCCTCGACCAGTATCACTACATTGTGATAATGAGGCAGCTATGCATATTGCTGCTAACCCGATGTATCATCAGAAGATGAAGCATATTGAAGTAGACTGTCACTTCATTCGTGGAAAGATAGAAAAAGGGATCATAAAGACCGAATATGTAAACACGCGGGAGCAGCCCGCAGATATTTTCACTAAAGCACTATGTAGTCCACAACACCAACATCTTCTGTCCAAGCTTGGAGTATTTAATTTATACTCCAAGCTTGAGGGGGAGTGTTAAAATGTATGGTGTTGTGGGGTTGATGGGCCAAGGTCCAATACGGGCCTGGGTTGTTTTTGCTTTCTTCGTTCATATATTTAACTTGTAAAGCACACATTATTCTTTAAGAAATTTGAATACACAGCACTCGGTGCTTTTCCAGAATGGCCTTCACCGTCTTCACTGAATGTCTTCATTGCTGCCTTCAGCTTTTTCTTCAATAACATGATCATAGTGATGCTTTTGGTTCATTTAAAAGATCTTGTAGTAAATGGGTGTAATATGATTGTTCAAGGGTAGATATTGAACTTATACATATGATAATATAAGGCTGACAATTTTTGATTGACGAGTATGAATACAAGCATCTGTTTGTAGCGATGGACAAAGTCATACTAATAAAATATACATGTTCAATGTCATTCCATAGTCCAATTAAGTCATTATAAGAAGTAAGTAACTTTACAAGGAAGTAATCACTTAATGTCATTTGTAATTTCTTCTTTCTAAATATCCAGAAAACAGATTAGTCATATCATAAACGTATAATTGTAAAATCTATGAATAATTACAATCTATATCTTCACGAAGGTTTAGATTTGTTAGTGAACTTGACATTTGTTTATTTGAATTATTTTCACTATTTGATTCCAAAAGTGACAAGAAGGTACAACAGGTGAGCTTACTTCTCCTATTTATAAATATATAAATTTCCGATTTTATTTTATCTCACGGAGTAGATTAAATATTTTTACGTATTAATGTAGTATACATCATTAGAATTATTTTAGGAGAAACCATATCCGCTTCCCTTGAATTATTATCCCATTTACAGACACTTCCGAAACTTCAAAAAGTGACAATTAATCTCGTCAAATTACATAATATATCCTATTGTCTTTTCATAGGCTGTGGGCTACTCCAATAAGGTATCCAGTAGCATATGATAGCAGAAAGGTCAATAATTAAGGCAGTGGCAACACCCATGCCAAGCTATACTCTGTGTGCCAATGTCCACTTTCATGCTGCTAAAATCCGTGTGCTATACTCTGGATGTGATGTTTAAGAACTTTTGGTGGGGCTTTCATTTTCCCCCATTTGAGGGTCAGAATCCCAGCAGGTGAAGACCCACTGGATGGCGGGCGGAGACAGGAAATCGGAGATTGCTGCCCGATGAAAATAGTCCAAAAGACGATAGTCCAAAATATAAAGAGAAGACATTTTCTTCAAGCATATGATTACATTCTAAAATGAATAAACATGAAGAAAGTGATTGATAAGAGTGTTACCAATTTCTTCCCTTTGCACGATCCATCTTCTCTCCTCGATATGACTAATTCTATCATTCATGACTATATGCATTTGTATCAAATGTGGAAAACTATAACTTTTGACCTTCAAATAGGAATTTCAAAAATAAAGACGAAAGAAAATCAATCGTTTGGTTATTGATAATAAGCATGGAAGGCACCATGGCCTTGGATCTCCATGTCTAAAGACCCACAGCCTCCCTTGGCTAGAGAGGCCCGTACTGGTCATCAGTACTTAGGTCTTCTGTGGCCAATTTCTCTACAGTTGCGAAGGTCGACCGCGCTTTTGTTTTTTGTTTTGTCTTTTGTCTTTTGTTTTTTTCAATATAGAGCAGCAATGAAAAATTTCGGTCAAAACTAGGTACATGGGATAACTTCCACTCCACTTAATGAATAAATTAAGGAAGATGGTACCTTCGAAATAGTGCAGAGTTTGGGGAAGGTGTCTGCGAATCAAGTGACAATCTGTGAGAAGTAAACGTAGTTCCCAGTTGTTTGAAAATGGACTTCTTTCTGGATATTGGAGAAAACTTTTACGTTCCTTGAATTTCTAGCAAGTTGGTTCGTATATTTAAATTGGTACTTTTTGGCAGTGGATTTAACTTTATTGGTTCTAAATATATAATTGTATAAACACTTTACTGCTCTAAGTTGTATAAACTCGATAAGTGGTTTTAATGAATTGATTTTACACCCCATTAGGCCTTTTATGAAGTTACAACATAAGATATTATAACATATCAATATTTATTAATGAAAAATGAATTAAAGATGGACTTCTCAATACTTTGGATTTTCTAGACTTAGGTACTTCCATAGATTGCTTAAAGGGAAAGCAAAGGAACAACCCTAAGAAGACGCCAAATGAGGTAAACAAATACTTAGTATTATACACAATGATGACGAGGAAGTAGCTCTTAGTTTAGCAATTGGAGATATTTCATTTTATTTATTAGCGACCATCCATTATTTTTCTATCTTTATCCTGTTTTGACAATTTGTACATTATAAGAAGGTCTAAGCTAATGCCTTGGGAAATAATTTGCCAAAATACTTTTGGAGAAAAGTTTTAATTATAGTCTATTACATTTCAAATCAAGCATTCATTAGATTGTTTTAAAGAAAAGAGTATATGAATTCATTCAATAATGAAAACCAAATATATCTTTCGAAATTTTGGATGCAAATGTTTGTTAATTAACGGAAAATAATCAATAAGAAAATTTGATTCAAAAAGTCATGGAGCTAGATTCTTAAGCTATTCTACTAGCAAGCAAACTATTGTGTACTTAAAGAGAAGTCTAGCTATTGACGAATTAATACATGTAATATTTGATGAATCTAACAACCAACATATAACAAATGCTGGATCAAATGCTATGGATAGTAAGTCCTATAGTTCAATGTTTTGCCAAAATATCAAATATGATAACACAAAGCCAAAAGGGTAAAGAAGAAAAAGAAACGATTTATCCTAGAATTAGAAGTGAAATAGATCATAAAGCTACTAAAATTATGAAAGAAAATTATGAAACCGACTAGAAAATGTTTGAAACTTATTACAATTGAGAAAAGAATTTGTCAAACCTATTACAATAAAACCAATTGTGAAAGTGTAAGAAAAAAAAGGAATTAATCTAAATGATGATACGAGAAAAGTGAGCTATATTTTTAGCATTTTCCCGTTTTATCTTTTGCGTAAGTCGACATCAGAATCCTCTTTTTTCTGTTCCAACCATTGGTAGGTGAAGAAACATCTACCAAACCGAAAGGCTTAAACTGTAGATGTCAAACAAATACTTTGGAGTTTACGCATAGTATATATAATAGATAACGTAGATTGAGTTTTTGTTAAAAATCCAAGTGTCCATACTGAGTTTTATCTGTGGGAAAGATAATGTTCAGAAGTCGCAAAAACAACAATTGCAACAACATTAAGATTAACAATCTTAGGTAAGCCATAAAAGGCGGTTGCATGAATGACTTCAAGGCTGGACCAAGTCATACGAAATTCGAGGTTCAGACCAAAAAATCTGAAAGAACCGAGACAAATCACAGTAAGGCTCGCCACTCATATGCTCTAACTTTGCAGGTCCTGGACAATATTTCGAAAATTTGTATGTTCTTCAACTTTCTCCCATGCTGATGAAGGATGGAGCATATGGTCCCTCAGATCCTTACCAGTCAGACCATGGCTGAGCAACAGGCTTTTGCCATGCACGCAAGCTTATCATATTGGGAAGGATGGGACTTGTTCTTTGTCAAAAGACAGACCGAATGGGTGCTCCCCAGGTTAGCTTTTCACGCTATCTTTCTTTGAAAGAATCGGCCATTTCTTTTGGACTTTTGCATGATTTTCATTTTCTTCAAGCACGGATGTCACAATCTTTGATTATAACTCCAGTCTCCAGAATTCTACACTGTTAAATCAGTTGAACGGAGTCCCATTCTAATAGTTGCTTATTTTCTTCTGGCAATACCAAGAATGGAGAACTTTCTCGACAATTGCAATCAGATCCTTCCAAGAAAGAAAATTCCAATCAGATCCTTTTCAAATTTTTTTCACTGTAGCATTCTTTACTTTTTCCAGGGTTGAACGACAGCTCGAAAGCGATGTGTCTTAAGGCGACTGGGTTGTTCTACGGTCTGATGATTAAAAGAAGTACAAAGATTTGGCTCCCCATCCTGTCTGATGCTTTATCATTTGATGTTGAAGATAAATGCGATAACACAAGAAGAAGCTAATTGGTGCACAAAAGAATGACTCACATGCTAGCGTGGAATTTCCCATCCCAGAAACTCATGCTCGAGTCTATCCGATTCCAACGGCCGTAGCTTTTCCAACACAACTGTAGAGATAAGATATTGTCGTACAATTCAATACCATTTGGGAATGGATATGCTTCTCTGGCCAAGCCAGAGGCATATACCATTTTAATTTCTCACTTCGCGACTTAAGCCTTGTTGATATGAAGGGACCATTATACGCCTCCCTGCTCTGACTTCCGACTATTCCTTTTTGTGGCAGTGGATATTTATGGCAGCTTTGGAGCTTTGCCTCCAATTTGCTACATACTTGACGTTATGTTCCCCCTTTTTTGCCCTTTGATAGTTAGAAAAGGCAGACTACATTGCGGTAAACGAGACACTTTGTCATTGATAGCAAAAATGAAAGATTGCTGGCAATATGGAGATGTTGTATGATATACATGCAAACTAGGAAAAGAAATGAATAAAGAAATATGATTATTGTTTAGTTCTTAAATTTTGATTTGAAAGTAAAGTTGTTTTTTGTTTTAGTTCAATTAAAAATAAGTGTTTAGTCTCTTATTCAACATCCTCAATATTTGATATTTGATATATTGTTATACATCAATACTAGGGAAAGAAATCAATAGATAAATATGATTACAGTTTAGTTCTTAAATTTTGATTTAAAAGTAAAGTTGTTATTTTTTGTTTTAGTTCAATTGAAAATAAGTGTTTAGTCTCTTATTCAACATCCTTCAATATTTGATATTTGATACACTGTTATACATCAATACTAGGGAAAGAAATTAATAGAGAAACATGATCACAATTTAGTTCTTAAATTTGATTTAAAAGTAAAGTTTTTATTTTTTGTTTTAGTCCAATTGAAAATAAGTGTTTAGTCTCTTATTCAACATCCTTCAATATTTGATATTTGATACACTGTTATACATCAATACTAGGGAAAGAAATCAATAGAGAAACATGATTACAGTTTAGTTCTTAAATTTTGAGTTAAAAGTAAAGTTGTTATTTTTTATTTTAGTTCAATTGAAAATAAGTGTTTAGTCTCTTATTCAACATCCTTCAATATTTGATATTTGATACACTGTTATACATCAATACTAGGGAAATAAATCAATAGAGAAACATGATCACAATTTAGTTCTTAAATTTTGATTTAAAAGTAAAGTTTTTATTTTTTGTTTTAGTTCAATTGAAAATAAGTGTTTAGTCTCTTATTCAACATCCTTCAATATTTGATATTTGATACACTGTTATACATCAATACTAGGGAAAGAAATCAATAGAGAAACATGATTACAGTTTAGTTCTTAAATTTTGATTGAAAAGTAAAGTTGTTATTTTTTATTTTAGTTCAATTGAAAATAAGTGTTTAGTCTCTTATTCAACATCCTTCAATATTTGATATTTGATACATTGTTATACATCAATACTAGGGAAATAAATCAATAGAGAAACATGATCACAATTTAGTTCTTAAATTTTAATTTAAAGGTAAAGTTGTTATTTTTTTATTTAGTTCAATTGAAAATAAGTGTTTAGTCTCTTATTCAACATCCTTCAATATTTGATATTTAATGTACTGTTATACATCAATACTAGGGAAATAAATGAATAGAGAAAAATGATTACAATTTAGTTTTTAAATTTTGATTTAAAAGTAAAGTTGTTACTTTTTGTTTTAGTTTAATTGAAAATAAGTGTTTGGTCTTTTATTCAACATCCTTCAATATTTGATATTTGATGTATTGTTGTACATCAATACTAGGGAAAGAAATCAATAGAGAAACATGATTACAGTTTAGTTCTTAAATTTTGATTTAAAAGTAAAGTTGTCATCTTTTATTTTAGTTCAGTTGAAACAAGTGTTTGGTCCATGATTCGACATCCTTCAATATTTGATATTTGATGTATTGTTATACATACATGTGAATGTAGAAATGTATTCAATCATTGTTGGCTAGAGAAAGATTGTTGTCTCTTTTCCACAAAGGATATTGCTTTTTTATTTATAGATAATTGGCGATTTTATAAATAATGGAATACAAGGTTTACATAATATCCTAGGCATAAAAATGAGAACTTAGAAATTAAACTAAAGCCACTAAAAAACCCGAAAACTTAATATTATTATATATTATTTCGAGTAAAAATCTAAAGAATAATCTGAGATATTTAGGATGATAAATGAGAAGTAAATATCAATAGGACACGATGCAGACGAGTCGTGCTAGGATGGATAGCTGGGAAAATATCTTGGGAAAATAACCTAGGAGGGCCTAGAAAGCGCATTACACATCGACGTTGTCGTTTTCCTTCTTTATTTTTGTCCATCACTACAATGCACGGTTAAGGATGCTCCACGGTTTCATAAATTAAGTTAATGTCGAATCAGCCGCACAATAAAATTTCAAAAATAAAGTTGGAAAGAGACTGACAATCCATTTCTGGTATTTACAATAGCAACCTGTAATTTCACTATTTTAGCGGGGAGGGAGAGGGTGGAAAGTAGTAATATGGTAAAAAGTAGGGACCTTTGTGCAAGAAAGCTAAAGCAACTTGATTATCTAATCAGAAGCCATTGATCCTTGTAACCCCAACGTAGGATTGCCAACTGCCACAAATGGGTGGTAGAAAGACACCAAAAAGGTTCAAATCATTGCGAGTATGTGAGATCCAAAAGCCCACCTCCGTCCTTGATACACGTGAAACCTCGCTGACCCCTTAACGCTACACGTGAGCCCTAAGAATCTAAAATGTCCAATGCCTGTGAGACATGTCAGCAGATAAGAAACCCTTCCCCTTTCTGGAGGTATGGGTGGTGTACTTGGGAAGATACAATTTGCCCACCATTAGGATTTCAAGATCAAGATTACCAAATTACCCATCTTTTCAATTCCAGTAAAAGAGCATTTTTTTATATTTTATATAATGACCAATAATTATTATCTATTATTTTTTAATGGAAATTGAAAAATATAGGTTTTTAAATGGAAATCATCGAGCCAGGACTTGTACTTAGCCTAACTTCTTTCCGCCACCGACAAGGGCCTGCTGCCTCTTATTACAAACACATTTAGACAAAGAATTATTCAAAGAAGAGATTTTTAATTTTATTTATTTAAAATGTACGTTTTGATGCTCTAGAATACGATACCGAAGGTGAAATTGAGTGTTAATAATTGGCTTCTGTTTGGTTAATTATTTAGTGTAGTGGGTCGCCTTCTCCCACCAAACTCATTTAAAATATGTCCTTCTAAATATGTGGAGAGAAAAAAAAAGAAAAAAGAAAAAAAATGAAGTGTCATTTCCACTTGGTAGACCACGATTTGCCCAGTTTGTTTCACCTACAAGAGAATTAAAAAAAAAATTAAAGGAGAAAATGAAAATGAAATTATAGGAGCTGAGAAACGAAAAGAAAAAGAAGGTCAATATAGTAAATAAGAAAGTAAAATAATTGAAGTGGTAAAAGGGAGAATGCGAACAGGAAGTGGTCCCACACAGGGAACTGCTGAAACTGGGCATTGTCTCTTCTGGTGTTGTCATCTCCATCGAACCGAACAGAGTCCTGCTGTCCATCGGTACTCTCTGTGCGCACGGGAAGAGAGAGGGTCTGAATGCCTGTGCCTCCCTAACATGCTTATAAGTTCAGAGCCTCCAACGGAACTTTTCCTTTTATCAGCTGCTCCCCGTGACCTTCTTCTCTTATCTCTTCTTACTCTGTCGCTTCTGTCTACTCGGAGTCTTTGATTTCCTAATTGGGTAATTTCCTTTCTCAGATATTTATAACTCAACTCCTCCTGCCCGAAATCCTTCCTTTCTCATCCGAGTTTGGGTTTCTGGGTTTTCTCGACGGTTTTGGGGACACTCTGTTTTATCAGTGGAAGCAGCAGCAGCTTCTTCTTTTTCCAGTAAACAATCGAGACCGTTGGTCTCTGAATTGCTTGGATATTTTGTTTTTCATTGAATTTCCTCGATATTTTGATACGTTTTTAAAAGTTTCTTTTCTATCGATTGCTATAAGATTTTTTTTTCTTTTTTATCGGATTCTAGTGTGTTCCTCCAGTTTATTTATCTTCTTACTCTTGGCTTTTTCTTCCTGCTATTTTTAAGCCAACTACTTTTGGTCCTTGTACTTTTGAGGGTTTAGGGTTTTGTACTCTTTCGTCCTTTGCTTTGCCACTTCTCTGTAGAAAGTGTAACGAATTTTGAGCTTTTGATGGATTTAGGACTCCTCACACGCAACCTGCTTTTCAGCTTGTTCTTGAAATGAGGTTAGTCGCCGGTGTGGTCTGTTTTCACTGTTGAATTGTATCTGCTCTCCTGCTCTGGCTTCGAAGCCTGATTTCAATCTCTTTTAGATAGTAGCCCGTATCTCTTTAAACCTTCAACGCCTACTGATTTTCTTCGATTCCCCTTCTCATCAGAGCCTGAAGTGTTTACTGTTTCAGTTCATCTTTGTCTTGAATTATATCTGAATTTCAGGGTTTTAGACCTCCAATTCCAACCGAAGTTAATCATCGTTGTAGGAAACCTCCACAGATGTCTTCGTGTCTAAGCGGAGGCAGCGGAAGAACCTATGCGCTCGACCTCGACATTGTGAAATCCCCATCGACATCGACCAGAACATCGCACACTTCTTCTCCTTCTTCGACTCTCTCCGAATCGAGCAATTCCCCACTAGCAATTACCACACGAAAACCCCGAACCCCTCGGAAACGCCCCAACCAAACCTACAACGAAGCTGCGGCCCTCCTCTCCACGGCCTATCCCAATATCTTCTCCACCAAAAATCTCACAAAACCTCGCAAATTCACCGCACAACATGATGTTTTCTTTGACGATTCCTCCGACTTGCTACTGCCCTTCAGAGTCATCGACAGCTCTGGTTTCTTGCTTCACCAACCAATCCAAGAAAAACCCAGTTTCCAGTTGCAATCCAAGCTTGCGAATTTATGCGAAAAGCCATGCCAAAGCCCAGGGGAAGTTGATTTCAATCCGAGTTCCTTGGAATTGTGTGATGGATACGAGGAGGATTTCGACGCAGAGTCGATTCTCGATGAGGAAATAGAAGAGGGAATCGATAGTATCATGGGGAATCTGACTGTGGCTCCCGATACGGCAGACGAGTTGAATGGCGGTCTCTCTTGTCGTAATGGCCAAAAGAATTCCTGGTATGGGAATCCAAATCCATTGGGATGGAGTTTTGGCGGGAAATTCGAAATGGGTTTTGGGATGGGAAGAGGAATAAGAGCACTGAGACACGTTGATGACGGGAGTTGTTTCAGTTTTCCCGTGGTGGATGTGCGCCAAATCTCTCCCAGATTCCATAGACCTTCCGGTTCTGCAGAGAAGAAGAAAAAGAAGGTCGAAAAGTCAGTCGTAGAGTTGAAGGACAAGGAATTGCCCAAAGAGAATTCACCTCCGAAACCCAATTCCGGGTTGTTGCTGAAATTGAACTTCGATGAGGTCTTGAGTGCTTGGTCCGGCCGGGGATCTCCATTTACCGATGATAGTGCAGGCTCCGAATTGCAAGGAAACGATGTTTCTGTATGTTTCTCAATCCCTCGCCCGGAAAACAAATCCGAGAAACTTACCGCATAGTTGAAACTTGGAAACCTGTTCTACAGTTCTCATTCCCTTTTTTTTTTTTTTTTCATTAATTAAATTTATTCCCATTTCGGGTCCGAAGTAGTCAGTGGTCAGGCTCCACTTCCACATGAGCAATAAAATCAGAAAGCGAACTGAATTTCCACAGCCTCCTGTTCTTTTTCCTCTTTAAAGTTTCAAAGTTTTAGAAATCATTAGTCATACCCACCAATAAAACAAAAGGGGGTTTTTGTGGTCCAATTATGCTCGGCCCTTTATGGCCTTAAATGGACCAACAAGAAAAAAAACTCTTGAGAGCAACAGCTTAATCTTTTTATAATTCGACAAAATCTACGGTAAATAGTTGGTCTTTTTTTTAACTCCCCTTTGCTGACGTTGTTTAAAATACAAACGAAAATGACATAGTTGTCCTTGATATGATTTTATGATGGTTTATTGTGATGCAGAGCACTGAATCATTTCCTCTTTAACTTTCATTGGGGCAGGCCAGGCTTGCGCAGATAGATTTATTCTCGGACGGAATAAGAGAAGCTAGCGTGCTACGCTACAAGGAAAAGCGGCGCACACGGCTCTTCTCTAAGAAGATCAGATACCAGGTCAGAAAGGTCAACGCTGATAGACGGCCCAGGATGAAGGTACGCCAAAATCCTCTCGTTGATGATACAAAATTTTGATCTGTTCAATAGTAATCGAACAGAAACAATCCTGCGGCTGATGGTACCCATGTTGTTGTGGGTCCCTGTAGTTAGGTATCAATCGCTGTACTCTTTGGTGCGTAGAATGATTGACGATTGAAATTATAGCTAATGTGATAAACCTTTTTTGTTGTTTACGTTGAGGGCATCTAAGTCGATGCAGAGGTAATTAATTAAGTATTTAATGTTCTTATGCAAATAAATTCTGAATGATTAGCCCACTAAGCTTGATACTGGTTAGGTAGGGAAATCTCGAGTTCAAATATTTTATT
Organism: Casuarina cunninghamiana; assembly: GCA_028551485.1. Lineage (NCBI taxonomy): Eukaryota > Viridiplantae > Streptophyta > Magnoliopsida > Fagales > Casuarinaceae > Casuarina > Casuarina cunninghamiana. The sequence goes on along the minus strand of CM052366.1, from coordinate 26,610,653 downwards.
GATGTTTGTTAAGAAGTAATTGAGAGTTGGGCTACCCAATCTATAAATTGCAATTGCTGTTTACAACTTACGTTGTAAATGTATCTTACAAGTAATTTCTAAATAATTTTGACAAAAATCAGAACAAAAAAAAAAAAAAATCAAGGTAGGTGTAATAAAAGTAAAATCGACAAATCATACGATGAATTGAATTTTTTTCTTGTTGTGTTATTTTTCTGAAATGGGTATTTTGTTGTGCACCAAGAACATATATTTTGACATATGAACGACAAAGTGAAATGATGTGCTTTATTAAAAGAACTTGCGTTTTACTCATTGTAGCAAGGGATCGCTAATTGAAGGCTGTCATGATTGTGGAAATAAGTATTTAGTGGGAGGCAGCTGTCCAACAATGTCTTACGATTGTGTTTGGGGCTTTGCAGGGCCGATTTGTCAGGAGGCCGAATTCCAGCACGAAAGGTCAAAGTGAAAAGTAAAAAAAGGCTTGCCATTTTTGTTCGTTGATTTCTACTTTCTGGTTTTTGGGCGTTGTCCTTTGTCTTTCCCACTGTTTCTTACAAAAGGAAGGTCAGGAGATGGAGAATTGCTAAGACAAGGAGCATGGAGCAAAAGTTGAACTACTTTTACTTTCGGTTTTTACTTTCTCCGTGTTTCTAGTCCTCGGAAGATTCAGTTTTCACCTTGTTCCTCGACATCAATACCTTTTACTAGGTATAGAGATTTTGTTGGATTTCATAGTAGAGCACAAAAGTGAAAGCAAATATTTAATTGGATTCGATTTTCAAAATGCATATATGAAATTTTTTTTATTTTTTATTTTTTAACTTTATTAAACCTATGCTTCGTAGGTGCAGCATAGGAGGGATAAACTTAGGATACATGACCAAGTGTGTGAACCGTAAACATGAACGCAATCCACAGTTATAGTATTTATACAATAAACACATGCAGATTGAAACTCCCATGATACTTGATCTTAAATCAAGCTTAATGAAAAACCATTGTTTTTGTCTCCGCAGTTTGAAAAAGAGTAAGAAAAAAAGTTCAAGTCCCTCTCTTGGAGATGAAAGGTCTCTTTCATCTTCTTTGTCACTAAGTCAAAATATGTCATTAGCATATGTACTAGGAACTAATTTCTTAGTTATGACAAAAAAGATCATCATCAATCCCTTCTACTTGATTGACAAAGACAAATTGCAACTAATCAATCCCTTGATTGTTAGGTTTGTATTCTATTGTTTTTCTTTCTTCCATGAATTAGGATACGTTTACTAGATTCAAATGAATATATATATATATATATCTAAAAATAATTGGATGAAATTTTTTACAACAAAAAAACGTATAATTTTTAATAATTGATTCATGAATATATTTTCAATACTTATGAATACCATATAAGCTACACTGAGCATATGAGATAAATAAAACTATATATTAGCAAAATCTATTAATTTTTTTAAAATTAATAGGAAGGTTCCTAATTACCTAAGAGGGGTTGAATTAGGAAATATGCAAATTTAATTTTTTTTATTTGAATTTTTTGGATGCCTATTATGAGATTTTTTTTTTTAATTTTATTTAAGCCAAGAGAGAGAAGGTAGCCAAGAGATAATTTGACATGTGATTAAAGCCTTCTCTCAAAGATGGCTATGAAGCAGACTAATTACATACGAGATTCACAATCCCTTTAACTTACAATTACATACAGTTACACTCCCTGAAAATTCTATGCTTATTGAACACCAATTGTGTCTTGCAATCAAACGATAACAAGTAAAACTTTATACCTCAAAATAAATCAGTAAAACTTGCAAGGTATATAATAAAGTATCAAGAGATTAAATACCAAAAAAGAGGAACAAAATCACTGAAGAGATTCTGAGCGCAGAAACTATCGTGAGCTTTCTCGTTCATTTTGATGGATGCAACTAACCGGAGCTTCCCCCTCTTATAGAGCAGTCAGCTTTCTTTTCCATGTCTTCCTGTTAAGATCAATGGCTAGATTGCATGATTGAAGCCTGATTTTTCTGGGGTTTCTATTGGGACTCTCTTTCTTTAGGAAGAAGGAGAAGATGAACGATGTGGCTTCTCCCTTTTCCATTAGAGTAATTGGTGCATGAAGCTCTTTCAGGTGCTGAAGGAGAACAACGTTGTCGGGCCTATGAGGATTTTAGTGGTTTGCATTGTCTTCTTCAAACGTCGTCGTTGGATGCTTCCTTGCTTCTACTTTCAACTCAGCCCAAGGAAAGAGTACGGCCCAGGAAATGAAGTAGCCCAAATCTAGTTTCATTAAACAAAACAGTGCGCTTGACGGCGAATGAGGACAGGCCTAGAGCTATTGGATTGTAGTGTTCCTTTTGTGAAAAGGAACACTTTTGGTGAGAGCTGTTGTGTTGGACTAGGGTTTGGAGTAGTAATTGGAGAAGGTGTTTCTTTGACTTGTTAGTAAGACAATATGTCAAGAATATTTTAGGGCTTTCAACTCATATAAGAGTCAAAATATTTTTGGATAATTTTCAGTATGTATGATCATTAAGATAATAAGCAGTTTGGGCAACATAAATCAAACAATTTCAATCAAACTGTTAGCTTCTTGAAAGCATAATTGGTCATCAAGCAGCATGTATTTTAGCAGCGAGAAGCGTTAAACAAATTAGGTACGTTTGAAGTATGAGCATCAAATAGACAATATCATGACATAGTTGACTTATAATATCATACAATTTTAAGCTTCAACCAGTCCATATATCTAGGTAGTAAACCGTAAGCAATTGTGGACAAGTGTGAGTAAAACATTTATCAGTATGTCTATATTTCGGTTTTCTTTAAGTTAAACAAGGATCAGAGCATTTAAAAAATTACCGTTGGAAGCCTCCTTGGGAATCTTCGAAGTGCATCAACTTGTAGTAGATAGGCTGTATTTGGGCGAGCACAATTGGAATTTTCGCAAGGGTGAGCTTTTTTTTCCAGAATAATCATGATATTTTTGCAAAACGGTGTGCTGCATTTGACTTCTTCATTTCAAGAAAGGGTGCATTGCTTTAATTCCTTTATTTCCAAAATGGTGCGCTGCTTTAAATCCTTTATTTTCAAAACGGTGCGTGGCATTTAGTTTCTTGATTGCAACGACGGGGCGTTGCTTTTGACTTTCCAGAAACTATACGCTGGGTTAAATTCTTTCTTACTTGGGGTTTAGTGGAGGAGTTCTTTGGCTTCTCGTATGCGGTTCTTCTTACCCTTAGCCTTCGCCTTGCATCTCAACCGGTTTCATTTTTTTTTTCCTTTTTGCTGTCGTTTCAGATCTAACCTCGTCAAATCTTATAATTCAACATTTCTTGCATCAAACCATAAGCTTTAAAATCATCCTTATAATAGCAAATCATAACTTGCAAGAGTAGCTCAAAACCATGTGTTACATACCTAGATTTTGAATTAGGATTTCCATTTAATTAGTAATTTATGTAATATAAAATATGGCCACCGAATTCAATGTAGATTTGGATTGCCTTCAAGGCATTGAATTAATGAAGATCTCATTTACTCTTAGAGAGATTAGCACATGTTAAATGAGAGGTGATCTCATTATTATGTAAAAGGATTTGGTACTAGGGTTGGTGAAGATTTTCCATAACTCATGAGTAATGTGCAAGTATGGAATCTCTCACCAATAAAAAATAACAAGATACGAACATTTAGGATTATGGTCATTTTTCTTTTGTCATTATTTACCTTTTGGAGCTTTTCTTTTGATTGTATTTGTTTTGATTATATTTTTTTCACATTTTAGATCAACCTACCTTATTGCCTTATCCATGCTTAGCTGTTTTTATGAAGAATCCATTAGACTTAAGCAATTATAGGCTTTTATAGGGTTAAGCATATGAGTTACCCAATGTATTTTATGCTTGCATTTTTGTGTTTTGTGGGACAACTTAATTTGTAGGAGTCTTGCCATTTCTTAAGTTTAGGTTTACATCCAATGTATTTTATGCTTGCATTTTTGTGTTTTATGGGATACCTTAGTATGGAGGAGTTTTGCCATTTCTTAAAGGTCAGGTTTACACCCTAACCTTTATATTTATCTTGATATTAATAAAACTTGTCAAGATACTGTTCATGTTTTATTATTTATTTATTTATTTAAAGTACTTTGTTAGCTTACAATTAAAACCTTTATTAAGCATTCAACACAACTATTATTAGTAAAGCTAATGTTATTTTTTTTTTTTTTTGTATAAATATATAAGTTTTATTCATAATATTTGAAGTAAGCTTAGGGACACATCCCAATGTTTTAAAACTATAATGTGAAAAGACTAAGGCATGAAGCCTCAAAGTTGTAGATTACAACATTTTGTGATTCTAATTTGGCAAGGTATCACATGACAAGAAGATTAATCATTAGGTATGTTGTAATGGTGGAAAAAATAATTGGTGTCTTAGAAGAGCAAATGGTGGATTGTCATGTGACTAGAGCAAAGACCAAACAAAGGTTGATTGAGATAAAGCATATCTTTATAGAAAGTAGCTTGCAAATATTCTCACAAAAAAACAAATAGGAAAGTGATAGTATAATTAATTATCTTCTTAGCAAGCAAAGTGTATTTAAAGTATATAAATCACTAGTTTGAGGGGTGTTTAGAATTTAGGGTTTCCGCATGCCAAAGAAGCAGAATAAAATTAATTTTCACAAGCCCTTCCTTCCTCACCCAAGCCCTGGGTCGCTCAAAAAGCTATTTTTCTGGTCTTACTGGATGCTAAGCTTTTTTAACCTTCATTTCTGGCGGCCAAACTCTATTCTGCATCTCATTTGTGCCTTTGACAAAGACTAGATGCTATAATGGCTGGTAATAAGACCACTATTATTCTAAGTGTAGTTGCATTGTCTACTATGCTTTCCACCTCAGTCAGAAGCTATATGCCAACCACAGTAAGCACATGCTCCTCGTGCAACCACACAAAGCTCACTACTCTTAGCATATGTTCAGGATACCTCCTCAAGCCAACACATTGTGTTGCTACACCATTGGTGCAATTAAAATCAGCATTCTCCAAGTTTATGCACGAAGATGGTGAGTTGGCACACACGTCGTACAAAGGCCAACATGAGACATCAAAGTCTCCTAACCTCGGATAGTAAGTCTTAAGCCCAGAAAGTCATGCTGCAGAACTTAGAAAAGCATGCAGCCTTGCACCTACTCACAAGTTAGTGGACAAGAAAATCATGACATGAAGGACACAAAAAGAAGAAAGTGAGGAAGAGTGAAGACTGGGCAATTAGCTTTACCTTTATGTAAATTCTTCATGTAAACTTCCTAGCAATTGCTTGGAAGTAACAAGCATGCTAGAATGCATATATAATGGCATGAGTTGTCTAGGAGAAAGTATCTTGCAAGCCTCATGTAATCCCAATTCAATCCAATTAATCACAACACCAAAGCCATGTTCAGCTTTATGTAGTTGCAGTAGGGCCAATGGCCTTGCATTCATGGAATCCATTTTACTCTCTTTGAAGCTTTTTATCTCACCTTTATACTTTATTTTATATTTGCTCCATTGCACTTGCATAACTTATCAGCCTCTAGTTTATTGCTTTTCATGATTACATCTTTACGTTTCCGCTCACTCAATCAAATTGAACCATAGAACTTACCAAACCCTGATTTTCTTTTGAGTTTGGTGAGAGTAGTGAGCTTTGTGTGGCTGCACGAGGAGCCTGTGCTTTCTGTGGCTGGCATATAGCTTCTTACTGAGGTGGAAATCATGGTAGACAATGCAACCACACTTAGTACATGAGGTGGAATTCCATTGTAGCTTGTTTAAATCAATGGTTTTAACAACTGTTATTTCGAACTTGTGGCCCTAAATAACGATAAAGGCAGCTGAGTCGATGGACCAGTGAGTAACGGCTTTGGTTCGTGTTTCGTCTCCTTGCGTGAACGATACATATCATTGGCATAAGGCGTTTCAGAAGTCATCGTCACACCCGAACTTTCATTTCTGGCGTGCGCGGCGCAGCAACTAAACGCGTATCTTGTTGACGCATAAGAGAGAGCTTCGCGCTTTGCCATTTGAAAAGTGCCCAGTCAGGCAAATCGGTGCCGACCGCCGACGGGAGCAATGCGAATTGCCTCCGACATGCGGGTCCTCTTGCGAATGGTCAGCGCCACTATTTGTCAATACAATACTCTCTTCCTATTACTATTGCCGTCATATTTTCCGGTGTGAGAACCTCGAAGTATGTAATTTCAGCCTATTCTATCAGTCTAATCAACGCATTGAATAAAGAGCGAAAAGATGGGAAGTTGGTGAACCACCTCCGTGGCTGCATTCCCGGAGAACAAACAAAACCTTCTAATATCTTGCATCAAAGAAACCGTGTCCTCTTACAAATCAGTAAAGAGTCCCAATGGTTGTTGAGTTTTGTGGTATTAGGTATTTGAAATGAGAAGGTCAGTTGATGGTCTTCGTTTAAACAGCGTATATCTCTTTTCCACTCCGACCAGTCGTAAATTATTGGCAGCACATGTAGCACATGCCGGAGCAATGCAGCAATTCGTGGATGTAGAAAGAGGAAGGGTTCAGGAAAGAAGCCTTCTCACACTGTGTTGGATAGCTCAAACTTTGAGGGGCAGCTGAAGAAACTAACTTTATCATATGTTGGTTTCTCTCATGCTCTGGCACAAACTTTGCTGCTGACTTTCTCCGTTATCCTTTATTTGCCATCTTTCAAACCGATATCAGTTACGATCCCCTCTTACCAGAAGAGCAGCTGGGACCTACCTGCATAAGAAAGAAACTTTGAATAAAATGCTTCAAGAAGAGGCTAGATATTCCATACAAAAAATGGGCAGTTCTATGGGGTTGACCTTAGCGCCTCAAGGTTTTACTACTTCTATCAAATTTTCTATATCTATTCTCATTATTGTGAATGAGTTGTTGCCACTACAGCGCCTTGTCTAGGTGATGAAAACGAATTACAGGTCAACTGATCATAATCTTCATTCAAAGTTCCGTTCCCATTACCTCACCAGAAATTTCAGTATCCCTGCTATAAATACATGTCCTCCTTTCATCATCGTATCCCGCCATTTAAGGTTTCTCCATCTCCTCCTTGCTCAGTGTTTCACTTTGAGGCACATTAGTTGTTTTTGTTGTCAATGGCATCCCAGCTTGAGATATTGTGGTTGCTGCTTGTTTGCTTGTTGCTATCCAACTTGCAACACTACGCTCTTGGAGAGCCACAAGTACCTTGTTTCTTCGCTTTCGGGGACTCTTTGTCCGATAATGGAAACAACAACAAGCCTGTTACCTTCGCAAAAGCCAATTACCAGGCCATATGGGATCGATTTCCCCAGCGGCCCGTCTGGCAGGTTTTCCAACGGTCGTAATATGATCGATACCATCGGTAGGCATTTTGCTCCTTCTGCACAATTTACCGAGTATTTCAGTTTTCAGAACTTCATTTTCGTACAGCGCTTAAGAAGTGAGAGAACTGCTCTGCTGTATGAACTAGTTTTTAGTTCATAGGCTGTATTATTATTGGTGCCAAGGACCACGCTTTTGAAAACCTTCGTATTTACAGCTGAACTCCTCGGATTCAACAACAGCATCCCACCCTTCGCTACTGCCACAGATGGGGAAATACTCACAGGTGTCAATTATGCATCTGGTGCAGCCGGAATTCGCATTGAATCTGGGCAACATCAGGTATGATATTGCGCATTATCATGTACTTGTAGATATCATAAAATTATATTATATATAGTTCAAATAAATATTCACCACTTAGGCTGTCAAGAAACTAAGCTTAAGCTATTTGTCCTATACTAATTATCTGTGTTGAAAACGAAGGTTTTATGTAAGGAAAAAAATTATTAGATAATATATAGAATACAAAAAATACCTATTAATTTATGAGTTAACTTTTGAATTGAAATTTAGATTTTATAATATAGTATCAAGGCCAACTCGATTAACTTTAACCTCTATTTAATTTTAAATCCTTAAGATATGCTCAATTTGTGATGGAGGGTCCATTTTACTCTATTTGATCTTAAGCCCAATATATGCTTTAAATGGAGAGAGGTATTAAAGAAGAAAATCTCACATTAAAAAAAATGTATTTTTGAATAATTTTAAATGAAAAATAACATCCCTAACTCATAATTAGTTTTTAAGTTGGACTTTAAACATTATATTAGCACATGAAATATAATGAAAGAATTGGAGATGGCGCATGTCTTCAGGTTATAAAACTCATCCAAAGAAGAACGGTATATCTCCAAGTTAATATGATTTGGTTCTTTATTGTAGGGTGATCGAATATGGATGGACAGGCAATTGAAGAACCACGAGGGTACTGTGTTGCGCATCCCGCAAATATTGAGAGATCCAAAGTCAGCCACAGAGCATCTGAGCAAGTGCATATATTCCGTTGCAATAGGTAGCAACGACTACCTTAATAATTACTTCTTGCCGAATTTGTACAACACCAGCCGCATACACACCCCAGAGCAATATGCTGATGTTCTCAATCAACAACTCTTTCAGCAACTATCGGTTAGCACAGCTTCCTCTTACTATTCGTTGGTTGTTTTACCTTATAAGATTAATAGAAAAAACTGTGGCTTTTCTGTTTATGCTAGACTTTGCACAAATTCGGGGCAAGGAAATTTGCCGTTTTTGGATTGGGTGGTGTAGGGGGTACTCCTGCCGTACGGGCTTCATGTGGAACTAATGGCTCTGCATGTGTGGACAACATCAACAATGCAGTTGAACTTTTCAATACAAGGCTTAAATCACTGGTGGTTGATCTTAATGGCAATATGAGCAATGCTAAATTCATCTTCATAAACTCTTCTGGGATCGCGTTGACTAGTCCATCTCTAGGTAGATTCCCTCAAACGCTTTTGTTACCTCTTTCCCCACTTTTAACGTTGTTGTTGATTTCCTTCTCGGTTACTTACAAGTTTGAGATGGAATTCTGCATCAGCTTCCATGATTGCAGATGTTCCTTGCTGTGAACTGATGGGCACAGGACCAGCTGCGGTACAATGCAAGCCAAATGGAAACACATGCAGTAACAGGACCAATTACATATTTTTTGATGCGGTACATCCTACAGAAGTCGTGAGTACGTTGTTTGGCCAAAGAGCATACAAATCTCAGTTTCCTACTGATGCTTACCCGTTGGATATAATGCGCCTCGCCCAAGCTCCAATAAACTAGATGATCTGACCAGAGGACTCTTACATGCATTCTCTAGATGTTATAATCACAACTCGGATTTTCGTTTAGAGTGTCCAAAGTTTACCACTCATAATAAGTTAAAGATGATGTTCGAAATTTAACAAAGATAATCATGTATTTAGGAGTATTAAACTGTCTTAAACAAATATTTTGTTGTATCATAGTTGGAGGATTCTAAATTTAATTTTCTTTTAAATGAGTTTATAATATTGGGGTGAAATTCTAAGCCTTTGTGTTGTCCGTTCTTAGATAAATAAACTCACGTACTTATAAAAACAAATGACCATGAAAAACTTTTAGTAGCTAATGTCAAAGAAAAATCTTACCGTGATTGTTCAATGGTATTAAATATGATATTTCATGCTTATCAATTTGGCACAATAAATTGATTGCAATGGGGTGATGAGCGTTAGAAAAATTTCTTTCCTCTAAAATCACCTCTATCAATAAAAAATTTCATTAAACTTTTAACTTTTGACCATAACTAACTTCTAAAAATGACAACTCACTTTCAAAAGCTTTCCTCACTTTTATAAGACCATAAAGTAGTGATTCCCTAGGGAATCTTTATTGAAATGACAACCAAATGCATAAACAACACCATTAAAACTACGGCTATGAATTTATTCAATGGCATTGGCATCATCCTTCCATCATGTTGTTCTAATTATGTAATTCTATGTTGGTGTCCATTTCCTAGTGGTCTTGATTTTCTAAGGGTGAATGGATATTTATGGGAAGAGATTGAGTCTAGAAGGTGTAGAAGGAAAAAGTTGTAGAGAAAAAATTTTGGGGAAGAGAGGTAGGCACCAAGAAAGAGTGAGAGAAAGGTGACATTATGTTTCAAAGACTTGATTCTAGTGCACAAAAATACCCTCTATATATAGAGGTTTACAAGCTAAATTTTTGGTAAAATTAACTTTTTACCTAATTTTTTACCGCACACAACTTAACAACTTACATAACCATAGGGTAGTGATTCCCCAGGGAATCCTTGTTGAAATGACAAAACACATGCATATAACGTAGCATAAAAATTAGAGCTACGAATTTATTCAATAGGAGTGGCATCATTCTTCCATCATGTTGTTCACTTTGTGTTCTTCTATATTGGTGACCATTTTCTAGTGTTCGACTTCAAGAGCTCATATCCCTTCTCAATTGATTACTTGGATTTTAGTGGCCAAAATTCTTAGTTGTGTCTCTTCATCAACCACTGTTGAAACCCAAAACAAAATGGTTACTCATGGTTAACCGTACAAAATGGTTATTCCTAATATCTATGTGATGAGTAGTGACCATAAACTTGGATTTTCTTATGATTTTTTATTCGACATTTTTAATGAGAATTGATAATTTTATTTTTTTATCATTTTAATTATTTCTTTGGGAGAATAGATAAAACTATTGTATTTAATAGTGTTATAAATTTAAAAGTCCCAAACTCAAATTGATAACTTTTGAGAAAGATAAACCATTTTAATATGGTTGTAGAGTTCAAGTTTAAGAAATGGCATTCTTTGTATTACGAAAATAAGCACAAAGCCTATAACTCACCTTAGCTATGAGGAGCTATTAAGAATAGTGTAACAAAAGGTCTCACATTGTCTAAGTGCTTAGAAGTCTTGCATATGTGAAGAAAAAATAAACTATTCTTGCATTAACTTTTAAGTAGGATCAAGGTTGCTCAAAAACTAAAGTCAATAAGTTCTCATATAAAACATAGATGGCTCCTTAATTTTGTATTGTCAAAAAAGTTTGCTAGCTAATGATGTAATCAATAGTATTTTATAAGTGAATAGAAATGAAGTATTTATTTAACACAAAAGAAACAAAAAAAAAAAAGACAAAGATACATTATAATGCTTTGTCGTAGTTAAGGCAATGGCTTGAATTTGACTAAAATTTGTTCGTTGATTAAATAGACTAAAAAGTTTAGATTGAAATTTAATTGGGTCAAAGGTATGTATAAGTTCCTATGTTTTCACTTTTGTTATTGTTTATGATTTTACTTTTTCTAACAAAAATGTTTTAGTATGACAAAGATGAAAAGAGATGATTCTTAATGTCCCATGCATTTTTAATCCTTATAACGATGAGTGTTGTTAGATATATATGTTTTTTATATTGTACATCTATGTACGTGCATATTTGTATCAATATCATCATATATAAGCTTAGATTTGAAAGTTTAAAGCCATAGATTAGGATATTAATTATAACACAAACTAGACTGTTCATGGAAAAAAAAAATTCTCAATGACTATTTCCTTTCCAACAATTAACAAACATAAAAAATATTGGCAAAAATCCAATAATACCACACACATTTGAATCTTCACATCTCTCTAATAAAAATACTTTAGATATTTATGCTTAGAACAAACTATCACATGCATATCTTGAGATGATGCAACCATCTTCTTCATCTTTAACAAAAGTCATTCAATGGTTACAAGACTTAGATGGGGAACAATATCCAAGCATACTTTACTATGTTATCATACATATGCCCTTACTAGTTCTATACATCATTATATTGAACTTGAAAATTGTATAAAAGCATCTAAAGGTGCTCATTGGTGTGTTGCTATGGCAAAATAATATATTGCATTATTAAAAAATTTGACATGAGACCTTGTTCATCCTCTACCAAATATTATTCCTGTAAGTTGTAAATAGGTATATAAAGTCAAACAAAAATCAAATGGCACACTTGAACTATAAGGCACGACTTATTACTAAGGGATTTCACCAACGATTTGGTATTAACTGTCATGACACATTTAGCTATGTGGCTAAATTGGTTACAATCAAACAATAATTGCTTTGGCATATACTTGGGGATGGAAAATAAAATAACTTGATGTCAAAAATACTTTTTTCACATGGTACAAGATGAAGAAGTACATATATATCTTAACCTAAGGTTTGTTAACTCTACCAAATCACAATTTGTCTATCATTTAAAACAATCTCTCTATGGACGAAAATAGGCTTCACAAGCATGGAATCATTGACTTAGTCAATTTCTTTAGCATATTGGGTTTACAATTTCTCAAGCAAACTCTTTATTATTTCTATTACATAGACATACCTACAATATTTTTCTCCTAGTCTATGTTGACAATATTATTTTTATAAGAAGTCCTACAACACCAATGACAATTATCTTTGAACAACTTAAGAACGAATTTGATATCAAAGATTTAGGTGATTTACATTATTTTTTAGGAATTTTGCTTATTAAATAATTTTTTAAGCCAAAATAAGTGAAGCTTGAGGTGTTTCTACCCCATGCAAAACAAATCATCCACCACTAATAAATGATGGTGAACCATACTACGATCCTATATATCATGCAACATTGTTGGATCTATTCATATTTAATGCTCACAAGGCTTGATTTTTCATATGCTATTAACATCACTTGTCAATTTATGCATGTACTCTTACTCATTAGACATTTGTTAAGCATATTTTACACTTTCTTGCTGATAAAACAAGACATGGCATTCAATTAAAAAAATGATTCATTGAGAAGTCGACCTTTATCACAAAGTGAGAAATTGAGAGTGTGGGAACTTTCTCTCTATTGATATTGCGATGCTTTACACTATACAATATGAGGTCTTTATATAGACCTGTGACAATGCTATACATGGAAAATATAATAATAGAAAATATACATAATATTTACACACACAAATTAGTCTTAATATCATGGCACATAATATTCTGTATCCATAACAACCTTCATGCCTTTGGATTGCCAGCCAAGAAGGCCTTCCATTCCAAAGGATCAACCAAACGATGGTTCTCCAAAATTGTCTTCTCTCTCCTGAATGTGTATTGCTTGATCTTACCGGTTCCTTACTTATATTGCTAACATTTGGATCATCTCCGAAAGTTCCCCAGACCTTCGATTAATCTCCTTTTCCATCCCTTCCACATGTTGTTCCACTATAGGTATCTCTGATACCAATTTGGAACGTACTCAAGCAGAAAATCAAGTATTTGACCGAACCAGTTCTAAGTCTTCCCACCTTGAATGATCCCAACGTTTCTTACAGCCTACATTTGCAAGAGAACAGTCGAAGAACACAAAAAAACACACAACAAAGTCAAGTTTATTTCATTGAAGGAAAATGAAACCTCTTCAGAAAACAGTTTTCTCAAACATCAGCCTGTTGTCCCGTTCTTCCTTTGCCCATTTTGTACCTTACACTTACATAAAATTGCTAGTGATAGTTTTTATATTGAGGCTATATAAGACAGCACATGCTCAATTGATTGTAAAAATCTGTTTATTAAGATAGTAAAGACATCATTAAAACTCAATTGTTTGATTTAACAATATTTGTCTCAACAATTGAATGGCTAGATATATTCTATGAAATCAAAGGCTTGTAGTGGCCCCCCACCAGGAACAAACAGAACTGGAGATCTGTCTTATTTTGGCCGAAGGTTGGACGACCGGAGGGGAAAATGGCCGGCTGAAAAGTGGGGTGGCGTTTCCAAACCCCCACCGGAGCAAGGGGGCGGACGCAGCCACCACACGCTGGAAACGTTCTTTGTGAAGGGGCGTCGCTAGGGAGAGTTTTTCAAAGAGAGAGAAAAGAGGTGGAGTTTGTGTTTTTTTCTTCAAAGTTAACCTCTTTTTGGTATTAAAACTTTTTACAAACACACAATGTTTAGTAAAATTTTCTCCAAATATTTTCATATTTTAGGACTTGATGACTAGCATCATGATGGAAATGGTCAAAGTCAAGAATGGACTATATTACTTAGGGTTTCACTATTTTCCCAATAAGGCTAATAGTCACTTGCAAGCTTTGAATTCACCATGTAACGTAATTTCTACAAATAAAATGCGGAAAAGTGGTCTTTGGCATCAATGACTTGGACATTTATGTTTTTTATATTAAAATTAATTTCAAAATGTTTGAATTTATATTTTAATGAATATTGCTTAATTTGTCTATTTGCACAACAAACAATGATACATATAGAAAGAAAGAATAAATTGTCATCTAATCTTTTTTTCTTGTATTTAAAATTTTCACACTAAGAATTATGATAGCACTTGTATTAGTAAAAGGTTAGAATTTCTAGCATATGGGCAAACATATGCTTTTCTACTAGGTACATTTAAATGAAGTATGCATATACATTCCTCAAAGGATATGAGAATTATGAGCTAAGGAAGATATGTAGGCTGAAAAAATTATCAAATTGTTTGAAACAAACATCAAGATAGTAGGATAATAAATTTTTGAGATCTTAGTTGAACTTGAATTTCATTAGTCAAAGTATGATTGTTTATTATTTGTTAAAAAGAAAGCAAAACAATTTTGATACTCTATGATGTTGATATTTTAATCACTTAAAATAATGAAATGTAATTAAATATTTGCGAAGTTACTTGTACTCAAAGTTTCACATAAAAGATTTGGAAAAATCATAAATTTTTCTTAAGATTAAGTATAGCATGCTCTGGCAAATTCAAGTCAAAGATGTTGGTGCATGTTGCGTGAGGGGTGGGCCTAAGTAGGTAGCCAGCAAGTCCATGTGTGTAATGAAGTCGTTGTTAAGGAATAAGATATGTGTTCTAACTAATAACTTAAGTTTTTTGCCTAATAATAACATTTAATGATCATAAATTCAACCCCTATTGTTAGGGGTTTCTTGGGCGAGTGGGATTGTTGGTGCATACTACATGAGACGTGGGCTTGAGTGGGTGGCTAAAAAGCTTGTTAGCCATGCTAGGTTGTTATTAAGAAAAATGACATGCCCTCTACCTAATAACTTAAAATTTTGACCTAGTGCTAGAATTTAAGATTTCTAACAAAAGAAAGTATATCTTGGAATTAATATCATAGATTAGGTTTTAGGGTCGAAACTTGCAATTGATCTTAAGAGTTCTAACAAAAGATAGTATATCTTGGAATTAATATCATATATTGGGTTTTAGGGTTGAAATTTGCAATTGATCTTAAGAGTTCTAACAAAAGATAGTATATATTGGAATTAATATCATATATTGGGTTTTAGGGTCGAAACTTGCAATTGATCTCCTGGAACAAACCAAAACTTGGAATTGATCTCATCTCAAAACCCACTTTCATTAGCTAAAGAGGCGTAATGAAAGTAATTTTCACAAGCCCCTCCCTCCTCACTCAAACCCAGGGCCGCTAAAAAAGCTATTTTTCAGGTCTCACTGGATGCTAAGCTTTTTAAAGCTCCAATTATGGGGGCCAAACTCCATTATGCATCTCATTCGTGCATTTGACATAGACTAGATGCTTCCATAGCTGATCATAAGACCACTATTATTTTGAATCCGTGGTCCTAAATAACGATAGAAGCAGCCGAGGCGGTGGAGCAGTGAGTAACGGCTTTGTTTCGTGTTTCGTCTCGTTGCGTATCCGATACACATCACTAGCATAAGGCGTTCAAGATGTCGTCGTCACACCCGAACTCTCATTTCTGGCGTGCACGGCGCCGCAACTAAAAGCTTATCTAAGTGACGCATAAGAGAGAGCTCTGCGCTTCTGGCTGATATCTTGCGTCAGAGAAACCGTGTTCTACTTATGAATCAGTAAATACTCCCGATGGTTGTTTGGTTTTATGGTATTAAGTATTTGAAATGAAAAGGTCAAATCATTCTCTTCGCTTAAACAACATATATCTGTGTCGCAAATTATTGGCAGCACATGTAGCACATGCCGTATATATTTTATTCTGCGCCGGAGCAATGCACCTATTCGTAAGAGAAAACTCTATTCATGTCGCCTTATCATCCAAAAAGACGTAGAAAGAGGAATGGCTCAGGAAAGAAGCCTTCTCGCACTTTGAGGAGCAACTGAAGAAATTAACTTTATCATATATTGGTTTCTCCCATGCTTTGGCACAAACTTTGCTGCTGACTTACACCATTTTTCTTTATTTGCCATCTTTCAAACCGATATCAGTTTCGATCCCCTCTCTACAGGAAAAGCAGCTGGGACCTACCTGCGTAAGCAAGAACTTTGAATAAGTTGCTTCAAGAAGAGTTTAGATATTCCAAACAAAAAAAAGGGTAGTTCTATGGGGTTGACCTTGGCGCCTCAAGGTTCTACTACTTCTATCAAATTTACTTTCTATGTCTACTCTTATTATTGTGAAGGGGTTGTTGCCACTAATGCACCTAGTCTAGGTGATGAAAATGAATTGCCTCCCAGCTTTTCAGCAGGTCAACTGATCATGATCTTCATTCCAAGTTTCATTCCCATTACCCCACCAGAAATTTCCTGCTATAAATATTTGTCCTCTTTCCATCGTCGTGTCACGCCATTTAAGATTTCTCCATCTCCTTCTTGCTCAGTGTTTCAGTTTGAGTCACATTAGTTTTGGTTGTCCATGGCATCCCAGCTTGAGATACTGTGGTTCCTGCTTGTTTGTGTGCTGCTGTCCAACTTGCAACACTGCGCTCTTGGAGCGCCACAAGTACCTTGTTTCTTCGCTTTCGGGGATTCGTTGTCCGATAATGGAAACAACAACAATCTTCTCACCTTCGCAAAAGCCAATTACCGGCCATATGGGATCGATTTCCCCAGCGGCCCCTCCGGCAGGTTTTCCAACGGTCGCAATATGATCGATACCATCGGTAGGCATTTTGCTCTTTCTGCACAATTTACCGAGTATTTCAATTTTCAGAACTTCATTTTCGTTCAACGCTTAACAAGTAAAAGAACTGCTCTGCTGTATGAGCTAGTTTCTAGTTCGTAGGCTGTATTATTATTGGTGCCAAGAACCACGCTTTTGAAATCCTTCCCATTTACAGCTGAACTCCTAGGATTCGCCAACAGCATCCCACCCTTCGCTACTGCCAGACATGCGGAAATACTCACAGGCGTCAATTATGCATCTGGCACAGCCGGAATTCGCTTTGAATCTGGGATACAACAGGTAAATTTTTACACATTATATTAGAATCTCTATTAGATATTATAATATAGTATCAAAGTCAAGTTGATCGATTTTAACCTCTATTTAATTTGAAATCCTTAAAGTATGCTGAGTATTTAGAGGAAGTTTCAATACATTCCATTCAATCTTGAATCTAAGATATGCTTAAATCAAAAATAATTTATCTTCAACTCATAATTAGCTTTTAAGTTGAGATTTAGACTTTATACTAGCATACGAAATATTATGAAAGAACTGCAGGTGGCGCATGTCTTCAGGTTACAAAACCCATCCAAAGAAGAATGTTATACACCACCAAGTTAACATGATTTGGTTCTTTATTGCAGGGTGATCGAATATGGATGGATAGGCAGTTGAAGAATCACAAAATTACTGTGTTTCGCATCACGCAGATGTTGGGAAATCCAAAGTCAGCCGCACAGTACCTGAGCAAGTGCATATATTCTGTTGCAATAGGTAGCAACGACTACCTTAATAATTACTTCTTGCCACAGTTGTACCCCACCAGCCGCATATACACCCCTGAGCAATATGCTGATGTTCTCAATCAAAAACTCTTTCAGCAACTATCGGTTAGCACAGCTTCCTCTTACCATTTGTTGTTTGTTTAACCTTATAAGATTAATAGAAAAAACTGAGGCATTTCTGTTTATGCTAGACTTTGCACAAATTCGGGGCAAGGAAATTTGCCGTTTTCGGATTGGGTCGGGTGGGAAGTACTCCTGCCGTACAGGCTTCATGTGGAACTAACGGCTCTGCATGTGTGGACAACATCAACAATGCAGTTGAACTTTTCAATACAAGGCTTAAATCACTGGTGGTTGATCTTAATGGCAATATGAGCAATGCTAAATTTATCTTCATAAACTCTTCTGGGATCGCATTGACTAGTCCATCTCTAGGTAGATTCCCTCAAACGCTTTTATTAACTCTTTCCCCACTTTTAACGTTGTTGTTGATTTCCTTCTCTAGTTACTTACGTGATTGAGTTGGAATTTTGCATCAGCGTCCATGATTGCAGATGTTCCTTGCTGT
Source organism: Casuarina cunninghamiana (assembly GCA_028551485.1). Classification (NCBI taxonomy): domain Eukaryota; kingdom Viridiplantae; phylum Streptophyta; class Magnoliopsida; order Fagales; family Casuarinaceae; genus Casuarina; species Casuarina cunninghamiana. The sequence continues at coordinate 26,592,392 of CM052366.1, read as the reverse complement.
GAACTGCTGGGCACAGGGCCGGCCGCAGCGCAATGCAAACCAAATGGACAGACATGCAGTAACAGGAACAATTACATATTTTTTGATGGAGTACATCCTACAGAAGTCGTCAGTACGTTGTTTGGCCAAAGAGCATACAAAGCTCAGTTTCCTACTGATGCTTATCCATTTGATATAATGCACCTCGCCCAAGCCCCAGTAAACGAGATGGTCTAAGCAGAGGACTCTTGCATTCTATAGATGTAATAATCACGACTCGGATTTTCATCTAGAGAGTCCAAAGTCTACTACTTATAATAAGTTAAAAGATGATACTCTAAATTCAATAAAGATAACTATGAAAAATAATCATCTTTATTTAAAAATATTAAATTGTCTCAAATGAATATTTTCTTGTATCATAATTAGAATATTTCAAATTTAATTTTCTTTTAAATGAGCTTGTAATATGGGGAATGTCCAGACTATAAAAATCCATTTATTATAATAGTGAAGACATCATCAAAATTCAGTAGTTTCATTTAACAATATTTGCCTCAACAATCTAACAATGTTAGCCTCAACAATTGAGTGGCTAGTTTATGGCCAGTTATATTCTACGAAATCAAACGGTTGTAGTGGCCCTCCATAAGGCCAATGGGGAGGAGGTTAGAAAAATTCCTCAGCCACGATGACAATTATAAATGAAGAACCTACTACTTCCGATGCTCATGTGATAAAAAAGAAAAGGAGTACAATAAAATTATCCATTACATAATTGATGATTTTGAACCTAAGTCAACCATTAATATGGTTGGTATATCTACAAACTCCCTTTATCATATATAATTGGTTTTTTGATACCGGTGGATCTTACAATATTTTATTTTCAAAGATTAGAATTTTCTAGAGAAATTGTATTGAGGGAAATGCAATGAGATTGTCAAATGATAATAGAACTTCCATTACATCTATGCGAAATATGAACTTAAGAAAAGACCTACATCTCCAAAATGTTTTGCATGCTCCTGGATTCAAAGTCAACCTTTATTTGATATTAAAACTTTTTACAAACACACAATGTTTAGTAAAATTTTATCCAAATATTTTCATTTTTAGGACTTGATGACTAGTATCATAATGGAAATGGGTAAAGTCAAGAATGGACTATATTACTTAGGGTTTCACTATTTTTCCCAATAAGGCAAATGGCCACTAGCAAGTTTTGAATTCAAACTGTAATATAAATTCTACGAATAAAATGTTGAAAAAAAGTGGTATTTGGCATTAAGGACTTGGACATTTATGTTTTTTTATATTAAACTAATTTCAAAATGTTTGAATTTATATTTTGATGAATATTGTTCAATTTGTTTACTTGCACAACAAACAAGGATACACAGAAAGAAAGAATAAATTGTCATCTAAACCTTTTCTCTTGTATATAAAATGATCACACGAAGAATCATGATAGCACTTACATCAGTAAAAGGTTATAAATATGCATACACATTCCTCAAGGATATGAGAATTATGATTCTGGGAAGGCATGTAGGTTGAAAAATTATTAAATAGTTTGAAACAATCATTAAGATAGTAGAATAGTAAATTTTTGAGATCTTAGTTGAACCTGATTTTTATTAGTCAAAGTGTGATTGTTTATTATTTGTTAAAAAGAAAGCATAATGATTTTGATATTCTATGTTGATGATATTTTAATCACTTAAAACAATGAAAACATAATTAAAGAATTACGAAGTTACCTGCATTCAAAGTTTCACACAAAAGATTTGGGAAAGTCAAAAATGTTTCTTGATAATAAGTATAGCATGCTCTAGTGAATTTAAAGTCAAAAATGTTGGTGTATGTTGTGTGAAGGGTAAGCTTAAGTGGGTAGTTAGCAAAGCCTGTGTGTGCTACTAGGTCGTTGTTAAGGAATAGAACGTGCATTCTAAATAATAGATTAAACTTTTTGCCTAATAATAACATTTAATGATCATAAATTCAACCCGTGTTGTTAGCAGGCCTCCTGGGGGAGTAGGGTTGTTGATGGATGCTACATGAGAAGTGGGCTTGAATGATTGGCTAACAAGCTTGTAAGCCATGCTACATTGTTATTAAGGAAAATGGTATTCTCTCTGACCAATCACTTAAGCTTTTGGCGTAGTAATAGAGTTTAAGAGTTTTAACAAAAGAAAGTATATTTTGGAAATAATATCATATCTTGGGTGTTAGGGTTGAAACTTGCAATTGATCTCTCGGAAAAAAACAGAACTTGCAATTGATCTCATCTCCAAACTCACTTTCATAAGCTGTAGAGGCGTAATGAAAGTAATTCTCACAAGCCCCTCCCTCCTCACTCAAACCCCAGGGCAGCTCAAAAAGCTACTTTTCTGGTCTCACTGGGTGCTAAGCTTTTTTAAGCTTCATTTCTGGCGGCCAAACTCCATTATGCATCTCATTCGTGCATTTGAAAGAGACTAGATGCTATCATAGCTGATCACAAGAGCACTATTATTCGAACGTGTGGCCCTAAATAACGATAAAGGCAGCTGAGTCGATGGACCAGTGAGTAGCGGACTTTGCTTCGTGTTTCGTCTCCTTGCGTAACCGATACATATCATTGGCATAAGGCGTTTCAGAAGTCATCGTCACACCCGAACTCTCATTTCTAACGTGCACGGCGCAGCAACTAAACGCGTATCTAAGTGACGCATAGGAGAGAGATTCGCGCTTCGCCATGTGAAGAGTGTCCTGTCAGGCAAAAAGATGCCGACCACCGACGCCAGCAGCGCGACGTGAGGACCAGAAGGCCTGCGCGCAACCAATTTTGCGCTCGTGAATGGTCAGCGCTACGATTTGTCAACACAATCCTCTCTCTTCCTATTACTATTGCCGTCATATTTTACGGTGTCGCTGTCATGCGAAATTCGCATCTGAGCTGGGCGAGATTTTGGGAGCTGAGAACTGGCAATGGTTAGAATTTTGAATGTTCGCTTATATTTCTGTGTCGTGTCAAATCGACCGTACGTTCCTATCCGAGATCCCGGAAAACAAGGAGAAGAAAAGGAAACAAAGATATTAACTCAGTAAAGAAGAAGATCACCGCGCGTGAGAACTTCGAAGTATGTAATTTCAGCCTTCGCTATCAGTCTCCGGAGTATGTAGTTCTACGGGAATGCATTAAATAAAGAGCGCAAAGTGTTCTAATTCTTTATTTATATAATTTATCATAAAAAAAGCGCAAGGATGGGAGGTGGTGAACCACGTCCGTGGCTGCATTTCCAGAGAACAAACAAAAGGGGTTGATTTCCTGCATCAGACAAACAGTATTCTCTTATGAATCAGTAAACAGTCCCTATGATTGTCCGGTTTTATGATGGTTAGGTGCTTGAAATGAAAAGGTCAGTTCATGCTCTTCGTTTAAACAACATGTCTCTTTTCCACTCCGACCTGTGTAGGTTATTGACAGCACAAGTAGGAGAGGTATTCTGCACCGGAGCAATGCACCTATTCGACATGGCTTGATCCGAAAAATTGAAACCTTTACACCGATATCAGTTACGACACCCTCTTACCGGCCCTAGATGCATAAGAAAGATACTTCGAATAAAATGCTTCGAGAAGAGGCTAAGGTATGGGCAGTTCTATGGGGTTGACCTTGGCCCCTTAGAGTGGGGATAATCTCGTTGGTGGGTCAGAATAATATTGAATAATATAAGCTCAAATTGGGAATTTCCAGTGTAAATCCGTCGTTGCGGGGGTGGGTTTGGTAAGGAAGATGGACGATGGTTAATCGGAAATGTAGAAAGGATAGTGAGAGGCCAACAAGTGAGCTGAATTCTATATTGGAATATATTGAATTAATATGTACAAAGGGAAGCCTCATTTTATAGGCTTGATTTTTAACCTATATAAGGATACAATAAATGAGAATATTACAAGATATTTGTACACTAAATACATAGCTTATTTAGGCACCTACAAATCTTGCCATATGTGCACCAACATTCCTCCTCAAGCCGGAGATTTGTATAGATCAAATACTCCGAGCTTGGAGAGAAGGTGTCAATGCTGTCTGCTACAAAGTGCTTTGGTTAATAAGTTGGTTGGTTGTTCCTTGGTGGATATGTGACGTGTTGCTATAATACCTTGCTGAAGCTTTTCTCTGACATAATGGCATTCCACTTCAATATGCTTTGTATGTTCGTGAAAGATCGGATTTGCAGCAATCTTTTCTGCAACTTCATTATCACAGTGTAGAAGTGCTGGGCGATTCATGTGAAATCCAAAATCCTTCAATAATCCAATGATCCATATAATCTCGCATGTGGTGACTTGCATAGCTCGGTATTAGGCTTCTGCAGAGGAGAGAGATACTATTGGTTGTTTCTTGGAACGCCACGAAATCAATGAGTCTCCAATCATGATGCAAAAACCTGTAATGGATCTTCGAGTCATGGGACACGTGCTATAATCAGAATCACAGAATGCCTTAATATGGAATTGTGACGTGGAAGGGAATATGAGACCAAGTCCAGGGCAACCTTTCAAGTATCTTATCACTCTCATCGCTACTTCCATGTGTGATTGCTTCGGAGCATGCATGAATTGGCTAAGGAGTTGAACTAAAAAGGTGATATAAGGCTTGGTGAGTGTCAAATAAATCAATCTGCCAACAAGTCTCTGATAAGCTGAAGGATCTTCCAAAGGTGGATCATTTATCTCATATGAAGAACTTGCGTCGTATTCTATACTAGTGAATTTCTTATTTTGCTCCATAGGAATAATGGATGGTTTTAAGCCTGTAAGACCAGCTTCAGATATTAATTCTAAAGCATATTTACGTTGACTGAGAGTGATACCTTCTGGAGACCGAGCGATTTCAATTCCCAGGAAGAACTTTGATGGAACAAGATCTTTCATGGAAAAAGTACAGTGAAGATACTGCTTGAGCTCGGCGATCCTTCTTTCATTGTTGCCCGTAATCAGTATGTCATCCACATAAATTAATAATGCCACAAATGAGTTGCACTGAGACTTTGTAAATAAAAAATAGTCATGATGAGACTGAGAGAAACCATGTTGGAGTAGGGTAGATGTGAATTTTGCATTCCATTGACGGGAAGCATACAAGGATTTACGCAATCGACACACCATGCGCTCCCCCTGAGTGCGAAATCCAGGTGGAAGCTGCATATAGACCTCTTTGGAGAGATCGCCATGGAGGAAAGCATTCTGAACATCCATTTGGAAGAGAGGCCAATGATGAACAAAAGCAATAGTGATGATAAGGCGAAAGGTGACATGTTTCGCCATAGGAGAAAAAGTATCCTGAAAATCAATCCCTTCACGTTGACTGAAGCCTTTCGCCACAAGGCGAGCCTTGTATCTCTCAACAGATCTATCGGCATAGTACTTCACCTTATAAACCCATTTACAACCAATGGGACGACGATTAGGGGGCAAGGGAACCAAATCCCAAGTATGATTGGCCTCAAGGGCCATGATCTCATTATCCATGGCAGTCACCCAATGAGGGTCAAGGACAGCCTCATGAAATGTGGTGGGTTCAGGGATGGAGGAAATAGTGGCAATGAATTGTTGATAATGGGGATGGTATTGAGCAAGGGAAACATAATTAGAGATAGGATAAAGAGAGGTAGAGGAAGTATGGGGTAGTGTAGGGTAAAGATAGTCAGAAGTCCAAATGGGAGGTTTGGTGGAACAAGAAGAACGAAGGAGAGAGGGATCTTGAATGGCATCATGTAGGGGGTCAGAGGGGGTAGTAGTGGGAGGTAAGGGTTCCGAAGGCGGAGGGACAATATCAGGAGGTGGAATGTTGGGAGGTATGGGAGGAGCAAGTGTGAGAGGTTCATCAAAGGAAATGGCCTCTGCAGAGGGAGGGGGCTCTACAGATGAGATAGGGTCCTCAGAAGTTGGAGGATCGGGTAATTCAGAGATATCAACAGGGAAGTTGGAGGAGGTATACGAATCATCGAACTAGAGAGCTAGAGTCGGAGAAGTAACAGAGCTGTCCGAGGCCGAAGGAGAAGAAAAAGGAAAAATATGTTCCTGAAAAATGACATCACGACTGACAAAATTTTTTCGGGAAGAGGGATCATATAGGCGATAGCCCTTTTGAGAAGAGGGTAACCCATGAAAATACAAGGAATGGCATAAGGACTAAATTTGTCGCGATGACCAAGGGTGGTAGCATAACACCGACAATCAAAAACATGAAGGTGTTCAATGATAGGGGGTTTACCAAATAACTGCTCAAAGGGACTAACACCATGTAGGGAAGTGGAGGGGATGCGACTGATGATATGGGTAGCAGTGAGAAGGCATTCAGCCCAGAAAGAAGAGGGGATGGAAGCCTGAAACATTAAGGCCCGGGCGACATCAAAAAGATGGCGATGCTTACGTTCAACAACTCCATTTTGTTGTGGAGTATAAACGCAAGAGGTTTCATGAATGATCCCGTGACGAGATAAGAAGGACTGACATTCAGTGGAAAAAAATTCGGGACCATTGTCAGAGCAAATGCGTTTGATAGTAGTGCTACATTGGGTTTGAATAAGGGAAATAAAATGCTGAAGTTTGGAAAATACTTGACTTTTGTAAGAAAGAAGGAAGACCCAGGTGGCGCGAGAGAAATCATCCACAATGGTGAGGAAATAACGTGCACCATCATGGGTGGGTGTGCGATGAGGACCCCACACATCCATATGGATTAAGTCAAAAATAGAACGTGTGTGAGATTGACGTTCAAGAAAAACTAGGCGAGTTTGTTTTGCCAGAGGACAAAAGGGACAGAAAAAATGAGAAAGGCAAGAAATTGATTTTCCATAAGCCAAAAAAGTTTTCAATGAGGAATGACCGAGGCGTTGGTGCCAAAGATGATAATTATTATTGATAAAAGAGGAATTACAAAATGTTTTTAGGGTACAATAAGTATCCTTTAGGGAATTTAAATATTGAGCAAAAACAGAATGAAATTGTGATAGAATTGAAGCACAAAGAAAATAGAGGCCCCGTTCAGCTCTGCCTAGTCCGATCAGAGCTCCAGTCGTACGGTCCTAGAAAACACAAAAAGCATCGAAGAAAATTGTCACACAATTATTGTCACGGGTTAATTTTTGAATGGATAAAAGATTGTGCCGAAAATGAGGAGCATATAAAATGTTGGTGAGGCATAATGAGGGATATGGTGTGTAGGTGCCAATATGGGTGATAGGGCTAGTGGACCGATCAGGTAATGTGATGGATAATGGTGTTGCACATGGATAATAATAATCTAAAAAATTTAAATCATAAGTAATATGGTCGCTTGCCCCGGAATCGATAATCCATGATGTGTAAAAGGGTGTTTAAGGAGAAGCATTACCGGTGAATGGGTCAGGGTCAGTGGGGCCCGGCTGGTTAAGGAGATTGAATAGGCGTTGCTGCTGATCAGGGGTCAAATGAAGACCATTGGACCCACCAAAGGAGCTAGGCGGGCCGAGTAAAGATGGGCTTGAAGAACCTACACCAGGAGGAAACATAAAAGGTGGGTTAGATTGATAAGGGGTCCATGAGAAGAGGGGGGCCCATGGCTAGTTGGGTTGAGAGGCCCAAATCCAGAATGGTAGGCTAGATCGTGGGCATCAACGTGGTGGGCCAAAGGGGCAGGCCCGCTGGGCTTGCTTCTGGACCCACCCTGCTGTTTGGGCTGCCAGCCGGGTGGGTAGCCCACGATCAGGAAACAAGATTCCTGAATGTGGCCCGGTTTTTTGCAATGGTTGCAAAAAAGCCGGGCTTTAGGTGGGCCGTGAGAGTTAGAGTGAGGCCCAAGGGTAGACCCATGAGCCGGAGCGGACCCGGCCTACAACCAGGACGCTGTCGCGGGGACGGACTCCCCTACACGCGAAACAGGCGACCAGGACACTTGGAAAGCTGAAGAGTCGCCAGAGGAAGATTTTCCGGCGTGTGTGGAGCACTGTGCGACGTTGTGCTTGGCCATGGCGTAGGCTTTCTCCAAACTTGGAAGTTCTTCACAGGATAGGATCGATGAGCAGAGCGTCTGAAACTCCGTTGGAAGGCCGAGAAGAAATTTCATCGTGCGCTCCTCCTGATCGTGAGCACGAAGCCGAGAGTTCACATCACAGTCGCACTTTTTGCAGGTGCAGTGAATTGGGGCTTGATGGGCTTCAAGTTCGCTCCAGAGATTCTAAAGCCGAACAAAAAAATTTATGAGTTCAACGCCAGTGGCTCCACTGGGGAGTTTGAGGTCGTTGATGGCCTCCTTCAGGCCAAACTTCTGGGTTGCGGTTACTTTATTGAAACTCTCTTCCAGAACGGTCCAGATCTCCACCACTGATAAGCGGGTAATCATTCCGATGAGAGTGGGTTCGACGGAGTTGATGAGCCACGCTTTGACAGCAGTGTGGCATTGATCCCAGCATTTGGCGTCATCGCCGTCACCGGTGGGACGCGGGAGGGTGCCGTCGATGAATCCCATCTTCTTCCGGGCAAGGAGAACGGTTTGGATTTGATCGCTCTAGGTCGCCCAGTTAGATTCGCCGATGAGTTTGACAAAAACGATACTCACGAGCTGAAGATCGGCCGCCAAAAGACTGTAAAGGTCTCAAGCAGTGACGGCGGCGGCGGTGGTGGCAGCAGATTCGGTGGACATGGCGGCTAGGGTTACGGGTAAGATTGGGGATTAGGGCTAGGGGTAATTTGGGAAATAAGGGAAAGAAGGAGGGCAAAAAAGGGAAGGGATGATGAGGGTGTAGGTGGGATGATGTTGAATAGAGAAAAGAAAACGGCGTCAGGCAAAAAAAATAAGGATTAAAAATATAGGGAATAAAAAGGGAACGACGAATGTGCTCCTAACTTGTTAATGACAGCCAAGAAATGAGAAAGCGGAAGCGAAAAAAAATCTCATGAAAGAACCAAGGTCGATGATACCATGTAGAAAGGATAGTGAGAGGCCAACAAGTGAGCTGAATTCTATACTGGAATATATTGAATTAATCTGTACAAAGGGAAGCCTCATTTTATAGGCTTGATTTCTAACCTATATAAGGATACAATAAATGAGAATATTACAAGATATTTGTACACTAAATACATAGCTTATTTAGGCACCTACGAATCTTGCCATATGTGCACCAACAGGAAAAAAGACAGTCTTTTCCTCTTACGTTTTTTTTCTAGGAGAAAAATAACCTAGCGCGAGATTTGTTTTCAGAAAACGCAATGAGGACCGCCGTCCTCTAAGGAACCTGGATTGACAAATTATCATATTATTTATTCAAAGTTTCATTGTCATTATTAAAATTTGTATCCAAGTCAAGTTTATTAGCTTTAACCTTATTTAATTTTAAATCCTTAAAGTGTGCTCAATATGCAGGAAAACGTCCATTTCACTTCATTCAATCTTAAGTCAAGATATGCTTGGGATGTAAAGAGTATTGAAGAAGAAAAGCTTACACCCAAAAGATTCGATTTTTGAATATTGTTTAAATGAAAAATAATAACCCTTCAACTCATAGTTAACTTTTAAGTTGGAATTTTGTCTTTATACTAACATACAAAATATTATAAAGAAAAAGTGGAGCTAGCGCATGTCTTCGGTTTACAAAACCCATCCAAAGAAGAACGTATACCCACCAAGTTAATATGATTTGGCTCTTTATTGCAGGGTGATGGAATATGGATGGATATGTAGTTGAAGAATCACAAAATTACTGTGTCACACATCACGCAAATGTTGAAAAAACCAAAGTCAGCCACAAAGCACCTGAGCAAGTGCATATATTCTATTTCACTAGGTAGCAATGACTACCTTCATAATTACTTCATGGGACAGTGGCACCACATCAGCCACATATACGCCCCAGAGCAATATGCTGATGTTCTCAATCAACAACTATCGGTTAGTACAGCTTGTTCTTACTATTCGTTGGTTGTTTTACCTTAAAAGATTGACAAAAGAAGACTGAGGCTCTTCTGTTGACGCTAGTCTTATTACATATCCGGGCCAAGGAAATTTGCCATTTTAGGACTGGGGCAGTTAGGGAATACTCTTACTGTACGAGGTTCTTGAGGAACAATGCGGCTTTGCATGTGTGGACAATGTCAACAACAATAGGAGGCTTAAATCACCGGTAGTTGATCTCAATAGCAAAATGAGCAATGCTAATTTTATCTTCATAAACGTTTTTGGGATAGCGTTGACTAGTCCATCTCTAGGTAGATACCATCAAATGCTCTTGTTACCACTTTCCCCACTTTTAACGTCGTTGTTGATTTCCTTTTGTGGTTACTTGCGAGATTGAGATGGAATTTTGCGTCAGCTTCCATGCTTGTAGGTGCTGCTTGCTGTAAACTGTTGAGCACAGGCCCCGCTCGGTACTATGCAAGCCAAAGGAAATACCTGCAGTAATAGACCAATTAAAATTTTGGGATGAAGTAGATCCTACAGAAGTCGGAAGTACGTTGTTTGGGGAAAGAGAACACAAGGCTCATTTTTCTACTGATGCTTACCATTTGATATAATGCGCCTCACCCAAGCTCCAATAAAAAAGATGAACTGAGCAAAGGATATATATATATAGAGATATATTGTGTTTTTCAAAGAACTTTAACATCCATTCTATAGATGCAATAATCATGACTCAGATTTTCATTCTAAGTGCCCAAAGTCTACCACTCACAATAAGTTAAGAGACTATATTCTAAATCTTATAAAGATTGTTCAATGGTATTAAATAAGATAAAATTTCATGATGATCAATTTAGCACGATAAATTGATTTGCAATTGGTTAATTTGCATTAAAATTATTCTTTCCTCTAAAATCAACTTTAACAACGAAAAATCCTGCCTTCCCTAAAAGAGACCTTCTAGCCAAGAAATTTCAAAGCCCAATCTCATAGCATTGAAACTATACTATTAGAGATATGTTGTTATTATATCTATTGTCCTTTATGATTGTTTCATACAGTGTGGATTTTTGTAGTTTGAGAAAATTAGTTTGTGCAAATATTCTTTATTTTTTTTCTTTAGAAGTATACGGGTATTGTATTATAAATAGTCCTATTGCTTTCTAGGTCTAGGTATCTTCCTTTTCTATATGTCAATATCGAGCTCTTTTGATCACGTATTAAGGATATGCTTTTGCTACATTGGATCTGACAAGATTGTTTTACCTACTCGTCTCATGTAAAAGCACCTTCATTAGAGTTTTATGACTATTTCATGCGATCAAGAATTGATTTTATATTTCTTTTTAAAATGTTATTCTATACTAAATAATGAATTTGTTACTCTAAATATGTGATGTCGAGATAAGTTGTATTTTTAGATCACTTTCTATCAGCAACAAAACATAGCATATTTTTTCCAAACTCAAAAGTGGTAAGATGTGTTGTGATAATAATTAATATGATGTTACTAAGCATCATTCTTGAAGATAAAAAGTTCATGATGGTAGGGTTAATTTCTATTTAAAATGACTCACAAGCACGAGTGTCCTAGCTAACTTTAGAAAAGGATGATTGAATTGCATGATATTATATGAGAAATATTATAAGAAAAAACTAGTTTGACATGCAGGAGGACCACCGTTCACTAAACAATGTAGGTTGACAAGTAACCAAATATGAAGTTCAGGCCTGAGAAGCTTCGATGATTGAATAGATTGAATTTCTTAAGTTTCAGCTTTCTAGTTTGGGTACGATGCTTTTTTGGCTGACCGTTTAGAGAGTTCTTTTAAGGTTTACTACTTCAATCCAATTTACTTTCTTTATCTAATCTTATTATAGTGAATGAGTTGTTGCCCCTAAGCCAGCTCAAGTCAACTAAGCAAAGTTTCATTACCATTATCTCACCAGAAAATTCAGCATCCCTGCTGTAAATACTGCTCAGAATTTCAGTTTACGGCACATTAGTTGTTTCGGTTGTCGATGGCATCCCAGCTTGAGATATTGTGGTTGCTGCTTGTTTGCTTGCTGCTATCCAACTTGCAACAATGCGCTCTTGGAGCGCCACAAGTACCTTGTCTCTTCGCTTTCGGGGACTCGTTGTCCGATAATGGAAACAACAACAATCTTCGTACCTCCGCAAAAGCCAATTCCCGGCCATATGGGATCGATTTACCCGGCGGCCCGACCGGCAGGTTTTCCAACGGTCGTAATATGATCGATACCATCGGTAGGCATTTTGCTCTTTCTGCACAATTTACCGAGTATTTCAATTTCCAGAACTTCATTTTCGTTCAACGCTTCAGAAGTGGAAGAACTGCTCTGCAGCATGAACAGGTTTCTGGCTCATAGGCTGTATTATTATCGGTGCCAAGGACCACGCTTTTGAAACCTTTCCCATTTACAGCTGAACTCCTAGGATTCAACAACAGCATCCCTCCCTTCGCTACTGCCACAGATGCGGAAATACTCACAGGTGTCAATTATGCATCTGGTGCAGCCGGAATTCGCAATGAATCTGGGCAACATAAGGTAAGATGTTACAGACTTTTTTTAATCATTTGTTTATAGATATCATGAAATTATATCATAAATAGTTCAAAGCAAATATCCATCACTTAGACCGCTAAGAAACAAATCTTAAGCTACTTGCCCTATACCAATTATGCATGTGATGAGAACCAAAGTCTTCTATAAAAAAAAATTACAAGTATTTGATAATACACAAAATATAAAAAATTCCTCTTAATTTATAAACCAACTTTTGGATTAGAATTTGAACTTTCTAATACAATATAAAAAGTCAAGTTGATTAATTTTAACCTTTATTTAATTTTAAATCCTTAAGGTGTGCACAGTATGCAGAAGAAAGTTCATTCAATTCCATTCAATCATAAGTTAAGATATGGGTTAGAACAAGAATTTCTACAAAATATTGTAGAAATATGTGTATCAAAGTAACAACATAAGAAAATAAAAACATGAAGAACACAAAATACAATAACAAGAAAGCTTGTATATTTGATGATTTAATAGTGCAATAGAACTGCCTTTTTCTAGTAATTGAAACCCAAACAAAATAGAAAACAAACTAATTCATAGCAATCAATTTTGTCTATGAATGGCACAAGATTTCTTTTCCTAAAAACAGTAGGCTTAAAGAACCGTAAAAGTTTCGAACTTTCTGAACTGAAGTTCCATTAATGGAGTGGATTATTCTTTTCAAATTCCATGGCAAGAGGTCAATCGTTCTCTTCTGATTGAAACACCTTAGATTTTAGCTTCAAGCATTTTCAAAAATGGCCAGAATTCGGCGGAGGAGAAGAAACACCAATCATGTGTAACATTGAAGAAGAAGTGCGTGTAGTACATACACATCTTTGCACAAATATCATTTGCCATAGTAGTGGTGCGCGTTTGATACATGCACCGACCTTTTTCCCATAAGATGCTTCTACGTGTGTTATTGATGTTTTGCGACATGTTGACACGTTTTGTAAAGATGATGACTATTTGATTAACAAAAAAATAAAGTGTACAAATTTTTTTTTTATTATGATTCTCTCAAGAATAAAGTGAAAATCAATCAACATGTTTTGTTCTAGTATGGAAAACAGGATTGGTTGTGAGATAAAGGGTTGATAAGTTATCACATCATATTGTAGATGGATGAGGTAGTTGAACTTGTATATCTTGTAATGAAGCTTCTATTGAAATAAGTTCTGTAGCAATATTAGCAACAGTTGAGTTCTATACTAAGTAAGCAATAGTCTTTTATGTTCTAGAACTCCAAAAAATAAGATTTTTACAAGAAAAATACAAAATCCTCCAGTTGATTTTCAATCATCATGATTACTAGCCCATCCAACATCAAAACAAGCATGGAGGTCATTGTTTAATGTTTTTGTGAGTTGAATGCCATGGTTTAGTGTGTCTACCAAAAATTGTAGAATATATTTAACAAATGTCCAATGAATATTGGTTGGTGCATGGATATGTTGACACGTAACATATAAAATTTTTAGATGTGAGAAGGCTAAATATTGAAGAGATCTAATGATATTGTGATAGTGTGTGGGATTGGAGTATGGTTGACCATCATGTATTAATGATGGATGGCTTGTGGTGCATGGTGTAAAAACACTTCTTACTGCATCCATTTTGGCACAGAAAATAATTTCATAAACAAACTTTGCATGATGAAGTGATAGTCCATGACTTGAATATAGAGCTTCAACTTCAAAAAGTAGTGTAAATCACCTAAATTCTTAATATCAAATTCATTTTTAAGTTGTTCAAGATATGTGATAGTGGTGCCATAGAACTTCATGTATATATTATATTGTCAACATAGACAAAGAAAAAAATATTGTAGTAGTTGTACGTAGGGTAAATAGGACAAAATCTGCTTGGAAATTGTAAACCTAATGTTTTGAAGAAATTAATGAAGATGAGGATTCAATATTCATGGAGCCTATTTTAACCTGTATAGAGATGATTTTGAATGACATGCAAAGTGTGGTTTAGTAGAATTAAGAAACACTTGAGATTGAATCATATATACTTCTTCATTTAGTATACCATATAAGAATGCATTTTTGATATTAAGTTGTTTTATTTTTCATCCCTAGGTGCATGCCAAAGCAATTATTGTTTTGATTGTAACTAGCTTGGCAACAAGAATGAAAATGTCATGATAGTTAATACTTGGATGTTGGTGAAATCATTTAGAAACAAGTCAGGCTTTAAATAGTTTAGGTGTGTTATCCAATTTTAGCTTAACTTTGTATGTCCATTTGTGTCCCATGGGAATAATATGTGGTGGTGGAAGAACAAGATCCCATAGCTAATTTTATAGTAATGCAGTATATTCTTTAGCCATAGTATTAGGCCAATGAGGATCTTTAGATGCTTTTGCATGTTTTAGAGATTTGATATTATTATGTATAGAAGTAGTAAGGGTGAATGTATGATTGCACAATGAAGTGTGCTTAGATATTGTCCACCCTCTGTCTTGTCACCAAGGGATGATCCTTGTAGAAGGTGAAAAAGATTATGGTGATGACTCAAGATCTGCATGTGATTTATTAGTTGTTTGTGTAAAAGTAACTTTGAGTAATTCTAGTAGAAAAATGTGAAATGTAGAAAGGAAATGGGATTGTATGATAAGGGCCAAGATTTGGTGTTTTTGTTGATTGTTGAAAATGAAATATATTTTCATCAAATATAGCATCTACAACAGTGTAAATTGTATTTATATGTAAATAGAGGTAATGATATCATTTATACCCTAAAAAATATCCAAGAAATACACAAAGTTTGAAATGGACATTCAATTTATTTTGGGTATAAAGTCACAAATAAGGAAATATCAAACACCTAAGAATCTGTAAATGAGACATATTGGTTTTTTTATTGAAATAATTTTCCCCAATGAGTTTTATTTTCTATGACTGGACTTGGTAGACAAATAATAATATGCTCTACACTTTGAAAAATGTAATCTCAATATTGAAGTAGTATATAGGCATGATTGATCGTTGATAAGCTAGATTTAGTTATATGCTTATGTTTTCTTTTAGTTATCCCATCTTAAAAGGCACATATAGGCTTAACATGCATTGCAAAATACCATTTTTGGACAATAAAGTTTTAAAGATAGTGGATGTAAACTCAATGCACCATCACACTAGTGGTTTGGAGTTTATTCTTAACAAATGTTTGAAAGTTTTTGAAAATTTTGAAGAAACTCATCTATAGTTTTTATAGAATATAACTACGTAAATTTTGAATAATCATCAATAACGCAAATATAGTATCAATGTCTTTGAAAAGTTATAATAGGTGTAAGCCCATATATCAAAATGGACTAAGTCAAAAGGTGTGTTTTGAAATATTATTTGTAGATAACTACCCTAGAAAAAGCTTTTACTAACCTAAAATGCATTGGAAGATGCAAAACAATTTTTAGTAAAGTGAATATTCTTTTTTTTCAACAGTCTTTTTACATTTTGGTAATAAAGATGTTTTAGTCTATAATGCAGAAAGAGCCATAGTAGTAATAGCAAAAAAAAGTTGTAGGAGACTACTGAATGTTGCTCAAGTTCAAGCAATAGAGCCCATTATCAACTAATCCTTGTAGCATGATCTATTGAATAGTTAGACTCTATATAGTATAAAATTTTAGATAAAATGAGAAACACAATTGTTATCTTTCATAAAATTAGATACATATAAGAATCCTTTTTGTAATATTCGCCACACCATTAAACTATTAGCTTGAAAATAAGGCTAATAAGTTGGATTAGAATCA
Source organism: Casuarina cunninghamiana (assembly GCA_028551485.1). Taxonomy (NCBI): domain Eukaryota; kingdom Viridiplantae; phylum Streptophyta; class Magnoliopsida; order Fagales; family Casuarinaceae; genus Casuarina; species Casuarina cunninghamiana. Next base: position 26,576,127 of record CM052366.1, on the reverse strand, counting down.
TGAATGCTTGTACCCTTATCATTAGTGTTAATGTCAAATTCAGGGGGGCAAGAAAAGAGCTCTAATTAGACTGCTTACTTGAAGATAAGGCTCAATTTGAGCCTTCCAAACAAGCTTCAAGGCCAACTCCAATAGATGGGACGGAGAGGTGGCTTAGAGGTGGCAGCAGTAGAGCATGAGTGGCAAAGTAGATGTTAGAGGAATTGGAGGCCATGGTGAAAATTGCAAAGAATAAAAAGACAAATGGCTTTCACCAAAAAGCTAAACTAAAACCAAGCTAAAACAAGAACTTTTACAAAAAAATAATAGAAATAAAAACAAGAATAAAAATAATAGGAAGAACAATGAGAAAAAAGCTTGTATATTTGATGATTTAAGAGTACAATCAGACTTCTTATATAGTAATTGAAACCCAATTGAAATAGAAGATGGACTATTCATAGCAATCAATTTTGTATATGAATCACTACAAGATTTCTTCTAAAAATGGTAGGCTTAAAGAACCTTTGAAGTTTCTAAACTAAAATTCCATCAATTGAGTGGGTGATTCTTTTCCACTTCCATGGCAAGAGGTCAACCATTCTCTTCTAACTGAAACGTCATTTTCTAGAATAGCTGGAATCTGGAGAAAGAGAAGAGACATTGTCTGTGCATAACATTGAAGACAAAGTACATGTAATACACGTGTATCTTTGCAACAAGCGTTTTTTTGCCTGGTGTCACGCTTGTATTCACCACCAAATTAATATGGTTTGGTTCCTTATTGCAGGGTGATCGAATATATATGGATATGCAGTTGATGAATCACGAAACTATTGTGGCGCGCATCGTAAGAAAGTTGATTAATCCAAATTCAACCACAGAGCACCTGAGCAAGTGCATCTATTCTGTTTCAATAGGTAGCAATGACTACCTTAATAATTACATATTGCCGCATCTGTACACCACCAGCCGCACGTACACCCCAGAGCAATATGCTGATGTTCTCAGACAACAACTCTCTCAGCAACTATCGGTTCGCACAGCTTCTTCTTACTATTCATTGGTTGTTTTACCTTATAAGATTGAGAGGGAAAAAAAAAAAAAAAACTGAGATTCTTCTGTTGATGCTAGACTTTGTACAAATCTGGGGCAAGGAAATTTGTTGTTTCTGGACTGGGTGTGTTAGCGGGTACTCCTGCTGTACAAGGTTCATGTGGAACTGAAGTCTCGTGTGTGGTCAATATCAGCAATGCGGTTACACTTTTCAATAAGAGGCTTGAGTCACTGGTGGTTGACCTCAATAGCAAAACGAGTGATGCTAAATTTATCTTCATAAACATTTCTGCGATCGTATTGACTACTCCATCTCTAGGTAGATTCCCTCAAATGCTCTTGTTACCTCTTTCCCTACTTTTAACGTTGTTGTTCATTTCCTTCTGTGATTACTTACGAGATTGAAATGGAATTCAATGTCAGCTTCCATCCGTGTAGATGTTCCTTGCTGTGAAGTATTAGGCACAGGCCTAACCCTGGTGCAGTGCAAGCCACAAGGAAATATATGCAATAACAGGACCAATTACATATTTTGGGATGCAGTACATCCTACAGAATTCATAAGTACGTTGCTTGGCCAAAGAGCATACAAAGCTCAGTTTCCTACTGATGCTTATCCATTTGATATAATGCACCTCGCCCAAGCTCCATAACACAAGATGAACTAAGCAAAGGATTTTGTGGGTGTGTATGTTTGTGTGTGCGTTTGACTCTTATATGCATTCTATAAATGTAATAGTCACAACTCGAATTTCGATTTGGCACAATAAATTGATTGCATTGGGGTGATGAGCATTAAAATTTATTCTTACCTCTAAAATCACCTTTAGCAACGAAAAATCTTGTCTTACCTAAAAGCCATCTTCTAGGCGAGAAATTTCAAGTCGAATCTCATAAACCAGAACATTTTGTTTCCTACGGGTAACATCATGCTTTTCCATTGATTGTATTATCAACGTTAAAACACCTTGTTGCTAATAATTTTTATTTTTCATTTTAATTTTATAATTTTCAATCAGATTTTAGGTATTTTTCATTATAAGTGATTAGATAAAGAAAATAATTTACCTGGCCATATTGACATTGAAGAACTTTATATCTAGTTAGAAAATGTACCCCACACGTTAAAGATTCAGATTTAATGTAGGAAAAAAAAGAAAGAAAAAAAAAAGCGCTACTTACACTATGAACAAATTCAACTGACAGTCTCCATATTCTTTTATATTCTTTTCAAAATTTTATTAGGTTCAGCTTGTATAAGGATTATGGATTTATTCTCTTCAGTATTCAATTATCAACATATTTTCAGAAAGTTATTTTAAAAGAATATTTTTACCTATTGATGGATGTCGTTTGAAAAATTCTCGAGCACTTGAAATTATCCCAGCATGAATCTTATTGTCTTAAACCTTCTACTGCATCAATCGGGATCACGTAGAGGAGTTTGTTAGGGTGGACGCTAATAGTAGTGGAGAGAATATTTTGAATCACCTTGCTTGTAAGAGCAGATACACAGAGCAGGATTTGAGGAACATTGCAAAATTCAAAAGAAATGTGAGATGCACACTACTAAAGGACTTTTGCCAATTGATATGGAAACAACCATGTCCACTACAATAAGCTTTTGCTTACGGATAATACTTTGCTTAATAAAAGTAATATTTCCATGTCATGCATGTGACCGACTCTAAACTTGTATTGACCACCGGGAACACAAAAGAATGGATCTTACAATGTCATCATGTTTTGCAAGATTAGGTAATAACGAACCCTAAAACTTTGAATCGGAGTGAGAAGACAATTCCTAATAAATTTTATAAATCTTAAGAAACCTAAGTAATTGAATACAAAATACAAATTTGATCGTCATTTGAATTTTAAATTCATTTGATTTGGAAATTGACAATCCGGTGATTTATGGGAGTTGAGATCAATCTTTGTTTCAATATGAGGATCGAAATGTAACGAATTTTTGTAGGTTCTAGCATACAAGATGGGTCAATCTGTTTTGCGGTGGTTTCGAGTTTTTTGGATTGGGGTGTTCAAGGTTGTTGGACTCCTCAAGCTCCACGAGCTTAATTAAGTCTAATTGATAGTAAGTTTATTTTGAAAGTTAAGATCAAAAGGAAAGAAAAAATTGTGTTGAACATAATTGTAAAAACAAATATTGTTTGTATGTTTCCTAATGATGATTGAGTGCTTGTTGGCCCTACTGTTATTAACTTTCTACCTAATTTTCCACCACACACAACTTATTTTATATATTAATTTTTGTTAGAATATATTTTAATGATATTAGAATATATAAACATTTTGATGATGAAAAAAAATGGATATTATAATATGATAATATTATAACCATTTTTTTGAAATATATTGATAATTAAATGGAATTATAATATGAAAATATTATAATTAATGTTTGATTATTTATGGGTTTCATAAGAAAAATGATGCTGAAATTATATGCAGGAAATTAGGTTAGAATGAGCCCAGTTCAAAGTCTGACCCAGTCCAGAGAGGTTTGACCAAGTTCAGAGAGGTTTGACCCAGTCCAGAGAATGTGACCTAGGCCCAGAACGCGACCTAATGCGCAACCCAGTCCAGAATGCGCGACCCGCGACCCAGAATTCAACCCGCGATGACGCTGTGACTTCGCCGGTAGATTTGGCCGCTCATTTTACCTCCGATCAAGGCGTATGATAGCTCGTTGGAAAGCTAATGAAGAGGAGAAGATTTCTGTAAAGAAAAATCAAAGACCCACTGCTCAGAAAGGATCAATTTGAAGAAATGGTGAAGCTCGTCGAGTTCTTGCCCTAACTGCTCAAAAGTGAAATTGGAAGTAGATTAGAGGGTTTCTGAAGATGATTTCAAAGGGCTTTTGTAAGGAAAATGATGCTCTATCAATCTGTGAAGGACCCACAAAGAATTGATTCAAGATTGGAGAGAATTGAAGAAGATTTGAATAAGACCCGAAACTTACTCCACAGAACCCGAATTATAAAATTTTAAGTTGAGACCAAAACTGCACCGTTTTGGACGGGATTTTGAAATAAACGAAGGCAGAACCTCTTCTCCCACATTCTGTCTCTCTTAAGCTCAAAAATGGACAGAGAAGAAGGAAATAAGGAGCTCCAACGGGAATAAGATTTGATGGTACTCAAAAGTGTCAAAACGACTCTTTGAAGTGAGAGGTTAGTTATTTTAAAGGTATTTAAGCAAGTTTGTCTTCACCATGAGTGGAGGCCGAAAATCATAAGCAAAGAAAGCAAGTTGTGAAGCATCTCATACTACTCATCCTAGCTCATCAAAACCTACGATTTTGATCTTCATTGGGTGACTAATTTCTAAGCTCATTACTTGTTTATTAGAGAATCAATTTGTGCTTCATTATACTCTATTATTGAAGTTGATTTTCTGCAAGTAGACTCTGCTAGGGTTTGAACGAATTTGGGGCTTTTGTCCATTTACTCTGTATTGAGCCTCTAGCAGTTGTTTGAAGCTTTTAAACTTGTATTGCATATCTTACAGAAGCTTAGTTCAAAATTTGTAATAAGCTTGATAAACTTTGACTTGTTAATGTGTGTTGAGACACACATTGTAATTGTGATCCTTGGTGTAAGGATTGTTTAACTCCTTGAGAAGGAGTTGGAAAGTGTAGGAGAAAGTTTCTCCTAACTTTGTAGTAAAGTGGACTTCAACCGGTTGTGTTGAAGGAGAAGAGGGTGGAAGTAGGTGAAAAAGGGCCGAACCACCGTGTAAACTTGTGTCTTGTCTCTCTTGTGTTTAATTATCTTTGAATGCTTTATTTGATTGCAAAAAGTGATTAAACATAAATTAGAAGTGAATTTTTAAAAAGAAACCTAATTCACCCCCCCTCTTAGGTTGCTATAGGATCCAACAATTTTTAATCACAACTAGCTTCCAAAAGTGACAACTCCTTTTCAAAAGCTTACCTAAGTTTTACAATACCATGAAGTGGTGATTTCCTGTAGAATACTTATTGAAACAACAATGCACATACATAGAAAATACCATAAAAACTAGGGCTACAAATTTATTCAAAGAATTAGCATCATCCTTCAATCATTTGTTCAGATTGTATTATTCTATCTCGGTGACCATTTCCTAGAGTCCTACTTCAAGAGCCCATATCACTTCTCAATTGATGACTCAAGTATTAGTGGTTGCTATTCTTGGTTGTCTCTCTTCATCAACCAATCTTGGAACCCAAAACAAAATTTTCAAAAAGAAAAAAAAATGGCCACTTATGGCTAACCTAATATCTATGGATGTGTAGTGACTAGAAACTTGTATTTCTTATGGTTTTTCTATTTGAAATTTTCAATGAGTTATTTCTTGTCACTTTTTAATTATTCCTTTGGGAAAATAGATAAAATTATTGTGTTTAACATTGTTATAAACTTAAAGCCCCAAAATAAAAAATTGACAACTTTTTAATATAGTAACAAGGCTCAAGTTCAAGAAACGACATCTCTTGTATTACAAAAACAAGCACAAAGTCTACAACTCACCTTAGCTATAAAGACCTATTAAGAATGGCATCAAGAAAGGTCTCACACTATCTAAATGCTAAGAAGTCCTCTATATATGAAGAAAAAAATACATTATTCTTGAATCAACTTTTAAGTAAAAATGAACTTGCTAACAAAAATTAAAGTCAGCAAGTTGTCAAATAAAACACAGAAAGCCCTCTAATGTTGTCTTGTCAAAAAACTTTGCTAGCTAATGATGCAATCAATAATAATGAATAAATAAATAAATAATCAAAGATACATTATATTGCTTTGTGGGTAGTTAAGGCTTGTTGATGAATAATTTTTCAAGTTTGTTTAAAAACTTAGACTAAATTTAATTAGGTTAAAGTTATGTATGAGAACCTATATCTTCTCTTTTATTATTTTCTATAGTTTTATTTTTTCTAACAAAAATTTTTTGGCATTTACAAAGACGAAAAAGGGATTATTCTTAATTTTTTTCTTTTTAAGGGATAGGTACCTTGATAATGGTAGGCCACACCATGTGAGCCACGCAGGCCTATCATTACAATTGGGTTAGTCCTAAACAAGGACTAGGCTCAAAAACTTAAAACTTGGGCCATAAAGGCCTTAAAGAACTACCAAACTAATGGGCCAAGCGTGGATCCAATCGAACAATCTGGGCCAAAATGCCTAATCTTTCCAACCTGCCCAACATCCACTCGCAATTTAGTAAAAGGGAGGGGCAGACCTCTGGAATAAAACGAAACTCAATGGTCTTCTGGCATCTCCGTTCACCCACCGGCGCGAAGGTCGTCCAGCGTAGCGTGAACAGCAGGTCTTCTTGCAAACACATTACAGTCCATCGGAGCCGGCCAGTACCACGCGTTTCCCTCTAAGCTAGCCGCGGGGCTACACGCAGGGCCCTTCATTGAAGAGTTTGTTCGTTTCCCCAGTTGGTTAGACTTTGAACCCAGAGGTATCCAGAAAAGAAAGCCCATCCAAGTATCCTATTATTTGTTTATCCTATGCTCCCCTCAATTTTTTTTATTGTACCTTCGTTGCTATCTGATGAAGAGTCCTGAATTTATGGAATCTTCTGGTTTTTGGGTTAGATGGCATCTGCTGGGAAAGACTGCTCTCCAGATACCCGTGCATTTATGGAACTTGCAATGCAACAGGTAGCAATGCACTGGCCTTTTCATCCATGCTTGGATTGGTTGCATCTGTTTTAAGTACTTACGACTTAGCTGTATACAATAATATGACAGTTACATGCTTCTTGAACAAAACAGGGCGTTTGCTAGCAAGCAAAGAAAAGCTTCATTATATAGCTGTTTTTGCATGTGGGTGCTTATTATCAGCCAAAGAGGCAGCTAAAAACTACTTTAGTTGTCAGTGAGTCTGACTGTCAAAGAAGCTTACTTTCTTTTTTCTTTTTCTTTTTGACTATGGTCTTACTAGAAATTTTTTCCAACACAAGCAGCTAATTGTATCTTCTTTTCAAAGAGACGAAAAAAGTAGACAAAGAATAGCAGGAGTTTCCGGGACACTACTGTGTTTTGATCTTACTTATGCAGCAGTAAGAAGAAAAAAAAATGGAAAAGAAGATCATTTAAGTTGCTAATAATAAAGAATGAGGAGATTGTGTTGGACTATACAGCAAGTTCAAGTGAAAAGCTGCTGTATCATATAATTTGCATTATTGGGTTTCTGTTTTTCTTTGAATTTGCTCTGCATCTTTAAACTTCATCCAACGTTAAAATATTAATCTGAAGTCAAATCAGAAATTTTAACTTTAGAGGGTCATTGGGAAATAGTTTTCCAAAAGCCATTCTCTCTTTGTATGGATACAGTTGTGTATAAATTTGTAGTCTTTTTGTCAGTGACGTTTCTGTCATGTAGACCCAGATATGCAATACAGTTTAGGATGGCAATTTGGCCCACCCAATGAATTCCTGCGCTGTCCCTCCCTGCGGCAGGTTTCCTGCTAGAGGGTTGGGGTGGGGGCAGGGAGTCCAATTGAGACCCTCCAGCCTGACGTGGATTTGGGGCTGGGATAGCTTTGGTTGCCCTTTATTGCAAATACTGAAACACCCTACTACTTCACTAAGAGTAGAACATATCCATGGTGTGAATATGGGTATGTCTGTTTGTACATGTGTGAGTACGTCTGCAAGTTTTTAAGTTTTCCTTCTATGCTTCAGGTGATTTTTCTTTCTTTGTCAACTTCTCGCACGCCCCTTTCTACCCTTTTCTTTACCCTTATGATTCAATGGGATCGAATCCCTGGACTATTTGATTTTTTTGGTTTGGGGATGTGGAATTTCTAGTTTAATCAACTGTCTTGGTGGCTTGGAATATGTCCTTGCTTCTATTTGTTTGTTTGTAGTACTTTGCTACTAACTTTCCTGGGATTCTTTTTGACTTCCAATATGCGGAAGAGGGATTGAACCAGCAGTGCCAGGGGAGGCTTTGAGCCATATACACGGGTGGGGATAGGAAGTTCTCTTGAAACCAGGGATGGGGTGGGTAGATGGATGCTTCTAGGTGAGTTGGGACAAGGAACGTAAGCCCTGCTACAAACCAGTCCTATTACATCCCTAAGTACTATTGCCAAAACCATCCTGTAGCAGTTGTAAAATCTATTCGGATGGCTGAATGAGTTGACTTTTATTTTTAATATTGACAATAAAGAACAGTGTATTGCAATTCTTTGCTTTAAGTGGTTCTCTAATCCTTTCTGTTATATTTGATTTGTCGCTCCTGATATGCTTAGGGATTGGTAATCTTAGCTGAAAGCTTAAAGCTTCACATTGGTTCTATCCCTATGTAATCTTCGTTTATTCTAATATTCTATATTTTCTTTAGGTGTTTTATACTGTGTGTTGTGTTCTGGGTTTTGTTTCTGCTGATTCATGCCCTCAAATGTGGTAGGCAAAGCTTGCTTTGGACAGTCTTGAAGTACCAGTTGGGTAAGCTGTTGTCAGTTTGATCGAATATTTCCAGTCATGCTACATTGTGATTTTCCAGAGGATATTTGGAATCAAGGGTTCTCCAAGTTCCACTCTTTGCTTTCTTTTTGTATGACAGCTTTTACAATATGCAGATTTTTTGGGCTCTATACTAGATGTTTGCTAAACTTGCAAAGTACACTCCCTAATTTTTCAGGCTGCCATGCTTTATTAGTCTCTTACATAAAACTTTGTACCAGATTTGGTGAGTTAGACTTTGAGTTATGTGTTTTAGGAATGTTTACTATATAGCTTTAGGTATCATTTGATCTGGTGACAACATGAAATTATTTGTAGCTAAGCCAAGCCAAGTTTTGACAAATGTTTAGTAAATTATGCTAAAGTTCGATTTACTGTCGTTAGCAGCAGAGCAACTCAAGATTAACTTCATACTGTGTCTCCGAAAAAACAGAAACAGAGGGGGGGGAAGCCAAAGAGAGTATCAATTAAAGAAATTCATATTTTGTCCTCCAGATGGCTGCTAGAGCATTGTTTATTAGCATTTTTTTGGTCTATAACCCCGCTTAAGAGAGAGTTTTGTGTTGATATGATCGGGTCATTTACTCCACATTTGAAGTTTTTGTTGGTATGAGACTGTAAACTGTGTTGTGAAGATGGAATTTTCTTACCTGAGGACTTCATCTGGAGAAAACAACTCTTACGATGTGTCCATTAGGAATCATTCTGTGCCCTGAAATTGTTTGAATGACTTTTATTAAGTTGGCTATTTTTGCTTATTTTAACATCTTGAGTTTTATTGTTTAAAAGGCTATACCCCTCATTCAAGTTGTTGATATCGTGATCAGATGTGTGATTGTGGAAGATGGGAAAGTTATTGCCTCAGGAAGAAATCGAACTATAGAGACACGAAATGTGAGATCAGCTTGCATTTTCCCTTCTTACTCACAAACACACACCCCCACAGTTTGGCTTAATATCTACATCAGAGGTTTAACCTTCTCTCAAACAGCATTTTAAAAATTAAAAATAGCCAAGTCGTTTCTCAAGGAATCTTTTATTATCAACTCAATGATTCTATACTTTTCCCATTACAATTTATATTGGTGAATTGTGAGAAGTTCTTTTGAACTTTGCCAGATTATCTAGCGTCATAACAAAAGAAAAATAAATTAACCAAAGAAAGAAAAAGAAAGTGGTTGAGGCTGGCTACGCTACTCTGAACCTCTTTAGGAAGATAGTCTAATTACCTCTAATGGTTCTAGTATAAAGGCCAGACAACCCATAATCGTCTCTTCTTCTTCTTCTTTTTTTCTTTTCCTTTTTTTCCCTTAAATTTTTTTGGCTTTCTATTTTTCCATTGTTTTCTTGACATGACATTTAAATAATACAGGGAAGTTAATTGGTACTAACTTGTCAATATGCATAGGTCAAAATTTTATTGGTAATGACATGGTCATTAGTCAATCTGTCATCTGTCATTACTTCTTAGGGTCCAACCAAAGTGGTACGGAGAGAGTGTTTGATAACTGATCATACCTTAACAAAGAATTTGATAAGTTCGAACCCTAAGAAGTAATTTGACAAAATTTGAAATCTTGAAGGCTTTTACAGTATTTTCTTCTTCAGCGATAGTGCGAAGTATCACTTTCTTTCCAGTTGATTTTACTCAGACTTTTACATAGTAAAATAATCTACCAGAAGTTCTTAGCTTTTGTTATGAGTTATTTCTGTTTGTCATTCTTTTTAATATTCAAAATAAATGTACATCTGTTCTCTCTTTTTTTTGTTTGGTTTAGGAGGAGCAGTTCTTTTTCTGCACAGTTCATCCTGCATTATCCAGATCATCTTGCAGTTCTATAAATTCATACTTGATACGATAAAGTTGTCACACAATCTCCATGCCTGTATGTATGTAATAAATGAGTGCACACTCCAATATTTCTTAATTCTTTTTTCTCTGAGCTTCCTGCATTTTGTTAGAAGAGGAAAGAAACTCCATTTTTCTTTTTCTTTTTGGTTTGTGTGTAGGACTGGTTGGATGGGTTTTATGATTCTTCTTAAGACTTAGTTATGGGAATATTGTGTCAAATACTCTTCATAGTTGGCCCACTTTATTGACTTGCCTCTCAGTTTCTAATGTGCTATTGGCCCTCCTTATGCTATTCATTAACTTCTCAGATCTCCTCCATTAGATATTCCATCCATTTTGCTTCTGAAACATGCTTTATGGGTTCTATTGCAATGTCAAATATTCTTTGTCACTTCAGAAACTATTAGTTGTAATAGTAATAATAGTGAAAGTGAAAACAATTAAATATAAAATAATAAATGTAGACAAAAGAATACAAAATAAATTTAGTTAATGTTGCATTTAAACTCAATGGAAAGAAGTTTCCTTCCAAGCACTCAAAAGGCCACAGGCTACTCTCTAAGGACTTGGGGCTGTAGGGCCCCTTGGCATTCTTGGCCATGCATGGAATGGTCCTGTTCATGTGGAAGAGTAAATACTTATTGTTTGAGTAAAGACACAACTTTATTTCTTTAACTGGCGATGTTGCTCAACCACACCCCTCTGCAATGTGCCCCAAATTGGTGCCGTAGAACCCTGTACTAAATAACAGATGGGCATGAAGAGCTGCACCAGAGGACAAGTTAGGTGGTTAGTCCATAGTGCCATGAGTTAGGTGATTAGTCCATAACTAGCCGAATCAAAGTCTGGTGCTAACCTCCCACAAGGCCAACAGTATTGTTACAAGTTACTTTTATTTCACTTAGTAATTTAATGATATTATAGCTTGTGACTTTTAAAGAAAAGTTCCAGGATGAAGTGTGTTTGACACCATTGACTTATTTACCTCTATGTGTTTGACACCATAATATGTGTTTGAGTTGTGGCGTTTTGTATAATTACTAATTTTGCAAGATTTTATTGTGTAAATTAAATTTCACTTGTTATATGTATTCAGGCGACAAGGCATGCGGAGATGGAAGCTATTGATGTTCTTCTTGAGGGCTGGCAAAGAAAGGGACTTTCAAAGTTAGAAGCTGCAAAAAGATTTTCAAATTGTGACCTTTATGTTACTTGTGAACCATGCATAATGTGTGCTGGTGCTTTATCAATTCTTGGTATGCTCATATAATTTCACTAATGTTACAAAAGAAAGTTTATTGAATATTTTAAGCGATACTCCAAGCAAGACTTTAACTTGCTTTGCCTTCTTGTTCTCACTTTAGGTATAAGGGAAGTATATTATGGCTGTGCCAATGATAAGTTTGGTGGCTGTGGATCAGTGTTGTCGTTGCATCTAGGTAGCTCTGAACCACTTCAAAGGTCTATTGCTGAACTCAAACATGCAGTTAAATTTTTTCTGATTATTTCAATTAGTTGTTTTATTGCTTGGAACTCACGTTTCTTTTTCAGCTCAAATTTTCTTTTTGTTCCTTAGAATTTAACTTAGGTTTGAATTTATTGTATAAAAGAATGTGCGGAATACTTCTAGAAGAGCAACATTGATGTATGTGAAATGGAGTTAAATTTTGATCAAGTCTGTAATGATGGAAAAAGTTCCCATCTCATATACTGGCCTTTGTTGGCTTTATGCTTTCAGAGTGTCTATTCCATACAAAGAAATCTACAATTTTCTGCTGGACTTGTGTAGAACCCATTGTGGATTGGGAATCTGGTCCCCCATGTAGACAGCTGAGATTGTTTAGATAACTATTATTAATATGTTAATTTTGGATGCATACTCTCTTACTAATTATATTCAGGAAATTTTTATCAATGGGCTATTTATAACTTACTTTTATCGATAGTGGTGGAGTTCCACAAGGAAAGGCTTTCAAATGTAATGGAGGAATAATGGCATCAGAAGCAGTCTCTCTTCTGCGAACCTTCTATGAACAAGGGAACCCTAATGGTATGTTACTTCATCCTATTTTCAGGTTATGTTTGACTGAATTTTTTGAAGTTATAATTCTTTTGTTCCAAGTACTCGAGTCCAACAAGAAAGAAATCATGTCACATTTGAAAGTGTTTTTCTGAAATTACTTTATCGACTAAGAAAGTCTTCCCAAGACTATAGTTACTACTTCTGCAAAATTTCTAATGTCAATTGAAACAGGTAATGCACTCAATAGTGTTATTTTGGAAAGCTATTCGACCACGTTGCTTAAGCTATCACTAAATGAGTCAACAATGTTGGTTAAAGAAACAAACACCTAAAGCATGTCTGTACACTAATTCTTGTCCCTGCACAAAAGATATCGCTGAAGGGGTTCTTGGAATTTACATCAAAGCTCTAATCCAATATAGTAACCATCAAATTTAGAAGTCAACCATAGTGTATACTAAGTAGACAGGTGTATTAGACCAACAACCTGACATAAATGTATACATTTCATGTCATAGGTTTTTAACATGTAAAGAATTATGCTCAAAAGTAGATCATTAACTAGAAGCCAAAAATTGGATTTAAGTGTTGGAGCCAATCCTATTTGCCTTGATTGGTTAGCAAGTATCATTTCTACTTTGGGATCATGTCTACTTGTAATATGTAGAATTGAAAAATAAAAAAATCTTATCACTGATTTCTTTTTGGAGAGACCATTATTCCATTTGCCTTGTCTGGTGGGGCAAGTATTATGGCTACTTTGGAATTTTATATTCCTCCCACATAGGGCCACAAAAAAAAAAAAAAAAAAAAGGACTGGAGACAAAGATTTGATGCATCTTTCAAGTAAGCCATGATCCCTGAGTAATAAAGAGTGCAAAATCAAAAGAGAACAAAAGGACAGAAGATCATTGATCCTAGAAAGTATTATTGGAAGTGCAAATTTGATGGAGTTAGTTATCTATTAGTAACTTTCTGGGATAGCTCCTTGAACTGATTGGTGTATCTATGTGTATGACTAGAAGATAGGACAGAAGAACTCATTATTTTAGCTTAAATTAGTAGATTAAACTTTTTCTGACATGAATGCGATTATATCTAACTATCATTCCACTAACAAACAAGACTGCCCAGACAAAATTTTTCATTTTACTAAGAAATGACAGTTAACTATTTTGAAAGAAAATGAGTATGATTTCCTTTAAATACCATCCAATGAAATATGAGTATCTATGTGTTCTCAAGCTTCCTGGAAAAGCACAAGGTGTTTCTGGTTTATGGGACTTTCTCTCTCTCTGAAGGATTGTACTCTTTCATGTCATGACCTCTATAATATATGAGGATATCATCTCTGTTGCGAGTCATTACGGCAATTCTGGCTGCAATTGAGGGAATGGTAACCGATTGCGAAAACTACTTACGGATGGTAAGTCACCCTAGGCAGTCCATTGTGTGAAGGCATAAACAAACTGTGCTGCTCATAATGTGCCTGGGAGGTTAAAGAACCTTAAATCTGTTGGATTTAGTCTCCTTATGGGCTTAAATTAACAAGTTAGCACAAAAGTAACTCACTTGTTTGGCATGAGAAATAATGGATTACTCTTACTTGTCATATTCACATCATAATATTTGTTTTGTTCAGCTCCGAAGCCTCACAGGCCTCTAGCTCAACAGGCAACGCATTGAATCTGCAATTGGGGTTCTCCAAGGTAATTGAGCCCGATTGCACAACTACCAGTTTCTGGCAGGAAGTATTTTCAGTTCTGCATATTCTCTGCGAAGTAGTTCACCTGCGCTTCTGAATTTTACCATGGTGCTGCATTGGAAAGCTTTAGCCTGCTGAATTTTTGGGGTCCAAAATACTTATCAGCATAGGATTTTTGTATTCATAGCTTGTATATTTGAATTTTTATTGAAGTTATGTTACTCTGCTGTCCATAAGTTTTTCCTAAGAGCTGTAATACTTGCCTTCTGGAAGTAGTTTTCTGTAATTTCTGGCTTTGCTTCTGTTCCTATAACTCTTATTCTATTGCACTTCTTCTTCTATTACCAAAATTGTCCCATAGTGATCCTTGGGTTTTTTTTGGATGATGAAACGGATGAAATGAAGTGGTCATGGTCTTTTGGTAATGACTTATGTAACATGAAATGGGATGGCGGATGGCCTTTTGTGCCAACAAATTACATGAGGGTTTTCTGCAGTAGGCTTCTACTTAATGTGAGACTAGCAAAATCTTTAGTCTAGATGCCTGGTCGGCTTACTCCGGTGGATATCCTCTAGTCTGAGGTGGTTGTGTTGGTTCAAGAGACATTGACACTAGAGGTGAACCTAGTCCACACTAGGTAAAGAATCATCTTCGAAAAATTGTGGAGTTGTGTTTAAGGTTGATTCTGAGTTATTTTCATATATGGAAAAACATTTTCCAGGATTATTACATACGAAAGTTTTTTGTTTCAGTGTTGCAAAAATTCTACCTTTTTCTGTTTTTGTTGTGGTATATAAATGCAATTTAGGAATTAATTCAATTTTAGCCTTTCATGTCAAACATTTGTATTGAAATAGATTGTTCCTCATCTTACCCAATCTTATCCCTATTCTAGTCCACAAGTTCTAAAAGACAAAATGATAATAAAATGTCGACTTATTAAATCTGAAATCAATGGCATGGGAGACCTTTCCTTATTGAAGGTTGTTTAGCATTATGACTGATCTTACATAAGTGACTGAGTTATATCACCATTAAGCAATTTTATAAATCTAGATTTGAATGCAAATAAAAAAGGAAATTCCAAGCAATCATAGTGAATAGTGATATGATTACTGAATTATTTTGGAGCCAACATGTTTGAATTAGCTCTTGTACGTTGTTCTTGAGTCCATAAAGAGAGCTACGGAAGCAAGAGACACAATGAGGACACCTCTTCTTGTAGTTGGCCATGCAAAAATGCATGGAGATGAGTTGAGAATCGAAATGACCGTTAAATCATACATTATCTAGTTTCTAATGCATAAAATTGTAAGCTACTTGAATGAATTATTACAGCAAGTATATTTGGAATAGCTAGAATCCTCATAAAATATAAAAACGAAACATTTTTAATAAATCAATATTCTAGTTATCACAACCCATTAAAGAGGTTTGGTAATCATTCCTCTTCAATTAAAAACAAGAATATTAAGTAAAACCATCAAGAGATATCTTATGAAATATATTGAATTAAAAATCAGATATAAACACTTAAAAACATGAGATATAGTTCAATCACATTGTAAATAACGAAAAAGGGATATTGAACTTCCACTAAAAATTGTAGGATTGGTTAAATCATTTTCAAATAAAAATACCTTCCACATCTAGGTCATGTGCACAAGTTAGCATCTGTTTTACATCAAAACACAAGAGAGATATTTTGTAAATTTTAATTTGAGGAACAATTTGTTAGAGATAATTTCCGAATGACTAATTGGTTAGAGATAAATGTACTTGCCAATATCACAATGCTATTAGCTTTAATGTTTTTGTATGTGCTAAAAAAACTCTTTTGTGCTATATTTGTCCCTAGAGTGTGATTTTGACACCATATAATGAACAGGAACGAGGCTGTCTACCTCTATCAAGATGTAAAGAGCATCAAGCTTTAAGGACAAAGCTTGGACATCTATATGTTCATTATGCTCATCAATGAAGGTTTTGACAGCCGACTAATTTGAAGCCAAGGATTTAGATATCTATTCTCAAAAAGCCTCTTAATGATAGCTTGTCTCAAATGATGATTTCCAGTTTCAATTTTCCCTTACAAAGATAAAAGGAGTGGATTTCCACCATTTTATGTATTTCATCTGTTAATGGACTCCCTATGGTTTCTATCCATTGAAAACTTTGGGACTTGGAAGCCAAGTGACTTAAAAGGATGTATTAGAGAGCCAAATTCCTCCAAAACATGACAGAATCATCACCAAAAACTCCAACAGCAAAGATGGATACGTGAAGGGTCCTGGTGCAAGAACTTCTCCAAATCCTTCCATCTATTATGTGTTTGGTAAGAATATGAAGAGTTATAATTGGTAATTGATTGATGCAAATGAAAATCAAGAGAGCTAAATAAAAACACATAATTTGGGCAGCAATTTTCCTATAGTATTATTACATGGTGAAGGATTTAATTATTATATAATAATTTCTATAATGGAGTACACACCGTCAAAGTAGGAATTATTTGAGTATTCGCTTTATTTATAAGAGACTCGTATAAGAAGGCAATGAGTAATATTTGTTGCACAAAAACAGGAGAGAGAGCGGGGGAGAGACGAAGAGATTGAGATAGACGAGCGCTGTGTCTTGGGCACTTGGGAAGTTCTCAATGCATGTGTTGCTCTAGTTTTCGAGGGCATTGTTTGGCTACAACCTCCCATTGGGACTTAATAGTAGAGAGAGAGAGAGAGAGGGAGAGAGTGAGCCATTTAATGCTAAGAGATGGTGTCATTGGAAGCCCTTCGCTGATTCTTCTAGGGCTGTTTCTGGTTTCTTTATGCAGGTTATGCCTTCTCCGATCAGATAAACCTTTGTCGTGCTTGTCTTTCAATTGCAAACTCTTATTCCTTTAATTTGATCAATTTTCATTGTTGTCTGAGCATTAACGTATGAGAATTACGAACTTTTATGCAAAAAATATTCTCTTTTAATTATTGGTTCTTTCCTTTATTGGGATTGATCTGTAAGTAGCTTTTAATTGTTTGTGATGATATGGGATAGTATTCTAATGCTATGAAAGGATTATTGAAACCGTAGCTTAATCAAAAGTAAGAAAGTTAAACGGACGTTTATGGGCATAGAACTTTAACATACAATTGAATGTTGTTTAATTCTCGACACATATTATCTATACAAAGAAAGTAAAATTGTTAAAGTGCTATGATAGATTTGTAAATCCCTGGATTTTGTATCTTTAGGGCTTTGTTTTGGATCTTTATGAAGACGAATAAAAGGAAAAGCAGTTAAAGATTAATTTGGCTGAGTAACTTTGTTGTTTGGATTAAGAAATACCCCCAAAAAATTGTTGGCTTGAAGGCAATCCTTATTGTTTGCCTTGTTGGCCAACTCTTGAGATTTTATCCCGCTGATTGCGTGGTGCTTTCAAACAAGGTACTACGTGTTTATGAAGATTAGCCGGTGGTAAAGGATCATCAGATGCCTTCTAAACAAAAGAAACCATTTTAAAGCCATCCCTTATGCTTTCCCTCAGACTTTTCAGGATTCACAACCGGGATTATAAGTTTAGATCTGACATGCTGTAATTGGGAGTGTAGTGAGATGTACATATACTTCAAGTTTCCATTGAAATTCTTGAGGAAAACGAGGGAAAATGTTGATGGGGTACTGAAACAACTAACGCCACAGAGTTCTCAAAATGGCTAGTAAATATAACTGACAACAATAGCTCAATTTTTATAGTATTTATTTCTTAAAAGATAGAACCCTAAAATCCTAACAATGTTAAGTCATTGCCCTATATATATCAAGAATTAACGAAGTGAGTCAATGCTTCTATTTAACAAGAGAAAGCCTCTCCAGGACATTATCTGCCAAAAACCATCTGAAATTGTGAATCAGGGGTATAGGATGGACTTCTAGCCCAAATAGCATTTTTATAGTCATCATTGTGACCAAGTTCTTGGGGTGGGTCCCAATGGGTCTGCTGCAAACAATGATGAAGTACACTTTATGGAGTACCTTTTTATGCCAAATATATGCACTGGATGCTGGTAGTCATCATACAGATCTAGGTATGTATCTTGCATCCTAACTCTAAATTAAGTTTCTAGGATGTAGATTGGGTTTCAGATACGGAACCTGGGAATGTGCTGTTTTTGGCATTTTTCCCCCTTTAATTGGAAACACAAGAGATAAAGTAGAACAATAATTTTTGCTTAATACGGTGTTTCTAATGAAATTGTATAGAGGATGACCTCTTGATTACGTATTAAGAAGGATGTTTCAAAGTTTTTCTTGTCCTATATTATTTATGACTCTTGTGATAGAGCAAGGCCAATCACTATCAAGTGAATCCAATTGGAGCCATTTGAAGCAACTAGTTCCATGCCAGTAAGTTACATAATATCATGAAATGATAGTGACATTAACCAAGAAAAGGAAAACAGGTAGAACGATTGAATCACTTTCAGTTCCTTTTTTTTTTCGCGTAAGCAGTATTTGGGGGTGGGAGAAAACTGGAGGGAAATTTGATTTTAATGAATGAAATGTTCTTTGAAGATCGGAGATAGTGGTGAGGATTTATATGGATCTATCTAGAGAGGAGCTGCTTTGGTCTCTTGAGTTTTTAAAAGAAAAGAAAGTTTTGGAGTTGAGATTGATGGATCCTTGGGCTTGTACTCTGAATTGGCTGGATATCTAAATTATAGGATGCTCTTTAAATTTAAATTCAGAAGTCTGCCGTGGCTGAAGGGAGGAGGGTGATAGTAAGGAAATATGGTTTTTTGTGAGAAGAGGAATTTGCCATGGTCTCTTGACTATTTTGACTGCAGACAAGATTTTAGACTTGGAGTTGGTGGGTTCTTTTTTGTCATACTCTATGTGGATTACTGGCTACTGACGTTGGTAACATTGTTGTGTTCTGAACAATTCCTATTGGTGAGTTCTTGGTAGCTGTCACAAGATTCAGTTTCAACAATGAACTCATAAATGTGTATTGTATTCTGAATGAGGATAAACATTTGGAAGCCTAGAGTTGCCAAAATATGAATGTTAATGGGAACATGTATGGAAAGTTCAAACAAGAAGCTAAGTTATAGTATGGAACAATATTTTGACCATGGGAGATGAGCTTTAGTCCAGATTAAACAATATGGGTGGAGTAAGTCATTGTTGGTCCATTACGTAATAGGTGTGGGTGAAGATTACTAGTCAAAAGAATAAAGTTACATGATCCTATGAATTTTTATTTTATCTCTTATTTCACCGTTTACATGGTAGATTCTGAACTCCTACTAATCCTTCACCCTGTTAAGAAGGAAGTCTCACTTGATCTGAAGCTGTTGACATGACATGTATACAGATGTTTAATTAGATTTACATCTACTTGAGTCAAGTTAACTTGTTAGTCTTAATTAATAATGATACAGATTGAATTTCAAATCTTCAGGTCCAATAATGCACCAATTATTACTCATCCTAGGTTCAAATTGGATTTAGTTTTTGACATCCGGTCATATCCCTTTGAGTCAATTTAACTGACACTTTGTTTTTATGATGAAGATGTTTATCATATCCTAGTGTTGCTGCAATTTCGGTCTGGGGGGTGAGACTTGAGCATATTATTGACTTCTATGGTTATGAGGAGAATGAGGCTTGAATGTATTTTTGTCAAGCACAGTAAAATAATTTCTTTAATTGAGACTGATTTAAGTGGTTTCTTGGTTATATTCAAAACTGGGCATTATAAGCTGATCCATCAATTGAAAAAGAATGGAGAATTCACTCAATAGTCATAAAACACTTCTAATCTAATACTGTCATTTGAATGGCACTGTTATTGCAGTTGTCATTCTGGATGTGATGAGTCCTGGTTCAAAGTCTGCAATTTTTATCTGATTTGTTAATCATGGTAAAAATATGATTTTATGATGGATGATTGAATTATTTGTTAATATACTTAGTTGAAATTCTAAGAAAAGAAATCAATGGTTATACTTTTCAAGTAATTTGTAGTTAGATGAGAGTCTGATTGAAGTATGAGGTGCTTATTTGCGTAGCCTGTCATAGACAATTTTGATGCTATTTCATTTTTATATTTTCATGAGCCCTTTACCTCTAAAATCTCTCTTTTATTGTTGTTCTACGCTATTGTATCTCAAGATGTAAAAGGTAGTATAAGAAATTGGAAATTGTTTGTAGAACTTTCTAAAAAGGAAATTGGGATGAAACTCTTGTCTGTTCTGCCATTTTGACCTTGCACACTTGGGATAATGGCCAGGAATGTTGAGACTGTGAAGGAAGGATACATTGTGGCTGCATTTTGTGTTTGACAAAATTCCACTTTGTGCACTGAAGGCGTTTAATCATTGTGTTGCATTGGTGTTGACAAGCAGCATACACCAGATATTGGTATTGTTGGATGAAATGTTGATGCAGAGTTCCCTTCCTAGTTCTACTGAAGCTACATTATTTTTGGTATCTGATCATGGCAAAGAAGATACCTTATGTGATTGGATGCCTGGCACTGAAACTTTGCGGATTCCAAAGTGTGATAAACACTCTTGTGGACAGTTCAGAAATGCTGAATCAATAATAGAGGGAAAAGAGATGACTGCTAGTCCAAGCTCCTTAAATTTTCCAAGAAGTTATGCCCAGCCATCAGCTGTTAGCACAATATCTGAAACTTGTGTGCCGAATTTTGTGTATAGGCGAAGGAAGCTACAGGGAAAGTCGGCCACCATTTTTTCACCACATGCTGCTGCAAACACAAAGAGAGTGCTGATTGCCTTTCAGTCATAAGTTCTGATGGACCTTCCGTGGTAGCCAAGGAGCAGCTTGTGAGTTTTCAGGTTGAGGATGAAAGTCAAACTGTGGAGAGATCATCAAGGTTCCTTCTTTATGCATAAAAGAACACCGTGTTTTGAGTTCACAATCTATTGATGGATGTTCAGCAGGAGAAGAGCATATTTCTAATATAGCACTCAAAAATATCAGACCAAAGATTTTAGAGGTTGACAGCATAAATGACAGTTGCTCATCGTCAAAATCAAATATGGAACTCGTTACAGCTTCCATGGCGGCTGAGGTGGATGACACTAGTGAGTGCTCCTCATCTAGTGTAAGGGTTATGGAAGGCAATGGGGAAGATCTTTCAGAGAATGATTTGTGCATTGCTATACTTAGAAACCAAGGGGTGTTGGGAGGAGTTTTGCCTACTGAGACTCATGATTCTGCCGAGGATGCAGGGACTAGTAGGGAAAGAAGCTGCTCCCGGTCTTGCAAGATTTGTGGTCATTCAGAAACTACACTAAACATGCTTATTTGTGACCATTGTGAAGAAGCATTTCATGTTTCTTGTGTTAATCCCCGATTGAAGACAATACCATCAGAAGAATGGTTTTGCCATTCTTGTTTGAAAAAGAAGCATAAAATTCCGAAGGAAATAGCTACCAAAAGATTACAAAGCATTTCCAGTGAAATGGGCAGAGGCGGAAATGGATCAGCTAAAGGTGAATCAAGTCCAATAGCATCGATGCTTAGAGACAGTGAACCACAATCAATGGGTGTTCGGTTTGGTAAGGGTTTTCAAGCAGAAGTTCCTGACTGGTCCGGTCCAACAATTGAGTATGTTCTTTAACTAATCTTCAAATTCAACTTTTTAGAGAAGATAGTTTTAAGGAACATGTCACTTCATCAAGCTTATGCCCACACTCTCTCTAATAATCTACTATTTTGCATCATTGTAAGTTGAATGAGTTAGTAATTTTTTTTTTTCTTTTTTGGAGGGTAGGTGATAAATAGTTACTTTCAGTGCCTTCTTGTATTCATCATTCCACATGTTCATCCTCTATCATAGGCTGTTGATTTGTGGCATAAGATGTCAAATAGGGAAGTAGGGTAAGACAACTTTTGACTTGATGTATGCTGATTATCATACCAGTTACTGATAGGCTATATATTACAAGAGAATACAATTTGGTGAGGGGCCTCCTAAGGATAAAGTATGTGCTGAATGCTATGTCATTTATATTTAATTTCTTCGTATTGTTCAGGACAAAGGCAAAAATTGGAAGTAAAATGGGCTAAAAGAGGGGATACTATGCTAAACTGTTTACAGATAAATAGCTCCAGAAGAATTAAGAATTTGGTGACTCGCACAAGAAAAAACTGCAGTTCATTCTGTGACTTTTTTCATTTATCAGCCTTTTGTTACCCTTTGATGACTTATTCTTGGTGCATGTTCCGGAGGATATTACGTAAGTAACATGGCCAAGAAGCCTATGGGTGCAACTAGTTTGTTAAGAAATACGTTATGTACTCTAACTAATAGCTTAAGCTTTGAGTTTAGCAGTAGTGCCTTTGGATCATAACAAGTGGTGTTAGAATAGGTCGCAGGTTCAACCTCTGCTACCAGCAGGTTTGCTGGGGGAGAGATTGTTGGTTCACATTGTGGAGGGGGATTGCCTAAGTGACATGGTCAATAAGCTTGCAAGTGTTACTAGGTGTTAAGGAATAGGTTATGTTCTGTAATTAATAACTTAAGCTTTTGGTCAATAATAGCACATGAAAGTCCCAACACTTATCGACTTCATAGGGTTAACAGGTCCTATGTTGATGACCTAAGATGGGTTTCCACCTGGTGTGAATGGTCTGGTCATTGAAGTTTAAACTTTTCGAATTATAGTAATAGAATTGGTGTCATAAAGCTTATTAGGCCTTTTATGCTCTTGCCACTATTAGCAATTACACTTCCACCTTCATTTTTTGTGAAATGAGGCTGAAGCTGATTTATTTACTAGTGGCTTCAGATTTACTGTTCTGAAATCCCCTATATCTGCTTTCTGATTAGATCCATTTTTGAACCAATCAAAGCTAAACAACTATAGATACTTGATTTGTGGTGACATACTATAGACACTATATTCTTCCTGATGGTTATGTTAAATAGGAAAGCAACTGAGAGAAGTGGTGGTTTTTCAAAATGATTCTGGAAATCCTTTATATGTTTACCAGTTTGAAATAGAGTTCTATGTTTTGTTAATCGTAAATTAACATTTGGGTTAATGGGAGGATATGTTGGATGTGATGACTTGTAACTCAGTTAAAGACAAACCATAAGGCTGCTCATATGGGTTTTTTTGGGCTTCTCCATACAGTTGTGTGTTACTGCACTTTCTTTCCTCGTAATATTATAGGGCTTTGGCTTGCATGTTGAGGATTGCCAATTGTCTTTCTATAGGCCTCTTAGTGGGTAGAGTAGTTGTAGTTTCCAATTGCCAATATGTCACCTACATGTTTTTCTATTGGATTGCTTCATGATGTCTTTATCTTTGGTTTGATTTCCATCAATGTTTTTGTGCATATATGGTTGAGGAAAAAGTGTTCATTCCTTCTATAGCCTTGGTAGATGCCTCTGTTTTTATTTCTTTCCTCCATTACTTGGGTAGGCCTTTCAGCTCCCATGATTTTAGATTTATGCCAATCTCTTCTTCTACTACTTCTTTTAGGGCAACCATTTAGTCTTGAGTTTTGGAAGATGATTGTGGACAACATTGTGTGTGGTTATAACATATTGTAAAAGGTACATATTCGTGGAGGTAGAGTTTTTCAAACTGAGGCCTGGCGTTTAGACCCCTGTCTAGAATTTAGTGGGTTGGAAGACATGCAACAGAAGCGTGGAAATGGCTACATGGGGTTGTGCAACGCAATCTCCTTGTGTTGAGCTTTTGATGGCAAAGTAGAGGCAGGATTTGGGTTGATTATTTGATCCCTTTGGGTTAGAGTAAGATAAATTGGCTTTGGGCTACTTTCCAATGAAGTGGGGGTTAGTGAGAATGAGTGGGGTTCAGTCTTGCTTTGAGGGGGGCTCAATATTCATTGCAGATTCATCACTTATCGACTTTCCTCTCATCTTTCTTCCCCATAAATCTCTTTTGTCATGTGGTATGCTAAGTTCTGTACTCTGGTGGCTTGAAAGCTCTTTCTCTGAGATCTTCTGATTTCTTCTTTGGAATAAAGCTTTTGCTTCATTGTTTTTCCCTCAAATGCTACTAGACTTTTGTTCTCCCTGTGAGCTTCTCTAACTTCTTTGAGCTTGAAGTCTATACATCCTCCCTGGGCAAGTAAAGCAGATGTAGAATATCATATATTGAATACGAATATAATCATGCTGCCACTTTCATAACTTATCTTGCTATTAGTTTTGAAAATTAAGGAGGTGATGAATAGGGTTTTCAAGCAATCCTTTGAAATTGAGATTGGGTTTGCCTATGAATTTCACTATGGCCTTGGATTTTATGAGGATTTATTATTGTTTCTTGAAGATCATAAACTGTTCACTGCTGAGGTTGATGTACTAGTGAAGCAGACTAACCAATAGAAGGGAGTATGCCTGATTAGCGCTACTTTTTTATTCTCTTCTTGTGCTCTTGTTTTAATAGCATTTATCATGCTTATTGGTTGGTCGAAGAGCCCTTTTCCACATGACATACAAACATTAGATTCATACAGCCTCTTTTATTTTGTACATGCTCTTTTTGAAAAAAGGAAGTATTAAAATGAAAGATATTGTTTGTCATCTGCTTTTCCCTGCTGATTTGTATTTCTATCCTTTTCTTGTTGCTCATATTTTGTTGTTATTTTGATGTGCAGTGATGTTGATGTCATAGGTGAACCAGTGGAAATGGATCCTCAGGAGTGTGTTACTTCACATGTAAAACCCAAATTCTCAGTTAGCTTGTAATTAGAGTTCTGATCTGGTTATAGAAAGAAGCGAAACATCCTTCCTTTAATTTTTGTATTTAAAAAAATAAAAATTAATTGATCTTTTCACCTTCTGAAGGTACGGAAACTCAACAAGCCTCATGCCCTTAATTCTATAGGGAATTGGCTTCAATGTCGCGAGATTATAGATGGCATAGGAGAGGATGTAAATGGAACTATATGTGGAAAGTGGCGCAGGTAAAACAAATAACAGTCTTCTTTGGTAATGATTTTGGTGACTATGATGTGTTTCCCTGCCTATAGTGTTTGATGAGCATATAACTAGTATTTTGGAAAGTTATATTTTGCTCTAGTTGGAATCCTTTTCTTTGAGAATCTACCAATGATATGGTGGCTTTATGAGGAATAAAACATGAATACGTGTGAACTCACATCAAAGAGTAATATTAAATTTAAAGATCTAAAATGCTCATAAATCATTAGACACACATGCATCTTACCTTCCGTGAGAGACCTTGAAAAAGGCTGCTTGACTTTTGGGGAAGGACTTTTTGTGGTTTTTGTATGTGGGGCTTGGGTTTGGATGAGGGGGTTGGAGATCTCTAATCTCATCGAAGATCAGAGACGGTGCCATCCTGGCAATGATACTTGACTACTCAATCAGTCTCTCACCGTATTAAATGAATCACTAACTTTGGGGGTTCTAAATGCTACATGACTTGATTCAACTGCCATACATTTAGGATTAATTAATATTCCCTTTGTACAATATGCACCAAAGATGTTAAACTTCAATGCTTTAGTTCTGACTTCTCTTGCAAGTAATAGGTTCAAATATTTTCTTCTGTTTCTTTTAGAATATAGCAATTTCTTTCTTGATTCTAGATGATTAAGCTAGACTAAGCTTCAAGTGAAAGCCAGTTCAGAGAACTTTTTCCACATGTAGCAAAACCATTTTTGATGAACCCTTCTGAAGTTTGTTTTATGCTATGAAGTATAGCATAAAATGTGTAGTCCAAACAGCTAATTCCCTCTCTTTCCTGTGTCCTTCCTCTTCTTTTTTGGTTCCCTTTTCTTTTCCAGTTCAACTTTCACATATGATTGCTTATCTCTTGTTGTTTATGCTTAAGATACTAGACAGACTAAACCTTTGAAATCACAGGGCTCCTCTTTGTGAAGTCCAAACTGATGACTGGGATTGCTTTCGCTGTGTCCTTTGGGATCCAAGCCATGCTGACTGTGCTGTACCTCAGGTGAAATAAACTTATTTTTCTGATCTTTTAAGAATCTCTTTGGGTATTTTCCTGCGTTAGTATAAAGAGAATTTTTGCGAGGAAGAACCATTGCAGGAATGGGTCTAATCAAAGTCTTTAAGCTAGTCTGATAGGACTTGAGAACTTGGAAAATTCATGGGCCAAACTTCCAAAGCTTACAGTCTTGAATGGAAACCTTGTGTTCTGACATGCTGGTAAATCAGTTACTCTTAAGAGTTGGGGGGGGGGTTCAATAATGAATAATCCCCATAACCAATGGTCATGTGATGTGCTTTCTGTAGTGGAGCAGTAAAGAACTTTGGTTGAAAGTTGACATAACTGGTTATATTTCTTAAAAGAAGTCTTTTGTTTGGATTGATCACTGGATGCACCCCTTGGAGATGGTTTTATCAATGGATGGATTTTTCTGTACTGCCAAGTTCATTTCAAATAATGAAAGAGTAAATGTTTTATCAACTACTGAGGTTCTGTTGGTAATAATTTGTTGTGACTTTTGGTGCGGAAATGCTGTACACAGTTGTAATGGTCTTGTTAGTGAACTGTCCTGGTTGAAGGCTTATTTTTCCTTGACAAGCCTGGTGCAAACCACTGGACCACTTTGTATTTATCTTATAAGTAGTGTCTTATTGCTTCCTTTTGTCATATTATGCTTATTTTTTTCTCAAATACTCTTCTGTTTTGCCTTTGTTATTCTGCGGATATTTTATTTTGACTCTTCTGCGTTTTATTTATTTGATTCAGGAGCTAGAAACAGATGAAGTTTTAAAACAATTAAGGTATATTCAGATGGTATGTCTTCATTCTTTCTATTTCTTGAAGTTCTTTTTATTGTTCCCGGTTTAATTGTAGGTAGCTTACGTTACTTAATTTTCGTTGCTGTGTTATTCAAATCTCTGTGTCTCTTTTGTGTTGTACTCAAGCTAATTGCGCTTTTAAGAGTCATCCACTTATGAACTTCAGCTAATGCAATGAAGTAATGAATATTAACTTAGTGGTTGAATGCAACCGTATATTTTAAATTGTTAATCACACTTAAGTGTGCAATGAGTATAATTTAACCTCTTTTGAAACAAGGACAAGCATTATGAATGTCATAAAGACCTCATTCTTGCTAAATGTGGATGCATTATGAATGTCATCCACTTACGGATCAACTTAAATAGTTGTCCCTTTCAATCCCAGTTTTGAGCAGTCACAAGGGCTGTGAATTGCTTACAATCAATGAACCAGTTATGCAACTCTGGGGAGAATATAGTTGGAACTTTAAATCATATTGCAAGAACTTCTTGTCACGTTTTAATGGCATTTAGAATAAGATGATATTAAGTAAAATTGGAAGCAACTACATGAACTTTTGATTAATTCAAGAAAGTAGATATTTAGTGCATTAATTCTATATGTTTTAATTTAACTGTTAGATCCCTGGTGTTGGTAAAATGTCAATTTGCGCTTCTTCTATTTATTGGTGATTTTGTCTTTCTTTTTCTTTTTCTTTTTTATTTCAATTGGAATGTGTATCTGGATCAAGACATAAAAGACAAATGATGCAAATTTCAATAATGACAAGGAGGGATTTCAGACCATAATTTAAGGCCTATAGTTTAACACACGTAAAAAGATCTGTTATTTACTGGTAGAAGAATAATGGTTGGACCTGATATTGTGGCAAAAGTTGTGATCTTAGAGCCATTTTAGATTGTTTATCTTAATTAGCATGAGAAGAGGATGGTTCCAAGTTTCAAGGTTATAACTTTTGTTTAGTTTATATTATGCTACTTGGTTTACATTCCTAACATATTCAGAAGATCTATTTTTTAGCTTTTCATCCTTTGTGTGTGGTGGCGTATTGGAATCTGGAATGTCTTTCACTTTTTCCATGTTTATCACTGACGATCTAGTGCTAAACCTTTCGTATTCTGTGCAGCTGAGGCCCCAGCTAGCTGCTAAACGGCGAAAATCAGATCGTGAACAGCATAATGGTGATTTACCAAAACCTAGAGGTGATGGGTCAAAAATACGGACTTAATAATGTGGTTAGAACTGCTTGATAAATTTGTCAAGTGTCCTTATAATTTGACCTATCTGTGCCATGTACATTCAGGTCAAAAAAATCCAAATTTAGTTAAAGTATTCTACATCACAGTTGTCTAGCATTGTAATTGTCATAGACAGATGAATCAAAAGTATAGATGTCTCAGTCTGGCTATTGAGTGTCCTGCAACTATCTTCGTCTGCTCCTAGTTTTGGTTGTTGATTTCACTGATTTTTCCCATTTATTTTCTCAATGGTTAATTTTAATCAAAAGTACTTTTTGGCATGGTTGAACTGGAATAGGTCATACAATTCAAAGGAATAGCAAAAACCAATGAGATTATTCGCTTACTTTGTTCTCACTTCTCAGTGTAACCGCTTGGTAAATACCTCCACTGTTTTGAAGTTTTTTAGATAATGTTCTGGATAGGTGCTGATGATCCTGGCACTGAATATAAAATGTTATACCTGCACTGCGTTAAACCTTGTGGTTGAGGTAATCGGGAAACATGTACTAATGTTAATTGGATTGGCAAATAAATTGTCCATCTATACAGGACTTGAGTAGGATCTGAGAGATGTCATTTGATTTGACAAGTTGGGCTGGTTGATTCTGAGAAAATGATCTGGCTTTAATGTGCGGCATTAAAAACTATTATTAAAGGGAAGTTGTGATAAAAAAAAAAGTTCCATATTGAGTTAATATATCCTTCCTTCATACATGGAACCCAAATGTATAGTGGGTGAGCCTACTACTCGCCCTTACCATTTAAACGCATATGCAACTGGCCTCAAGTTTCTTTAAATTCTTTCTGAAAAAACAAAAAGTAAGCTTTTGCAGTCTACATCAATATTCACTATTGTACTGGGCTGGAAAGTCTTTTGACTTTGTTGTCTTGGAAGGGTTTGCAGTTCAGATCACTGAGAATTGGGTTGTGTTGCTTAACCGAGAAAAGGAAATTGAGATTCTTAGATGAGATCACCAAGGAAGACGATGTTCAAGTCATCAAATTGAACTCATTCATTCAGGTATTTTGTTCTCACTGACCTGTACTCTTCCAACCTTGATTCGCAGATTGTTGCTTCTAATCTTTTGTAGTTGGAGTTTCGAGTTTAGTAACCCCATGAATTCAATTGGGTTCCAACCTCTGCATATATGATGTGTATTTTCATCTCTTTCTGTTGGATTGTTCTCTCAAATCTGGGCACAAGAGGTCTTTAGAGCCTGAGTTCCAGGCGTTCTAGTTCTTTCTTTCGCTGGTTTATGTCCTAACTGGAGGATATACTATGCGAGACCAAAGAATCGTACCATTTCATCCCCATTATTTTTCAAGCTTTCTTCTGGAGATATGAAGGAAGCTGTATCAACCCTTGTACATGTTATGTTAATATCCATATTCCAAGTCTAAATTATCTAGGAGATTATATATACAAAGTTACTAGCAACCTTGCAGGTGCTATTAATACCAATTGTTTTTGTTTTATAATAACACCTGAGAATTCTAACAACTAAAGCCAACTCAAGCTCGACTTCCAACGGTTGCAAAAGACGTCAATACCCAACCTTGAGAATTTTTTTGTGCCAATATAATACCTTTGTTTTACTTTTATAACAGAGTTATAGCATGCACTTTTAAGAAGAAAAAAAAAAAAATCAGTGAGTGCAGAAGTAAAAGTTAATGCTGGTGATTGTGTCTTGAGGGTTGTCAAAGGAGTAAGCTCAACAATATTTTGCTCTTACTAGCCTTGGGAGACTATTCGTGGACCTTACATATGATTCTTACGGGGAACTATCCTCCAGTTGAAAGATCTGAGAATGGCTTTTCACGCCGTAGAATGTAGAATGTAGAATGTCGAATGGTTCCATGACAGGCAGATTTTCACTTTCACACGCAAAAGTGGACGGTTTCAACGAAGTGCCAAAAGTTAGGTAGCTATTTCGATCCACCAAAGTCATATAATAATCCCTTGCTTTTACCCTTTTAACAAAATGTAGGCCAAATAAAGTCTTGACAAAAATGTAGATCCATGAACAGATTCAAAACCAAGGTGGGGTGAACGACACTTTGAAATTCTTTTTTTTTTTTTTTCTCTTCTATGGTGTTGTGTCTCAACCATTAAACTAAAAGATTTAGGCTTGAAAGTTAATCTTTGTCAATCTCGTTCAAATATCATCAACTTAAGACCCTATAAACTTATAATATCTTACCACACTTCATAATCCATGTCTCAACAATCCACTTCGGCCCACCATGTTATTAGGGCATACATTTGGTCCCATTATGGCATTTATATACCAAATTGCCTCTTTCGTAATTTAGATTTGGAATGTAAAGTTGATCAAGATATCATTTGTTACGTGTTTCAATTCTTAAATCAAAAGACTTAAACTTAAAGGATAATTTTAGCATATTTCACTTAAATATTATTGCAAACTTGGGTTCTACAAGCCCACAACATAAGGATTTTGGGGCCTTTAGGCATATATATCACTTTGTCTTATTTAATGTTGTGCGTAAATATTTTTGGAAGTTAAAATGGGGAGATTCATTCGAAAACTAATGCAATTTTTTTTTCCATAAAATCATTTGCAAAATAATGAAACACTGGCTTCATTTCCTCAATTGATGTATAAGTATGCACGCTGGCACGCCCGCACATGCATGTTTGAAGTTGAATGTGCATTGTCTTCCTCGTTAAAATGATACCATCTTGTCAAAATTATCAAAATATTACCAGTTAGATAAACATGAATTTCTACACTTCTTCATTATTTTCAATGGCATATCATCAAGTGATATCCATAATCTTCTCTTCAAGGTTTTCATTGACATTAGGATGTATGTCTTGATTTCTTTAGTGTCAAACATAGGGCTTAAATTGAAGCCACTGTTTAACTTTTCTTCTTTTCTTTATATTTGATCTCGTTGACAGCGATGGATTCGTACTTTGAGTTACCCATTAAAGTTCAAAGTATTGTTTAAGGGAGACATTTGCAGTAAAAGATAAATCAAAATCAAACTTCAACACAATTGGATTCTTTTCTTCTCTTTTATTGCTTTGGAGGCCAATCTTCAAGCCAATTGGATATTATCTGATTCCAGTTATAAAATCCATTATTCTGGACATCTTATCAAGCACAATGACGGTTTATTGAGGTACAAAAGAACCAACCAAAAAAAAAAAATGGTAAAAAAGATGTAGACCAAAGAGAACTCTGAAATTTTTTTGCTACTAACTTCTTATGTAAAGGAATTTTCAACTTGTGAACGGCAAAGAAAATATGCAGGCACTTTCCGGAGATATGGTTCCACTCGCTACAACTAGAAGTAAAGGCTGTGAGAAAAAGAAAATTTAGAAATAAAAAATGAAAATGACTGCTTTGGATCAATCTTTTTCCCTTAGCTCTGCCACAGGAACATAAATCACAGACTGTTCAATCAAATGGGATATATCTGAATTCTTAGCTTTGTTGTGTCGAAGTCTCAGTAACTTCTGCTGTATGGTCAGTAGTCTCCTCTTGACGCTGCAAATTCTTTCCATTTCTGCCTCTGCTGCTTGACATCCAACTCCAGCCATGGCATTAGCCCTCTTTCTCTCCTTAGTTCTTGCTTCTAAAAGCTTCTTCAAGCTCACATCATCACTGAACTCCACTATATCCTGAAATCAACCAAAGGCGTGCTCCAGATAAAGTTAGAAAAATCTGATTAAAGGGTTGGTAGGTTGACATGCAATACCCGACCCCAGGCTTCATGTTAACAAGGTTACATGTTGGAAAGTAATCATATTGTAATCATGTGCAAAATCTGCTATACGGGTAAAATAAGTAATTTTCCAGTAAAGGAAAGGCCGAGACATCAAAATTAAACATCCACTGACAAACCAGCTCTTAATGTTAAAAGAGGATCAAAGATGAAGCAGATTGAAAAGAAGTAAGGAAGAAAGGATTATGACTACAGTTACCTTGTTACTATTAGCAGGTGAACGGAGTGAAGATCTACTCTGCCGCTTCTTTGAAACACTGCTTAAGGACTTTGGGTGCCTTTTCTGGCAAACCTTTTCAGTATTTTTAGGGTCGTGGCACATAATCTCAGCAGAGGTGTGCTGCGATGCCAACAAGTCGGCAGATCTTTTCCTCACATTTTCTGATCTAGATTCTTTAGAACTCGATCTCTGAAAAATATGAACTTGCTTTCCTGTCCCTCCCTGTTACGCAGATGAATAGATCAATGTTAGATTAGAAGTTTTAATTCTTATCAATACATTGGAAGGAAAGGAAGGGGGAGGGGGGAAAAAAGCCTAGTTCTTAATTCTATAAGCAACGCTACAAAGATCAAACAAAAAATTAGTAGTTGATGAGCAATTAG
The DNA here is from genome assembly GCA_028551485.1 of Casuarina cunninghamiana. Lineage (NCBI taxonomy): Eukaryota > Viridiplantae > Streptophyta > Magnoliopsida > Fagales > Casuarinaceae > Casuarina > Casuarina cunninghamiana. The sequence continues at coordinate 26,543,616 of CM052366.1, read as the reverse complement.
GAGAATTTATCTTCTGCTTACTCTGCTCAAAGATAAAGAATAGTACTTATGCCAAAGAAAAAAAAAACAATTGCTAAATTACAATCAAATGGTTAAACAGGTGGGGAGATTTATCAAAGAAGATAAAATCTGATGGCAGTCCTAAGTGGTGAAGGTGCTTAGCAGGAGAGGACCGACAAAGAGCAAAATAGGGAATACATATTTTGCAAGAGAATAAAAATAAAGGCATTTGAAAATAAATTGGGTATCATCTCACCTTTCTGGATTTAAGTGCTAAATAGCGTGCATTTTTGAACCATTTGCTGACCTGAAAAAAAAGTTATGTACCAAGTCTTATAACCAAAAAATAGGGGAGAAAACAAAAATCAACTGCTATTAGCGTAAAATAGCAGTTACCACCAGTATTGAACTATTCCACAATCATTACAAGCTTCACAGATCTAGTGCTAGAAGGATCCATATATGCTTGATGATTGATAGTTTCTCCATCAAACGTCCAATTTTCAAAGCATATGAAGCAAAGCACACTGAAATGAATATTAAAGAGCAAATCTGATCAGGTGAGGTGATCAGCATGTGGTGGTGAAGCCACTGAATATGCTCTTGAAATGGAAACAGGCAGGATACAACTGCCTTACATATACTAGTTGTGAACAACTCGTTGCCAGTATAATAGGGTTTGTGATCTAGCGATTCTAATAGTGAGCATCATTTGACTTGCAAATATATTCTCTCTTCTTCTTTATACTCATAGATAACTTGCCCCCTTTTGCAGATCCGTAACACTTACTTCCGGGGAAGCATCTGTTTGCTTATGCACTAAAACGTTAGTAGCAGTTTTCCATTGTCACTTTCCAACAATCTTTTCAGTGGAAAATCAATCTGATAGCTACAAAAATTACCTTCTCCGGATCAAGGCACAACTCCTTTGAAAGATTCTCCTTGACATCTCTGGGAGGAAGTTCATTCTCAGCAAAAGCTTGACGTAGTTTCTGGTACAATACATACCAAAGCAAGACAACATATTTCAGTGTAGTAAATACCAAATTATATTCTCCTGGACAGGAAGAAGAAAAAAAGGGAAAGCTTGAACTACCTCAACCGCAGAGCGGGGTATTCTAAAAAATGGCCTTTTATTTGGTGTCTCAAAACGGTTTTTCTCTCTCACTTCTCTTGTGTTAGAATCTGCACACTTCTCACTTTCGTAGAGAGTCATGAGGGTGCTGGCTGCATCAGACTCCTTTTCTCTCCGCTTTTTTTTAGCAGGACCCCAGTCTTCATCTTCACTTACTTGTTCATATGTAGGAGCGTCCTTTCCAAACATTTCCTAGTAGGGGAAAAAAGATGATCATATCAAATCACACATGATGATCTAAACACTAACTGATAAAAAAAGTTACACTTCGTCAAAATAGTGAAAACTGATTCCATAATTTTCCACAAGAAAGAATTTTGTTTAGAATTCCTAGTATTGAATGATTGTTTGATCAGTGAAACCAAACTTAATAGAAATTTATTGGTTAGGGGTACATCGTACAGGTCTTTATAAAGCCTACAAAAGATGCTTCTGATTTTAAACCATCAATCACAAAAGTGCAACTGCAAACCGCTCTTATAATGCTTATAAAGCAATTTAGATCTTGCAATCCATCCCTAGAATTGCTTTTTGATGGTACAATACTCCAAGACTTGCTTACTACAACCTTATTGGGTAATCAGCATGCTTCTTTTGCATTCCACATACTACAGCAGTCCATATTCCAGTTAGAGGAAACAAGCTTAGGACCAAAGGACATAACAGTGGCTTCAGAAAAGGAAACACAAATAATGGCACCTTGGTCATTTTACGCTTTTCCCCATTACGGGGAGTAAAGGAATCACAACATAGGAAAGGCTACACTAAAGCTTCATCTTCAGGTTGTCTTTTTTCTCAAAAGAATATGTGCTGCAGGGAACTTGATTGATGGTAAAGCATTAAAGAATTTAACAATACTTACATCATATAACTTCTTGTAGTCAACAGCTCTTCGTTGCCTTGGGCCACATATAATTTCCCCGTCTGTGGAGTCATCAGAACCTAAGTTAGTATTAGCAAAATGGTTCTCACAACCCATGACCTCCCCTTCAGAGAAATCTTCAACATCTAAAGACCAGCTCAGGCTTGTAGAAATACTGAGGTCATCTGACGCATTGTCATCAGTTTCAGCCCTGCTGCCGGTGGAACAGTTTCCCCTCCCATCTGGATTATAATCATCGTCATCAGACTCATCTGAAGGCCATTTTTCTTCGGGATCTAATATGGCATTCATACCCTCAGGAAAAGCAGCTTCTTCCTTGAAGACATCCTATTCCATACAAGCATTACTCCATTATATTACCAACACACCCCAAAGAAAAAAGAAAATACACATCCAAGAGCTTCTTCCAGTAACTGACCTGCCAATTACTATTCATGGGGAAGTGGGTCCCAAGATGGGCATTCATTGCTTCAAGAATTTCCATCTTACACTCGCAAAATTTGCAAAACCAGCCCTGATCACCTGGAGGAACTGTAGATTATCAATTAAACTATAAATCAGTTTCTTAAAGAAACAATCCGATCCACAAATCATTAGAGATTTACAGAAGAAGAATTGAGTAGAACATACTGTTGTCGCTGTCCAGTGGAGGGTCAAGACATTTTTGGTGGAAAGCACAATTACATGTCCCGTCGCAAAGTATAATATCATTGTCTGGGAATGCTTCTCGTAACTTGCACTTTGCACAGAATATCTACATGTAAAAAGTCATAGAAAAAATGAATATTCGAGTCAAAACTAGATACAATCTGAAAGGTAGTAGCCAGTGTCTTCCCAGGTTCTAGGACCATGCCAATAGCCTAAACCAAAAGCCCGGTTTAAAAGCCCATGGTTATGTACCAGAGAGGGGCTAAAGTTCAAGGTCCATATGCTATCACAATAGGATCATACCTACCCAGCCAACAGTGGGACATAAGTATTCATCTCACTACTTATAGCTTGAGTCAAAAATCAGAATCTGACGAGCTTTAAGCAAGCTCTGGATCAAGCAGTTCCATCCAGATTTCTGTCCAAGAGCTCAAAAAGGAAAAAAGAACTACAACAAAAGAGGAAACAAGTTTTTACGTTGAAAAAAAGAGTTAACCAACTTACTTAATTTATGAACACTCAGATATTGGCCCATTCTTTGCTTCTTAGTTTAGGAAAATATGCTTATTCACAAGCATAATGAGATGAGTTTAGAAAAATACTTAGTAGTCCTATCAGTACCATCACTAAATAAAATATAAACGGTTTCTGAATCAGAGAGAGAGTTGATATTTTGTCTTCGGAACACTTATACAAAATTTAGCAAAGAGATTGTGGTCATGTGTATTTACATGTTCATGATATACCGACCCATCTGCAGCCATGACCGAATCTGCAATGCAGCCTTCTGTGCTGAGTGAATCCAGCTGGCGAATTGCATCACGGATTCCAAGTTTACACTCCAGTATCTGCTTCTTCGCCCGTTGTAGTTCCTTTTCAGGCTTAATCTTTTCTCGACTAAGATAGATATTGAAAGAAATAGAGGCTAAATCACTGAGCTGTTTATCACAGACTAAATTTCAAAACAAGCAAAATTGTAACACTGTCATAGTTCACCTGTCCCCATCTTTTGGGCGGGGAGTTCATTCTTAGAGCAACAGTTTGAGGTTTATGGAAGTATTTTGCGCTTTAGAGCAAAAAACATGAACCAAACGACAGAACAAATTGTGTTTCACCATATAATATTATTTCACATTTGTTAAAGCATCAAGATTGAAGTTCAATAATTAATTTTGACCGACTTATTTTACCTAATATTCTTAGGGGATGCCTTCGGACTAAACCCATCTACATACTTGAGAGTTAAAGAGTGTGCTTTTCATATAAAACAAAGGCAAACAGAAACTGCCGCTAGTATTTCGTAGTTATATGTATCATAAATAACATGTATTCTCAGGAACTGGTTTTTTGAGAATCTTCACATGCATCCATCGCACAGATAGCAGAATTTTAAACTCATTATTCCTGTTCTTTTGTTTCTATCCCACACCATCAGGACATAAGAATTGCATAACTCAATAAATCTCCAGTTATTTCTGTACTCCTCTTAAAATGCTAGGGCATAAAACTTAGGGACTCGGGAACTGAACATATATTGTGGTATTCAAGACAGGACAAACAGAAAAAGCACGCAGTTTAAGCAATAGTTAAAACTACATTGAACTACTTTTCTATGCACATTTAATGGAAAGTCAACCCTATTACTTTCAGTTAACATTTTGCTTGGTTCCAACTCAAGCATTAAGCAGGCAGGTACAGGCAAGTGCACTGTCTGAATGCACAGATATCAAGGCCAAGCTTTTTAGCTGTGTTAGAATGACTACATATGAGATTCATAGTCCTGAATCAAGAAAATATTATTTGACTTTATTTTACGTGGAAAGTTAACATTCCTCCAATGCTTCCCATTCATTCTTCATTTCATCACCTTTGCAGGATCATTCAGGAAGGAGGTTCTATTCCCTATATTGGTACAAGAGCCACGCTCTTCCTGCATCAACATTTCTGTTGTATAGCATCCGAACATACTAGGGTTCCACCCCCATTAGTTGCAATTTTTGGTCAATTATGTATTAGCTAACACTAGGCAAATCTGCCCAGGTTATTCACATTTCCATTTACAGTGCAATAAAATACTACAGGACAATGTGTTTTGGACTATCTGGAAACCAAACATCTGATATAAACAAGTTTTCTTTTGCTAAAAGGAATAATGTTAGAAATGAAATACCACTTTTTATCTCCTGTTTGTCATTACAGTTTTTCCTGTCCTCCATGCTGATATTGCTATCAAAAAGCAACTCAATAATAACAAACCCCTAATCAAGCCCCTTAGCCCCTCTTTTCACCTGTATTACTAACATGCAAATGCTGCCAACTATCCATGCTTTGGAATTCAATTGACTAACCTGCAGCTAGAATTCAGAATTTTACATGTTCACCGCAAGCAAAGGGCAATTATCATGGATATAATGATCTCTGGCTATACAAAACAAAATTGAGAAAATTTAAATATCTATTGCATACAATGCAGATAGTATGTGAGATTCAAACCCTATCAAAGATCACAACAATATTGCCTCATAATTCTGTCAAACTAAAAAAAGAAATTGACAGTCTCTAGGTGAATCCATGTTGTCGTAGAAATATATTATCCTAAAGGTATCGATTCTTCATTTGTAATACAGTCATCCTGTAATGGCCCCCTATTTCAAAGGAAAATTATCATTCCCTCGCCTAGCTTTTTCAAGGCCAAGCTTCCCACTATAAATGCAAAATAACATCAGCAGGTAGTTTAAAACAAACAAGCCAGTCATACATTCTGATTTATGATTTGTTCAACAGGGTCTTTGATCACGCAGTTACAATCCTTTTCCTCCCAAGAGTACCTTGAACTATAAACATTAATTTGCTACATGAGAAATGGAAGGCTAAATGAGAGAAGTAGTTTTCTTATAATTGGAAAGATATGTGAGGTAAGTTTTTCATACCTCTGACCTTTCCAACCTTCTCCAGAGTATGCATCAATAAGGTTCTGCTCCAGCTTCATTTTAATCAAGAGGTACCTTGTTCTCCTCTGCAATCGGGAAGCTTCATCTAACTCTGCATTATCTTTTTGCCTTCTCTTCTTCGTCCTTCTCTTAAGATTGGTAATTTTGTCCTCCCCACCAGCGCTTTTTCCATTTCCCTTGGTGCTATTAGTTGAGGCTTTTTCATCTGTAAATCTCAGCAAAGACTTCTTCCTCGAGGAATTGGCATCAAGTGCTTTATGCAAAATTTTCCGGCTGACAAATTTCTTACTCACAGAATCACTTCTGGGCCTCCTGCTCACTTGGTCAGTAACTGTCCTCTTTGAAAGCTTTGAGCCAATCGTCTTTGCATGAGATTCTGATTTTGGTTTGTGTTTCTTGCCATGGGATATTGAGCTACCCTTTTTTAACCTTAATGATGCAATCAGCTTAGACCCAGATGCTGTCTTCGAGTGGCAAGATTTTCCAGATTCTTGGCGGATTAACTTTTTTCGAGTACCACGCATATTGATCCCAATGTATGAGTACTGAAAATTTAAGGCTAAAATTGTTAAGTAATGACTACAACATTTCCCACACAAGATGTATTAGTTCATATAAAACTTCACCACATAAACAGGGAAATACTTCATGTATTGTGGAGAAACTTATATATATATACCTCAATTGTCCAAGACCAAATTTGCTTATATATAAAAGAAAAAACTTCTCAATGACCTGATCAAACTGTACTTAAACAAGAATCTCTATTCCTCGTTGATGCAAAAGAACAGTTCTCTCAAAACTACACAATACGGTATGAAAAGCAGGGCCCATAAGAACCCGAGTGATGAAAACTCATCAAGGAAAAGAAAATCATAATAAAAGCGCAGGTCATGGACGTCCTTCAGAAACCTAAACTATAATTGAGTGCACAACTTAAAATCCGTATAAGTGATCCTCAATGCGCAAGTAATGACCATTCAAAGGGAACTCAACTCCCAACAGAAAACTTAAAATCCCATATTATTCCAAGATATTCAAGGAATGATCATTAAAGAGCCATCCAATTATGTCAATGAGCTCGGGATGGTCAAGAACACAAAGTTCATGGATGATCACCACCCGTGACAACCAGAAAACCAAGCAAGCCATGGGCGAAGTCCATCAAAGAAAAATGCGTGGCCAACAAAGAGACAATTAGAAACAACCGGAAGACAATTGTGCCAAATGTACTAAGGGACCGAACCAAGACCATGACTTTACATGAAAAATAAACCCACATGAGCATTATGAACGGAAAAAAGAGAACAAAGAACTTACAAGGTGAAAGGATATTCTGACAGAGAAGTAAGGACATACCTGACAGAAAAAGAGGTATCTGAGGAAGATCTACTTCTTGAATAGCTCTACCATTCATACATAGATGCTGAGGGAGGGCGAAAGAGAGGTAAAGATTGATCAGGGGCTTTTGGTTGATTGAATTGGGTTAAATCACAGACTTAAATGTATTGGGGGTTTTGGTTATGAACCAAGCTGTCGTCGGAAGCCGTCGCCGGCGTAGTGGGTCTTCTCGAAGTGTTAGTAACGGTCAGGTCTCCCTTACAGCTCGCCTCCGTCTCTCTTGACCCTCTGTAATTCTCGTCTCCTTGATTTAACAAATAACTCTCTCCTCTGTCTCACGCTCTCCAAAATCCTACCTTTTTCTCCGCCGGAATTTGCCTTCAAACACTATTTACGGTTTTGATAATTACATAAATCTGCATCTTTCAAAGTTTTATAAGCATCTCGATTAGATTTAATCTTTTCTTTTCAGAGTAGCTCGATTAGGGCTTAAAGCTGTATGCTGCAGGAAGGCTTACCCGAACCTGTTATTCCTGTTTGAAGACACAATGCTGGTTGAACCGGAGTCGGGAAACAGGAATCGCTCCCAGAAAATTTATAATTCTTTCTCCATTGCTTGGATCAAAGCATGATGATTTTCTTTCCAAGCATACTCTTTATGATAGCTCTGTTGTATAAATAGATTTTAAAATAATGATGCCTTTGTCATTAGATTAAACTACAGGTTCTGATTTAATTGTTAATAAATAGACAAATAACATCTTGGCATCTAGCATGTTCTCCACCAATAGTAATTGTTAACTGATAATTCAAGTGGATTGATGGGATTTATGCAAGGGGTCTCGAAAAGTAAGTATCATGAATTGAAATCTCATTAACTTTATTTCTAATGAGCATGTTTTAGATAAGCTGTTGTTCAAAGGCATCACATAAAGTAAGAATAATTGATTTAATTACTATTTAACTCTTATCTATTTCAAGACTAAAAAGGATTTTTATGAAGATTTTGATCCTCAATTTATAAATTTCTTTGGATGGTCATATTCATTTGAATCATAGAATATTAAACATGTTATGTGTTGAGTTATTTTTCACAAATTTTGACTTCAAATTATTGTAACATAATCATGAAAGATTTTCATTATTTAAGTATACGAATTTTCTCCACCACTAGAGGAAAGTTGTCAACACTTTAAGCTTTTCAAGAATTATGAAAAATTAGTATAATGTGTAGGGTTATTGTTTTATATTACTAACAATTCTACTAATGATCCATTTTAAGTATAAAAATATTTTACTTCTCATTATCTTAGTGTTTTGATATAAATATAGCTTTATACTATAGATTTTGTCCAACTTTGAACCTACACTTGCGCAAACATCATGCATGATTGTGCATGAGCATGTAACTCATGTGATGAGTGAGTATGTTAAAATTATTGAAGTTAGTATTTTAAATTGCTAAGTAGTATATTAAAAACTCTTTTTAATTATGAAAAATATATAACTTCTCGTGATTTAAAGGTGTTAAGATAAACATCAATTTGTAACATAATCTTTTAATATTTTTGGTTTTTCTCTTCTACTCAAAGAATAAATAAGAAAGTTTTTAAATAAAACCTTCCTTAAAGCTCTTCCTTTAATATTCATAGATCTTTTTTACTCACATTCAACTATTGAGACTCTATATGGTCATTATCTTGTGTCAAAAAAACATTGTAACTTATCTAAATTTTATTCCAAGATCAAAGCACTCAAATTTGTCATGATTGCTTTATATTTTTAGTGTCCTTTTTCTTGGATAAAAAGGAGAAGAAATTAAGTAATCATCAATAATCATGACGTAGGGTTTATGAAGATGTCTTGGTCTTCATGATAGAGAAGTTCTTGAGAAAATTACTAATCATTGCTAGAAAGAAGAGAGACAAAGAAAAGATTCCGTAAATTAGAAAATCTTAACATATGGCTCCCTAGAAAATATTTGGGCCTTCAATTGGTAGACTTATTTGGAACTCTTATTGACGAGTTTGGACTGGATTTGAATTGTCACCTTGGGTTGGATCATCCATGTATGCAAAGAAATGCCTAAAATTTCTTAGCACACAACATATATTAGATAATAAAGAAAACATCTTTTATGATAACATCAAAATTATTTAAATTTAAGGGTACGGATTCCCTTATGATAACCCTTAGGAAAATTAACATAACACAAAACTTCACATTGAATCATAGTAGCAAAGGCACAACGCTGTGAGTCCAATGTTTAAGAGTGTCAACCTCTAGTCATCCTTTTATTGTTTTGCAAAGAGAAAAAGTTAAAAGTAAGGATTATGTTTTAGGATTTAAGATGGATTAATTTTGTATTATTTTTGTATTTTTTATTCCATTAAAAAAAATCAATAGACATGTGACTCATGCCACCTTTATCTTAAGCTCAGACCCATCTCATGTATTAAATTGAAATTTTGTTTACTTAATACTTCTTACAATTTTTGGTGCTATACTTTTTTAATAATTATTTACTAAATTTTCAATAATTGATAAGTTGCTGAAATTTCTGCTGTGTCGCGACACATAGGGTTCGGCGCCTACTGGACTTCTCAGCCTTTGCAGCTGCCTTCAACTGTTTGATGTTTTGACCATTTACAGACAAGTAGAGTATCGGAAGAAAGGCGAAGATGGAGAAGAAAGAAGCGGAGAGAGGGGCACCAGAGAATGAAATGGAAAGGCAAGGAGTAGAAGGAGAAGAACAGGTAATTAGTCCATGGGAAGTGTCAGCCAAAGAGGGAGGCAAGATCGACTATGACAAGCTCATCGAGAAGTTCGGCTGCCAAAGGCTCAACCAAGCCCTTGTTGAACGCGTTGAGCGCCTCACTGGTCGCCCAGCCCACGTGTTCCTCCGCCGTGGCGTCTTCTTTGCCCACCGGTAGTACTCAATCCCCACACTCCTCTCTATCTATGCAAATGCGTGCGTTTGTTGAGGGTTAAATTGGATTATGATCACAGGGACTTCAATGAGATACTGGATGCGCATGAGAGGGGTGAGAAATTCTACTTATACACGGGAAGAGGGCCGTCGTCTGAAGCGTTGCACTTGGGGCACTTGATTCCGTTTATGTTCACTCAGTATGTCATTTTCTTATCTTCTGCTGTGTGTGTTATCCGAGAAACTAGTATCTCTTTGGTTTCTATTGTGTTGGGTTGCTGAGAAGTGAGAGAGAGAGATAGAATTCTGTTCCTTTTAGTAGTTAAATGTGAAAATGACAAAAGTTTTGCTAGACTTCTTTTGCATACCGACTTTTGCGCTAGAGTGTTCGATCACATTTCTTATCCAATATGTATTAGATCCTGTTGGTTTTGTTTCACACATGGAGCCTAGTTATGTTCTTCACATGTAGGCAATAACTTCTAAATTATACTCTTGGTACCTGCTATTTTCTGTTCCTTTATGTTTGGTTTGATTTTAGTAGAAAAGGACGTATGTGGTAAACCTCAATTAGTGGATGAGAATCCATGGCCAACTTAATGGGGATCAAGAGTAGCTTGAGTTCAGTTTGTGCTTGATTTGGTTGCTTAAAAAGTTCATAAGCAGAAATGAAGAAGAAGACTTTATTTTTATTGCCTAAAAAAAAAAGAAAAAAAAAAAAAGTGCAACTACTACCCTTTGGTTATCAATAGTTGAAGTTTGTACTGAGGTGTGAAAAGATCGAAAAGATGTATTTATTATATCTTTTAGTAACTGAATCATATTTGTGGTTTAGCATATTATGAAGTTTTCTGTCTGTTGTTATGATTTTGGCTGCAGATATTTGCAAGAAGTGTTTAAGGTTCCTCTTGTTATACAACTTACTGATGATGAGAAGTTCCTCTGGAAAAATCTGTCGGTGGAGGAGTGCAGAAGATTAGCTAGGGAGAATGCTAAGGACATCATTGCTTGTGGTTTTGACATCAGGAGAACCTTCATCTTCTCTGATTTTGATTATGTTGGAGGGTGAGTGGTAGATAATTGTTAACTTGACGTTGAAAGAAAGGATCAACTATAATACAATGAACACTTGCTGTTGTTGACCTTCTTACTAAGGCTTCTGCTGTTTTAAGTGCTTGTTAATAACATAAATGTTATTTTAAACCTTTGAAATAAATTATGGAGGAGCCTTAGGGTTGAGGAAGTGATCTCTTCTTGATATTCTTAGTCATCCCAGAGGAGATACTTAAAAGCTCGAAAACAAATCATCGTTAGGTTTGTATTAGTTCTTTGTATTTTATCTCTGCTCTTTAAAGCTTAAGTATGTAATTTGATCTAAGTGAGTTAAATGTCCTTTTGATAGAAATTTTACATGCATGTTTGGAATCCTTGCTGATTTTGGAGAATTCCTCTTTGCAGTGCGTTCTACAGGAATATGATAGAGATATCAAAGCGTGTAACATGTAATCAGGTTGTGGGAATATTTGGTTTTATTGGTGAGGATCATATTGGAAAATATAGTTTTCCACCTGTACAGGTAAAGATCTTTGCTGCATTACCTTCATAATGTGTGGATGCTGTTATGCATTTTATGAAATGATTTTTAGCTGTGATGTTTTGCTTCATTATTCTGTTGTGAGTTCCAGATACATTTCATAGTTTAAATCTATGTTAGTTGATTGTATTAGTTTTCTCAACTGAGTATCACTCTCTTTCTCTCAGTATTTTATGGCAAAATAACCTTATATTGAGCCCCTGAAATGCGTTTGCTATAGGTTATAGTTGAATACCTGTCCATTCTACATATGGCTGCCTTTGCATTGTTAGTGCTGTAAATGTGTTGCAGCAGCCAGGCAAAGGAAAAGCACTTCTTCTCAGGCATAATTTAGAAACATCAATTTCATTCTACTGTTTATGTCTTGTTGCTATTGCCAGATAAGCAAATTTATGATGATAAAACTGGATCAGCAAGAATTTTTTGCTTTAAGTGCCTGGCTTTGTTCTTAGAACTTTGTCTATAAAACCATGATGGTTTGTGTAGAGACTATTTGAATATGTTAGGAGTTATCACAAGTGCCGCCTTTTGTTCTATTGCAGGCCGCTCCCTCATTTCCCAGTTCATTCCCACACCTATTCTCTGGGAAGGATAATCTTCGTTGCTTGATTCCTTGTGCAATTGACCAGGTTGACTTCTGTCCTACTTTATTATTTTCAATTCTGTGGTTTAAATTTACATTTGGGATATATTAATGCTTTTGAAGATTTTTCTTTATTTGTTGTTATTATTATTTTTCAGATAAGTAAATCGACCTTCTGAAAAGCATAGGGAGGGATAATCCTAGTATATGGGAAATATACAAGAGAAACTCTTAACCAAGAAAAAGAGATGGAATACATATTTAGAAATTCAAAAGAGTTTGAGAATCAAGAACTTCTATCTGGAACCGACTACATATAAAGAGTTTTGGGCACAAAGGGTTTTAGATACGCCATTGTCCTTTCAACAATTTCCAGAATTTTGAGTTTTGTGTTCTCATATAGAGTATGTTAAATGCATAGGAGTCATCTTCGAAGCTTCTATGTCATAGATTTTTTTAACTTGAGTTCTCTAAAATGGTAACATTTTCACCGCCATTATGGACATGATCTATTCTAATTGAAAATGGCAGAAGCAACTCTTCTACTTTTGGATACCTTACAATGGAGCAAAGGAAGGTCAATAATTCCCCAATCAGCTTCTGCATTCAGCATCAGTTTGCCACTATTATGTGTCTCTTTATGTTATCCCTACTTAGACTTTTCTCTGAAGCTGTCATTCTTGAGGGAGCTTTGATCCTCTTAAGTGCTCTCCTAGGGCATTCCAAGTACATGGTATATGGTATAAGAGGGTTATTTGTTTTCTCTTGCACAATGCGTAATTCTAAATAGAACTGCTCCTAAATTGCCTGATTAATATGTTTAAACAAAAAATACACATCAACTGCTTCCTGGTACATCACCAATTTAACTCCAATTTTTTCAAAGAGGAAAGACCAAAGATTGCAAGCAACAGAGCGATCAAGCAGTAATTGCTACACTATGTTTAGAATGCAACACTGATCAACCAAGGTGATGCTCCTTTTGCTGGGACTATCCAAATTTACCATCCTTACCAAAGCTGAAGTCCAGATGAAAAGTAACTTTCTATGGAGTTTATTGCCGCAAATATTCCTTCGGGGAAATGTATGTCATTATGACTTTCTAATGTCTCATGGAATGTCAGAATGGCCACTGTGTCTTCTTCCAATGGTTATTCATCACCTCTTGATCTTGTGGTAGATTAGATTAAAGCAAATTGAGAAGGCAATCTGGTTCCTCTAATTTCCAATTACAAAATGTGCAAATAAACCTCAAGAAATCCTTGAAAAATCTAACCAAGAAGACCGAAGCATCTTATTCTCTACAATTAGAAAAATAGACAAAATTTGTTTGCATGTCTATAAACCGGAATCTTGATGATGTAGCTTTTATCTGTTCTATATTTGTCAAGTCAATATGGAAGTCTTAATGTTATTCTTATTTAATTGCTTTATGCATCTGATATAAAATGAATATTTTCTCTTTGTTTTTTATGATGAGATTGAACTAGGATTACTCTAGATATGTATACATGTTAATGTGTTCATCTCTTTTTGTTCAGGATCCTTATTTTAGAATGACTAGAGATGTTGCTCCTCGAATTGGATATCACAAGCCTGCATTAATTGAGTCATCATTTTTCCCTGCACTACAGGTATTCTTATCACTTGGTTTAGGATACAGTTGTAAATATTAGGGAGGGTATACCATATTTGTTGTGGTTATTACAGTGCTGAATTGATATTGTATTGATGTTGATGGGTTTATGACATTCACACAGTTATGTATGACACATATGTTTATGATATTATCTTTATTTCTTCTTGTTAGTTAACTCATGACCCTGAAACAAGTTTTGATATGACAAAAGTATGTCTTATTGTTTTTTGAAATTGTAGAAGACTATAGATGTTATAGAAAACCTAATGATTATGAACTTAGAACTTGTGGACTGATTGCTATAGATAGCATGTCTTATTGCCTTATTGTCGGCAGACTAGTAGCTCTTGTCTTTAAGAACTTAGAACTTGCGGACTGATTGAGTACACACCTCCACCATATTACTACAAATAGACTAGCCTATCTATACGGAATTGTTGATGTTCCTCTGTGACTAATGAATATATAAATGAATAGGAAAAATGTAGAGGTTAAGAGTTTTGTTGTTCTTAACCCTGCTTCATCTTAATTGGTGTTTGTGCATGTTATGACTTGGTCTGGATGCGTATAGCTTTCTAGTCATCATTTTCATGTTTTAGTTTATATGTATATTTTATTTATGTATTTGCGAGGTTATTTTCACACCGCTTTTATGATTTATAGTATATTAAAAAATTGAGGAAAGAAAATATAGTAGCTGGGGATCACATTATGCATATATAAATGCATTCCTATGCATGTGTGCGTGTTGAATTTTATTGAAAAAAATGTAGTGAATTTATTAACTTCATCTATCAATACCATGCTACACATGAAGATCAGAAAGCGTGATCTCAAATTGGTGTAATATTATTAGAATCCCCTGTATTACATCTAAGTATGGTTTCATTTTCATTTTATGAAGATCTCTGCCTCTGTCTCTTATAATTGATTTCTCACAAAGAAGCCATAGCTTATCACCGCTGGAAATTGGATACTTGCAGGGTGAGACAGGAAAAATGTCTGCTAGTGATCCAAACTCTGCTATATATGTGACTGACTCTGCGAAAGACATAAAAAACAAGGTTTGCCTCTGAAATTTCTTGTTGGCTGGTTAAACATGACGGACATTGAATATTTTTTTTTTCAATTTCTTATCTGTAGATATTGAAGACAAAGATCTTGTAGAATTTTTTTTTTCTTTCCAATTCTGGGCATTTAAACATGTGTGCTTTTTAGCAATGTTCTGTATGATATTTTTTTGGTGCATAAATCAAATTTCAGCTTTGCCCTTTTAGGTGTACTGGGTATAGCTGCATGTCTAATTTACTTATCGCTTGTTGTGGTATGCATATTGAATTTGGTAATTTTAGGAACCCCTAGTAGGAAATTTCCTTTGTTGAAGGAACCCCTAGAAGGCATAAACCGCTAAAGTTATTTGATTTCATACAGATTAGTATGCACCAATAAGCTTGCAATTTGATGTGTGCCTAAATGGGTGAGGTTATAGAATTGGTAGATATTGATTAAGTTACAAATCATATGGAGCTTTTAGCTGGTCATTTTTTACCACATTTGTTTTGTTGTGAAGATTTTGGTCTAAATCAGTTTTGCATTATTTGGGGACCATTAAGCAATGGACAAGGTCATTGAGCCTTTCTCTAGTTGGAAACAAATATCAGGGTGACGCTTGTAATAATTCTTATGTGCAACGCTGGCATTTGTCTCATGTGAGTTATTTGGTGAAAGAAGGTTTAATTGGAAGTTCACTGGTTTTCAGCTCTCTAGGGTTAACTAAAATCCTTTATGGTTAGATGGCTACTTTTGCTAACCTTCCGCCCACAGCTCCCAGGCCCTGGAACTGGATGTTAGGTTGTGATTCTTTGGTGAACCTCTTGCATATAGCTTAGTGTATACAAGGATTCTTATAATAAAGTTTCTTGCTATGTGACTCAACATGTGAAAAAGAGATGTTGATCAGTTGGAATATATTTCTTTGCTTGTTTGGAGTATCAATTGGCTTTTTCCTATGGTAACATATGTTCATACCTGCAGATAAACCGATATGCATTCTCTGGTGGCCAAGATTCCGTAGAGAAACACCGCCAGCTAGGAGCAAATCTTGAGGTAATTTTCTTTTTCATCCCCACTCTTAACATTTATGGTACTTTTCTTTTTCATCCCCACTCTTAACATTTATGGTAATTTTCTGGCAAGATCATGCAAACCATATGCTTCATATATAGCTTCCAAAAGGTTTCTCCCTAGTAGCTTGCATGATTTAACACTGTCAAGTCTTTCGTTCTTGCTTTTCTCAAAGTGATCAAGAATTTGGGAACTCCTTAAACACTGTTT
Source organism: Casuarina cunninghamiana (assembly GCA_028551485.1). NCBI lineage: Eukaryota > Viridiplantae > Streptophyta > Magnoliopsida > Fagales > Casuarinaceae > Casuarina > Casuarina cunninghamiana. The sequence goes on along the minus strand of CM052366.1, from coordinate 26,527,579 downwards.
GTTCATTTAAGTTTTGACTTGTTTTGTTATGACAACAAATTGGCGATATAGCTCTAACAAGTTACCAGGGATAAGACACGTGAAGATGTTGTATGTGCCAATGATATTACTTCTTATGTTGGGACTTATCCGTGGGTGTTTACCTTTTGTCTCGAAGACATTGAGGATTATTTGTTTTTTTCCATCATTCAGGTCGATATACCAGTTAAATATCTAAGCTTTTTCCTAGATGATGATTCCAAGCTTGAGCACATAAAGAAGGTCAGTTTGCTAACTCCAGATTATTTAATAACTATTCTGATGAAATTTTTTGTTTTGTGGTTGTTTCATACAGTAAGCTGCCTGTTTCCAATTATTTCTGAGGGACATTAATAGTTGCCCACTGAGGCTCTTTTTATTGAATACTTATGTGTCTTTTTACAGGAATATGGTGCAGGACGCATGCTTACAGGGGAGGTAAAGCAGTATCTAATTGAAGTTTTGACTAAACTAGTGGAAAGACATCGTAGGGCTCGGGCTGCTGTGACTGATGAAGTAAGCTTCCTCTGTCGCTTTCAAAACTGACACTTTGTTGTAGTTAGCCTATCATATTAATACTCACTTGGACTAGATTGTGAAGCTGTAAAGGCAGGGAACTGGATACATAAAGTTTGCACCACTACAAAACTTATGTAGCACGCTTTCTTAGTTGCCATCTAATGAATTACATTACAATCACCGATGCTGAATTTGAATAGCAAAAAAATGTGAAGTTTATAGAAAGGTTCTGTGATTTCAAGGTTCGGGCAACTTTGGAATTCTCTGTAACATTCTACGGTATTTAGGATCCCGAGTGCTACTAAGGAATTAGGGAAATTGCCCATGATCAAATGATTATCTATATGTAGTTATTTATAGTAAGGGTCATAAGATTGCTGTATTACTAGTAAACCTGCAGAAGATTGGGAAGAGGAAAAAGAAAAACCTATGGGGATTTGCTTGTGTTTCAATGTGAGAACTTGTTGAAATGGATGGTGCGAATTTGTCAAATGATTGATGTCGCACTACTCTAGCTGCACGCAAACCATATTCATTTAATTGATAACCCATTCCTTGGGGGGTGGAGGAGCTTGTGCCTCACTTACTTCGATCCACTGGCACCAAAGAACTAGAATTCTATAGAAAGAAAATGTGGTTGGGCTGGTGAGCTCTTCTGGCAGGCAGCAGAAATATAGGTAGCTATGGTTTCATCACTAATCTTCCCCTCACTGGTGGAAACCTTAGTCTGTACTCTTAGTTGTGAACTTGCCAAGGTTAGTTAAATTCAAATTATTCTAATGGTCAATAAAGTCATCTGGTCATTCTTGACTGTTCAATATATGTATGATACTCCGCTCCTATTTATTTTCTCTGTTAATACTTTAGTTCTTTGCCCTTCTTTTTTTTGGTTCATTTTATAGGATGCAGATTAATTTATCTATTTCTCACTTTTATAGGATAGTTATTCTTAATTGAAGTTATTCTTCTAGTGCTATCCCACACCTAAATTAGTATAACAGGGGTGACTTTTAACTATCCTGGCTTTAATCTCTAATCCTGTGATTTAATATATGATTTATTGTTGTTATTGTCATCACATCTTTCATTTTCCCTTGTGTAGTTTCTTGATACTTTCCAACATTTAACAAAAGTAAAAGTCAGTGATATACTGATAAATTGTTTTTGACTATTTTCTTCTTTTAGATGGTGGACACGTTTATGGCAGTGAGGCCCCTTCCCAACATGTTCAGTTAATGGTAAGATGTTGACCGTTGGTGTGATCTAGCCAAGATTGCATCCCAATACTTCATTTTTTCCTTGACCCTTTCAAGTTCGAGACACAGTTTCATTCTTTCCACAACTGGAAATCTTTAGGGAAGTCTCTCAAGTGCTGCAACTTTTGGGCCCAATTCTGAGTGCTGGTTTTGACTTTTTTGAAATTGGTAAATGTGACTACTTAGACAACGACATCTATGAGAGACTCTGCTGAAGGATGTAGAGTAGATGTCAGTCGTCAAGCGCCAATTTCTAGTTGAACATCGTTTTTATATATGTTGTTCATTGAAATTTGAATTTAATGAGCAAATGTGGAAGAGAATATCGGCTTCGGCGTGTAATTTGAATGGTAAAATAAGTAATAATAGAGAAAAATAGACATGTCACTTTCAGCTATTTGTGCCTCTATTCGATATTCTTTCCTTGGGTATGCAGCTGGAATTAATGCCAATCATCCACCCTTTTGGGGTTCCAATCTTGTGTTTATTGTCAACTTCTCTTATCTCACGGCTCTGGTTTCTCAATTGAAATGGAAATAATCTCGAGCTCATTTTGTAATGATAGTATAAAAGCAATCTATAAACCAGTGTTGGATAGATCTGAATTTTTTTTTAGGTTGCAAACTAATGCTTGACTCTTTTGTTCTCTACCTAACTTTGATACCAAGATACAAACTTCTAAGTCTGCAAATTAATCCTGAGTTTAGAAAGGATTTAAATCTAAAACTTCGTTTTTTTTTTTTTTCAAATATATAATGAAAATGAGTTTAAATACATATTTTTGTTCTTATAAGGAAATTAACCTTAATAGGAAGTAGGGAACATTTTCTTTTGATTAAAGTTGGAAATTAAATATACTTCACGATTTCATACCTTAATGAGCTATTCTTTCCTTAGTGATAAGCTTGAACTTGACTCATACTTTTAATATTCAAGTTTACTTAACTTGAGAGCAGAGTTTCATATACAGCATGAAAATTCAGGGCACGATTGCTTTACCAACAAGAAAAGTAATTTAATGTAAGGTTAAATAGCTTGGTCATGCAAAATTTAATAATTCATATTCGTTACTAAAGAAAATATCTATCTAATTAGAGCATATTCGTTACTTTCGTATTTATTTAGAAAATATTTTTTAAGTTGGGAAGAACAATTGATACACTACAATATATAAATATTTTCTTTAAAAATCATTGCATTAAATTAGAAAACATAGGGGCATTTTGGTAATATGACCCGGCAGGCCATGCCAACCAGAAGAGAAGAATCCCGCCATTTTCTATTCGCACGAATGAAACAATGGAAATGATGGGGAAGTACTTGAGCTTCGGACAATAACCAAAACTGCCACAAAACCACATCCTATTGGTTGCGCACATTTTGGAGACACGGGAGAGAGAGAGAGAGTCGTTGGTTGTTCGTCGTTGGCACGACACGGTTTCGACGAAGAGCATCCTTCTCTTCCTTCTTTGTTTTCTCTCTCTCGTCCCCTGATCAGAAGCAAACAGAGAATTCGACATTGTCGGCCGCGATGGGGACCTTCCAGAGCTTCAGGAAAGCCTATGGAGCCCTCAAGGACTCCACCAAGGTTGGCCTTGCCAAGGTCAATAGCGAATTCAAGGTAATCATATCAATACGTACGTGTGGATATGGAATCTGTTTCTGTTTCCTTTCGTTTTTCTGCGTAGCAACTGAGTTTCTGTGATGGAAGGATTTGGACATTGCTATCGTGAAGGCTACCAATCATGTCGAGTGCCCTCCGAAGGAACGTCACGTCCGGAGTGAGCCTTTTCTTCTGAACTTTGATTTTGTTTTTCAAATGCTCATGAAGAATTCAATCTCATTGAGTATTTGAGATCCCTAGAAAAATGCTCAAAATCATGATCTGGGTCTCCTCTTTTCTGCTTTCCATTTTCCTATGACCATTTGCTATGGTCTAATGATGCAAAGTTCAACCTTCGTTCCTGCGTCTCAGATTCTAACGCCTCGGTATCGCCATTTGTTTCTGAGCTAATGTCTTTTTTTGGCCTTCATCGTAGAAATTTATTCGGCGACGTCAGTGACACGTCCAAGGGCCGATGTGGCCTACTGCATACATGCACTTGCAAGGAGATTGTCCAAGACCAGAGATTGGATTGTAATGTCTTCTTCCTTATATTCTTTCTTTCCCGACTTTTTTCTAGTATCCTATTTTTTCTTTTAATTGCTTGCCTCTGGAAAACATTTTGATCGAGTTTGGAATTGTTGGGAAGCTTGAATATCTGAAACTCTGACAATTTTTCCTGATTGATGGCCTTCTAGAGAACTATATAAGATAGGGTAAATGTGAAGGTCTGATGCAGAAATTACTGTTATGGCTGTCTTATTCTATACTAACAAATATTGTTTATTCAATGATTACCAGAATGCAATATTTCTAATAACAACTATGTTTTCCATATCACGGGCAACAGGTTGCTTTAAAGACATTGATAGTCATTCACAGGACATTGAGAGAAGGCGATCCTACTTTCCGGGAGGAGCTTATGAATTATTCGCACAGAGGACACATCCTCCAAATATCCAACTTCAAAGATGACTCAAGCCCTCAAGGTAAATTACTTCTGCCCACTGATTAGACTTTAATTTATTTTTTAAAAATACAGTAACATCATAGGCCAAATTTCTCTTTGCAGCTTGGGATTGTTCTGCATGGGTTCGGACTTATGCACTCTTTCTTGAAGAACGGCTCGAGTGTTTCAGAGTTTTGAAGTATGACATTGAATCAGAGCGTCTAACAAAGTCATCGCCAGCAGCAAGCAAGGTTTGTGCTTTGTATAATTTGTATATGACATTGTAAGCCTGCATGTCGTTGTCTAAAGACAATAGATGTTGCTAATTGTAGGTTCATAGTAGAACCCGGATGTTGGCTTGTGATGAGCTGTTGGAACAGCTACCTGCACTGCAGCAGTTGTTGTACCGCCTTATTGGTTGCCAGGTAAATCTGATATGGATTACCCAATTTTGTTGGTCCATTGAATGCCAAATACTCGTAAATTTGGCGTTTCACATTTGCCCCTGAATTAGTTGCAACTTTGATGACCTAGGATAGCCTTTCTAATATTCTCTGAGTTTTGCAGCCTGAAGGAGCAGCTTATGGTAATTATCTCATACAGTATGCCTTGGCCCTGGTATGCATAATATGCCGTTTATATTTTCAACTAATGCGTTCTGCAGTGTCAGCAGACCACATTTTTCTGCGATATTAACTTTTTTAGCTGAAATATATGTGCAGATCTGCAACTTTTGGATACATGTGTCATTTATTTTTAAAAGTGGTTTGCTTTTCACATGATACCTTCAACGTGAATTAGTGCAGTCAAAATTTTACAATTCCTTTGAGATCTTGTGGCCTTAAGTAGTAGTTAGATGATACCCTTTTTGGAATACTCTGCTCGATTTGTACTTTGGGAGGGTACTTATCTAGCAATATACCTATACATCTGTCCATATCTCCGTTGGCATAATGGAGATATTACAGAAACAAATTTTTTTCTTTTTCACTGATATAATTTTTTGCACTAGAAGTTTTAATTTTTCACAGTTTTTACTATAGCTGTATGTAACTTTTGGGGTTCAACTACATTGTTTTTGTAGATATTGAAAGAGAGCTTCAAGGTGTACTGTGCCATTAATGATGGGATTATAAATCTTGTGGACATGGTAGGATATAACTTTGGTTATTGTTGTTTCAACTAAATCACTTGTATGTTAGTTTTTTATAATACAAGGTTTATGCTATACATTCCTGCAGTTCTTTGAAATGTCAAGACATGATGCTGTTAAAGCTCTCAATATTTACAAAAGAGCTGGCCAGCAGGTTCACATTGTCTTTTGAATTTTTATCTTGAGAATAAAGACTTCTCTGAATTGCTTCCGGTATCCACCTAGGATCTACTTGGTAGAAAATCTTTGACCTGAAACCTTTAATTCTTCTCACTATACAGGCAGAAGGTCTTGCTGATTTTTATGAATATTGCAAGGGTTTGGATCTCGCTAGGAACTTCCAGTTTCCTATCCTGAGACAGGTTCGTTTTCTGCCTCAAAATACGAAATTTATTGTTACTAAATGAATGCAATTTTCATAATCTCCTTTTTTTTTTCCCCAATAAGCAGCCGCCTCCATCATTCCTTGCAACAATGGAAGAGTATATAAAGGAAGCACCTCAGACAGGTTCTGTAAATAAGAGACTGGTGAGGAAATATGTCCAGACGATTAGGGCCTTCTGACATACATGTATATATGAGTGCATATGTAAGCTTCTGGTTGTGTGGACAAGCATAGTGCATCTATATATGTGTAGGTATATGCTTAAAACTTTTTCCCATTCCGCTGCAGAGAAACAGCAGTACGAAGCCAGCTTAAAAATTTTCGCATGATGAAGCCTTCTCTTCTGTTCAACATAAGATATAATGTCCACCTAATCAAGATATGCATTTAGTCATAAGAATGTGATTGAAAAAATGACTTTATTTCCTATGATTGCTCAAATTTGGTTACCATACCAGAGTGAAGCTGAACTTTAAATCGCGTTTAGTTTATTTCTGCCATATATTATGCAATTCTGCAACTTTTTTACATTAAGTAAAGCTGAAGATAAAACCGGCATTTCTACAACTTTGCATGGTTGTTTCTAGATTTTTCCAATGGCAAACATTTGGTACCTGGCAAGTTGTCTGTAAGTCTCGGTATTTCTTATACATTCCAACGTCAATATCGTAAATGTGGTCCATTGGGATATATTTTGTAGTAATACTAATATACAATAATCATGTGTGAGAGGAGCCTGTATTAGCTCCTGGAGGCCATTGATGCTGCTCTCATAGGAAAGGACTGCACATACGGAGGGGAAAAAGACTGAAAGAAATTTATACTGCATTTTTACCTTCTCCCAAATGCTTGTTTGAATCAGTTTCAATTTAATGAAATTCACTCATGGATTTTGTACTGTTCCTACAGTAAAACTCGTTTTAAACATTAACAACTTGATCAATTAGTAGCTTTTAGTTATTTAGTTCGTTTTTCCAAGATTTGGCTCGAGTCCCCAACATTTCAGACTAATCAATGCAAAAAAAAGGAAATAAAAAAAAAAAAAAGGTTCTCGAGCCACCGAGTTCCCACATTCTTTCTCAAGTCCTGGTCTTTGTTGGAATTCTGAAAAGAAGAAGGAAAGTCATGTTTAGCCTATTTATAATGCATTCGTTTTGACACTTCCACATTGATTTAATATGTAGAATGAAGTCTGGTCTGGTTACTTGTCTATATTGGCATTTCTCATATGTGTATCTTTTTAACATCAGGAGTATCAGGAGACTCAATCACTAAATGTGAGAGCTTCTGAACCTGAAGAAGGTTTGGAAAGTAAAAAACAAGAAGAAAAAGCTGAAGAACAAGAACCAATTGTAACTACGGAGGAACCTGAGGAAGTGGGACCTCCACCTTTGATACCAACTGAAGATACTGGCGATCTGCTGGTAAGATGTTTGTATATGGACATCATGTTTCAGTTTTAGTTGATTTGGTATTCTTAATTTTTCCTTTTTCTATAGGGTTTGAATGAAGTTAATCCACTAGCTGCACAACTGGAGGACAGCAATGCTTTGGCTCTCGCAATAGTTGCTCCTGGTAGGTTGCTAGGTTCTGATTCTTGAATTATTTGGCTCATGTATCGGTAGTACGGTGTACTGACAGTTGTTTTAGCCACTCACTGTGGGCTTGAGGCCTCATTTAGTACTTCAAAGACATGGTGATCTAAGAGTATTTCGGTTGATGAATATTGCACATTTTCCTTTTAAGCACAAAGGTGATGGACAAATGTGGTAACTTGCTTATAATGAATTACACAGGATTAGACGATTATTTTAATCTGAATGAATTAGTCGAGAGATCTAAACACCAAAACTTTAGCATGGTCCTTTTTTCAGTTCAGACATACTGATACCATCTTTATCAAAGATTAAATGGAAGTCTGGATACTCTTTCTTTTACCCTTTTCCTGTCATTGCCATCATTTACTTTGATTGACTAGCAACTTTGTTTGCAGTCAATAACAATCTTGGTTTCTACTTTTTGAATATCTGTAGGGAATGATTCTTCAAGAAATAGTACTTTGAAAGATATCGGTGGGACTTCTGGTTGGGAGCTAGCTCTGGTTACCACACCAAGCAACGACCCAAGCCAATTGGTGCAAACTAAACTGGTTTGTATTCTTTGCTCAAACGATAATTCTGTTTCACTTACTATTATATGGGAAAAAGGGTGGAGGGGAGTTGCTGCATTGACATAACACTAGAATAAATAATTTGAATACCGCCATGTCGTAAGACTTGGGTTAGTTGTATTGAGCTAAACGGATCACCAATGATCTTTTTTTCCTCCCTTAATTTTAATTTTGGTTTGGATAATGATGCATGTGTAGATTAATCAATGCATGAGCTTAGTTTAATTGTATTTCAGAACATTGAAGCATGCCGCTATGTCGTTTTTTCTTTTCTGAATGACTGATCTGAAGACTTAAAATCTAATATTTCTCTGTTCAATGATTAAATGGCTTCAAAAAGTTGTCTTTCATTGGATTTGGTCAGTTGGACCTGTCCATACATATACAGGATTGCTATTTACCTTCAAAATCACGAGTTCAATATGGTTTTCATTTAGGCTGGTGGGTTTGACTCACTATTACTCGATAGCCTGTATGAAGATGAAGCTGCCAGGAGACAAATACAACTGCAGGATGCAGGATATGGATATGGGGGGATGAACGTTCAAAATCCTTTTGATCAACGACAGGATCCATTTGCAATGTCCAGCAATATAGCACCCCCACCCAACGTGCAGATGGCAACTATGGCTAAGCAACAGCAGCAAGACCAATACCAGCAGATGATGTTTCAACAACAGCAACTCAACACAACGATGGTTCCTTACCAGTATCAATCTCAGCATCCTCCACAATCTCAGTACCCTCAGCAACAGATACAACATACGGGTCCTAATCCTTTTGGTGATCCATTCCTTAGCCACCCACAGAGCTCAATGCCACAACAGGGAAATCACAACCTGATTTAGATGTTTAGTTCTCTTATTTTTCTAATAATTTTTACCTTAATAATTTCATTATATTCTTTGCTTAGGACTAGGAATACTTTTGTTCGTTTTGGGTTTGATAATCACTTTTTGTTACCTGGTAAATCGTGAGATGTAAACTTCTTGTATCTAAAAACAACTGGATATTGAATCTGAGCAGATGGATTTATTCTTTTGATCATCTATCATGTTTTGCATTATGGACTCTGTTGTTCCTCATTTCCTCTTCTGACATGAAAAGAGAAGGAATGATTATAGCCCGTTGGTGGAGCATCTGTTCTTCATCAAGTGTTACAAACATCATTTAAAATCTTGTAGGGAAAAATAAACACGTTTAAACACTCAAAAATTAAATTTATTGATAGGAAGAATAGCTTTTGGAATTAAGCAGCAATTTCATGGTCCTTTGACCAAAAAAATAAATAGAATCTTTTCTCTTGGTAGTTGAATAAGACATCTCAATATTGTCAATGACATCTAACTAGTTTGGGGTTGTTGTCCGTTATTTTGGAAATAAAATTGTGCGATTAGATGGAAAAATCAAAATTAGTATTTAGGTTTTTACGTGATTTTAGTTTCCTGGAGTTCTTAGTTTTGACAATTAAATTAGTATTCTAATTATGAAATCCCTTGATTAATCTATGTTTGGTTAGTTAACACATATCTCATCAATTAATTTCTAATGCTACTCACAATACAATATTATGTAGTAACGAATAAATTTAAGAAAAGAGATGACATCTAGTTGTCACATAAGATCTGATGATTCCTCTTTTTTAGTAATAGAACTTATGCATAGAAAATTTTACTTTTTTGAAAAAGATAACCATTTATGGAAAAAGGATACTCATTGTTCCATGGAAAAAACAATCACTTTTTTTACCATTATTTTTCCTTCTCTAAATTAAATATCGTACCTTTAAACTCTAAAATAATGGAACATGGAGTAGGTTGAGATTTATAAGCACCTCACATAGTGTAAGTTTTAAAGTTTTAAATTTCCCTTAAAAGCAATATTCCCTTCATAATCATCCCAAAAGAATAGTTTAACTTGAGAATTGATTGATGCAAGTGATGGTGGGATTGCATGGGTGGGTCTAGATAAATCTTCAACATTAATAGTGATTTTTTTGTTTAAAAAAATCTAACACCCCTTTTGAATATATTAATAAAAAAAACAAAGAGCAAGCCAAAGGTAGAAATTACACAACTCATTTACGTTGTTAAAAGATTTTTTTTATAGATTTTTTTCCTTTTCTAAAGGAGGAGTAAGGAAATTTTAAAGAATTTTATTTGAGAAAGAGAGTATCTTAAACTCCTACTACTTAGGTAGAAATATCCATAAATATATAAGGAGACTTAAACCCATGATTGCTGGGACTATTGGTCAGTGTTTGAGTCAGGGCCCCACCCCATAAGTATATTGAGTCATGAGGACTCAAACATAAAATTTTACATTTTCAACCATCATAGTTGATCAAAGAAAAATTTAACCTATCATAGGTTGAGTCTTAAACCTTTATTTTCATGTAAGAAAATAAAAAGTAATAGTCAACTAGTTCATCTGTTTATATGCAGGAAAGTTGGAGAATAGTAAGCACCCGATGCCTTGCTTTGTCCAATACTTAAGATAAAAAAATAAGGTAGCCCACAGTCTTAGAAGTATAAAAAATAAGTTAGCCCACTGTATTGGAAGTAAAAGAATGATTGTGGCATTCATTTTCACATGCTATTCTGTCTCTTTTAAAAAACACACTAGTGGAAAAAGAATAAAGCATGGGAAATGTGTGTTTTATTCCAAAATTTGGAAATTAGTGCAATTTAGTTTGACTATCCGATGTGGGACGAAGGCTTTTTTATCATGTTCACGAAGGAACCGGAAAAGGTTTACGTGGTGAAATTATAAACTCCGGGAAAGTCCGTACAATTTCGCTGGACTCTATATATACGGATCGACAAGCGGCAATAACCCCCATTACCATCTTCAGTTCTGTCATGGACCGAATCCTTAGCCGAAGACTTCTACGAAGCTTTCCTCTTGTGCGGTCGAAGTTCTCGACCCACGCCTACCGTTCCTTCTCCAGCAGCTCGGGCCGGCTGATTGAGATTGACCTTGACTCCTCCTCCTCCTCATCGGCGTCTTCGTCGTCGTCTCGGTCGTCGTTGGCGGACGCGGAGGGTGCGGAATACGAGGCCTTGGCGCTCAAGAAGCTGGACGACCTGATCCACCGGATCATGATCCAGAAGGCCACACCAGATTGGCTGCCCTTCGTGCCAGGCTCGTCGTTCTGGGTGCCGCCGAGGCCCGGGACCTCCAAAGTGATGGACGTGGTTAGTCGGCTAGCCGAGCAGCTCAACCCCGAGGAGTCCCTCTCTCTCACCACCTCCCGTGGCTGGCCTTGCTCTTCTTTCTTACTCACTGGTAAGTCTGCTCATCTGCCTTCGATTTATTCACATGTTTCTCTGAAATCTGTTTGGGTTCTAGAAATATCTCACTCTTTAGGACAAACATGTTCGATGCTTATATGCTTTTCGTTTACTTTTTTTTCCCCCTATTTGGTTTCATTTTTTTAAGGTCCTCGATCTTGTTGATGCTCTATAACTATGTATCGTGGCTTTGTTTGGCTTCAAGAAGTATAAGAATGCAAAGAAAACGAAATTTTGGGTATGTGTTATAATTGAAGTCCTTTTGTTTTTGTTCCTTTACACATAGAATACATAAGGCAATGATTTTCCTCCATGTTGTTTTGAAGTTCTAGTGTTATGTTACTGATGAGTACAACTTCCGGATGTGATTTCATCCATTTTTGGGAAATTCGGGTTCTGAAAACCGTATCAATTGTTGTGTAGCTAATTTGCAGGTCAAGAAACAAATTTCTTTCGTATAAAACTAAATTGGTTTTAGTACGAGAAAATATGGTAGATCTGATAGTTCTACATTAGTTCTAAGAACAGTGGATCACTAATGACGTACTCCACTTCGGGTGGGAGTCAAGTGATGTTATAACAGGGATAAGATTCTTCCACACCCATGAATCTGATCATATCTTAATTTTATTGATTACCCAATCAGTTATCAATTCACAATTTAGTACCATATGAATGACATGTAAACTAGCGACTTCCCACTAGCAAGAGTACATGAACAATGGATGCATCAATGCAACTGTCTCACGTGCACATGTTGTAAACCCTCCTAGGTGACCATTTAAGTTGTAACGCCAGCCATTAGCTGAAAGCCACCTTGTGACGGTTCCTTAGCTCTTCTGTTTTAGTTCCTCAAAAAGGGGCATGAGAGAGTCCATTTGATGTGGTCATCTTCACGTGGCTGCTTGCATGGCTCCACTCCCTTCAAGCTCCAAATAGCTGGGATTTGGCTTCAGTAGTCTCTGTGGCCTACCATTTTTTGCCACTTCAGATGAAACATCATCCTTATTGTGTAATGTTGAGAATTGTTGAATGAGCTAATCGGTGTCTTCTATATTGCACCCTCTAGTGGAAGCAATTTCTGGACAAGTAAACCCTATCACATATCTGGTTCCCCGCCTCACCCACCTGTAATCTTTGATCATGTGAGCTCAGAGTTGGGATCCCTGTTGGGACAAAAAGGGGATAGCCTGTGATTTGCTTGCGTTGAATCTCCTAGTTTTGTCTTAAGACTGTAAACATGAAAAATTGACTTCATGTTCGAGGTTGTTGGTTTTTGAAGCATCACAAGTATTTTACAAGGCACTGGTTCATGGTTTCTGTTGGGAGGTCACTCTGCAGGCAATATCCAGTGCTCATCTTGAGTTGGTTCCCCTGTAGCTTGAAAAATTCTTTGCCAGAACCTACTAATAAAGTTGTGATTGCTGTCACTCATGATTGACCATGGCGTTCCATGGAGTCACAAGTTTTGCAACCTTCTGAGCTGTGTATGGACGTGATAGGGTGTTGGTGTATGTGTATTTTGTGAGGCAGTTCATCACCACTATCACTACATTGTATCTTTGTGCAATTCATTTGGAAGCCATAGGACCCCAAATGCCTACAAATCTTTGAATTATCTTAAGAGAGTCTCTAAGTGGTGGGTTTTGGTGGAATTACAGCTCTCCCTTTTGGGACAATTAACCCATCCTGTAGCTGGCAATCTGTTTTAGGCGTTTCTTCATTTGCCTTTCTCTCTCAGGTAAACATGGTTCTTCCTGGTTAGCTTCTTTTAGTTTGTCACAGACAGAAATTTGTCAACATAACAAGGGACATTCTGCCTACCACTCCCGCTTCATGCAATTTGTGGCATCATGAAGCTTATCAATAATGCCATCAACTTTAGGAAGTGGGGACCAAGCTTTTATGGGTTGCAGCTTTTAAGTGCTCTGTAGTTTGTACAGAATCAATCTCCATCTTTCTTCTTTAATATCTGGATGGGTGATAAAGGTGAGTATCTCCAACACTTGATGGTCAATTTCGTTCTTCTGGTGCGATGCACTGACTGGGACACATGTTGAATGGAACTGGTAGAACTCCTGTGTTGGTAGTGACAGCTATGGCTGTTTGTAAATTTTAGGGAACCCATAAAAATAGCTTGAGTATCTTGATTCAACTTAATTTGGGGGTCTGTCACTTTCCTGTTTGAAAGATACTCTGGACAGCTCTCTTTCTCCCAGAATATTTCCCTTCCTGGGCATATTTTGCAAGCCTCCCATTTGATCATTAAGTTGGCATCTTACCGTTAGTTTTAATGTCCTTTTTTTTTCTTTTTACTTTTTCTTATTCTAGAGCAATATAAGAATCATCAGAGGCAAGTTTTAACGTCCCTCCATGACGGTTCCTTAGCTCCTCTGTTTTTGGCCCAACGAACAGAGCATAAAAGTTTTCTCATTGTGGTGGTTATCCTTATGTCGCTAAATGCTTGTTCCTTTCCCCTTCAAGCTCTGAATATATAGTATTCAACTTTACTCTTTGTTGCTCATCAAGACCACCTTGTGAGAGAGGTTGTAGTTGAAACTGACATTGATGTTTCACTCACTTTGTTTTGATGATGTGAAAATGATATGATTCTGGGAAAGGGCTGGACTGACGGTTTTCAAAATGAAGAGTAGTTGTGTTAAGTTATGGCTTTGATGTTACCCAATTAACGTGTTAACCCAATATACTGAATATCTGTCCAAATAGTGCTACACAATTGCTTTTCTTGTTTACTTGGATAATATTGCTCTATTTAGTTTCATATCATAAACTCTTCATAATGAAATTAGAATTGCAGTATTATGCCGTATTTGTTAGAATATATCTTCTGATCTAGGGCGAACAAGGAGAGAGCCTGGATGGAACTGCACTGGATATATATATATAGCAAGTAGGAGAGAGACACAAAAACCCTAACAATTTTAATTAGCTTGTTTATCAAAAACTTGTCGTGATGCAAGATGTTTCACCAAAAGGTTGGTGTTGGACGTAGATGGGACAAGTATGACTATTATGATGTACTTTATATGCAAGTTTGAAAAGGTTAACTGAAACGCTCACTTTAATTGTATTTAATTTTTTTTTATTCTATTGAGATGATCAAGCTGGGTTTCGCTGGTAGGTACCAATGTATACCCTCTGCTGTGATTTTATCCTGCTATATTGATAAAAAGATATGAGATGAGGAAGTTCTTGTAGAAATATAAACAGAAAATGGAGGAAATTTTCTTTTAGTTCTTGGTGCATAGGAAACTAATTAGAATTCCATTTCTTGTTTCCAATTTTTTCTGTTCCTATGTACATTCAATGCGTTGGTCCATTCCTTGTTGTATCTTGGTGTCTGCATTGATAAATGTTGAAAAGTACAGATACAAAACTTGAAACGTAGGGAGTTTTCTGGGAGGTGGCTGAGAACTATATAGGCATCGTTAAGACCCTTCTCTTTTTCTTTTTCCTTTCTTTTTTCCTCCAGTGGTAGGATATTATGATATTAGCCTAAGCCTGATATATAAGGATGTTGGTTCTCTCGGCTATGACCATCAGGCCTTAACAGGAAGTGCGGTACACCTGATAATTGATTATATTAACATGATAGTTGGGAATTGATATTGGTTTTCAAATAGGTATACGTGGAATGCAAATTTGTGGCATCTTTAGTCTGGGAGGTGTCTCAAATTTTTTCACTTTTGTATTGAAAGAGTGATTCCAGTGCTAGTACTGAACTTCTGTGGTATATTATTTAGACTTTGACATTGTACACCTTTTGCGCTCCCTCTACTTGAACGCAGGTAATGAGTCTGCTAATCCAACAAAGGTGGAGGTAGAGGCTAAGTCTCTGAAAAATTCAGAGGACACCGCGCAATCTGAGGATGAGGAAGGATGAGGAAGGATGAGGAACCCATCGCTTGACAGAATTGTCAGTGTGGTAATTATGTTTCTTGACACTCAACCTCAAAAAAAAGTGTTGGGGCTATTGGGTCCCAAGGCCAGCTCAAAAAAGTTTAAAATAATGATGGCAGTAATTTCGGGGGTTTGCCTTTGCTTGATCCTATCTTAATTTGAATGTTTGTTTTTGAAAGGGACATATGCATATAGGTGAGGTCGAATTTTCTGTTGGTAGTTCTCTACCCTAATCTACAAATGCTTTTGAAGATGTCTCTCTCTGATTCGTTTGTGGTTGGCACTTGCAGGCTTGCTAAGCACTACAGAGCTTGAGAGGAAGGAGAAATCTGGGCTGACAAAAGGTTAGCGGGGGAATGAAATGTTGTACAGATGTAATTATGGTTGTTTTCTGGGATAGGGATATGCTCTTACCCTCCTCCAATTGTCAAACCCTTCCCATTTTACATTAAGTCTGGGCTTTCTCTTCTGTTCCCGGTCAGTTGATAACGAATCGGTGTATCTCCAAATATTGACTAGTTGGACTTATGTTGTTGTTATCCCAATTCTTCCTCAATATTTGTACACCTAGTTGAACTCTCTCCTTGCACACACGTGGGTAATGTTCAACTGGGTGCTCCACGCTCGATGTGTATCCCTCGGGTTAAGTGCCATGACAGGTTTAGATGCATTCAGATTTTCCACAACCGGGGTAGAACATGTGAATTGTAAAGTTGCAGACCAGATTTTTTTTTTTTTTAAGTTACTCCAAAATGCAGCTCAATATAATCAGTCAAGAGCGAAGAAAATACAAATTGAAGGTGTTTAAGAATTCTGAAGGCAGAGTATGAATTTTGAAGGTCCTATGGGGACTACATCTTGTGAACTTATTTCACTAGTTGGTTTATTAAAGGATCTGCGTGTTCATGTGCCTTGTCCTCTTATTTTTTATTGTGATAATGAAGCAATATAGAAGTTGGTAGAGAAATTAGTTTCTTATCAATTAGCTTATTGAGCACATATATATATATATTTTATATTCACATACAAGGATGTCGAATTTGAAATCAAGAGTCTCTTAATAACATCAGTTAGGCACTTGCGTGTTGACTTAACTAAGCTTATTAACCAAGAGATCTGGGTACTTAACTAAGCATATAGACACTGACTGTTATCGATTCAAAAAAAGATTTAAAAATGGTTTAATTACTATTGCATATGTCGGGACATTTGATTAGCCTGCTGATGTTCTGACCAAGCATTGGTTGTTACATTATATGCCCGACGTGGTTTCACTTATCCATCCAAGTGGAAGACACGGAGTTACTTCGCGTCTTCTTGGACCTTCGAGAGTCTCCGTTCGGCACGCCACTTAGATGATATTATTGGCGATGGCTCAAGGGAGGGACACCTACTGCTTGTCGTGGAGGATTGAGAATGGTTCATGAAGAGACTTAGATTGAGAACTAGTTTGCCCACCTCAAGAGTTATGGTTGTAAGATCACTTTTTGCTTAAATTGTAACATTTAAAAAATGCTCAACATCTCATTTTAATTAAGAATTAATGCCAAATATGATGAAACTGAAATTTTTTTATCCCTTTTTTTTTCTACCAAGGTTTCCTTGAAAATAGAGTAAGAAAGGTATTTAGATCCTTTAAATACTCTATTCTTATATCCATAAATTCACATAGTTCATTATTTCAATTCAGGAGAGTTATTTTGGAATAAGAGGGTTAAAGATTAGTGTTTTTTTTTTTTTTTTTACATCAACCTGGAGTTAAATCATGCAAGCTATACTTGTGCAGATTCATTGAATTTTATCAAAAATTTTAACAGATGGTTGACTTTATTAGATGTTGTCATATAGAACAAGTAAAAATATTTAAATCGGAAATCGCAAGGTTAGTTTATTCGTTGATGACGGGGCGGCCAGGTAAGCCTAAGCGTATCCATGTGGCTTATCCCCATTGGCCATCGTGAGCGTTTCCACGCAACACATAAAGAAAGCTATATATATGGGTTTCACAACAGACCCATTCACTTTGCCCCTGTCGGCGTCATTTTTTGTGTTCAAAAACGGAAAAGGAATTTCTCTCTTGAAACACAGCTCTCAAAAATGGCGGAAGACCCCGATGCGTCCTCGTCGCGACATCCCCCTCCCTCATCTTCTACTTCTACGCAGAAGCCTCCCTCCGATGGTGTTCTCAAGCAATCGCAGGTTCCCCGCCAGTCTCTCTCTTTCGGGTTTTTTCTCTGATGCGTTGATTATGGAAACCAATGTATCAAAAAAGGCCGGGGAGGGAGGGAGTGTCATACTTTCCTGTGTATGATTAATTAGGGCTTTTGCATTGCTAAAATTTTGTCCGTTTATGGTTTCGTTTCTATTTTATAATTCTCATATGAAGGTCATTGATAAGTTGAAGTTTGTAAATAATGCGGGGCTTAGTTGTTCAGATTTCAAGGTACGGTTTTTGTTGTTATTGGGGACTCCGATTACGGGGATAGAGATGTAAATCTCAGGGAACGGTTAGAAGATTCTTGTGAGTCAAGATCACTCGGTTTTGGGGGAAAATTTGGAGTACGAAATGTGATATATGGTAATTTGTGGTAAGTTTAATTGGGTAGGCAGGGGTAGGTCAAAGCTCTGCCCTTTGCACTGCTTTCTATCCCTATTTGAACCTGTTCTAGTGCAAGAAGTAAGTCATATACTCATATTGTTGAATGCATTGATCTTGATATGAGTCTTGAGGAACCAGTTTTACACTTTGATGACTTGCTTACTTCTAAATCCTAAAAGTTTAAGCTTTATAAAGCTCGGCGAGAAAGGGTTAGTTAAGAACTATTGAATGTAAACTGTACCTCCTTGAGATAGATAGAGCGCTCCATAGAGCATTCAACTGAAAGGATTGATCTGATACGATCATTGAGTAATGCTAGTTTGACGCCTGCTTCTCTTGTAGAATTTACAATTAGTCCTCAAGTTAGGTGGTGGTCCCTTGGATTTGAGCTGTTGATGGGAGATTACAAAACCAGTCTGGTGCTAAAGAAAAAAATTTGGGGAGTGAAAGGCTGGATGCAGTTCCTAATGTTCAGCATATTTACATGAAGTGGTTGAGATGAGAGTTTTACAAGTTAGGAAAAATGTTCTGTTATTTTGTTGGATGTCCATAGTCATGTGGTGTAGCTTCAGTGCATATTTTTTACTTTTTAGAAAAAAAATTATTTGCTTGTCTAGCTGACATAAAAAGGTTGAACATTAAGCTTCAAACTCTCATGAAAGTGAACATTATATGTGAAAAGTGGAGGCTCTTCATACGCAAGAAGAACAAGAATGGGACCTGGATCTACTAGAAATTGGAAATCATGAGTAGCGAGACTACGGAACATGCCTGACTTATAATACAGATCTCTAGAATGCTTCTTTCTCATCCAAATACATTGATTAGTAGCACTTTGGATGAGGGGGAAGGCAGAAGATATACGAACTAGATTTTGAGGCTATAGAAGGTGAACAATCTCTTTAGAGTTCCTTGTCAAGAATTAATTAATAAATAAAAGAGATGGACATAGTTATGACTTCTTGTACATTTCCCTTTTCTTAAGTTCTTCTTGCGGAGTGATTTACCTAACATAATTTCATCCCTTAATTTTATTAAGAAACTTTTGCTGCGTCAGGATGCAGGAACTCTCTATTTGAGTGTTTGATGTAAAGTGAATATAATTGGGAAAAACAAAATGCATTTCCTGTTTTTTTCTGTGGTGCCTTTCTTTCAGTTTTTCTCTTAGAATTTTCAAATTTTTCTTTTTCAGGTTCCAGTATTCTCAAGCTTTCCAGCTTGCTCAAATGGTGATTTTCAGATGTTCCCAATCATGTATCCTGCACTTGTCCCAGGCTTAAATAATTTACAAAATCAAGAACAGACAAATCGTGGATCAGGCATTTATGCTGTTCCCATTTTCCCACATATGGGGCATGTTGCGGGACTCCCAACTAATGCTCTTATTCCTCTCACCTACAACATACCTACGTATGTATAATTGTGATATTGATACTTACATCATTCCTCTTATTCTATGGGTATGGATATAGCATTCTGTTTAAAGACAAGACAGATACATCAATTTGTTGTTGGATTCCATATGGTAGAGAAATATGTGTGTATGTTTACGTAGTTGTGCATCCATCTGTGAATTTTTTGTTAAACATGCTATTGTTTAGAAGTTATGGTAACCGATTCACACAAGCATCCCTAATTTAATCATAAGATGGATGATAAACCTATTTTCCTTTGTGTTCTGCACATATCTTATTGTTTTGTACAATATGCTTATCTAATAACTACTGGACCCATAGGAAGTTAGCAGTCATATTAACAGTAAGTTAAGTGATGAGGGAGGGTAGTTTCAATGTGCCACAACCTCAAGGTCAAAAAGTAGATAGGTTTAGGTAATTACAAAATATGAGATTATCTGTAGTACATCCATCTTCCTCAAGTCTCATTTATCCAATGCTTTGCTAGGTTCAGCTTATAACAGTTTTGTTTGTTCAGGATTTAATATGGTGCAGCATGTTTTTTGCTTGCAACAGTTTCATAATCTGTGTAAATCACCTGAAGCTTTTGTCATACCTGGGGAGCATTCTCCAATTAACTCGTAGAAGTGACTATGGGCTTTCCTCCGAATGATTCTTAACCCTATTGGCAATAGAAAGTACACATATTGATACTTATTGAATAGGCCGAGGTGCAGTACAATCCAATATAAACTTTTCTTTCATCACAATATATAATAAAAATTGTTTTGGTCAGGTTGGTATTGACAATACTAGAGCCACATCAACTAATTCAGCACATATAACTTTGGGCTAGGCTCTTGAATTGGTTTACTGCCCTGATTTCACTGTTTCCTCAAACAAATCACTTGCATTCTACTCTCTTTTTTCTGTTTTTCATTTTTGGAGATGGTGCAGCTGGGTGATCAAATAGAACATATGTCAGTTGTAATGAGACTATAAACATATTCTGGTCAAACCCATTTGTCTCGTATAAATTCGTCTATGGACAATGATATTACTAATTGAAAACATCCTTGGGCGCCATGGCAAGTTGTATTATGTTGAGAGGTTATATGTGCTGATTGATTGTCCCTTTTCTCATCATGGTTGCTTGGATGCACCAACAGTCGACAGAGTCCAGAGGCTGGGGCTGTGGGTGAAGAACGAGGGCAAGTGGGTCAGCAGCAGCACCAACATCAACAACCTGCCCCTCAAAGACAAATTGTTGTTAGGAGATTTCAAATTGCTTTTCAGCTTGATTTGTTGCTCATACTGAAGCTGGCTGCAGTAATCTTTTTGTTCAACCAAGATGGATCAAGGCAGAGGCTCATTGTCCTTGTATTTTTCGCCTCACTTGTCTACTTGTAAGTATATAAACCTCTAACCATTTTATGAGGCTTGTCTTGCCTGTCACCTCTACCACTCATGGTGCACCAGACTTCCACGCAAATAAACAATTTGCATTTTTCAGTTTTCAGTTTTAGGCTACTTGTGCACATATATAGATTAATCTATAATTTCCCAAACATTAATGTATATTTTCTGTATGGATTCTTTTTTACCCATTTTTAGTCTTGTTAAGATGAATCAAATTGGGTGAACGAAAGCTGAACTTTATAGATTTGGGTTGTCGCAGGTACCAAACTGGAGCACTCACACCAGTAGTACGATGGCTTTCACAAGGCATGCAGAGGGCAGCTGCACCTCCCCATCCGGCAAGACCTCCTGCCAGGGGTGAGAATGTTCAGCCTGCTGCAAGACAGGGAGTTGAGCAGGCTGCTGTAGCAGGTAATCTGGAAACTTTTTTCAGCAGTTTGCTTTCATATTACGCACTTATAGAAAGAAGTAGCATGTATACGTGTATATTCTTGATATGAGCAATGCTGCAAACAGGCTGAGGGTTAAGGGTAATAAAAACCAAACAAAGTTGTGAAAATGACAGATATATGACTAAAATTCTTAAGTGATATTGAAATTAAAGGATATTTGGAAAAGTGCAGGGATGCTCTATTTAGGACACAGGAAGATATTTGATTAGTAACATAAGAAGCAGAAAGGATTGCATTACGTCAAAAAGTTTTGCACACCCACAGGTCGATGTTCAAAAAAACTTCACTCTTTTCTGATGTTTGTTGGTGATCACTTTGACATAACGTGGTTTTTGGAAATGAAAATCCAATCCGTGTTGTTCCTTATTTACTAGATGCATGTCATCAAATCAAGGTTGATTTGGAGAGAAGTTTGCATTTAGTCCATACCTATAAATATGAATCTAGTCCTTTCACTATGTATTTGTCCAACAGAGAGCCCAATCATAAAACTTGCATTAACATTGCACAACAAGATTGGGTGACTGAGGGTGAGAATAACCTTTTACTCTGTCATCCACCTCTAACTGTGGACATCAGTAAACTCGAAGCCCGCATTGCCAGTACCGCTGAAAAGTATAGGACAAAAGATGAAAGGAGGACTTGAAAATGAGAGAAGGGACAAATTAATTAAAGAGGCTACCCTTAAGATTTTCCTTTGATGCCATGTTAATTCTAGGTTATGCACCAAGATTGGAGGAAAGCATGCTTTCACCCTCTCACCATTCAGTTATGTTTATTAGGGAGGCAGTACAATTGGGTAGTATATTCCTGTGTATATATTCTAACATGAACAGCCTTTGATGTTATTAAACTAACACGCTTTCTAGCACCAATGAGAAAAGAAAACAATACCTCATGGATTTAACAGAATTGGTGAAAGATTGGTCGAATTGGAATTGAGCACTTTACTTTTAAGATTAGTGTGTGACATGAGTGGGTATCTTAACAAAATGATATTTATTCTTGTAACTTATGACAGAAGGTCAACCTGGAGCTCCTGGGGAGAATCAGCCTGCGGATGATGGAATTCAGGCAGTTGGGAATGAGAATGTGGCAGAACCTGGTGGGCCAAATGGTGCTGGTGCTAATCAGTGGTGGGGAATCGTGAAGGAGATCCAAATGATTGTCTTTGGTTTCATTAATTCTCTTCTCCCAGGATTTCACAATATAGATTAAAGCAAACTTCGTGGGCGAGGAACCCCCTTAATGAATTCAGAAGCTGTGTTTTTTTTTTTTTTTTTGGTTTTTAACCAAAATAATGTAAATTTTTTCAATCTCACTAGATTTACAGCTTGAAGCACACCGTTTCATGGTGTGCAATTATGTTACCGACTTGGATTGAGTGGCTTTTTGTTACAGGCTTTAGATAGATGTATGTCTTTTAAGTTCTCGTTTTTCACGACTGAGTATATTACATATGTTATAATTATTTTGTATTCCGTGACGTATGGCTTTCAATATGATAATTCCTCTGTCATCTTTTTTACACAATCAAGTTCATTCCTGCACTTATAAGATGACAATTGCGTTCATCTTATTGTTGCTCAATGGTAGCCCAGAACGAGTGTAGCAAGAGCTGAGCAATCAGCAGTTAGGGTCGTTTTCCAGTTTGACATACAATGTTTTTTTCTTATGCAAGTAACGAAAAACAGTTGCAACCAAAGGTCGACCATTTAACCCACAATCTCATAAATGAGTAGATGGATCAAGATCTTCAATGAGATGTTAATGGCAAGAGTCCCCCACTGAGGAGATGCCAAGAGTGTAATAAATTGAAAGGTTATAGATAATTCCCTACATGTTTAATTAAGAAACCCAAGATGCTATTAAGGACACCCGCATCCACTGCCTCTACTCGGTGTATCAGATAAGTCCTAAAGACCAAAACAGCGACTCAATGGAAAGATTCGTACCCTCATATTTGCTACTGTAAAGCCTACCAATATGAAAGCGTGGAAAACATACTTTATTAAAAACGGGTAGGCACTGAGGAAACCACGTCACTTGCTAATAATAATCGCCGACAGCACGTGCACAAAAGTTACTTTTAGCTCGTTGTGGGTGCCAAACATTATCACGGGATACCAAAGAATAATGAAATTTTGAATACTTTCACTATAGAAAGTTCCTCCAACAATTTGGTCATCGGACATTTCTACCTACAGAATGAATACTAAAACTCGTATTTACATGTTGGTCTCCCTAGGACCCAGCCAAATTCCGAAGCTCTCTCTATATATAAACATTCAGAAGAAGCTCATTTTATTTTGGTTTTAAAGAATTATGTTTGCAAAATGTATATACAGGTCAACGTAAATAAAACCCACCTCACATCTCAGACAAAAGATTGCTGATTTTCCTTAGCTCCTTCAAAGCTGTTATGGCTGTGACTTGTCCTTTACCAACCAAACCGTTTTTGGATAAGTTCTCTAATGATCCGCCCTGACCTCGGTCTTGCTGGAAAACAGTCTCAATTACCTGTAACACAAACTTATTAGTGTCAGGTCATATTACCACTAAGAGGAGAGAGTAATAATATGGCAAAGATGTGTTTGGATGAAATCTAGATGGAAAAGATACTTTTCTAAAGGCACACTAAAACTTGAGGGGAACAATTAGGAAACGAACTCCTATAGGTTTTGAAAATAACGATGCATATATTACTAAGTACCCTATACTGAAAAAGAAAAGAAAAGAAAACAAGACAAAACCATTTAGTATAAATCAAATATTGGATCTCGTTAGTTTCTTCTATAACTCCAACGCCACACTCCAATTTTTTTTGTTCCCAAGGACCAAACCACTCCCTCCTTTAAAGGATTATATTCTATGTCCTGCATGGAACCACAACCAAAGTATTCGAAAAATTTGACAATACATAAAACCATCACAAGCTGTTATATTTCATATTATGTCATCTTTGAGGAAGTTAACCACATTACATTTAAGAGGTACACCTATAGTCAAAGTTATCAAAAATGTTCTAATATAAGTCATCCCAACTTGCCCACAGAAAATCATTCTGGTCAAAACTAGGGCATTGTATCTTAAAATCCCTACGAGGAAAAAGAAAAAATCCATATTACCTGAATATGTTCAAGCATAGACTGCCCAAGATTCCTGAAAGTACCCATCACGTTCTGGTCCGTAGCATCTTCTTTGCAGCAAGGAGAAGAATTGCAAGAAGCATTTGCAGCAGGAGAACCAGCAGCAGGATTGTCCTGGTCATTCGTGCTGGTCGTAGATTTTGTAGCCTCAGGGTCACTTCCCCCTCTGTCAGATGTACCCTCGCCAGAAGCATTCCGCCCAAACTTCCAAAACCACTGGAATTTACCAGAAAGAGGTTTCCGCTCTTTTAAATCTGTTACTGAATTTCCTACAGAATCATTATCACATCCAGATTTTTGGGATAAATTCTCAGGGCGATCAGAAATTGGAAGAGGTGAATCGTCAGCAATATTCCTCAAATGATCATCATTTTCATCAACAGATAAATTCGAGGCAACACTACTTTTCTCAGAGTCATTTTCAGGGTCATTAGCCCCACTTGAAGGACTAGTTTGGTCTGAAAATATGAGTGAGCCTTCTTCACTGCCAGCATTCCCACCCAAACTCCTCCCCTCAGACCGATAAGTGATTTCCTTCTCCATAGCATCTCGTCTCTCCACCTCTTCTACACAGAGATTCTCCTTCTGCCTTAAAATGTCATCACAGGGTACCTCCTTAATGTCATCGTCTGAGCCAAGTTCTCGAGAAAGATCTTCCAACAGACTTCGCCTAACAGTTGACTTGCTGTCACTTTTGCCACTGTCAACTTTTGCAGGAGACGATCCTGCCCTGGAAAGTCGCAATTTTACTTTTTCTGTCCACCCTCTTCTTGGGGCGGGATCAACTTTCCTTAAATCACCTTGCCCATGTTCTTCAGCCTTGTGCAGAACTCTCCACTTCTCTTCCCAGTAGCTCTCAGGTACCGGACTTAGAGGAGTTTTTGGAGAAACAGAATCAGATGATAGGCTGTGACCTGTTACAACAGCTGACTTACTCTGGTTATAAGCCCCACCAAATGAAGGAGATAAGGATGAGATATTAGCTCTCAGTGCAAGCGCCTGCAAGGACTTTGCCTTCTCTATCAGTTTGTTTAAATTTACATTCTCCGGAAAGTTTAATAATCTCTGGAGACAGGAAGTAGCATGTTCAGTGGCAAGAAGGGAAGATCTCAAATAAAGTAGCATTGACACTGCCATGGCTGAAATAAAAGCTCCCCTAGGAGAATTAAGTACTGCAAAGCCGCCCCCAATGTCATCTTCAGAACTTATTCCAAATTTACCATTGTCTGAGCCAAATATCTCATCCCAAATTATCAACAGGCTTTCAAGTGAGAATTCACGTCCAAATAATACACGTAACCAGCGAAGTGCAAAGTACTGGGGTTCAATCCCAAGCTCAACAAGGTGGCCGTGCAGAGACAAGTCAACAAGAGATAGCAGGTGATATAATGCAGCAGATGCTTCAAGGACAGGAGGTAAGCCAGAGTGGGACCCACCTGCAGGTGTAGGAGAGAAAAAATCTACCATTGCAATTGAACCATGGGACCCACTCATCAGAGCATCAAACATGCAATATGCATCATGTTCCACAAATTTCTCAGATAAGACAATACCCAGTTCTCCTTCTGCCCCATAAGCATCACTCAGCAATATAATGGTCTGTATTTCAGGATCAAGCTCCTCAAGACTCTTAACTCCCATCGCATTTCCAAGTGGTCCATTCTCATCCTCCATATTGTCTGGAGATTTTTTAAAATCAAAATTGTATGTAAGATCGCTATCATTAATTGACAGGCCATCAAATTTGTCAGTGAAGTGATCTTCATAGAGTTTTCGAACTTCAGAAAGCCGCTCCAGATCAACTTGAAGAACGTACAACAGAGGAGCCAAGAGTTCATGCATTCCTATAAAGAACAGAAGAAAGCAACAAAAATTATCATAAAACTTTTCCCAATATGAACTTTCATGTACCATGTGCCTAAAACAAATGCTTGAAGAATTCAGTGGATGTACAAATAAAAGTCTCCAATCACATCTAATCCCAAAGTAGGCATGCTTGACATATTAAAGCCTTAGGTTATATAAAAGTATAAATCATTTGCTCTCTACATATTGCAATGAATTCAACCTCCAACATAAGTTAATGCATTTCTGTAGGAAAACATAAAAGCAAATGGGTACCACGTATAACTCATTGATAGCACAGACATTTTTCATTGATCTAGTTCCTAAAGTTTTTTCCAGTATAAGCTGATTTTCGAATGAAGAATTAAACAAAGCAGCCTTTTCTGAATTTTTTCCAAAAGCATTCACTATTTCATCCAAAACCGGAAAACCAGTGCTAGCCTCTGAATGGAGAGGATAACAATTTGCAGGTAAGTGCATCTTCATGAATAGTTGTCCTATTGATAGAATTGCAAAAACACAGTATATAGGGCCTTCTGGTCCTATGGTACTTCCACAAACTTTTCGGGGAGGTCACAAGGTCAAGTCCAACAAGATCTCAAGATCTTGTTGATACATACACATGTTTGAAGGGCCTTCTGGTCACAAGATCTCACACATACATACACATGTTTGAAGAAAAATGTATGTGCTAAAGATTGCTTTGGACAAGAGCATTTTACCTTGTCTATAACCATGCTCTGGATGTCTAAGGCACCATAATAACAAGATTCGTCTCAACATGCCTTGGCATCGAGGAGTCTGGAAGTAGCTACCATGTTCTGGATATAATCGTGACAAATCCTGGTCAACCATTTTCTCCAGCTCAGCATTCCGAAAGAAACGACTCCATGTACTATCTGCATAGATGTAATAACATACTTAATACGTTAGTGATTACAACAACTACTTCCTAATTAACAGCTTACCCAGGAACACATTGGTCCACATTCCTTCATTTACTATACAATGTTCTTATGTTCCAGTGCAAGTCAAATTGACCTATGAGGAGTGAGCTTGTCTACCCAGGAATGTGATTGGATAACATCAATAAAGAGGACATTAAATCAGAAAAAGAAATGCAATCACTTATCATTTAATTCATTGCTTTTACCTTCACATGGATTCACTTATGAGTGTATATTTAACTTAAAAATTTCTACAAGGAACAAATTAAATTCAAGCATTGTGAGTTCAGCCTCTCAAGAGTAATTATTGTGTACGGAAGCTTAATGCCGTAAAGAAACCCAAAAAAAAATTTGTAAGGAACAATGAGATATTCAAAATCAAGCTTGGGAAAAATGAAGAAATAATGTGCTTTAAAAATGCCCAGAGCTTCACAACTGGTTACTGCGGACACAGGTATATATTTCATATTAAGCAAAGAAAGGTGCTAAAAGAAGCAAGTTTACCTGGGTTTTGAGAGAGTGGATTGTCCATGACGAGTTTTGGCGAAGTGCTTCCATCCTTTGGAATATGTGGATCAACTAGGAGGTGCCTTCTCAAACCAGCATATCTGAAAGACAAAGATGAACAAAGAAGATGATATAGATTATACAGACCAATATATTCAGACATTGAAGACAAAGATATAAACCTGAATTGTCAGACAATGCAAAACAGAACAGAAATATGTAAACAACATAAAACAAAAGCAACCTGCACCCTCCATTCTCCCGTCCCCTCCCTCTTCAACCTTCCTACCTTGCTCTCTCCCTAAATGGTAACTTCACGCTGGAATCCAGACAAAAACTTGGAAAAGCGAAGCCCTGAGCCTGGCCCACCTCTTGACTCGAGGAAACCATTTTAGACGAGCACCATAACTTTCTAACCGAGTCTTAAAGCAACTTGATAGGCAAATCATATGCTTTTGTCCATCAATAACAAAATCACATAGATAGATGAAGTATTTTGTTTGCCAGATGAAAAAAATAGGAAATGAACTTGCATCTTCAGAATAAAGCGAGGGAGGAAGTAGCAAATTCTATGAAAGATTATAATTACTATACCATCTATATGCCAGGCTCAACCGAAATCCCCAAGTTAAGAACATCAATATAAGAAATCACACGCGTTAGTGGTAGGTAAGCAATCCAAACGTCAAGAGTGCAAAAGGAATCTTTCCAAATGTGAAAACCATATATTTAAAAGCAAACAAAAAGAAAATAGATATCTGAGCTGAAGTTACCTCCTCCGACAATCGGCGGTGACCCGACGAAGATCATCAACGGAAGAAGAAGAAGAAGAAGAAGAGGGCAAAATCCCAAGGTTTATTCGCCACTGTACGCCTCTTAGATGCGCAAACGGTCGATTCTCCTCCGTGGATCTTCCAGAACCAGAGGCAGCGATCGCAGAAGACGACTCCGGCAATGCCGGGTCGACCACAGCTTGAGACATGGCTTTTACAGCAACTGTTCAGCTACCAAATTGTTCGAGCTTCACAAAATGAATGAAGCACCCGCTTCACATAAAAACCAGGAACTCTTTCTCACAGGCGTGCAAAAATTTGAAGCAGAAAAGAGAAAAACCGATCTCAAGGGAACGAAACCGCCTTGAGAAAAGCAGGAAAATCACAAAAAGGCCTCGTGAAGAAGATGAAGAAGCAGACGAAGAAAGACACTAAATAGGATTTCAGGGAGAGAGAGAGAGAGAGAAAGAGAGAGAGGAAATTTAGGAACAACAAAAGGCGGAATCAGAGAAAATAGAGATCATCACGAGAGAGAGAAAGAGAGAGTCTCGGAATCGTAAAACAGAAATAAAAGGCAGAATTAAGTTGGAGAAATTGTGGAGGAAATGAAAGGGGGGCCAGACTTCCGTCTCAGTTTGGCAGACGAGCATGCGGACAAACTGTCGCTCATCTTCATGGAGCGTTGCTTAAACTTTTTTATTTTTTTCCCTTTTTTCTTTTTCTTTTTTTAGAGAGAGATCCAGAATACGAATTTTGTTTGTTCACAGAGAGAGAGAGAGAGAGAGAGAGAGAGCCGGGGGTGCAAAGCATAAAAAGGTAAAGTTATGAGGTGATCTGTCCCCACCTTCTCTCCAAAAACGCTCCCTCTTCTCAACAACCATCGCTTTTTCTCTCTTTTTCTCTCTTTCTCTTTTTTATTTTCTAACTTGTTAACGCTTTTGCACCCTTTCGTAACCAAATAATCTTAACTGACCCTTAATTAGTGGTTCTATTTCAGAACGGTATTATTCTCCCTTCCTCCGATGTGGGAGACCAACGCTTCTATTCCTCCATCAAGATTCGTGTGATAAGAAGAATTATAGAATGTTCAATGGAGTAAAACGAAATACTGTAAACTTCAGGGATATCAATCGCATATACTGAACTGACGTGGCGAGGACGTGTCTTCCCCTGTGACAATCAGGCACAACTCTCGAAACTTCAAGCAATCTTGGCAGGATCCTGTTACTGAGAATTTTACAGCACTTCGTGACACGTGTTTAAATAGGAGTGGTGGGAAGGTGTCGTCTAATTACGTGCTTTGAAAAACGGTGCCGCTCCGACGACAAACAGAATCTTAAAGAGTGCGTGTGTTTCAGCGCATGTGCGGTAAAAAGCACTAAAATCGTCTTAACCACTAACAAAAGGAATTAAATACTCTGCGTTATTTTCTACATTATACTGATTCTGGTTAACTTAAAAAAAAAAAAACTTTGTAATGAACAAGGATCAAGGTGGGTAAAAGGTCCATTCCAGGGCAGCTGGCGACGCTATCATCAAATTCCCACATGCGAAACGTTTTGTGGAGGAATTCTGAAGGTTTCTTGGGCGAGGACCCTCCTGTTTGCATGTCAATAAATGCAGGTTGACCATCCACTATTCAAAAGCCGTGTTAACACATACCTTATCTCATAAATAAATGTGCGTAACTCGTGATGAAGACCTTATGGTATTAAATTAGAATGATGCGTGATAACGGCACTCTCATTTATAACATTGCGGCATTTTGTATCGATTTTGATGCTATCATAAATTCACATTTCATTAATTCGCTCATAAGATATGTCTCAGATCTTCATCATAGCCTGATGTAAAAAGTTCCTACTCCCGCAGTGGTTGAAATGTAATACATCCATGGCGGAGAAAGCCATAGAGGATTCGGTTTACTGATTTTTTATTTTTATTTTTTTTTGTGTATGATTGGTTGTGGGTGCAAGGTCGGTGCCTCCCTTCGTTCAAGAGGTGAATAATTAAGATATCTTTGTTCTGGTTTAACTACTCCTTTCGTTGGATCAGCTGAACTTGTCTCAATCAATCGGTGCGAATATTAGTTGGGGATACTAGAGTTTGTGGCCTTGATTTTAAATGAAGCTGTTAAGTTTTATGCCTTTCGGGTTTGGAAATGAACGGTGTGGTCAATTCAAAGCTTTGAGCCCAACTTACCAAAGTTGCTAGGAACGTGCGTCGGAGTCAATGGAGGCAGCAGCCACCCAAGAAAAGATTGGCCACACGCTAGACAGAGGAATACTATAAACAACAAGACTTGCTTGTTGTAAAGCGTCGGTGCAAGTTCAGCAATTGGAGCCAATGGATTTGCGGCGGCTTCCAATTTCTGTCTCTTTCTGGGTTTATCTTCTGCAGAAGCCAATCCAGAGTTGATCCGTGTAGGATCATGCTAAATATTTTCCTCTGGAGTAAAGGAAATCATGTCTCGCATGTTTGACAGGAACATTTGTTCAAAGCAATAAGGAAAGGAGATGAAACAAGCAATCGTGGTTTGATTGGACTAATCCCATTATTATGTACCATGAAAGGAAGGAAACAGAGAAAGGTGAGGGACCAGATCATATCAGCTTTCAACTATACAAGCGGGAATCATCGTGCTGCTTATCATAAATCTGAATTCTTAACAGTAATGACAATACTTTCTCTATTGTTTTCCCCGGTAATTCCTATTCATTAAGCAACCTGAAACAAGCTTTCCACGAGTACTTAATAAGTATGTCGAATCAGCATCCATTTGCAGAGTAAAATTCAAGCAGCTCTCTCTCCACAGAATCGAGTCAAGCTATCCTCGTGCAACTCGTTTACTTAGTCTTGATTGCACGATAGGTGAAAGAAATAAAATTTGATGTTTTGTATAAACAGATAGGTTACGTCTAGGAGAATGGTTTGAATAAAGAATATATATTCTTTTACTTAATGTTTAAGTTTTTGAATTAAATACATGTTTTTTTTAAAAATTAATTATCAGAGTTCATGTTCTATTTTTTATTCTTTTGCTTGTAAACTTTATTCCCGCAAGCCAATATTTTCCTCGTCCTTAGGATAAATGAATGTCTTAAGTCACATGAGCCTGAACAAGGTAGTTTATATTAAAAAAAATAAAATTTCACTTAATATCTTAAAATTTTGAGATGAAATATATTTTTTTTGAAATACATGATTCTATCTTGAACATACCCCTCGCATACAAATTATGGGCCTCTAGTTTTTTCTAGACAAAATGAATAATAGTTATACACAGTGCACTTACCAAAATCCCTTGGAGCCTTACAAAATAGAAAGGAGATTTGTAGTTAAAATATAAAAAAAGATGTAATAGTTCATGACCATATTCATTCACGCTTAAGTTGTTATAATTATGCCAATAATCATCATGTTTGCTTTTTAACAATTAAGGTTGCCTCTTCAAATCTCAGAAAAACAATGAAACTTCACATATATTTTGTCCAATTTGACGTCCAACGAACGTACAAGTCTACAACATAGGAATTTCACATCTATGATGGGATCTGCAAACAAGTCATAATCTTGCTAGTACTTCCCACTACCATCCCATCCTCCCGAGACGAGTTGAAAAGTCCCGGAACCACAAAATGTTGATGCCGTCCGATCATAAAAGCAGGCAGCCATCACAAGCACAAGAAAGTGTGCAAGACAGCTGGCTAGCTTCTATTCTTGTCTCTCCTATTTGCTTTGCTTTGATTTGCTTTTTCGTGGTTAGATTCGGGTCCTCCTCACTAGTGACGGAGACATTAACTAATACAACGTTCTTTATGGGAAATGTTTTATTTGAAAAAGACTGATATGGATTCATACGATTAAGCCGTCTGTTGATGTCGTGGATTAGATTCCAAAATATTTTAACAACTCTACTTGGCTTTGAAGATAATATAGTTTGATATCCCTGTCCATAATGTAAAGCAACTTGTTAGACGCGCAGCTCTTATGGTCGCTTTTCCCAAGAAACTGAACAAGAAGACGAGGATGAAACTGAACAAGAAGGCACAAGTTCCAGTGTGAATGTGGTAGAAGTGCTAACTTGTGCATAAGATACCAATTTCTGTTCTCAAAACCAGGTTGATTTTTTTTTTCTTTTAGAAAAAAGTTTGGAACAACGTACCGGGTGTTGAATGGAGAGACCTTATATGTGGTTTGGATTCCTGGCCACCAACAAATGTGTTGCGTCCAATGTAATTCGTGTTTGGCGTGGTTAAGAGTTGGGACCCAAACATGGATGCTGGTTGTCTTGTCGTTCAGTGGCCGCACCAAAATTATTTGCCCACCACAAACAAGCGCGAGTGTGTGGTGACCCCTTTTTAGTGGCTGCCCGTGACCACCGACCGCCTCCCCCATCAAGCTGTCGCTATTCGAACCAAATTCACTGTTGGAAATCTTGGTTATGTGTTGAAAGCGACGCCACGGCGGCCACCGAAAACGTTGGGTTTCTGGTAGGCCTCGATATCCCAGTTGTTCCTTGGGCTTGGCTTGAACCTCCCCAGTGGAACATGCCTTCAGAACCAATCTACCTGGGCCAGTGGCGCGTCAAAGTTGTCGAAATCCATCACAGCTAATAAGACAAGTTCCATCATTGAGCTACAGCCAAAATACAGAGAGACAAACTCTATCCGTAAATATATTCTGGGTATTGGTGTCGATAACTTGTCCATGTAGAGATATGGAGTTGGCAATGCATTATTGTTCGATGGCAGAGGACACACGCAGCCTTCTGGCCTCCATTGGATTGAGAGGCTTATCATCTGATCTCAATCATGAGGCTGGGAATCGGAGCTTCTAGACTAGTGTGACAGTGCAATGACAGAAAGTCTCCTTCTATGATCGGAAAAGATCTGTCTCTTGTTGCTGAAAATTTTCCAGACCACTTGATTGTTTCAATCCAAAATCTGTAGTTTCAGATCAGATAAGCAAACTGGGGTCGAAACCTAGACACATGCTATCAATCCTTTTTTATATTTAAATTGGGTTTCTAAGAGTCCTTATATGAGACAATAACTCCATATTACATACTTAACAGGTAGTATTTCGAAGGACTAGTGGAGGCAAACAGAAAAATATCATATCTTCTCCTTAAACTTAGAATTAAAAAGCTAGAAAGAACTTAAAAGTTGTTAAAGATGAGGGCTCCATACAGTAATGTTGATCAGAGTGGGGAACAGCTGCTAGTGCCGAGCAATTTGAAGGGCTCTACACTTGATGATTTACCAGGAGCAAACCTACTTTGATGTAGTCCCACAACAATCACCGCCGCTGCAAGCATGTCCCAGATTTCAATACAATGATGGACAGGCAACATAATAATGCAGTGAAAAAAGAAAAAAGGCCTTCAGAATTCGGTCACCTGTCCCACGTTTCCCAGTCATAATGAGAGGTAATTCAAGATGCGGTCAAAAAGGGCAGCCTGACAATCCACACATCACTTATCATGTTTAAAGAGGTTCTTAAATTAAAAACGCTTCTTGTCCTGCAGAAGATAACATGTAAACAGTCAGTTTTCGCTTGCATTTTCATTCTGAAGCCAAAATCAGATACCAAAAGGAACGTGAGGAAAGCTTATTTGATTGAGGACGTTTTGCATCTTTCAGCGTCATGTATAATCAACCAAAAATTAAATAAATAATTTTTTTATTAAACAGAAAAAATTCCACCTGTCAAGAAAAACAGATTTTAGCATCTCCTAATGGCTGCCAGTTCTGATGTTGAGTTTTGATATGCCAAAGTAAATCTTGCAATGGGGGTCAAAAGATGAGTGCTTTAGCAAGTCGTCGGCTGTAACTATATATATTGATAACAAAACCTGCCTAATTCATGCTTTCGAAGCTCTAATAACCAAACAGAATTTGTGGGTTCAAGAAAATAATCTTCAATTTCAAGCGTTTGATCAAGTCCTAATGAAAGATAGAAAAAAATTGAACAGAACCCACGATTCTGTTTCCATTTTTCAGAAACAACAGAACTTTCATTGCAAAGTCGAGGTGATATTTATTTGCAATTTCGATTTTTTATTTCTTTTCTTATCTGATAGAAACATAACTTGAGTGCTACAAAGACAACAGTAAGAACAAATAATATCAATGATGAAGGTTCAAATATAGAACATGACGTATGGTGTACCATGATACTATATGCCCCACAACACAAGCATATGCCAAGAGTCATTACAGCAAAAACTATGGAAACTAACTAGAATTCAGTTCAGCACTGACTAGTGATTTTCCATCTAATCCAAGGTGCATGAATGATTACACTACCATACCTCAGAATTTTGACCAATTAAAGCTCCTCCTCAATTACGAAACATAAAATTTCTAGGTCATTTTAGGTAGACTAAAAGTCAGTACAAATCAGAAGTTCCCAGTTGGACCATCTGCTACATTGTTTTGGTTCTCAAAGTTCTCTACTGTGGAGAGTAACACCTTGAGGAAAAGGAACAGAACCATAAACGTATTTAAACAATATATTTACACACCAGAAGATAATTACCGAAGAAGAAAATTACCATAGATCTCAGGCAAACCAAATGAAGCATTGAGGTATATCTTCGTGTCCTTTAATTCATCCTTCACAAGTTGAATATATCAATGTCAGACATTTTGCCCACTAGCAATTGCAGGTCCATGGGAAAAAAAAAAGAAAAGAAAGAAGCAAAAGAACACATGAAGCTTGGGTTCAAAATCTTAGCATCATAGGTCTAAAAACTTTCACAAAAAAAATAAAAAATAAAAATAAAAACTAAAAAACTAAAAAACTTTTCTCTCCTCTTCCCCCTAAAAACTCTCAAGAGAATACATGGTTGTTCATTTTTACATATCTGCATAACTTATTTAAATCTCATTTAAAATGTAAAGAAAATCAAATGTTTTCATATTTTGTTCCTCATTCAATTAACAATATTGTACAACTAAAGTGTATGAAATAGATGACAATCCTCAAGACATGTATAGAGTTTGAAAACATTATTTGCACTCTGGAAAAAATGGTGATAAGTTTCCTTGGTATTTTAAATGATCATTCTAAGTCACAAGAATATAAATTGTCCTTTCAAAGTCAAATGTAGCATTGAAGGAAGGGTTATCACCCAGAGCTAGTCCTACCTCGGTTGTCCTTGGAGGATGAAGTGGTCTATCTCAAGAATCAAATCCATGCACTTTGGTTGGTACTTGAGGACTTCCCCACTGGATCACACAACGAGCCTTAACTATATACTGAAAATAAGAGAAATATTGCACGAACTACATACATGAGCAAGAACAAAATATAGATTTATGAACAAGATTACTAACCAAGGGTTTGTGAACATCATTTTTACTAATAACTCTAAAATGACTAGCATAAATGAGTCAGCTTCAACACCAACTTGACTCTAAATCAGGGACCGGCTTACACTGACACCAAAATAACAGTCTACGGTCGGTCCCCGACATTAAAATAACAGTATATTTGTATGCATGGAACAAGAAAAGTGCCTGGCAAGCGGTTGTACAAGGGGACCACACATGAATTTGATAGAAAAGGGCTTAGGTATGTTCTATTTAGCTAGCAATTACCCATAACCTTCGAAGCTTTATTTTAAATGTTCTTGGCACACCTGAGCCCATGCCGAAGCTGTTGTGCATGTGTAAAAAAATTTGCACAATATAGCTAAAATTACGAGCTTATAAAGACTCAATACGTGCGAGAAATTAGCATCCTTTTCATGCTTAAAGCTCATAACTAAATTGCAAACTAATCACATTGCATGACAAGATTTAGGTGCCCTAATCAGAAACAGAAATAAAGCTACCTCTTTGAAAAAGGAGGATGTTAAATGACTAAAGAAACTTCACGCACTGCCCATTTAAAGTTCCCAGAACGTCCTTTATCTCATCAATTCTTGAATGAGAGAAATCCCCAATCGTGAATTTTTCAAAATTTCCGTTCACTTCAATCAGACTATGGCCGGGTGCCTTCCGTAGCCCACTACCCTTCAACATGGACCTTGCCTCTGCAACATCAACCCACATCTCATCAGATGCATACAAGTTTGCCAGTAGAACATATGGCGAACTAGTCATAGGCTGGCACTTTAGAAGCTGCCGAGCCAACCGCTCCCCAATCACAACATCCCCATGCAGGCGACATGCTGAAAGCAAGCTCCCTAGAACAACTGGATCCTGCCCAAAAGGGAATTTTTTTATGTACTTTTCTGCCTCGGTTAATCTCCCAGCCCGCCCCAACATATCAACAAGACATGAGAAATGTTGTATATTAGGAGTAATCCCATAAGTTTTTTCCATTGAATTAAACAGAAGCTCGCCCTTGTCCGCAAGGCCTGAATGATTGCAGGCCATCAGAAGTCCAAGAAAAGTAACAGAATCCGGATTTAACTCCCTTGCGTTCATCTCCTCAAAAAGTTCTATGGCTCGATATCCAAGCCCATGATTGGCAAATCCAGCAATCATTGTGTTCCATGAAAGGGTATTGTGAAAGAGCATTTTGTTGAATACGTTATAAGCATATTCAACTGAACCACATTTAGCGTACATGTTAACTAGAGCATTACTAACTCCCACATCTTTATATACCATTCTTCTGATTAGATTAGCATGAATCTGCTTGCCATGAAGAATTGAAGCGAGACCAGCACAGGCAGCAAGGACACTGGCAAAGGTGAAGTCGTCAGGCCTTACGCCATAACAATTTGTCATTTCTTGGAAAACACGCAACCCCTTTGCGTGATCAACACAATGGGAACAAGCAGCTATAAAGGTGTTCCATGAAATGATATCTTTTTCTTTAATCAATCTGAACACCTTCTCCGCTTCATTTACCAAATTGAATCTCGAGTACATTGATATCATTATATTGCCAATAAGAGGCACAGAGTCAAGCGCAAGCTTGATTGTTTGTGCATGCAACACCATTCCCGTCAGCAAATCGTCCGAATCAGAGCAAATCTCCAACATGCCCACGAAAGTAAAACGATCTGGCACAAAACCCTGTCGGGTCATAAATTTGAACACTTCAAACCCTCTTTCAGGTTGTTGATTTTCTACAAACCCAGCAATGAGAGCGTTATAGGAGACAGAATTTGGTTCCGATGTACAGGTAAAGACTGACAAGGCGTCATTACATCGACCGCATTTCATATACATCGAGATAAGCGAGTTAGAAACATATGAGGCGTATGCACAGCCAGACTTCAGAGACTGAGCATGAATTTGCTGCCCCTCCAACAGGGCTGTGAGGCTGGCACATGCACTAATAGCACTGGAAAATATGTATTCGTTGGGCACAAGTCTCATTTTGAAAAATAGTTCCAGTGCCATAGTATGCTCTCCGACCTGATCACATCCCGAAATTATAGCCGACCAGGATACAAGGTTTCTGTCAGACATCTCATCAAACAGGCGACGGGCAAGAGCAACGTTGCCACACTTGGCATACATATTAACGGTATGGTTGGCGATGATGACATCGGATTGCAAGCCAACTTTTAGGGAGGCAGCGTGAAGGGAAACACCATGTCGAAACGTCTTGGTTTTTGAGCAACGATGCAACAATGCAGCAACGGCATCTCTTATCATCTACGGGATAATCACTCTCAGGCGACTGCGCAAGGAAATATAGGCGGTCGTTGTTAACACCCAATAACAAAAATCGGCCCAAGCTGATTCAAGGACACTGGGATGACGAAGACCACACTCCCCAAGTATGAAATCCAGCCCACAAAAGGCTGCGTTGTGGTAACAAAAAGCCCAATAATGGCATTAACTGGATTGGCCCTTCTAAGCAAACAACCCACAAGAAAAAGAGAAAAGTAGAATGGAGACCACCATGGATCCTCCTCACGATAATGCCTTTGTTAGTTGGAAAGCACCTCTCTTTCGGCGAAAAAGTTGTGGGCGGCGAAGAATTTACCATTCTTTTCTCCGGGCCGGTGAATAAACTTTATAATATAATAACAAATGATTTTTTTTTGACAAAATTTATATATGATCGTGTCCTTCCAAGTTTCAAGTTAATCTTTATCTTATAACATCAACAATTAGGGTGAAATTAAACGGCCCCCACGAAAAAGAAATGCAGCAATTTCAATGACACGATCATGATCGCGATCCTGCAAATCCAGAAAGAGATGGAAAGAACAAAAGGTGAGAGACTATTGAGGATGATTTCGCTTCGCCGAGCTCGGAAAAAGTTCACGAACTTTTGTCTCTTTGACAACCAACCACCTCTCTTTCCTTTTCCAACAATTAAATGAGTGTAAATCTTTTTCTACAGTCTATCCGCGTGAAACTGTCCCATTGCAGTCACATCTCGGGGAGGATGGACCAAATTGCATCTCGACCGTTGATTCCATTGCACTTTTCGATCTCCCAACCAACTTAGTACTCAACGTTCTTTGAATTTATTTGTCACCTATAATGGTGAAACTATAATCAAACAGCCAAAACTAAATGTTTGTACTTTCATTCTATAATAAAAAATAAAACAATATTGTGCTGTACACAATTCTTGATGTTAAAAGGTGGGTGCAAGTATTGTGGATAAAAACCTTTTTTTTTTATTTGACCTTTTTAAAATATAAATATAATATTATAATCAATTGATGAACCTCTACTTTGTTATTCCTTATACACACCTTGGTCATAAAATTATTCTTTTAGATGCAATGTTTATATTAATTTGCAAGTGAGAAATGACTATTAGAAATAAGTATTATCCTGTATGATGAATATGAGCTTTTAAATTTATAAATAATAGTAGTTAATATTTTTTATTATGTTAACTTTTTGAAAATTTATAGGTTTGTGATCCCAAATTAGACAACTTTGTTTTTGTTTTTTTTAACTACACACTGGAGAGGAAGGAGTTTCGAACCTTACTTGGTGGACTTACAGGTTAGGGCTCTTTAACTTTTTGCCATGAAGCTAAAGGGAACACCCTTTTTTGAGGGGTGCAAGTTTTTGTGTGAGCTTGGTACATGCATAAAATAAACTATAAAAAAAAAAGACCCCACGACACTCTAATACTGGTAAAAAAGTAGTACAATTCTGAAAAATCACAGCCCGTGATCTGCTTTCTTTAACTCAACTTGGCCGGTTTTGAAAGGACATAACTTTGTATTGTCAGCATCCAGGTATCAAAAGTTGCTCTTAAAAAATTCACACACCACATGAGTGATGAGTCTGGTGATTATAGGCGGGGGGGGGAAATGTATTGGATACCATATTGGACCCATGAACACGTGCACTACGTCTAGTTATGGAACTACACGGATCTATCGACATTAAAATAAAGTCTTACTTCAATGTTCTTATTATTCAGGCCGCTGAAATGGCCTCACTCGAGTCACATGCGGTGTACAAGCGTGACGACAATATTGGTGGGAACACCCATCACATGTGCGTAGAAAGTGACCCATCTTAATCAAACTGAAAATATTCTGGAAATTACTAATTTGTTGTACGAAAACGACTTTGAGACTCCTGTCGTTTTCTTTATCTTGTAATTTTTGACCAGGATGTTGGGGCTTTTTATCTCATGTGGAGCAAAGACCACCGGCGTGCAACACTTGTCATTAGAGTCAATCAAAGCACATGGTCTAAAGCAAGCTGTCTATGTCTCTTATTATGAGCTCCTTTTTTCTTTTTTTCTTTTTTTCCTTTTAATTCTCTCAAACCCAATATAAAATACGAAGCTCTCTTTTTCGTTTGACCAATTACTCGGTTTAGTGGGAACTATGGTCCAGTTTTAATCTTTTCATAAACTCACTTTTTTGACCCTTTCAAATTTCAGGTACTTTTTTTCTTGGGGAAAAAATGTGGGCCTTTGAAAAAGCCTTAGTGCTTTAGAAAAAAAATAGTAAAGATATGATAGATTAATGCACCACATTATGATCGGTTTGATGCTTTGATCTCTAAAGTTAGGAGATCTAATCAAGATACAGTGATGTCATCTCACGCGGTTGAATGGCATAAATAATGCCCCGATCCATCCGTAACGCGGGAACGTATAAAATATAAGTTGTCGATAATTGCATATTGGGTGACTTTTTGGGAAAGGGATCTTTGTATCAATAATTGGAGTATATACAATAAAGAGTGTATTGAGTCGTACATATATTGTATTTGCCAAAATTATCGTACTTATAAAACAATTGAATACATGGGTTCTTGTAAAAAAATATTGGTCAACATCTCAAGATTGGCAAAATAAGTAGACTGTGATACCCTTTTGGTGTCATTAATATTTTTAAAGTCTAAAACCTTGACTTTGAGCACTTATAATATCTAGTTTACACTTGGTTTATTAATTGGGCTTGTCGTATCTCCGTGAGATTGTTGGAAAGGAGTTCCCATATAAATAACGATTTAAACCCCATATCAATTTAGTTCAATTTAGAGAAGTTACATTAGAACTTCTTAACATACAACATTAAAAGGCCTAACTAAAACTAGATGTCCTTACATAGTAGTTAATAATTAATGATAGTTGATAATGGTGTTGATGATGACATAACCATATAATGTATAAGATGCTTATCTATTCTAATTTAGGAATACAATATCTAAGAGAATACATTATATAAGTTGGAGATTGAGAATAAGTAACTTATTTACTTAACATGATTCAAATATAATTTTCAAAAGTTCACTTAACAATTCATTACATTGCTGATCTTAAGCACTTCACATTTTTGTTATAACCTTGAAATGATTTTCGAGTTTTTTCTTGGGTACTATTATTGTCTTCACTTTATGTGTTTATTGATAATTCATAATTCATACTACAAGATTTTCTTTCTCCTTCACAAAAGTAAGTCATTTTGGTTGATTGATTTTCATCACTTAATTATTTGTTGCACAAAAGTATTGCCGTCTTGAATTATAAACTTTTACAATTGTAAAAGAAGCATAACATTGTTCTTTTTGTTGGTTATTTAAGAATTCAAGAAGGAAGTTTCGGATACTTGAATCCTAGAATTTTTCCACTTTCAATTGGAAGTGATATACAATTCCTTTTACACAACTATGATAGATGATAAGCATCAAATGGCGTTTGTTCTCTTTAAGCTCAAATTATCATTTCAACACGTCCTCATTTGCCAAGGACATTTTTAATTGCATGCAGTCGTTTGACAGGTTTTTGAACATCCAAACCAAGCGTCGTTTTACCAACGTTAAGACATGCAATCGCGCGTTGTTTTGGTAATGAATTTCTCAGTGCCAAAACGCATACGGTAAGGTTGTTTTAAGCTCAAGAGATGTTGGAGTAAAACGTGCATTATAACGTTGTTTTTGTCAAAGGACATGCCAAATCAAAACATTCACGAGAATGCTGTTTTGAGCCTCATCTGTGCTAGGCGAAAACACGCACAGTGGCATCGTTGAGCCATATTTCCATCGAGCCAAAACGTAGATTTGAATAAAGAACTTATTGGTCTTACATTGAAGCAATATTAATCTATTTTGAACATAATATATTTCTCCCAGCACACACAATTCTGTGTAGCCTTTGTCATCATAAAAACACAATCAATTTTCCTATATAAATGGCCATCATATTGGCCAATTTAGTTCAAATCAACAATATTGACAAGAGATACGACTGAGAAATGGCCATCGCACGTGACCAAATTATAATCTCATTTTTTATTCACTCATTGATTCTTTGTTTATACTTATGAATTGTTATGTAAGAAACATTGTTGTCCATTTGTCAATGTAGATTGCACCATCCATGTGTTACAACAATGTTAACCAATTTCAAAACAGCCTAAAGAACTCAAATTTATTTTAAAATTTGGTTAATGCTATCTCCATTAATGATATTTTATTAAAGTACGAGGATTTACTCTCTTGTTAATAAAATACGACATATACTTTTAACTTATTCTAATAAAAATATTTATATTTAAAAATAATAAGAGAAAGGGAAGCTTTCGTGTTGGTTTCTTTAAATGTAAATTTCTAAATATTAGATAAGTTTTTTTTATTTTTCTAAAAATGAAATTACAAGTATATGATTTTAAAATAAAAATAAAAACTGCAGTTCCACTGCACACACAGCCAAAGCACATGCTTAGGCGCATCTCCGGGTACACAAGCGAATCGGCAAGGGCAATATCGTCATCTCGTACCAACTGCCCGACAGCTTACGCGCCAATGTACCCCAATCAATAAAAAAACTACCTGTTCTCTCTCTGTTCAGAAACCTAATACTGGTCTAATAACAAAATAGAAGAAAAAATAAGTGGATACATCTACATGATCATTTTTCTACTGATTTGTATGATTCTATAAATATGGTGTGTTGAGTGGTGGTTATGGCGGAATCAATTTTTGATTGAATA
This sequence comes from Casuarina cunninghamiana, assembly GCA_028551485.1. Classification (NCBI taxonomy): domain Eukaryota; kingdom Viridiplantae; phylum Streptophyta; class Magnoliopsida; order Fagales; family Casuarinaceae; genus Casuarina; species Casuarina cunninghamiana. The sequence continues at coordinate 26,484,829 of CM052366.1, read as the reverse complement.
CCAGAAAAAGGGACCTGGATTTGATAAATAAAGAAATGGTGGCTATATGACTCCACCATCTTCGGCTTCCTGTCTGCAGAGCATGAAACCCTAAGTATCAGTCACTCTCACTCTCACTCTCACTCTCCTTGTGTTTCTCTCTCTCTCTCTCTTTTCTCCTGCTCGTCATTCTATGCTCTGACCCTCACTTTCCGCTCCAAATGTGGACGGCTGGATCTCTCACCAGTGTCATGTGATCAACGCTATCTGATCCAATCACGGCCGTCTTTATCTTTCCGTGAGGCGATATTTACCGTGTGCGTTACGCTTTTGCTAAAGCTACGCCTAGCTTCTTGGACCAGCTGCGTTTATTAGATTTGGTATAAAATCTTAGCTTTTGTTTGCTCCTTTTTTGCTTTGGGTGCTGATATTCTTTGCTTGGATTGCTCACTGAACTTAAAGTCATCGATTCGCTGATTTTGTGGCCTCTTTATAATGTAATTCTGAATAAGAGAGAGCTGGATCGGATTGGAGAACTTCCTTTGGTGAAATGTGGTTGAATTTCTGCGGGTGGAGGTCGATGCTGGAACTGGAGAAACTTATTTGCTGATTGATTCAATGTTAGTAACTATATCACTTCTTTGCTCCTCGTTTTTCGTTGTTAGTCTTGTTTATCGGTTGAAGGTGTTTTCTTTGGTGATTGATTTAATGTCAGAAATTACATCACTTCTTTGCTTCACGTTTTTCGTTGTTAGCATTGTTTATCGGTTGAAGGCGCTTACTTTGGTGATTGATTCAATGTCAGAAATTACACCAGTTCTTTGCTTCTTCACTTTCTTACTTTTTACGCTTAAAAACGCGTTTAGTAGCTGTATAACTGTGTGAATATTTTCGGTGTGTTTGTTTAACTCTTGAGCAATCGGGTTTTCTCTCAGAAGAGTTGTTGTTGACGCTATTTTTGTTATTCTTAATTTTCTTATTCTAAGTACTGGTTTGACTTTTTGAATAATAATATCTTCTTCTTTTTTCTTTTCCTTTCTGGGTCTAGAACGGTTAAGGTGGGATCGTCTGGATTTTCTATTGCTTTATGTAGGTTGCTGATGAAGTTGGGGAAAAAAAAGAAAAAGAAAAAGAAATTGTTACTTGTGAATTATGTGGCTCATAATAAAAATAAGGAACAATCACCTCAGCTACTCGCTATAGATGTACATCACTAGTAGGCTGAGTTTTTCTTCCAACTGATATGAATTTTAGTTCTGAAATTCCTCTATTATCCGGGTGGGGCAGAAAAAGCTTAACTATTTCTCTTCATCACTACGAAATCGATTAATTAATATTTTATTTCCTGGTTTCATTTGTGTGATCATCTTAATATAACTAAACTATATGTTGACTCTTGAACAGATCTTCGGGGCTACCAAAGTCATATTTAATCATTCAAAATGTGGCCATCGGTTCTCTGGTCCACAATTCTACTGCTATTCACTGTCTTGACAGTTGGAAAGGCGGAGGTTTACGTGGTCACTGTTGAAGGAGAGCCTATCATAAGTTACAAAGGTGGGGTTGATGGCTTTGAAGCCACAGCTGTGGAATCCGATGAGAAGATTGACACTACCAGGTATCTTTAATTTTTTAACTGAATATATTGTTAGTTATGAAATGTGTTTGGAGTTTTAAATCCTATCCTATTACTAGACAATGCATGCCAGTCTGAATTGAACTGGGGAAGAAAATTTTTACTGTCACAAATCATGCATAAGCAAGCTGCTGAGTATATACATAAGTTATTAAATATTTAGCTAATTTTCAAGGTTGCGAATTTGCGTAGAGCTGTTTAGTTCTAACTTGGACTCCCACTCTTCTCAGCTTGAGATGCTTGTTTACATTTTGGTCTATGTTCCAATTGAACGGATAAAAATACTCCTATTTCAGCTCTTATACATGCTGCTACCATGGTTGCAGCAGGAATTTTTCTTGTAGCTCGGCTTGTTTATATTAGATATTTTACATAATATTCTTAATGTTTTTTGTTTTAATTTATTTTTAGTACTCTCATGTTAATTTTTTTTTAATATTATTAGGGTGGTGAATTGGGATGTTTTAGTCTGAGAATCTGCCTGGGTCTTACCTTGATATATTACCGTCATTTATGGTAGTGTCTGTCTGGGGGACTCTTCAGTTGTTGACACTTTCCAGCTCACCTTTTGCAAATTGGCCTCAGATTTTATTGCGAAATTTTGAGGCTGACTTAACGGAACAAAGTCTTTGGGAATGAGTGAAAAGTACGGTTGTTTCTGCTATTGATAATTAAACCTGCTATGAGTAGTATGATAGAGATAAAGGGTAATGAATAACGTGCTTATTTCCAATTATTTTGTTATGTTTCTGTATACTTTTGAAATCACTTTCCCTGGTTACTGCTTTGAGCCATCATTCTTTTTTGTGAACAACATCTTGTATGGTAAAAAAATCTCACAGTTTGTTGTGTATCCTGTCTAAATTGTATTCATGTATTGTTAGCTATAAGTATTGTTGATTCTGAATATAGAAAGCATATCTCTGTTTTGTATATCTTGTCTACTGGTTTTCTAACAGTTACAGCTATTTTTCTGTTTGGAAAGGGTTTGTCTTCTAAAATCATGTCTTGCACTCTGTATTATGCAATGTTTTCACCCAAAGATAAGTGGATGGTTTTTATAATACATTTGGACGTTCCTAAGTTTACCAAGGGTAGGTGGCAATGCTATTCTATGTACAACACCTCCTGCAAGCGCACACACACACATGCACATATGTATTACCTATGTTTGCATGTATATAAACTGCCTCAACAGACACACACATGCATCATATATATAGTTCTTTTTCTTTAAATGATTCTTTTAGTCATCCTGTGTGTCTTTTTCTTCTTTCAGTGAAACTGTCACATCATATGCTCGTCACCTTGAAAATAAACATGATATGCTTCTGGGGATGCTGTTTGAGCATGGGACCTATAAGAAGCTCTATAGCTATCGACATCTTATAAATGGGTTTGCAGTTCACATGTCCCCTGAACAGGTAAAACCTGGGAGAATCTTATTTTAGGACTCATCTCTTTGTAGTTTTTATGTGTTTTGTCTCATTCATTCTGCTTGCATTCTCATTCTCTTACTAAATCACCATTAATTAGTAGGCAGAAAAACTGCGACGTGCTCCTACTGTGAAATCCGTGGCGAGAGATTGGAAGGTGAGGAGACTCACAACGCATACCCCACAGTTTTTGGGGCTACCAACTGGGGTTTGGCCAACAGGAGGTGGCTTTGATAAGGCAGGCGAAGACATTGTGATAGGATTTGTGGACTCAGGGATCTATCCAGAACATCCAAGCTTTGCCACACATAATGCTGAACCATATGGACCCGTTCCAAAGTATCGAGGTAGATGTGAACTTGATCCTGACACTAGGAGAGACTTCTGTAATGGGAAGATTATTGGAGCCCAACATTTTGCCAAAGCTGCAATAGCTGCTGGGCAATTTAACCCTGCTCTTGATTTTGCTTCTCCGATGGATGGCGATGGACATGGAAGGTAAAGCTCCATAAGAATTCCATAGTCTTGATGTGCAATCCTGTTCTACCACTTGTCCATTTCCATATCAGTATTGGCATTACATGAAGGGAAAGGTAGTGGTTGTCAAAGAGAAAGTCAAAAAAACTTCAATACTTGTGCAGTTATTTATGGGTATGCAGATTGCAATGACTGTTATTGAATTTAAACATAAAAGATGAATAAGTTATAGTTATATTGCTTACTGTATTAACTGAGAATTGTACCTCTGCAATGTAATTCAACTTATAGAAATCAATCTCTAATTAGTGACTTCTCCTATATAGGCAGTTCTATGAGAACGCTTTCAACATGACTTTTATTTAATTGTGACAATCATAGACCCTTTAATACCTTGTTCTGTGAGTGCCACCCAAATCTTGTTTGTTACACGTGCATACATGGCTCATGCTGCAAGAAATCTGGACAATTACTCAGATTGCATTAAGTAATCTGAAATGTGGATTTTTGATTCTTAGAAGTTGAATGAGGCTGCAGTACAGCTGATATCCCGGTGTGTGAAGACACTAAAATCTGCTTACTTATAGGGGAAGAAGTCTAATAAAGGGCAACTTTACTTGTGAAATAAGAATGGAATCCCCCACTTTCCATAGATGATTCCTCTAGCCACTTCAAAAATTGCAGAAGCTGTCAGAAGAAAACTACTTTTTTCTCCGAACTTTTTTGGATTGTAAGCATCTTTGGTTAAAGCTCTTGCATTTCACTCCAAAATTCCTAACATGCTGCTCATGGCCAAGATTCCGAATTCCCTATTTTTTGTAGCTGTCATTCGTTTTAATGAATACTAGTAAACCCTCAAGTGGATGTATGAATTATTCTTGTGTCACTATAGTATGGGGGGCTGTAACTTTTGCTAGCGTGGAGGTCTGTTACTTTTACCAGCCCAAATAGTTGTTCCAATTTTTTGGAGTAAACAGCATTGCTCTGTAATGGCTAGTTCCATGTCCACTTCAACTAATTATTCCAACTAATTGGGTTTGACAACATTATCACTCCTTCTTGAAGGAATCTGCAATTTCTTTGTTCAATTTTTTGATTAAGAAAAATTCCATGATCATTGGACAAGAATTGTATGGAATCTGACGTGCTTTTTTTCCCTGTTCTGTATTATTGGCTACCAGTCACACAGCTTCTATTGCCGCTGGAATAATGGAATTCCTGTCAGAGTGCATGGCCATGAATTTGGGAAGGCGAGTGGAATGGCTCCTCGTGCCAGGTAAGAGTAATGCCATTGTTGAAGATAGGATACTGAAATTAATACATCATATATTGAAACTTACAAATTGTGATTCCAGGATTGCTGTATACAAGGCAATCTACAGACTCTTTGGGGGGTTTGTTGCCGATGTAGTAGCTGCAATAGATCAGGTTTGTTGGAATTAATCCCAGAACAAAAATAATGCTAGTCTTGCTGTTCTCTTTCGATCTTGTTGTTGATTCTTTATTTGTTTCATTGTTTGGGTTGAAGAAAGTAAAGAGGGGGAGGGAGAGAAGAAGAGATGGGGGGGAAAAGAGGGGGGGGGGGGTGTGGGTGTTGTGGTTGTGTTGGGGAGAGATGGTAACAGAGACTGTCCGATAATGGCAATTTCCATTTGACATTAAACGGCTAAATGGTGGTCAGATTGTCATATATTTATCTATTGATGTGTTCTAGTGGTCTTATGACATTGAACATGGTCGTGGAAGGACCATTTCTAGGCAAAAAAGAAACAAAGCGAAAAGATGTAGCATAAAAAATTTAAATTACAGGGGTTAACACTATAAGGAGGCAAGCCAGAATGACTGGTTTCAAATTTTAAATGAATTGGACTGTTCCTTAGAAATAAGGTGATTGCGAATGGTAAATTTTTACTGGTGGAGTGATTTGATTTTTAAAAATTTTTGTGGACAGGCTGTTTATGATGGGGTGGACATACTCAGTCTTTCGGTGGGGCCAAACAGTCCTGCAGCAAACACAAAGACCACTTATTTAAATCCTTTTGATGCTACACTTCTTTCAGCAGTGAAAGCAGGTGTCTTTGTTGCACAGGCAGCTGGAAATGGAGGTCCATTTCCTAAAACTCTGGTCTCTTACAGCCCATGGATAACAACTGTTGTGGCTGCCATTGATGATCGGAGATACAAAAACCATCTGACTCTTGGAAATGGAAAAATCTTAGCTGGAGTTGGGTTGTCTCGTAAGTTTCTATCAGTCTTTCCCATTTGTTCACATAAGGCTGAGAAATGGAAATGAATTGTCTGCAAGCGGTTTCTGCTTCGGTTTGATAAGCTCTGACATGTAGTTCTTTCGATAACAGAAATATTGGTTTTGTTCCTCTGTCAATATTTAATTGCTTGCAATTCTCGTATATTTTTCAGTCTGTATGAGAAGTCGTAAAAAATCCTCGGTTATCAGACAGATTCAAACATGTCATTAATTCAAGAGGGAAGGAGCGTCACCCCTAAAGATTCCTTCCACAGGCTGAGACTGTGTGAAATATGGATGCTTTATATATTTATTGAGAAGTTATGTAGCAGAAACCTACTGGAATGGTTCTAATTCCCTTGAATGATTCTCAACCGTAACCATTGGTGGGCTAGGACGTTTATTTAGGGGATTACAATTATTTCTTTTCCATCTACCTGGGCATTGACTTTTTAAAATGGTTCTCTCTGTGCTCAGGTACTTGAAAAAAAAAAATGTCCAACTGCCTTAGGAGTAAAACTACTATCAGATAATACCAACATCTAGATACCAGTACAGGGATGACCTTCTGGTGATCAGGATGCCTTGCCCCACTCACTGCTCGTCCAAGTAGTTCCACCCTGTCTGTCACATATCCATGTTTACATACAGTATGAAACTTTGCTGGAAATTAGAGTGTAGATGGATATGTTGTCTTTCCTTAGGAACATGCTTGAAGTCATGGGCTTTCTTTTTCCCTGGCAGTTAAGGTTAAAAACAAGAACAAAATTATGAAGTTAAAGAAACATACATTTGCCAGTAAAGTGGTGCTTTCCAGCTTCATTGACTTGAGACTGAGTTTTGTGATTTGAGTGAATCTTATAACTGGCTTTAAATGTTTTTTATTTTGTTATTATTATTATTTTTTTATCTTGACGTTACTTCCATTGCAGTTATTTTCGATCTTAGGTTTGTTTAACTTGTTGTGCTTTACAAGATTAAAAATCAATTAAATTTATCGAGAATTTCTTTGCAGCTTGGGGTTTTTATAATGTTCTTTTCCTTTTGAAAGCTGAAGTTCAAGTTCTTATGCAGCTGCTTCGCATCCAAATCAATCATTTGCCTTAGTTGCAGCAAAAGATGTCACGCTGGATTCTTCTGTAATGAAGTTCAACCCTTCAGATTGCCAGAGACCAGAGCTTCTGAATAAAAAATTGGTCGAGGGGAACATTCTTCTCTGTGGCTACTCATTTAACTTTGTTGTAGGTACTGCATCAGTCAAGAAAGTCTCAGAAACAGCCATTAGCCTGGGTGCCATTGGCTTTGTTTTAGCCGTGGAAACTGTTTATCCGGGGGCAAAATTTGATCCTGTTCCTGTTGCCATTCCTGGAATTCTTCTCACCGATGTTAGCAAGTCAATGGTAATTATTTTTACTCCATTGGAGCCATGGCCTTTCCCAAAGTTTATAATGTCTATGCCGGTCTGATCCATAACTTAAGAATTTTTCTGAGCTTTTCCTGGATCTCAATGTGGCATTGGTTTGTTGCTAAGTGGTTTACAGTTATAAGGGATAGATCCGAGTCTATAAAAAGGTATAGTGCATTATTTTAACTTTTTTTTTCTTCCATATCGTTCCTCCCAAATTGTGATGGGGATACGGCAAGCGTGAACTGCTATGTGGCACAAAAAAATCAAAGTGAGAGAAGAAAATTGGGGAAAAGTAAAAAGTATTTATTTGTAGGAACTCAAAACAACAGTTTTTTACAAGAAATGAGAGGAGTAAATGAACAAGCAAAAGGCGTAGTATTACTTGTGCCATTTTTTCTGTAAAACTTTTGTCATGCGCTGATTGTGGTTGAGCATGACACGTGGTTTGGTACTTGTATTCACTAGTTTTGGTCCTGGTTTTCTTGTCCTACACCCAAATTGCCTCCCTCACTGCTCTTCTTTTTATTTCCATTTTCTGCTTTTCTGTATCATTGTTTGCCCTTATGCATGATCCTTACAATTATGTGCTCCACTGCTTTATGTAGGATCTTATAGACTACTATAATGTTTCCACACCAAGAGATTGGACTGGTCGAGTGAAAAACTTCAAAGCTGTTGGTAGCATTGGCAATGGTTTAATGCCTATACTCCATAAGTCAGCACCACAGGTGGCCTTATTTTCTGCTCGAGGACCCAACATAAGGGATTTCAGCTCCCAAGATGGAGATCTGCTAAAACCAGACATTCTAGCTCCTGGTTCTCTGATTTGGGCTGCTTGGTCTCCAAATGGAACAGATGAAGCTAATTATGTTGGTAAAGAGTTAATATATTCATTCAACTCTCTCTCTGTTTCTGTTCTTTCAAACTCAACCAAGGCTTCGGTTATTTGGACCTGGTCAAACTTAGTCCCTCAATGCACAGAGAACATGAAATCTTTTGTGACTCAAAAAAAGTAGTGGCAATAGATATTTGAGATCAATATGAGGCAACAATTCGGAAGCATGATTTTGGAATTTTCTGCTAAATTTTTATCCATCTTCTGCTGAGGAGCCCAGGAAAAAGATATGAGTAATTGATAACATTGATATCTTTCCTTTGCCTCTTGGATATAAGATGAAAAAGAAAAAGAAAAGAAAAAAGAATTCTGAACCATCCTTACCCCCTTGGTCCTCTCAAAAAAAAAAAAAAAAAAGAAGAAGAAGAAAAACTTTTTCAATTTAATCATTTTTTGCTTTATGCAGGAGAGGCATTTGCCCTAATGTCTGGAACTAGCATGGCCGCACCTCATATAGCGGGCATTGCTGCTCTTATAAAGAAGAAGCATCCTCACTGGAGCCCTGCTGCCATCAAGTCAGCCTTGATGACAACTTCATCAACCCTGGACAGAGCAGGAAGGCCTATTCAAGCACAACAATATTCTGAAACTGAACCCTTGAAATTCGTCACTGCTACACCTTTTGATTATGGGAGTGGCCATGTAAATCCAAGGGCTGCTCTGGATCCTGGACTTATTTTTGATGCAGGTTTATTTGATCTCTCTTCACAATTTCATTTCACTTTTTGGTTTGTTATCTGTAACAAGAAATCGTCTTTTCTGAGACTTCCTGATGGCTTGGTTAAGCTACAGGACTCCAACCACATTAGAAGCATGAGAAAAGTTAGGAAACTAAAAATGTGGTGGACTTGGACATGGAGTGAAGTGTTAAAGGAATACGGGGACAAAAATTATTTGGTAGAAAAGTTGAAGTATAAAAGAAAATTTGAACTTTATCACCTCGTTCTAAATGATAACATAAGTTTGTAGCTTGTTTGTATGGACGCTGATCTTTTCTCTTGGGATTAAACAAAAGTTGACAGTCTTAACTGGTACATAAGCTGAATGAAAAATGTGTAGCTGATATTTTTCAATTGTTTCTTGTAGGTTATGAGGATTACGTGGGGTTCCTGTGTACCACTCCTGGAGTTGATGCTAATGAGGTACGGAAATACACAAACGCCCCCTGCAACAGTACCATTGGGCAGCCGGCAAACCTTAATTCCCCATCAATCACAATCGGCCATCTTGTGGGAACTCGGACTGTTACCCGCACGGTGACAAATGTAGCTGAGGAAGAAACCTATGTAATCAGCACCAGGATGGCACCATCCATTGCCATTGAAGCCAACCCTCCAGCAATGACTTTGAGACCCGGTGCATCAAGGAAATTCTCCGTGTCCCTCACGGTAAGATCAGTGACTGGAACATACTGTTTTGGGGAGATTTTAATGAAAGGCAGCCGAGGCCACAAAGTGAGGATCCCAGTGATAGCTATGGGATACAAACGATAGGTGGATTGGTCGATTATGGAATGGATTTCAATCTTAAAATCAAGGGTGATGGTTGTAATATTCTTTGTAATTTGTTCGAATAAGGGGCTAGATATATTTGTCTTAAGTATAGATATTGAGCGCTGTAAAGATAACTCGTATAAGGGGAAACTCTTAGTTTCTTCCACCTCTAAGTTTTGCTAATTTGTTAGTTATTTGGATAAATGTTTCCTGAGGAAATTTGGACTTTCTTTTTTTTTTTTTTTTTTTTTGCCTTTTCTAATATTTTCTCTCCATTTCTTCTCCAACACCTCCCTCCCTCAAGCTTAAAATCATAACTGAAACATATTTTAAATATCAGCAAATGGTGGATCAAAGAAAGAGAGGCAGCTTTGGTCCAAGACTGGTAAATAGTTAAAAGGAAAAAGGAAAATTAAGACTAATATGTATGCTTGCAGGACAATAAGGCTAATGTTTGATAAAGTCCTAGTTGGAAACACTCAGAACATTTATTATCATCACTATCAATTTATCTAATTGTTAGATCACCACCACAACATATCCCTAGAATTTTTGGAACCATGAGACCATTGATGGATGTTTGGTCCCAAATTGAATGGTGGTAAGTAATAACAAGAGACTCTCAAGGATAGTGTATAAATTTTAATGTTTGATCATTGATAGAAAATGCAAAGTTATATTCTTGATGTGGTATTCTTCTATTGTTATTGTTCTTTGAGTTACGTTGATTATTAAGCATGTAATGGAAGATTACAAAGTTCAGATCTCTATTTTTATTTTTTTTAAATTCATACGCTCTTAGAATATTGAACTTGAGACTAAGAGGTCTCAAACATGTCATGCTCACCACTAAACTAAATACTTGGTGATAGTTTCATACTGTGATGATAGGAGAGATAAAAAGACATATATATACATATATATATATAATTTTTTTTTTTTTTTCTTTTAGTGGGGAGGGAGACGTTGGTCGGGCAACTCGGGTCCACATCGACATGGTCCTTTTCATCGAGTTGCAAAATTATATGTATGTCGACTTTGGTGGGCGTGATGGGGAAATATCGTTATCGTGATGTTGTGCGATTTGGCTTGTTAGCGTTGTTGTTCCTTGTGTTGTCTTGGGCTTTGTCTCCCCAGTTGTTTGGTTGTGGTTGGAATTATGATAGATTGTGCACCGACACCATCTAACCGTCGCAACAAGATAAGCATACCGAAAATTTTGAAATGTGTCCTCATGTCGCAAGAGATGAGACAAAGGCTAATCTAGCATTTAATTTACATGGGCAAATAAATTTAAGACAGACTTGGACAATTTGATATTAGGATCAAGAACTATCATCAGGCCAAAAGGTATAAATGTTAGTAAAGGTGCAATTTTACTTTTTTTAACTCGACCATGTTACTTTTTACATCCCTTCGTAATATGCACTAGGCCATTGTTTGGGCACACCACTCCACAACAGAATTGACAAATCAAAGTTTCGTACTAAGCAACATGTGAACATAAAAGGACTGCACCAATTGGACAGTTAACATTAATTTTGGTACCACAAGTTGCCTTATTGAACTACATGATATTGTAAAAGCTTACAAAATGTTGCACTCCATAAAGCCAACATGTATACCATACAAAAAAACTGAAACCATGTGACTATTTATATACATGCATGTGGTGTTAATACAACAACATTTGAAAATCTCATGCAAAAGCTAAGACCATCAAGTTATGCCAATTGACCCTAATCAAAGGAGCCTAGACTTTTCAAAGATGGTTGTTTAACTTGGAAAAGTCTATTATACATCATTTATGACTCATAAATACAATTGTGACACCTACATACATATTTATTACAAGATGGACACCTTATAAATGATCATGAATGACTCATAATTATACCATTGACAAGTGTCATTGTTTATGACAAGTGCCTTAAAGGTCTTTATCCACTGGCTGGCGTTGACATTTTTTGTTCTTCTCTCGTGGGTTCATTAGAGTGTTGGCTGTCAAATATTAATCGCATTGCTGCAAAATATCTTTTGCTAAATTGGCCACGTCTCTTGGCAAGTCAAGATCCATTCTTGTTGCCATTTTTTTAAGCAGTGTTTATGCTTCCAGAATTTGCTCAGGAGTATGGGGGTAATTTGTTTTTAACGCAGTGACAAATAATCTTTACTTATTTGGGACCATAAAAGGTTTTTCCTTCTAGTCTTGAATCCAAATAGGTTTGTCGAACAAAATTAATAAGTTATATACCCAATAGGCATTATTATCAGTTCTCTAAGCCACATCGAGAGAGTTGTTGAGTTGTTGAGTTGTTCATTTTTGATTACTATTAATTGTCCATCTTGTAAAAAATATAGGTGTAGGTGTCTCAATTGTATTTATTACTCATAAATGACGTACCATATCTTTTTGTATATGAATAGAAGGAATTCCTCATTTGGAGGGCATTTATCAACCCATTCACCCATTTACTCACATCGAGGCTTTACTCATTTAAGCCTACTTCTCTACTTCCTTTGCCACACTACTACTACTATTACATTCTAAGTTTTTGCTATATAATTAGCATGATATTGTATTTGGTATTAGAGCTCTGCTAGGAGCTTTGATCCCAACCTTATAAATTAAGGTATACTTATATTATATCTTTACTTTAAAAGTTCTTTGTATCTATTTGTTGTTACTTTGTGCTGATTCATTTCTAACTACTAAAAAACCTATACATCTATGTTACTTGAAAGCTTGTATCTTCCTATTAGCCTTTAAGCCAGTGTGTGGTGTGTTTGACATTAGACTAGCACTAATAACTCCTAGATTGTTTTTAATTTTTTTATTTATATGTAGTACATACTTATAATTATCACGAGTAAAGAAAATTCCTACATAATCTATTTTTTCATTACTTGGAGATGCCATTTTGGACTTTTGATAGTACCTAAAACCATTTATGTGCTTTTTGGTGCTTAAAACCAAAGTTTCCTTAACACCAAACATGCCACACACAAGCTTAAAGGGTAATAGGAAGATACAAGCTTTAAAGCAACACAAATATATGAGTTTTTTAGCAACTAGAAATAAAACAACACTAACTAATAACAAATAGATGTAAAAAACTTTTAAAGTAGAGATGTAATATAAGTGTACCTTAATTTACAAGGTTGGGATCAAAGCTCCTGGCATGGTTCTAATACCAGTGACAGTATTAGGTTAATTATACATCATAAATTTAGAATGTAGTAGCTTTTTACAAGGAGTGGTTTTTACAAGGAACAATAGTAGTAGTAATAGCATGCACAAAGGAAGTAGAGAAGTAGGCTTAAGAGGGTAAAGGCTTAATGTAGGAAAATGGGCGATGCCCCCCAAATGAGAGATCTTTATATTTATATACAAAAAGGTATGGTGCATTATTTATGAGTTATATATACAATTGAGACACCCATACCTATATTTATTACAAGATGGACACCTATTTAATATCATAAATGACTCATAATTATATCATTGATAAGTGTCATTGTCTATGACACTTGCTTCTAACCAATAAAAGAAATATTATTAAAGGTAGAAGACTTAAGTGGTATAATTTTATTGCAAATTACTCATTTAAAATTGAATATTTGAAAAGTACTAATAATTTCAATGCAAATTATCTTAGTAGGAATCCAAAAGAAGATCTATCAACCATACAACAAAGTCAAAAGCTACTTCATAGAGCCTAAACGAGGCGATTGGGTTACAATAGTAAAGAAACATGAACGCCCAACTCTAGTGTATGTGGTATTTAAAGGATTCCAACCATGAATCTATACTATTTGGGAAGCTTGTTTCAACCAAATCAATGATTATGTAAGATTTTTTAATTTTTATTTTTATTTTTTTCAATCCTATCACATTATGGAAGAAGCTAAACAAGTTTTTATAAGATATATGCAAGTTAGAAAACATTTAACAAGTTAACCAAAACTATGTTGAGTCTACTCTAAAGTCTATAAATATAACTGTTAATAAAATAGAAGATAATATGGGTAATCTTGATATAATAACTTATTTGGATCTTAAACAAAAGACAAAAGAAACTCTTTAAGAGTCTAGTAAACAAGCTAGACATAGTACCTATAGATGGTATGAACAACTTAGGAGATAACAAAATTCCTCAACTTGGTGTTAGGGAAATTAGGCACAAAAAAGCACAGACAGTTTTAGATACCATCGTCAGTCTAGAATGGCATCTCCAAGTAATGAAAAAATAGATTTAGTAACTTTCTTTAGTTGTGATAATTATAAGCATGTACTACAACTCAAACAGTGATTGCGGACCTACACCCTAACGCCTGCTGTCGAAGTTGCAGAAGCGTCTTCTAAGGTCGCTTGGCAATCACACAACTGCTCAGGTTCCATCGAATGTCCCTAACTTATTCTGCTACTTGGTTTCTGGGTTCCTATTTTCACCTTTTCAAAATCGCAATTCGTTGTTTGGCTGGCCGGGAAACTGAAGAAAGGAAATTAAACAAAAAAAGAAAAAGCCCCGCCACAGCCGGTCCGGCAACCATTTCATTCATTATCTCTGTAACTAGACCTACTATAATTTGAGTGCGGCAAAATTTTTTGTTTGGGTGCTAATGAGAAATATGTTTCCTAAATACCTGTTTATTTTTTTTCTCGTTTCTATTTGCTTTTTGGACTTTTCGATAGTCGGTAAAAAATGGCTCTATTGAAGCCGCATGCGTTGGCCAGTGTCATACTTGCGATTCTTAAAACGTTCCTTATGTTGTTGTTTTGCATTTGAAACCTTTTTGCAACAAGCATTGAACGTGTTTGATGGAATGCTCCATAGAAATGTTCGTGTGTCTATACATTTAAAATACATTTGCTTTGCTACTTCGGTCTTATGTGAGCTTTCTCAATGAGATATGACAAACTATTATGTCTGATATTGGGGGAATGTAGAAATTAGTTTAAAGCAACAGGATCATGATTCTATATTATCTTCTTGGGCAGTAGGTGAGTTGACTGAGCTAATTGTGAGCAGGTCGGTACGGCAAACTTTGTTGGTACTGTGGGCATGAGACAAGACTGGAATTTAGGTTCATTGTGGGGGGACTTGTTTAACAACTCCATTTGCTTAGTTTCAACAGCCGGGAAGTGTTCTGCTCGAACAGAGTTTCCCTCTATTTTGCACAACCATCCCAGTAGAAAGAGTTGCTGAGTTCTTATATAAGCAAGCAGCCATACATAAGAAACATGTTTCTTTAACAAATGCCAAGGAGTTGGGATTCTGGCCTTGTGGCTGGAGTCTTTCTGGGCATATCTATTTGAAATTGCAATGATCTTTGTGCCCAAACAAGAAAACTCCCTCCAGTTAAGAAATTAAAAATCTTTTACTTCTTTTTTTAGTGAAAATTGCAACATCTGAGCACCACAATTATTTGAAAATGTTCTAGAAATTTAGCCAGTCAAATGTTTTGATCTGTTGCTTTGTCTATGAATGAGATATAAGTGGCAAAAAATTGGTTTTGTTTGATTCTAGCTTTAGGCGATATGGTTTTTAGATTTCTAGCTTCAATTCCTACATTAGATTTGGTTTTGGTACCACAGTCTTTGCCTTACGTCAGGAAATGCGGAAGGTTATCTCATGGCATTGGATGCCTATTTTTTTATATCTTGTTGAGTGCATGTAGGAATTTGTACATACTTCTACTCTTGTTCTTAGTTCTGGATTCCAGAATTAGATTTCATGATCTAAAACACAAGTATGGGAGCATGGGTTGTTTGTTTACTGTGTTGCCAATTCCTATGATCCAAATGTGGCATTTCCTCACATATATAATGACTTCAAATTGCAGGAAAAAGGGAGTGCAGGTGCATCAATATAAGAAATGGGTGATCCTTCATTTTTTGATCGAATGATCTACCATCTCCGTTCAACGTGCAAGTATGTGCATCATGCTCCTAGCTATATAATTGTATGTCTCTGTCATTGTTATCTTGGCAAGTATGAGCACATTACGTTCAAATGAACTTTTATTCTGGAATAAAGTGGAATAAGTGCTAAACCTATGGAGAGCTGGATTCTTGTGGTGAGGTGTGTTCAATGCTGACAAATGGGCTTTCCTCACCCTTTGTCTTACAGCAGTCATCTTGTTGTAGTTTATTGTGAAACTGCACCCTTGTTTCTTCTTATCTCACTTAATTCTTTTCCAACAATTCAAGGTATTATACTGGTTATCCAAAGGATCTTGGCCCATCACGGGTTATTCATTTCACATCAGAACGTGAGTTTGTTCAGCTGCTTCACGAAGGTTATCCTGTAGTTGTTGCTTTTACAATCAGGTCACCTCAAATACACCCATGTTTTTGGTATATCTTCGTCACTTCTGTCTATGCCGTGGCTACTTACTAGGGATTGTGCAGGAGTAATTACGCAAAACATCTTGACAAAGTACTGGAGGAAGCTGCCGCTGAGTTCTATCCACATATCAAATTTATGCGTGTAAGTTATATGGAATGATCCTTTGTCAAACATTTTCCTATTCAAGGTTATAAAGTTTTACCAGAACCATATGATGGCGTTACATATTTTGAAAAGATGAAATGGTAAACTGTCCTGTCAAATCACAATCCTCCTGATATCTGACCCATGCATTAAAGGCACATGTTTTATTCTGTGATTGATTTCAATATAGTTTATACTTTCTTTGGGCTTTTTGAATTTGCAAACAGAAAAATGTTTAATATTCTTTGATCGCCAGCATCCTTTGGGTTGCATAACATTTGGTTCCATAATTTTGGTTTTCTTGTGATGCTGCTTTCCAGGTTGAGTGTCCAAAATATCCTGGGTTCTGCATAACACGGCAGAAGAATGAATATCCATTCATAGAACTTTTTCATAGTCCAGAACAGGTTGGCTCCTTGTACTTTTTTCCTATATTTGTTCCTTCTTGTTTTTGTTATCATAACATTATACTAGTGCTTGCTATTGTAAGTAACTGAAATTGATGATTTGTTTCCATAAACAAGGCAAATGTTTGCACATGACGCAAGCCAGCACCAACCTCAATATAGATTGCCTTCTTTCTTTTGGTTCAGTTGAGGAATTTACCATCGTGGGTGGTAGAAAATGCTATCTTACATTTTGGGTGGTCTTTGTGTTTTATGTTTTGGGGGTTGTTGGATGGGAGGGGGATTCGGATTATCTTGTGAAATGGAAGTTACAGGATGTTATTATCCTCTTCATTTCATTTTCTGGGTATTATTTACTTAATCATCTTTAGGCTGTAATGATAGACTGCACATGGTTTTTCTGGTGCTGACTATTTATTGTCATGTTCATTGTACTTTCTTGATACTTCTAAGAACCAGATTTTGCTACACATTCCTTATCTAGAGCATTTCCAACGTGTCCTGAAAGTGTGATACTTATTTTATTGTTACTATTATTTATTATTATTTTTGTAGGATGTTGTTAGGTTTGTCTGAATTGTGTAATTTCATTCACACATGGATCTCCGTGTCATGGAACAGTGTGATGGTTGTCTTTCAATGGCATGATTAATAATTCAATTGCAATCAAATGTTTCTGTTAAGGCAAAACTTTTCATCTACTGATATTTTCAGATTTAAATTTCTGTAATCTGTTCCGTTCTGGTGCATTGGAACTCAGATTTAAGCAGCCTTGCTATTAAAATTCAGTGAATAATTGTCTTACTGGTGCAGGCACCTAGCCAGGGAAAGGTTGCTGATCCAAACGCTACAAAGTACTCTGTGAAGGTTCTTCCTGTAAGTTTTGGAGTTTCTTATTCTCTAGTTGTCCTGTTGCATAAAATTTGGCTATTGACATATTAAATACTCAAATAAAACCTTCAGTGAGGGTATTATAGTCTCCAGGTAGAACTAAGAGTCGGGTCTTTCTTCCAAGAAATATTGCATTTGGAAGGTTTTGTATCTGAAAATATTTCCCAGATTTTCTCTGTATAAGGTTGATCAATGAAAATATAACTTCATCAATTAATCAAATGAATTTTGTTCAAATAGTTTTACTTTTAGGTTCTTACTTTTTAATATTAAATAGTCTAATTTGTTATTACATCTGCCAATTTACAGTTCAATTATGACCAGAGTGCCTACGGATTTAGAGAATTCTTCAAGCGCTATGGTATACGAGCATCACAAGTGGAGTAAAATCAGGTCAGAATTAAGTATTATTTAAAAACTTCATCAACGTACCATAGGTACTTTTGTATAATGTTCGTAACAGGTTTTTCACGGAAGGGCTTAAACTTCAAAGCTTTGAAACCAGATAATTCTGGATTGTCTTCTTGTTTGGTAATATGTTCTTTTATTTCCATTGATGAGGCTCTTCCCCAATGGATTTGACAATTCAAATTAATAAAAGTTGCTTGCATTTGAAAAATTGGCTCTTAGATGAAGTACTCTTTGTGCACTTTGCGTTAATTAAGTTTGAGACATCAAAACCCTCCACCCCATTTGCCTACCCGAAAAAAAAAGAGTCAAATCTATCTATTAAAAGGAAATTTTAATTTAAGGAGATCAAGTTTAACAAAGTGACATGAACTCCGAACCCAAATCTTTCCATCGAAAAAATACTTGAAAATAAATTTCGTGTGCCATGAAGTCAACTCTTAATGGTTAAATTTAGAGTACATATGAAAAGTAATAAAATCCTAGAATTTAGTGATAGAATTAATTAATCATAATAAATTTCTAGCCCACGAGAACTTGTTTGAGTTTGTCATAACTATATCTTAACAATATTCAACAATATAAATCATTGAGTTGAAAATAAATGAGAGTAGATAAGGATGAGAAATTCTCACACTTTATTTGTATATTTACAAGTACGTAAGAATATTGATGGGTCATAAATGTCTTTGGAGACAGTGCTCCACACTCTCCACACTTTGCATATTTGTCATGTTTGTGACAATCCAATCGTTCTTCATTTTACCAAGTCATAGAGATGGTGCTTGTTGCTTGTTTTAACTCATATGAATCAAATGACAACACCGTCCTAGATTTGTGGTTTGCATTGGGTGAGCTCTTTTTTGGTCCACTAAAGTGTCCAGGCAAGGTGGATAACCTGTCCTGTTTGAGAAGTGTAGCCTTGGCTTAGGCTTTAGAAATAAGGCTAGGCTCACAAAAGTCTTTATGACCAATTTGATTGGGAATTATTTGATCTGAAATATGGGCTACTGTTTCTTAAGGGACGGTAGCTAGCCTACAATGTTAAAAGACGAAGACAAGGTTCCAAAAGTCACTTAGAAAATCAAAGGGAAATTGGATTCTGTTTGGCCGCAACTCTGGTGCTATGCACGCAGTCACATGCTGACGAAGATGGAGGGAAAAGCAAACATAAAATTGAAGACTTAAATCTACTTGCAAATTCCGCGTGGACCAAGGAGTAAGAATTAGTTCCTTTCTTCTCTTTGTTTTCTTTTTTGGTCTTTGGGTAGAGTTTCACGTTGCCAATTAGGTGTGGTTTTGTTGGGAGATCACACTGCTCGAGATGAATTATTATCGTTGGAAGATTTAGATAATATGAATACCTTTCCCCATCTTGGGAAAAGGGGCTCTAAACCAGGCAACTCATCAACTTTATTTGGTGATGTTTAAGTGGGAAAACGCCTTTTTGAAAATGGAAAAAGGCAAAGTCGTATATATATTCCATGAACATACATATTTTCAGTTTTTATATATAAACTTTTCTCATTGAAATTATTATTTTATAACTCACATACCCATGCAAGTACTTGGTGCTGAGCTCGCAACCACGCAAGCACTTGGTGTGGAGTTTCCAATTTAATGGTCAATAACCCCTGCTTACTTATCATTAAGCTACCTAGCCTTGCAACTAAAGTTCCTTCCTTCCATCTTACATAAAGTGATCTAAATTCTAAACTGATTATTGCTTCATATAATTTCACAAATAATAATGATGGAGAGGCTATCAATTGAAAGTGAATACCATTACCTAATCATAGAGTCCCGTTTTTGAAGTGCAAAATAATCCCATATGCTAATATGAAGAACTCTTCCCAAGTAATTTTTCTGGGAACACGAAGAGAAAGGCCGGTGGAATCACTATTTGTAACGCTATAACGAAGGAAATAGGATCTCGATAGGACAAAGTTTGGCAGTCAAACTTAAGATGTTGGCAAACCCACGTCCTACACAACCCGTCCATTATTGCCTGGTCAGGTGTAAGATCTCACACAATCTGGATGGGCTGTGACGTCAATGGAGAGTCGTCGTATATGCCCATTGTTTCGATGGGTTCCTTCTCATTCATGTCCTATGTCTAGGTGCACTCGAGTCTTTTTCAACGGAACTTTGCATATTCAAGATTTTAGAACCACAAACTAAGAATCGAACCTATGCATTTCAAGAATGTGAAAGGTACAACAAATGAACAAAAAAATAAAATAAAATAAAAATAAAGTAGACAAGTGAAAGTTCAAAGCTAGAACCCAACACGACTGACCAAAAGTTTAACATAATAAAGCTATAAATATCCAATTTAATCATAAAATAGTACAAAGGTGAATCCCACCAAACTTATCAACAATATTCGCAACCAAACAGAATAGAATACGAAGGAATCAAGATAAATACCGAAGCTTTTTGTTAGAAAGCTTATTCCCACTTAAAAGTTGGCACAAGATTTGAGTTTTTTCTTGTAAGAAAATTCTTAGTAATACTTTAAGCAATGCAAGACTTTAATGTATTATTCTTACCATGTGCTCTTACCTTGAAGATGAATAAACACATCCCATTAGGATATTTATATATGAGTGAAAAGTGTTGTCTTTAAATTTTAGTTTTGATACTATGTTAAAAACTCATAGTTATAGAAAACCTTACAGTAATGAGAGGTAGTTTTTTTTTTAGATTTGAAATTAACCAAAATAAACTCTTTACTAATGTAGGAAAATCTCATATTACTCAACATGCTTGTTACCACATATGATTTAAATGTGCACAATCACATGTGGTGCCACATAACGTGGGCCCTAATAAAGAATCTAAGCTTTAAAGAAGTTTTAATACTATATTATAAATTCAAATTTATCTCAAAATCTTTAGATTATGACAAGTAGTGTCTTATCACATTTAAATAGGGATCTTAATAAACTTTTAGTAATATACGATAATAACTTCATACCATTTAACATGTCACCTCACAACTCTAAACTTAGGAAAAACCACATGTGGTGGTGCATAAGCATAAGCTTTAAATTTGGGTACACCCATGAAGGTTGTAAGAAAGAAGTTGGATTCTAATATACTTTAAAAAGCTCACTCCAATTTAAGAATTAAATACTCAAAGTAGACAGGTCTTTTTTTTCTTATAAAAAGAATTTTCTAACAACATTTGGGCGAATGAGACTTTATCCCACCATTTTTAGGAATTTGAGAGCCCTCGTTTTTGTGTGTCAAATTTTCTTTTTACTCGATTATTAGGTTGCTGTTTGAAGCTTCCGTTCACATACTCCGAATATTGCAGAGTCTCCAGATTTTCTGCCGGCAGCATCTTCCCTTATGCTAGGTTTTCTTCCCTGTTGGCCTAACAGCAATCCCCCAAAATCAATCAACTTTGTTGATTCATTTACTCACCAATTTGCCTGTCATAAAGCGGCATCTTTTTGTAACTTCTCTTTGAGTGATGCTGTGCATTTTGGTTCCTGAATAAATCTTGTGACACTAAGTCAATCAGTTGATAGTTCAATTAGTATGTGCCAGAAAGCAATAGCATCCTAGAATCTAGTAACAAAATTAATCATAACAAATTCCTATCACATAAAACCTTATTTGACTTAGCCTAAACAATGTCTTAGTGTTACTTCAACAATATTCATTAAATAAGAACGAAGAGAACAAATGAATACTAACATATTTGGCATATCTTTAAGTAGCTTCCTGTCGGAAATTTAGCTTTTCTTTCTTTATTTTCTTTTCTTTTTTGGGTAATATTTGTCTAATATCATAGAGCATAATCGCTCCCCTATATTGTCTGTTTATATGCTCGAGGCGGAGATAGACGGGGATGGATAAGTACGAAGTAACATCCTTGGACTTATTTGTCTCTGCAGAACTGTCATGTCCTTGGAGTACTTGACCCCATTGTCTTCGTATTTGTCCTTTTTTGTTCAGAAGCCATTAGTCTGTACTTTACTACTTTCCTTTTTTGTTGTACTATGTATTTATGGCGCATTGACCAGGTTTGTACAGGACAATGGCCATTTTGCTAGCGATTCCTGCCTAGGTGAATTTTTCTTTCTTAGTACAGTTCCAATAAAGTAACAAAATAAAATGTAACTTTGTTTTTTTTTCACAAAAATCAATTCTAATTTTTTTATTCAATAAAGGAGATGTTTGGAAATGTGATGTATTCTCATACATTCTCTCTTTTCAAATAGGTATCTCATGGATTCTCTCATCAACTTGAATCCATGAGAGGGGCCCTCTTCAACAATTAGCCCCCCATGGAGACTCTCTCAATTCGCCCACTAAGTTTCTCTATACTTCATCTATTTATAGAGAAACCCTAAAGGAATCCTAGTCGAATACCACTAGGAAAACCTACTTCCACATAAGGATAAGAATCCTAATCCAATACTACTAGGAAACCTATTACATCTAGAAGATATTTCTTAGTTCCACAATTACATAGAGACCCCTAATCGTAATGACAATCATACCCTTTAACCTAATTGTTCCATCAATCCTAACAGTATTGAACACGACCATTTAGATAAAGATTCTCTCGTTGCTCTACTTGACCTACCGAGTAGTTGACAAGTTAGTTCTAAATTACTAAGCAAGTAAATAGACTTGTTTAGAATTAGCCATATGAAACCATAATTATATAGCACCAATAAACTGTAGGCAAATGGCTGAAAATTTGAATTTGTGTTATAACAATTGAATTTGTAGTCAACTTATAATTAGCTTTGTATAAATGGCAAATCCAGGAGGTTTGCGTTCAGGGTGCAGCTGTAACTTAGATTAGAGAAACAAAGAGATAAAGTTTTGCAGGATGTATGTGTATATTAAATAGAGATTTTGATTGTAAAATTTGAGATTCAACATTCTGTGTATATAAGTTGAGTATTTGTGTTGTAATATATATATATTTATTTATAAAAAAAAGTATATACTAAACAACTTTCATTGAAATAATTACAACTCCAATAAAATTTAGGAGGTGACTCAATTTGCCTATTTCTAACAAGTGAGTAGGCCTTGGTATTCACCATCGGTTCATAAAATAGACTCAATCGCCTAAATTGAAGTAACCGAAGGGATTCATGAAGATTGCAAGTTTCTCCATATAAAAGTACAATATAATGTTCTAGGAAAGAAGATCTAGTTAACTCAGAATTTAAGCTCACCCAAGTGCAACTTAGGGGAACAATGTTTCATATTTTTTTAAAGTTATGCCACAATTGGGAAATTGTCGATCAAAGATTGGATGGAATTATGTTAGTTTTTAGAACCTTTTCGTGTCCTCTCTCTAACTGTTTATATGTTGTGTTGGAGGCAAGTTTTTCTACCAATGTGACCGGGAACGCGTATTGCGTGAACATGCTCGTTCTTAAAGAAGCTTCCAATGTCTACAGAGACTGGTCTACAACGTTAAAAGACAAAGGTCAGGTTCCAAAAGATCCACCTAGAGAACACCGACGAATCAATTCGGTTCTGTCCGGAGTCACATACCGACGAAGTTAGAAGGAAAAACAAACACAGAAAAATTGAAGCCTCTCCCTCAAAATCATCTACCGACAAAGGAGTAGGAATTAGGTATTTCTTGTGAGGTTTCATATTGGGAAAAAGGTTCTTTTCAAACTCCAAAGGATTATCTTTCCGACAACGAACAGAAGTGTCTTACAAGTAAAGATCCAAAATGCAGCATTCGAGAAACGAGAAAGGTCACAACAGCGACATCCAAGGTGGTTTTGTTGCGAGATCGCAATTCCGAAGATGCTGATTCGCATATAAAAAGCTTTTACATAGTATGAATGCGTCTCAATCTCCGGAAAGGGGGCTCTACCCAGGGCAACTCATCAACTTTATTCAGCTGTGCTTGAATGACGAAGGCCTTTTCCATAATAATAATAATAACAATAAAAAGGCACCATCGAGTGTATTACCTGGAAATAATAGAGATTTGCAGTTGTCATATGTAGACTTTCCCTTTTGACTTCATCGTTTATTCTATATCTTCCCCACAATTTTCTTTTTCTAAGCATTAAGAAAGAAGGCAAAGTTGAATCACACTTTGTCAGGTTATGAGAAAGGAAGATATGGTTTTTGATACCAAGTTTTGGAGTGAGGTGTACAATCTCACACAATCTGGTGGTGGGGTGAGAAATCACTTTGAACTGTTGAGCTAGTTGTATATGTATTAAAATTTGAGAATCCATTCCAATACTTTAAGATAATAAATAAATAAATCTCCTCATTTATAAGATCAATAGTTTATCCTTAAGCTATTGAGATAGGACATACATCTCTAGTAGTATGTCTACGGTCAGATTAGTGGGATTTGTCTCATTCTTGTTAGTCTATTTGCATTATCTTTTTCATCAACATTTTTCCGACCAAGTAAGACAACATATTATGGGCTTCATGATATTTCAAGGACAACTGAAGTAAAATTCACTTAGAAAATATCTTGTTTCAAACAAGAAGTTGATAAGAGTAAAATTCAAGAAAAAGAGACGATTTTATAGGAAACACTGGAGGAGGAAGTCATGTATGATTACCTTCTATTGCAAAATCAAGTTCCTATCCTGCATAGATTAGATGAATTGATATCCAACCCATATTTTTTTTATAATTATCTATTATTTTATATAACTACTTAAATAATAGAAGTTTGATAACATAAAATCTATAAATATATTTGTGGATATTATAAACAAAAAATTAATACGTTCAATGAGTAGCATGTACAAATCTCAAGTTCAAATGAAAAAAAAAATCAATTGAATTTGAAGAAGATATCTAATTACATAATGATTCAAGTTATGATTTGTATACTTAATAGAACAGCTAAAAGTTCTAGATGGTCTCTTAAATGTTTTAAGCTTTGTTCTCATATTCCAAGTATTGCAGTCTCCAGATTTTCTGCCGGCGGCATCTTCCCCTATGCTGGGTTTTCTCCCCCTTTTGGCCTAACAGCAATCCCCCAAAATCAATCAACTTAGTTGACTTCTTTACTCACCAATTTGGCTATTATAAAACGACATCTTTTTGTAACTTCTCTTTGAACGATGCTGTGCATTTTGGTTCCATTACTGTGGCATAGACAGTAACAAAATTAATCATAACAAACTCCTATTACTTAAAAACTTATTTGGCTTAGCCTAAACAATATTTATTAAATAAGTATGGAGAACACAAATGAATACCAATATACTTGCAGATCTATAAGTAGCTTCCTGTCGGAAATTTAGCTTTTCTTTCTTTATTTTATTTTCTTCGTTTGGTAATAGTTATCTCAATGTCATAGCGCAGAATCGGTCAGCTATTTGTCTGTCTATAAGTTGAGGGGGAGATTGAGGGGGACGGGTAAGAATGAAGTAAAATCCTTGGACTTTTTTGTCTCAGCAGAGCTTTCATGTCTTTGAAGTACATGACCCCATTGTTATTTGTTCTTTTATGTCCAGAAACCATTAGTACAATTCCAATAAAGTAATGTTTTTAATATGAAACAATATTTACTTTTAATATGCTAAAAATCAACAGTCATTATAGATATTACTGTAGCCAAAAGTTTCTTTTATATAGAATTACAAGCATCTTGTACTTTTCTAATCATAAATATGACAACTACTGTATGCTAATTACTTAGTATTATTATAAAGGGATCAAAATTGCCTATTTATTTATTTTTCCTTTCTTTTTCTAGGCCATTCTATGCACAGTATTCGCAAGTTGGAATGAAAATAGACACCATAGAAAAAAATGCTTATGTGTGTTACATCTATTTAACAGATGAAAACAAGAGGCAAATATCCTCGCCACGCGAACGCCTGAAAAGCCTCACAAAAACCTATCAATTCGTGCATTACCTAAGCTGGTTAAAAAGTCAGCATATCAAATCAGAGAAACAAATGCGCCAAGTATTTCTCAATGACTCAACCGCCAAATGACAATAACTCATCAATAATCCAATTACCAAGTTGGACGTTTGATAGGTTATGCTTTTACAATGATGGGCCATTAGCCTTATAATTTAATTTGAAAAAAGTATCTAATAACATAATAATTCAAGTTATGATTTGTATACTTAATAGAATAGCTAAAAGTTCTAGATGGTCTCACAAATGTGTATAAATTTCACATTTTTCGTAATTATCGTTTTGATAATGTAAAACAAAAATCCATAAATAATCTGTTTTTATTATGTTTTTCTAGTTAGTAGATACATGTCAATTGAGTTCTTTGAGCTACTACTAAATATGTTTTTTTTTTTTTTTTAATTTCAGAAAACGAAAGGAATGGAAGCTTGACGAGCAAACTTATTTAGCCACAAAAGTTCGTTTTTTTCTTTCTACATACGTCGAAAACATTACACATTATTCTTTTGCAACATGTAACCATCGTAGTGATTATGCCTAAGACATGTATGCGAAAACTTTGATTAAATTGCAAGTAGTTTTTCTTTTGTTACTATTATTTTTAAATAAATGTTCCACATTATGCAACCTTAGCATGCTATTGATTTAATGAGATATCTACGCTTATTTAAAAATAGTTCTTTCAACAATATATAAATGTTAAGATGACAAATTTTTAACCATTAAGTTGAGTATAATTATTATAATTCTACAAAACTAACCAAGTAGTTCTTCTACAGCATCAAAAAGATCTTCATTAAGACATCTTTATCTTTGCAATTAATAGTATAATTGGATTGATGAAGAAAACTAGTGCATAAGAGGACCATAGATTCAATTCATCTCCTCGCATTTAAGACATGTTTATCCGATTTTATTTTATTAAAAAAAGAAGAAGAACAAATAAAGCGTAGTGACAAAAAGCATTGCTAGCCTCACTAAGTCCAAGGTCGGCGAATCAACGAGGAAGCCTTCTCTTAGTATTTGTCTGTCTGCGGTGCAAAACACGTGCCATGACACATCTAAAATATGGAAAAGAAATCTTTAACTTTTATAGGTATTCTGTGGTGGGAAAAGAACGTGACAACTAATAGTTTCATTTTTAACGCCCAAAGTACCAGATCATCCACCCTCCTTATTAAAAGGGAGTTCTAGATGTTAAGTTAATTATAAGTGGTCAAAAAGTTGTTGAGAATTATTGGAGGTTATGAGTCCTATAGTAGAGATGAAAAAATTTATGGTTAAATTTAAATAAAGGAATTTTTTTTTAATATTTGAACTAATTTTTGAATTAAACTTTAAGTTTTTTTGATATAATATGGAATATCAAATTTGGTCAAATTATAAACCTGTTATTTGCATGACATCCTATTATCAAGATGACTTTTTGATATACAGAAAGTACAAAAGATTATGAGTTTTACATTGGATAAGAAGAAGCATGTGATATAGTATAATATTTTACAAAATTAATTCTTTTACTCGGATCCCACTAACTTTTCTTCTTGAAAAGTGGGACAAAATAGTATTTTTATTTTTTCGTCATTCCCAATATTTCTTACCATATAGATCTATTATTGATCACTTTGCCACGTCCAAAAAGAAAGTAAAATCAAAACCGAAAAAAAAAAAGGAAACGGAAAAATTGAAGAAAAATGAAAATTACAGGATCAATTTGCTAGTTTTCACTATATAATTGCAAAGATATCTTTGTGAAAGGAAAAAATAATAGTAATAATAGCCGCTCATTTTACCTCAGTCATATTGCTTGTTAAAACTTTCCTTGCTATTTAATGAACCTTGTACCATAGAATCCCCTAGAACTGTAAAGGATATATATATACCAAACAAAAGGATGAGGATATAAAGAACATTGGGAATCTCGTAGGAGGATTTCAATTGTTGGGGTTGACATCTATTTTGTTCTTCTCCATTGATCAGGGTTCCTTCCAAATGTTTAACCCTACACAGTAAAAGCTGAATGCTTCGACGGCAATCTAATGGCATGAACGTACTTCGCATGTATAAATATGTTTGTTGAGGATGTATTAAGGCCATATATGGCAACCCACCAACTGCCTTCTTGTTCCCTCTAAGTGGCCTATTGAAGGGTGTCTTGATCTCACGAGAAAACCAGACAAGTTTCCTTTCGGAGTCTAATTCTGTCAACCTACATAGGAGTTGCCGAAAACGAAGGCGGAGAACAACTGGAAGCTTCATCTTCTACTTCTCCTAAAATGGTATGAATCTCTCTCTATCCCTTTCTCTCTGCCTATGTTCTACGGATGTCCGGCGTCGAAAGTTTCAGGAGTTGTACCCAAGTCATGCTTCCGGTTTCTTGTTCTTCGGAGAGTCCGCTAGTCATTGGCTTCTTGTCCTCATCGTTGTTTCCCGAGGTGGCTGTTTTCCGGCAGGCGGAGGCGGTTTCCAGTGGGGAAACGCAGCTCGCCTGCTCTTTCGAAAGCGACATGAAAATGGGAATGCCAGAAATTTGACGTAATGCTTAGGCACGCAGGCCTTGGTTCGGCTGCCTATTTATTTATTTATTTAATCCTCCACTTTCCTCACCTGCAAACTCTTGAACGATAAGAAAGGACAACATGCACCTTCTTTGTAGATTCCTCCATTAAAGTTTAAGCCCGTTTTAAGTTTTCAACACGAAACCTCTTTTTTCATGGTTATCAAATTTCCTCGGTGGAGAAATTCGTTGTATTGTAGGTCACTGTAGTCTTGAATATGGCGAGGTTGATTAGCTTCAATGCCCTCTTTTTCTTTCCACGTTTCGTCTTCCAAAAGAGTCCATTGCTTTTGCGATGAAAGCATCTACCTGGCGGCAGCTGACGATGAATTGACCCAGTCATGGCCAGCTAATATGTTCTTTCCCTCCTGGAATCAGGCAGTTTCGCTGAATTTGCTAGTGAAATATCTCGTTGCCTGTGTTACATAAGCATATATTCTTGTTTTATAACTTTAAAGTTCTTTGATTTCTCTTAAATTATCTCCCCTTCTCGTGGCTTCGTGGGATTCCACATAAGCCCGATCATATACGATTTTTGAGTCCATTTCTCGGGAAACCAAATTTGCTTTGAAATATGTACGTATTTGTTGAAGGGTTCACGGGCGTACAACGTTTTGTTGTCGTCTTCATCTGTCATGTTCAGACTCTCTCTATACGGTCCAAAAGCCAATTTTTCGGTGCAGCTTAGCCATATATGCTCACGAGATGGCCAGATGAATTTGCTTTAAAATATTTTGAATTTATCATTTTTTGGGTCTTTCTTTCTCCTGGTAACGATTGGGAAACGTGATGTCGAGATGCAGGTAACCGGAGAGAATGGGGAGAGGCGGATCGTTATCGACAAGCCAGTCTCAATCGGAAGAGAGTCCGATGCTGATTACGTTCCTCCTAATCCTCTACAGCTCGTTCTAAGCCTGTTTAAAAATGTGAGGCCAGGATCAGATCTCACACGGTTTCAGGCAAGTCAAGCCGACCTTTTCACACGATCAAATTGTACACGGTTTTAGGCAGTCAACGAATAGTTTGATGTCACATCACATCACATCACATCACATTGTTTTCTATTGCTAGTTAGAAATCAATCAAGGAACTAGTCAATGCTTTGATTGGAATCCCATAAAATTTATTTGTGTGATCTCATTAAACTTAATAAGAATTTAACCGCAGATCCAATACTGGATTACAATATGGTGACAAGTCACCTCAGTATGAAACTTCACTTTCTTTGTATATATTTATTCATGTGACTTCTTCAATCAATCAAAGTAATCTTTGTTTTTTAACATTTGAAAATAGCAACTGTAATAAAATATCGCATTTGTAGGTGTACTTTATCACGAATGTTCTCCGGCTTTCTTAAATGATTATCAGGAAGATTTCAAGGTTTGATGTTGAAATTATAGAACTTGTGATAGTTAATAGTTCCTAGGATTATCAGGATGTAATTTGTTATACTTTAATGAAATGTTGTCATTTCATGTGGCCATATGTCTAGATATGCTGAAGCAAAGAAGCCACTTTGCTCTTCCTTTTAACTGAAGTCAATCGGTAATTAGGCTGATTTCGTACAGAACTTAGATTCTTCGCAGGGTAATGGTAAATTAACTATTAATGCCCTCGATTTTTTCTTAAATCTTATATATCAGCTTTTATACCTTCAGCTACAACATAAGAAAGCCAAGAACAATACAATGTGTTGGACTAAAGAAGTCTTATAACAATTAAGAGAGAGTTTGTTGTATGTTTTTATAAGCTTGAACAAATTTTTGTCTCATAAGACCTTTGTGAAAGAGGTGGACTTGGGCCTTTATCATAGTGTTGAGTCACTTTATTGATGTAATCCAATTCAATCCCAAAAATGGGTCAATTACTTTGCAGGAAAAAACAGAGTCGAATTGTAATGAGATGTTAGATTGAAGAAGCCCCACGTTGATCAAGAGAGAGGTTGTTGTATGTTTTATAAGTTTAGGTAATTTCTCTTCTCACAAGCATTTTGAGAAATAGGTGAACTTGGACCTCTATTAGAATGATGGAGCAGAGTATTGAATACCTCCAAGTAATTGCAGTTGGATAAGATTGCTATGGAACCATTACATTGTTAGTTGTTAAAATGGTTGATTTGCTTGATGCACAAAAAAAACTCAACTCCATTTTTGTTGAATTTTCAAAACTTTGAAACCTCTATAAAGGGCGTGTTCGTGTAAAGGATGTTCTAAAAGTTCGAGTAACGTTAATGAGAACTTTCTACTCATATGCTCCTCGGACTTTTTCTTCACAAGTTTCTCATATACCATCTTGCTCTTCATACTTCCTTCGCTTTATGCCCCTTTATGAACTCTGCATTCGCTAAAATTCCCAGCAGCGCCGTAGCTCGTCTCAGACTCTAGTCTTCCTTAGACATGCTCAATTTTCTCGTCTTGTCTGTGGGAAACTGACAAAGCTATCCGACACGTTGTGATTGGGATTATCCATCTGAAGTATATCTGAATATGATTTGCCATTTAATCTTTGAACTTCATGTAATAGAAATGTTATGCTTTTCAATTGTATAATCAAATTAGCGATGGTCAAGTGGTGTTAACAGCTTGAACATTGTTGATTTGCACGTTCAGCTGCCGCCCATCTTCAACCTTCCCAAGTCCCAGCTGCAGTGCTATGGGGAAGCAGTCTATTGCGTAGCTACTGATATGTTAAGCAAGTGCAACAGAGGAAAGAGCCCGCACGATAGGTTCATATCAGTTGTAGCATGGAGCATTTCCACTGTGCGTCCTCTGATCTTTGGCGTTGCTCCTTACAATCCCATTCTTGGGGAGACACACCATGTTTCGAGGGGAAGTCTCAACGTGCTACTGGAACAGGTATTCCCTTTTCTCTTCTGCAATATCTTAGACCACTTTCCACAACTTTGAGTTGGAAAATGGGGGTTTAAATGCCTCCTAAACAAAGATTGGTGCGTTTTGGTAAACCACTTCAGGATGCTAGTAGGTTTACAGCAATTTTAGTCATCTATCCCTTACTTTTTCTAACTCGTTTTGATCCTGCTTGCAGGTTTCGCATCACCCACCAGTATGTGCCCTCCATGCAACTGATGAGGAAGAAAGTGTTGAAATGATATGGTGTCAACATCCTAGTCCGAAATTTAACGGTACCTAATTTTGCATTTTTGTTTGCCTTCACATCTGAAATGAAAGGGTTCATAATTAACCCTGGATTCCATTTAAGTAACCATGTGGATTCTTTGTACTGAACATTGTTTAATTACTAGTAGCCGGTTTAACTTTTCCCATAACCCTGTCTAACTATGGCTGAAGCCTGTCACTTAAATACGATTTAGTCCTCAGTGAAAGAAATTTGTTACTGTAATCATCTTTCCACTATTTATAGGGATGACACTTGAACCTACACGCTGTTTTGGCCTTAAATATATTTTTCCCCTCCCCTGTATAGGTACTTCAGTGGAGGCTGAGGTGCTGGGCAAAAGGCAACTGAAGCTTTTGAAGCATGGAGAAACTTATGTAATGAACGCCCCAAAGCTATCGATGAGATTTATTCCAGGTCCTGGTGCTGATTGGGCTGGTAATGTCAGAATCCGGTGTCAAGAAACTGGCCTTGAAGCAGAGCTATGTTATAGAAGCAACTCTTTTCTGTGGCGGAGGGGAAATCATCGATCCATTAAGGGAAAGATATTTGAGTCATCATCGATGAAGACTCTTTATGTGATTGAAGGTCACTGGGATAGGTATCTCACTATAAAGTGTCTTTCTGACAGCATTCCTCCTATCATTCAAAGTCAATGGCAGCTGCTGCTTCTTTGTTACTCTTGTCTTCCATAAGGAAGAGAACTTGTGTTTCTATATGCTCTCCACCGAAACAGACTGTTAAACGCAGCTTTTGACAGGCCTGCATTGTTTGATATGAGAAATTTAAGTTTCAAACTTTTAAGAAGCACCCATAATCTTGTATGCAATATAATGTAAGCCTTTACTTTCCTATTGCAGAACTGTCAGTGTGAAGAACAGTGATAATGGTAAAGTTACAGAAATATACAATGCAAAAGAAGTCCTTTCAGGTCTTATTGCTCCGGTCATCAAGGATGCACAGGTAATTAACAATTAATTCATCTATTCCTTTTTGCCCAGTTTTTATTCTTTCCTTTCTCCATCTAAACAGACATGTCATGGATGAGTATGCAAAAAGGTATCATTTCCATTCCATTCTCATCTGAGTGTATAGGTGTACCTGACAATGAATTTATATTCTCTATTGCCAATCAGGAAGTGTGGCTAAGTGAATCAGCTGTGGTGTGGGCTGAGGTGAGTCACGGCATCCTTAGCAAAGACTGGGAGAAAGCAAGAGACGAAAAGAAAACAGTTGAGGAAAATCAGCGCCGACTTCTGAGAGAAAGACAATCAAAAGGAGAAACTTGGGTTCCTAAGCATTTTTCTGCATCTTATAGTAAGGAAGGTGGGTGGGACTGCTCACCAATCCAACAGCGAGTGCCCCATGCGCCCATAGTTTTGGCCCCTTGAATTCTGCAGATCATAGCAACTCAGTTTCTTGTAAACTACTACTCCATGGATTCTGAATTTCTGTAAATTGTAAGGAAAATATACCTGAGCTGAAACTGTAAAAGAAAATATAACTGTCACCTTGTTTTTTTTTTTCTTCTAGGAAAATAGAAGTTCTAGTTATTAGTCTCTGCTGAAACTGTGTAAGATACAAGAAGGTGAAGGAATGCTCACGCTGGCAGTACGTTTGCTGTGTTCAAATTCCTCACACCTTCAGTGTCTGCCTTACCGCCGTCCAATTATTGATCATTGAATTCGCCGCTCATTTCGGTGACCAAGTTAAATAAATGTAGCCGGCTGACCTTCCTCTTTAAGAACTAATCAACAAGTTGAAGTGGGGCTAATAAATTCATAGATGCGTTCACAATGAGACATATCGCCGCATTACCAATAAATTCGGCAGTTGACCTTTATGTTATGGTCCCATAAAGTTATGATTCAACGGCCTCTCTAATCTGGTGCTTATCTGCACGGTGAAGTCCTACTTATGGATTTTTCCGTTTCCGGCTATTTCAAGCATTCGTAAGCACTGATTTTGTCTCCACACAATATTTAGGCCTCGCAAATACTATAGAAGATTTGAAGGAAATACCAGACAGGGAGCTGTTAGAAGAGTTAATGACCGTATCTCACTTTTCGGATTGAATGGATATGAATTCGATTGAGTTCAAACTTAGAAACCTTATGAAGACACAACTTTATACGATCAATCGAGCTAGAACACAAACTGAGTGACATAATTTCAGTTTTTGGCCAACACCCATTACATCTCTGTCTATGCCTTCTAAAACCCGCCATTAATAGGCAGCACAACCAAGGAAAACTAGTACCAGTCCCCCTTTTACATACTCAGTAACAAATTTTCATTTCTCAGCAATGGCTATTTTTCTTTTGAATTTTTGTACAAGATTAACACCTACCTCAAAGCTACTTCACTTTCTCGGAATCTTTTCCTGCAAATCTGATTCGCTTCTACGATTGAACGACCTCTCTCCAATGGTGTCCAATTTAGGCCTCCATGACCTCGCCCTGGCGGACCTCTGTGCACCGTATGCCGGCAAGGGTGCCACTGGTTCCATAAACCGGCTAGGACTTCTGGCTGGTGAATTGAATCCTGGGCTTGAGCCATATTGACTCCACAAAGGACTAGCTTGGGGAGATTTGGCCTCATACTGCCGGCCACTTTTTGCTGCCGCTGTCAGCTTCTTGACGGTGGAAGCCAAGTCCAGTGGAGAAACATCAGGCTGCAATATTGAGTAGGGCAGCAAGAAATAGATACTGCCTGGTACGAGTTGGGAATCAGCCTGCAGCGGTTTGGAGCCAGCGCAGAGAAGCTGAGCAGCGGTGCACACAAAAAGCTTTGGAACATGGCCGGTGACTTGAGCAACTGAAACAGGATGTTCGAAGTCCTCCACATAACCATTCAAGTGAACCACTCTCACGCCCCTGACTGCTGATGATGATCTGCGAGAGGAACAAGAGACACAAGCACCCATCTTTCTCTGTTAGAGATGCAAAGAAGGAAGGAAGGTATCAGCTTGGGAAGAGCAATTTGATGAGGACCCTATATGGGGCTATATATTAGAAATAATTCCTTCTCTTTGCCTTCTTAAAGCTGCTGCTTGCTAATTCAGATTCAAAGGCTAAAGAATACAGAGTCAATAAAAGTTATAGTCCGCTTGGAAGTGATAACTCTTCAAGCAAGATGACTAGATCAGAAGCCAGGCCATTATTTGTAGGTCTTAAATTGTTTTCTTCTTTTTCTATTCACTGTCTAAATCATCGACCAAGCGTATGGAAAGGGTAATCGCTTCCGGCCAACTTGCTTCGAAGCCAAACCGTATGAGAAAGGTTATCGTCCTACCATTGACTTTCCCAAAGATGATCGTTTTTCATTTTTTATATTGCTCCAAGACAGCTTCTTTATAAACGAGCCAGTCGCACATGCTAAATATATAAGAGAACAAGTCATATCTAACACAAGCACGCCACACCATAAAATAAGGAAATCTAAAAGGAGAAACTATAATCTATATATTTCCTGCATGTATTCACACTGGATAACATTTGAACGAGTATCTTCCCTTGCATTGAACTAGTATGGAACATGGCGTATGTCACAGGTTAGCAGAAAAACTGTAGGACACCCAATAAAGAACTTATAACACCCATCTAATACCAAATACAAACATTGTATCTGATGTTTTTATGGAACTAGTAAATATTTCCAATGGTGAGGAGAAAGTTGATCTGTGAATTCAATTAATATTTCTTTTCCCCTGGATGCAGAGAACATTAAAGTTTTAAAATGAAGATTTATTGACAAGTTGCCGTTCTGTGCAAGCTGTCAAGAATATTAGCTTGTGGACCTTAATCGTTGCTTTAATGCTTTACAGATTTAGATTTGTCTTCGATTGAGATTTGAGGCTGATTCTTCTTGAGGACTGTTTATTGGGTTACAAGCCGGGGCTTCTACTGTGCATTGTAAGGAAGTTAAACCTTCTACACAGTATAAGTAAACGGTCAAATATTTGTCAGTGTCACTAACCACTGCACTAGACTACATATTCTTGGAGAAATTCGCTCAGTCCATTTAGGTCGCAGACATGAAAGCAAAAACGTAAAGGCTCGTAAGGAAGGTGGCACCCATTCTTCACGCAGCATGGAAAGAATTTTCAACATATTAGTCTCTTCCAGCTCGTGCTTGACCATCACTTCAGTCTATTCCAAGTCAATCTTCCAATGTGATCCTGTCGATGAGAGCAGTGGTGAGAATCTCCTTCGAAAAAGGACTTCTTTTTCAAATATGAGCCTAGTAGTTTCTCTCCTGCTCTCTTACCCCTAGCCTCCTCAAAATCTGCAAGAATTGCAGAAGAACCATTGCATTCTCTAGAGCCTTCAGTTTCACTATCCATTGTTAAAGCAAAACAACTTAAAAGATTACCCATCACATGTGAAAGTGGAAAGCGAAGATGCAACTGCTGCAATCACGGGTGAAATCATTACAGAGACTTATTTACCATTGCATGCAGTACAGACGCGACACCTATCTATTTGAAAAAGTAAAAACCACCATGTCTCTGTCTCTCCCTCCTTCACGTTCCTCCCCCAGTTTTCGATTTACCGTCCCTTACAAGAAATGAAGATCTGTCATTGACTCAAGGGTTGACCCAGTCAAGCAACGCATCACGATACAGATTAGGTTTCAACCCTCCAGATTCTGGGACCTACGATTTGGTTTAGAAAACATGTTTTTCCTTTCACGCGTTGTACGTGCTTTCCAAATGTCGTGAGCGTGGGGCTTGAAATTTGGCCGATAGCAATGAAATTACGTACGTAGTAGGTCCATGAAGTGAAATTTATAATCCAAAAGCTGGACCAGAAAGGAGAGATCACTTGATAACGAGGATTGAACGAAAAAAATACAACGTTGCAGACACTCATTGGAGGCATTTGAATATCTGGTTTTTCAGGTCACGGGTGGATCCCCTTTTACCTGCTTCTAAAATCTGTTTGCAGATCCTACATAGATTTGAACCGAACATCGAATCTGACACTCTCTGTTGTTTTGGGTTTTCTTTTTTTAAGTTTTCTTGGACAGCCCTCGAACAGTTCATAGTCCCAGTGTCGGCAAATAGCAGGAAAATAGTGCATTTCTAGAACAAAAACCATAGTCCATGCATGTTAACTTTTCTTCTTTGGCTTTGCTCTTTGTCTTCTCTTCCTAGTATAATAATCTGCAGCAGCAATCCAATGGAAGAGTCGTTTTAATCCAAAACCAGGTGATGTGACTCTAATTTGATGGACTACCAACTCCGACAATTTCAGTGACCGTGGGGCTCACTTTCTTGACTGTGTTATGGGGAAGCTGTGGTTAGTTATGGAAAAGGAAAAAGAAGGAAAGAAAAAACAAGGTTAAGCTGCAGGCACCTGTTCCCCGTTGGAGGCAAAGGCAAGTGTTTATTAAACTTCTTTTTTTTTCTTATAAAAAAAAAAAAAAAAGTCTCTCTCTATGGGAAGAATGCAAAATCAAACTTCAAAATTAGTTTATAAATTAGAAAGAATAAATTTGTATATAAAAGTACACTTAGATATACTTAAAAGGTTGAGTTTAAAATAAATTGCAGTGGCTTAACATAAATTGTGATAGTATACAAGAAAATCAAGATTTAATTTAAAAAACTTAACTAAATGTTAAGATGTAGCTAAAGAGTCTCATATTAGCTAAAGAGATAGGTTTTACCACTTAACACCTTAGAATTTTAAATTAAATATGAGTCACATCCTATAAAATTTGATATTGATACATTATAATAAAATAAATCTAAATTTAAAAAGTACAGAAGGTTCACTTCTCGAACCACTTTTACCAAAGGATTTCTGCTGGTGAGCCGCCGGCTGTTGAACTTGGGAGGCATCTAGAAACCTCCTTTATATTTTGAAATTGAGAGAGACCTATTTTGTCTTCTTTGAAAAACCTGAAATGCATCTCATTCATAGTTTCTTCTCTAAAACTACAGAAGATCTATTTTATCTTTGCTTCTTTGAAGTATACCAAATCTTAAGGTTTATAAAACCTATTACTTCAATAACAACTCTTATGAACCGAGCTACCCACATTCTGAAAAGAATGTTTAGAACATTTTTTGGTACATTAAACGTAACTTAGTGATTAAATTCTGTATCACGAAACGTTAACGTTTACCTATGGTAGGCTTACCAACTCAACTCACGAATAACTTGAAACCATAAGAAACCTCTTTGAAATTGAGCTCTTTACCTACTTTATCTAGTAAAATATTTTTTGAGGAATAAGTTGGAACATCTATCCCATGGTTGTCTTCTAAACTTTTTTAGTCCATACTTCTCTCATTATTCTCTAGGATTTTGATTTACAAATGAATGGATGAGTCCAAGAGTCATCAAAAACATAAGCTAGCAGTGATTGATGCTGAGAGAGCAATTTCAAAAAAGATGATAATATATAAACAACAATGATGCAATAGAACAAGGTGAGACGATATTCATTGAAAGCACATTTATCTCTTTCAATAACGTATTGTAAGTTATCACAAGTGTTACTTCTTCTACTTATAAATCTTATATCAAGTCCTGAGAGCCTATAATAAAGTAGGTCATTCTTCAGAGTCAAATTCATACAATTTTGTTTTTGACAATTCATAACCTCCACCAAATTTTGCTTGATAGCTTAAATTGGGAAGCAAAATATATTTAAGACAATCAGAAATGCAATAAAAGAAATTTTAACTCCGTTAAGTCATACTCATACATTATTTACTGACTTTTCAAGACCCTCCAATCTAGACACGAAATGACTTGTGTGTACAGCCAGCCCAAGTGGTCACAACTTCTACAGGCCCTTCCTATGTATTTGAGTCTTCACGAGTATTATATTGGCTAGCGACGTCCCATCAATTTCATGCTGACACCAAGAGGAGTAAAAAATAGTTGACGTATTTTCAGAAAAAGGAAGAGGAAGAAGAAGAAGATTAGTGCTAAGAAATAATGATAATCTATCATATATTTTATTTTCTTTGGGTTTTACCCTCTACCAATACATGTTTTTGTTTTATATAATTTACTTCTAGATAAAAGAAATAGAGAAATAGAGAAATAGAAAGAAAAAAAAAGGTTCAAAAGAGAATGAAAAAGCTAATAGAAGAACAGGTTATAGAAGAGAGAAGGGAATTCTTTATAATTGTAACGAATATATATATTATGTTATTTTTTATTGGGTCCTTTAATATAATTTTATTTTCTCAGCAGCTCATACAATATGATTTTTTTGGGAAAAAAAATAAAATAATTATATTAGCTATCCCATACCTTTTGGCATTTGGCTTGAAAGATCCATGATTATTTTTTTTAAGAGAAAAAATCACCAAATAGCTTCCTTTTCAAGCTTTTAGAAGAATAGCTTGGGACCATCTAGCCCCACTATCTTTGTCACTACTTTCAAGAGGAGATGAACAGTAAGACTAAAAGTTAAAATGTTCCTTCATTCCTTTGAAAAAATATTAAAAATTACCTTAGAAAAATTTAAGATATAAAATATATTGCAGTTATTTTAATCAGTAACAACTATCCAGTGACTTTGATCTTCCTAGGTTCAGTTAGAAGAATTAAAAAAAAAAGAAAAGAATTGCCTTACCTAAGTTCTAGCTTGCAAAAACACCTTGGTCTTCTTCTTTTCCCTTACTTTTTCCTCCAATTTTTTTTCTTATCTTTTTCTTTCTTCCTTGCTTCCTTCCTTTCCCGAGAAACCCTTATTTTCCTCCATCTTTTCTTCCTCTCTCTTCTTCTTTTTCCCGCTTTCCTCCATTTTCTCTTCTCTCTTCGTGCCTACATGTTGAAACTTCCTTCTTCTTCTTTTTTTTTTAGGTGGGGGCGGTGGAAGACTAAAAGGATTGCTTCACTTAACTTAAACTTAGTTAAACTTAGACCTAGTCACAATTAAATGAACCTTGGTTATTTTAATCCTTCTTCATCCAACCTTGGTCTTAATAAATTAAATAATTCAATTATGTAGTTCTTAATCATAAATAAATCAAATCACCTACACACATACTTCTAGCAACAAAAGGCGTGATGTATTAGTGATCAGAAAATGCTCAAGATGAATATTATTTGAGGAAGAAAATATATCACATATAATGTTCAAACTTATATATCCATTGTTCATCAAAGCCCAAGTCTTCTGTGACAAATCTAAGCTTCATTATGATTAACATATTGCGAATATTATGTAATAATATTTGTTTCACAAACTCATACTCGTATACCTATTGTTGGGGAATCTTTTATAAAGAGGGAGAAAGCCAATATGTACAAAAATGAGCTTGATTTAATGTCCAGAAAGTACAAATACATTTAACTAATTTCTATAGTAAGATGTGCAAGAAAACTGTGTTGTTTTGGTGCTAAAAACACGAAATAAAACATTGTTGTTCGTCACTTATCAACACCCACTCCGAAGATGGGTTGCTTGCTTTCTGATAATGTCATATGCAGAGCACTTGAAGCAGTCTGGTTACTTAAAAACACACAGATCTTCTTGGGCTGCACAAGACTTCGGTCGCCGACTTTCTCTTAGGTTGCACAGAATGTCTGCTTCTTGAGCCGGGTAGAACAATCCCCTCAACTTGGGCCTTGTAGAACATCGACTTTGTGATGAACTTGTCCAACGTACATCTTTTTCTTTTTCTTTTTTCTTTTTAACTGTAAGATTTACACAAGGTCCTTTGTAAGAATATAGCACCTCATCAAAAACATTTCCTATTCCAACAAAAAATCTCTAGGGCTTGAGATTCGACCATTGTATGTTTAGATTGGTTAGTGAAAAGGGACTTCCTTAGCATAATTAAGCTAGATAAAGGTAGACATAGGCTTGATATGTGTTTAAGGCCAAACCGCTTTATATAATTTGTGCCGTCTCTCTTAAACCTTTCTTTTTAACTATTGTTGTTTGGCTTTTTACAGTGGTTATAAACAACATTTAAGTCATTGATGAAGTTCTGATAAATACATTTCTTTTGCTCATGGATTTAATAACAGAAGGTTCACCAAACCAATTTGATTATTATAATATCTCATATCCATTCAACAACATCCTTTAAACTTAATCAAATTGATCTATACCACCTCAAATTATAAAAATTGTGAAGCAACACATTCAGGATGTAATTACAATAATTTCTCGTATTAAACTCAATTGAACCCTCTTCTTGAGCTAACCTAGTGAGGCCTGTCACTAGGTTTCATCTTGCACCATTAACTTGAAGATTTTTCGTCAAGCATCAAATTAGGATTCAAGGCTGGCATCTAAGTTCTAAATAGTAAGAATGTTTCATTCAATTCAAGTAAAAATTAGCAGAGACTCTCGTAGTACTTAATGGCAGGATATACTGAAAATTCACGACAAATATTCTGCTTAAAAAGCATTAGTAGTCACCTGCTATAAAGCAAAAATCCATGACAAATCTTAACAAAAGATATATATATATATACCACTAGTCAATGAAGTTGGATATGTCGAATTTAGGGACACCTTAATCCTAACAAGGCACAAGTCTCCGCTACAACCAGACCGTCCCATCGTTAGTCGGGTCTACGAGACACCTTCAACCCACATATTTTTCATTCTCTCATTTCCTACGACACAAATAAGGAAAAAGACTAAAAAATTAAGTTGTTTGGAAAACCACACACAGCAAGACAAATCAGTGAGGAATTTTACAGCTTTAGAAGGCTTTCCTCCCAAATAATTATGCTTGCAATCTAAACCAATCACCCATGTAAAACCCACACCATTAGAAATATACATGTGTTTATACTGTTACTTTACAACACCAACCATTCTACAAATGGCTGTAGCTCAACTTTCCTCGAGGGGAAGCTATCAAATTGCATAAATGAAAGCAGAGGACGGCCTTCTTCAGAGGCAAGCACCTATCCTATGCCATTCCTTTCCTCCTACTGATGCATGAACGACAGGCCATAGTAGAGCACCAACAAGAAGTGAGGAGAAGTCCCTTGCTTTAGATCATGATCCAGCTGCAGGACTTTCTGCACGAGTAAAAAATAAAAAAATAAAAAACAAAACGTATGTTACATAGAAATCTCTCGATATAATCATCCCAGGAAGGAGGGGTATTCAATGGGTACAAGAGTCAGAGCCACCATATGGACGTTAAGTCCTAAGTTAGATTCATTTGTTCCCCCACCATGACTATCATGTCAACAATTGGGAATTCTATTGGATGTGCAAAAGTTTAAAAGAAGTCATGACTTTAATATAATTTAACCCATGCTGTACCCTACAGTCAATCCTGAAATTTCAACAAATAGATCAAATATTGATATCCACAATATGACGATCTCTTTTAGAACATTTTTATTTCAACATCACTTCCTAAACAGTTCAAACTGCTTAGAATCTCCTGATCAATTGAAGTATAGATCAAATCAGACCAGTGCTATGTGGATCTTACTCCTATTCCCTTTGATCAATGATATGTGGCTGTTTTACGCAAAAAACTACAAATAAGAACATCTAAATTTTTGACCTGAAAGGAAAAATGCATAAATACACAAATTAATTAATTTACTCCCAACTTTGTCAACAGCGTTCTACCACCCATGTCAAAAGAAACATAGCCTTCATTGCAAAGCAGCCCATAAAACCAATCAAATCCTAGACCTGAGATTGCCAGAGAACCTCCAAAGTAATTAAAAACAAAACAAAACAAAACAAAACTCACAAATAATGAAAACTCTAATTCTTTAGTCTTTTCCTTTCTAAGATCTCTTTTTGCTCCTCACTACCTTTCTTGCGCTTGTTTTCACCCAATGGTTTTAAATGCTCCAACAAAGTTCATCACATAAACAGCTTACAAATAAGTTTTGCACATATCCACGCCCACCCTTCGCTTTCCTCTCCTCTAGTTCACAAGCTCTTCTGTTGACTGCAACACTCATTCTCCCAGCAAATGACTAACTAAAAGTATTCATTCACAGTGAAGTTCCATTTTTGTAAGGTAGGATCACCCACCACAAGGACAAAAGGGAAGACTAAAGAGAATGCCAGCCGAATTCCTCT
The DNA here is from genome assembly GCA_028551485.1 of Casuarina cunninghamiana. Lineage (NCBI taxonomy): Eukaryota > Viridiplantae > Streptophyta > Magnoliopsida > Fagales > Casuarinaceae > Casuarina > Casuarina cunninghamiana. The sequence continues at coordinate 26,442,409 of CM052366.1, read as the reverse complement.
CAAATTTTCCAAAATCTTGCCCATTAAAGGTAGTCAATGCAACAAGAAAACAACACGTGCATACAGGAACCATTTCTGTAGGACTATTTCCCCACCCCCCGGGAAAAAAAAAAAAGGGAAAAAAAAACACGTATAATTTAAGGAGTGAAGCTCACTGAAACCCTCTCCATTTTATGGCAAACAAAGCCACTGAAAACCTCTTTTGAGGTCTACAAACAGTTTCTCCGAAAGCACAGCTAAACTATTATTGAGAGAAAAACAACCTTCCTTCCAAGTATAAAATACTTCACCCAGGATCCCTCAGATTAGTTCACAATTTCATTGCCTCTCCAACATTTTGATTACCATACTAAAGATATATACAGCCCATTGTCCATCCATAATCATCAGTATGTACCGTTATGGGAAATCTTCAGTGATTGCAATTCCCTTCGGGTATTCAGGAGCTTTTTTTTTTATGTCCAAAGTAGAATAGTGGGCAAAGAGAGAGGAGATTCAGTTTAAGAAAACCAAACTCAATTTAAATTGACTGTCTAAGGGCACATCAACTCAGTAGGGTGTAAATGATAACTTAGATGATGTAACCAAAAGTAAAAAGACCCATCGCCATAAAAGAAGTGATTAATAGTTTTCTAGTTTCTAATGTACGCACCTTCTCCAAATACATGTTCACATCGAGCCACAATGTGCTTCCCGTATGTGTATTTCTTCAAAGCATGAGCATGAACTCTGACACAACTAAGCAACAATGCTCGTTGACTATCAGAACATATATCAAGAACCTTCTGGATCACATAATTTGCAAATTGATCCTTCATCATAGTCTACAAGAAAGAAGTCAGAGATAGTAAATTAATCATACTACAAATTTCAGGCTGAAATGATGCCAGACAGTCCCAAATAATTCATGGAATAAAAATGATACCCTACACTTCCCAGGACTGCTCCACTACTAAACACTCCTAATAGGCAAATGACAACACTTAGATTCTGCATCAAAGACTTGCAGCAATGACTTCAGAGGAGGATTATCATCAAGTAAAGGAGCATTATTTACCATTGAGCATCTTGTAATATAATTTAACCCATGCTGTACTCTACAGTCAATCCCGAAACATGCATTATACCAAAGCTTACCCAGGAAGCATCCCACCTCAAAACTAAACTTATATGAGTAGCAAACTCCCCGTCAACCCATCCTAATATTTTACAGCCCAACTCGTCCGACCCAAAGACCTCAATAGATTTGGGGCGAGAAGTATCAGCTCGTCTCCTACCTAGATGTCTTCAAGGAGGGGAATATTTCTAGAGTTGTAGATTATACCATAGCCATTCCATTTCAATTTTAATTTGTAGACATGCCAAACTTTCATATGCACCGTAAGTACCACAGTATCTTGGTACAACACATACAGGAATATCTAAACTTAAACTAAAGCATGCTTGCAGATATGTCATAAGCATCCAGGTATGACCCCAAAAGAGACATCTGAATTTAATTTTATAATCTTAATCTTGAAGTGAGATAGAAAAGCTATACACCTATATGCTTATAAACGCTTCACCAAAATTTCCAAGAAATGGGCATCACCAAGAAACATAATCAGCAGAAAAACAAAACATTCTCCAAGATTTCGGAAGTTTCTGGAATATGATTCCTCAGAATAACCCCAGAAGAATAACAAAATTAGCTATTGCTTCTTTTCTTTCCCTCCTTTGTTATTGCAGGTGAGTAACAGTATAACGAGTATATATAACCTACGCTTTTACTTGACGTACCAATAAATTATCAGTTCCCTCCGCATGCCCAAAAATCTCTCCAATTAATAGTTCTCGGTCAGCTGGGTCACCATACTCCAAACATTTCTCAACAACATTCGAAGCAAATTTATGCTGGCTCAGATGTACAATTTGTCCTGACAGCTTGTTTATAATCTGCCGTCTTTCCCGAGGCTTTCCTCTCTCCAATACATGCTGATATAAATCAATACATACATTGCATTACCATCCAACAATCAATACAATAAATACGTTAGAAGAAAGGGAGGAAAAGAAGCAGGTACACACGAGAGAAGCACAGTACATCCCAGAATGTAAAAGGGCAAGAAGTATCACTTCATTAAACATACATAATATAACAAATAACTGAAAAGATACAAGAACATCAATGATACTACAACAACCTCATTTCTTAATCACCAAAAAGAGCAAGAAAACTCTAGCTCTCTATCAAGAAACGGTGTACTGCTTTATCCTTACGCATGCATGTTTAAACTTCAGCGGTACATGATTAGCTCTACACGTACATGAGTACACATAAGAATACACATACATTCACATTTCGCCAAAATTGTTTTAGTCTTCAAAAGTAATACTACATCAGAATTTTTGGGCTAATGTTGAATGAACACCAGAATTTTCACAAAATTTCTCTCAGAGAGCTACCCCACAAAAGTCGAAGAGCTCATAATCTTTAAAAACAACACAGAACCGTACATGAAACTTAATTTTCAGGCTCATTCTTTTATTTTGTGGACAAGATCCAACCACATTGTTTCAGTCTATATCAGAGGAACACTATTCTAACCAAATAAGCATAGCATCAAAAACAGTTGTGTTGAGAACAGGAGAGAGAGCAGAAGAGAGATGACAAGTGAATCAGTGGGATAATTTGCACAGATTCCAAAACAAAAGAACCAACCTGGGTGACATAGTTCCCATACTGATCCTGAGCAAGAGCACAAACAGACTCCAATATTTCATCAACTATAAACTGGCATTGTAGCTCATTTGTGCAATGCTCCAAAACCCTCTACAAAAACCATCATGGATCAACTTCTTAGCATTATGCAGATAACCAGAGAAAGTATGGCAAGAAGTGCTTCCACCACTCTTTTAATTTTAAATTACCTGTATGACACGGCAACCATAAGGATGCATAGAAAGATTTGCAACTTGACCACGAAAGGCAGATATGATAAACTCAATTTTCTCAGTTGGAACACTCTCAATGCACTTTTGTATTACATGATTCCCATTTTGATCACGAACACATCTCATAACATGTCCATCCAGCTCCCGAACAAGCCGTGCTTTTTGTTCAAGCTCAATAACCTCTAGTGCCTGTTACAGTATAGGATTGAAGTCAATTTCTTCTCTAGCAATGAAAGGAGGAAAAGTAATCGAGAAACTGGCGGGATGGACAGGATATCAGGTAGACTCAGCCCATTCCTTCATAGCATCTTCATTTATTGCAACTTGGCTCCAATATGGCACCTAAACCATGTTTTACTGTAATCTTGATTTTTATATCATCTGTCAGTTTTAAGCAGCACTGTTCAAACTCCTTTGTTTGCAGGACTTAGCTCAAACATTTAGGTTTTCGCCTGAAGTGACAACTGTCTGAGTTGTTAAGCTTCAACAACAGATGGGCAAGCACAGAGTTGTAAATATTTGCCTACCGCTTCCCAGCTACCATCGTAAACTAGACAAGTTTAGCTCATTTTGGACAGTGGATTGTACTAACTGAGCACAAAACTCATTAGGAGCTGATTTTGGCTGAGATCAAATTAATTCATGGTTACTTTTAAAAAAAAAAATTCTAGGGTTTACAATTTTTGGCCAAACAATGGAAGTTTTATAGGTGTTACAACTTAAAGGTAATGTTGATTTTAAAAAAAAAAATTACAAAAGAGTAAAGCCTGGGCTGCATTAGGCATCACCTAAAAACAACAATCAATTTCAAGGGCCTCTTCAGCTACTTAAAAGAAGCCTTCTACATGACTTAATTAGAAAAATAAGGAAGCCCAAAAAGAAGAAAAAAGAAACCACCAAGTTTTTGGAAAAAATTTAATCCATAAAAATCATCAAAAGTAACCTGAAGCTGCCCATAAAACACAAATACCGATTATTATAAAATTGATTTCAAACATTAAGAAATTAACTTCCTAAACAAGTTCAAGGCGGACAACATAATGGACCACAAAAATCAACGGCTGACTGTCTGAAGCTGGATTAAAGACCCTACTTTGACAGTGAACCAAATTCCCAAATTCATCTCATCGTCCAATATGATAGGTCCTTTCCCATGCTGTCTAAGTCAGTGTCAAGATCACAACAAGTGCCCCTACCCTAGTCTGCCAGACTGGTGCATTGAATTTAGACAACAAATGACAATGTCTTATCAACACATTCCACATCAAAGTAAACCATTAAGCGTTATCATATATTCTCTTTCTGCAAATTAAACATAAAAAAGTTGGACAACAATTGAACATGACTAGTTAAAATACTACATATCTGTCTAAGCATTTAAGCTTCACATCAAGCTATCATTTACCTTCTACAAGCAGCAGATTATAGCAAAATTCAAACACAACCTTAGAATTATCAAAATCCAGAACTTATGAAAGATCTAGATCCCTGGGAAACAAGCTCCAAGTGATAAAGAAAAAATGAATAAGAACTAAATTTCTCAGAAAACCTTTGTACTTCAAACAAAAATTCCATTCATGTTCTGTAAGGGAGGTAGCATCATTTGTGGTAAGAGGACGCAAGGACTTCCAAAAGGGAACACAGTCACTACTTCCAAATTGCATAACTTCACACCAAATCAACTTTAGCAATATGTCTAAAAAGAAATTGATGAATATTCAATTCATTACACATACCAAGACAGCCCCCTCAAATCCCAGAAATTGTGAAGCCTGTTATTCTTTATTTTCTTATTCTAATTAGATTACAACCACATTCCAATACCATTAGAAATCGCCATTACTGACAGACATCTGAGTTCTGATGCCATGAGAAGCATTTTCTCAAAGGACACTTTGACACTAATGCAAGAGAAGGCAGTGCCAAATGGCTTTTACCAGCAAAGATTAACTTCTTAAACACTTCACCCCAAGGGATGCTGTACTACACATAATCCATATTAAAGCAAATTCGTTCTCACACTATTTTGTAAACAAATAATGCCCTTTATATCAGACAGAGATTTGTGTACAACAGAAACTTTACTTTTTATAGAAGATGACCAACAAGCAGAAAACAAGTAAAGTAAAGACATAATGCCTCCACACATGTTAACTTACCCAACAATTTATGCAGAATGAAGTGACCATGACATGGATATACAGCATGAAGTTGATAGGCATCAGAAAGATTCAAAGACACCTACTTACAGTAGGGCCAAATAGGTGAATACAATAACCAGAAATACCTTTTGTATTACACGACAGCCATACATCTGCAGACTTAGAGGCAAAACTTGACCAATGAGTTGATTAGCAAGTTCCTTCCTCTGTTCAGGGCTTCCATACTCAAAAAACTGAAGCACACAAAATAAATGAGTACAAAGGATGAAAAATTAAGAAAACAAGTATGTTAGGAATAAATTTTAAGTAAAAATATTTACACACATACCTTCTGAATAACATAGTTACCAAAGACATCAGTCATTAGCTTGGAAGCATGCGGGACAACCTCCTTAAATACAGATGCCTTCTCTTCAACACTACAATTTTCCAACTTCTGCTGAATAAACCGACTCCCATGTTGATCAGCACTGGAGTTGGAAATTTTCATGATGACTTACTTTATTCAAAGAAATAAAGTATCATATGTGAGAAGAAAAATGAGCACAAAATACAACTTGCCTGAATTCAACAATATGTCCCACAATATCAGACAGCTCAAATCTGCGACCTTTGCCTGATTTCAACTCTTCAAGAAAATTATATACCTTGGGGTCATCACAACTCTCAAAGGCTCTTTGACCTTGCCATCCTGGATATACACCAGCATTTCTACCAGAAGTTACACCAAATCTCATTTCATTTCTTCCCCCGGAAACACCAGATCCGCCAACAGGTGATCCTGGCAAAATTGGACTAGCAAGTGGCGAGTTGGGGTATGGCATCAGCAAACCCATGTTTGGTGGGCTCCCATAGTAGTTAGGACTCATCAAGCCACCTCGTCTTTGATTTAATTTATTCAAGCCTCCATTTCTCTGATGGAATTTTTGATCATCCAAATAACCAGCACTACTAGATGCTTTTTGCGAATCAAGAGCTCTAACCTGGCTCCCAATATCAACACCGCCTCTAGATGCCAATGGGTCAAATTGACCAGAAATACCACCGTATGTCTCACTATAAATCTGTTGATGGTATTGCATATACATTGGGTCACCAAAAGAAGGTTGTAGTGGATAACCCAACTGTCCATAGAACTTGCTTAAATGTTGCATATCAGCTCCATGCGCTATGTTTCCCACAGATGAAGCCCCAGATGTTTGTGTGGTATAGCTCGGAGAAGCAGTTCCATCGACAACAACAGGAAAACCACCATGAGGAGAATATCCAGCAACATATGGAGGAACAGCAGCAGGATTCAATGCATATCCACCTACATATTGTGGAGAATATAATGCTGGGGACTGCAGATTTGGGTAGAAAGCATTTGGTGAAGTCATGTAAGCCCCTGCAGTTGCATAGAGTGGGGGGGTGAACCCAGATGACTGTAGCACTGGCTGCACGTCAACTGTAAACTTGCTGGGATTATGAAGAAACTGGTCCGCACCAGCATATGTGCAGTTTACACCTTGAGACATCACTTGAGACTTGACAATTTGAACTTGTGATAAATTGTTTTGTAGTTGGTGGACAGAAGGTTGCAAGATATTAGTCTGGTTGCTATTTTGCCACTGTTCCTGATTTCTTTGAAGTTCTGGATTTGGACGGTTGGATATAAAAAGGGATTTCATTTCAGATTCAATGATGGTTATGTTTGAGTCATTTACGTCTCCACTTCCTCCATGATCATGTGAAGATGAACTTGATAGAGGGCCACCCAGCGGATCAGAGTTTGATGATGCCCTTCTATCATCTGCACCGAGAGTAGATGCAATGCCATTTGATGTGCTAATAAGTGAATCGCACAAGGAACTGGAATCAGCATTCCGGTCAAGTGCTCCCTCAACTACTCCATGGCTTAACAAGTTAGACTGACTATATACAGGTGATGGAGTGCAGGATAAATCTTCCTGCAAATTTTAAACAGTTACACGTTCAAAATTATGTAACTTCAAGGAGATTAGTATAAGTAAATTCTACAGGGGAAAAAAAATCAGATTAGTATTGTACATGTGTAATTTAGCAAAAGGAGAGTTGGCAAGTAAAGTTAGTTATATTAGAGGAATTGAAATGTTAAAATGCAAAATCTTAACCTGAGTTAAATCCAATACATTTCTGTGTTGGCCTGCAGATGAAGCCACATCCTGGCCAGACCAAAACCCACTTGTCCCATCTACCCATTCATCAGAAGGCTTTTGTGGTGACTGATCATCTTCAGACTCTTCGTACTGTGTAGAGAGAGTTCCATGAGACATATGCAAGGAACTGTTGCCACTATCACCCACAGACGTCAATGGCCAATTGCTGCCAAAACCAATATGGCGTGCCACACGGCGATTCTCTGATGAGATAAGTGGGGTTGGAAGCCTAGGATTTAAGTTGACATTGGAAAGGTAATAAGCCAAATAAGCTGGATCAGCACGCATTTGCTCCTCTGATTCATAATTTTGAATAGCACTATTTAGACTCGCAAAGCTTGCATTCAAGTTGTAGGTCTGGTGGGACAAAAGGTTGTCAATGGACAAGAATGAACCTTCCATGCTTGGGGGTGCACTTCCACTTCGATTAGGAACTGCATCCCTTCCCCGTCCATGAAACTTATGGCCCTTCAGAAGCAGACCCAACTCCTCCGCTGCCACGCTTGCAGATGAAACAGCAAATGTTGCAGCCTCTTGATGCGAGGGCCAGTTTCCACTAGTTTCTGGCATTCTAATTGGACTTTCTGTCGCCATACTATCAAAAGATAAATATCTTCTATTTATTATATTAGAATTAACTTACCTCACATGGCCACCTGCAAAGCACACAATAAATTTTTTAGCAAAAACGAGAACTAAAAAAAGAAAATCAGATATTAGTGGATAGAGTAAAGCATAATACACTAAAATTAAAAACAAAGGGATATACAGCTGTTTAAAGAGCAACAGCGGAATTTATAGCAGCAAACTTAAACATGTCTTTTTAAACATATATGGGGTGGACACATTAGCAAAAACATAGTCTCAGTTGCAATATCAGCCATATTTTTAACAACCTCGGGGCACATAAAAATTCTAACCTACGCTGTCTTGGGTATGGACAGCTAAATACATGAGCTTTAAGCCTCTGCTGAATATATAAGCGCCAACCCTGTTTGGTAGCTTAAGAAAAAATATGGTAAAAGAAAACACTTCATCCAGTCTAGGCAATACGAGAACCCCCCCTTTTTCCGATAGGCTCAAACGACAAATAACATACAATTAAAAAGCTCCACCGCTTCTCCTGAACTACCTAAAACAACCAAACAAAAAGGAAAGACAAGCAACAGAAATCACCATCAAGAACACATAGAATTTCCACCCACAAGCAAATTTCAGTAAACCAATTCCAGCACATGAAGAAATACGGTAACGAAACAAACCCATCGAAAGTCAAGCAATCACCCACACAGAAAAGGTCAAAACCCTAAGTTAAAGCGCAGAACAGAGAGAAAGAGGAAAAAGTCGAGCTTTGAAACCCTAGTTGCACCATTTTCCACAACATAGTCTGCACAAATGCGAAGATTCTCTTACCAGAAAACAGACGGGGAAGATTCAGTCGTCCAAACCCTAGATTCTTTCTAGAGAAAGAAAGAAAGAGAGAGCGAGAGAAAGCAGCTCTAAAATGATTTATTTGGCCGAGAGTGAGGGTATTTATCTGAGCTTTTGTTTGCAATGGAGAGAGAAAACGCTAATTCCACACAAGGTTTTGCTATGTTTGGCTTCTGTGACGTCGCTCTCCCGTCTTTTTGCCTTCTTCATGGGCAACGGGCAGGAAAAGGACAAAATATTAGGAAAGGGCCGCATGGCTAATGTACCAATACAGCATTGACATCAACAGCGACACATCTCCGTGACACGTGTTAAGTACTTGTTGTTTTTCCTTCCCTTTTTGGCCATTTTCAAGGCCATGACGGTCCACTTGGCATTGTACGTATACGGCGCCGAGAATATAATATGCGCCAATTAATTAAGATGGAATAAAACAAGGAAACAACACCCTGATTTTATCCTAGCTCGTTCAATAAAGCAATAAAAGAACTATATTTGTATCCCAATAGATAACGGTAATCTTAATGTAGTTTATAAACTTTCCATACTTAGAAAATCTGAAGCTAGAAAATGAGAGTAAGAGAAAGTACTTAAAAACGGATAAGGCAGTGTTTATCTCCAAAGATAGGCTTTTTCATATGGAGCATATTTCAAAATAGATTGTTGGTTGATGTGAACATATAAAAGAGAGAAATTTTGTATGGCTTCCAAGTGTGTATGTTGTCAAAACTCTCAAGTAAAAATTTGTGAATTATTTTGTTTATGGCTAATGATTTAACACAAATGTTATGAAGTAGATATAGCAAAGTATTGAATACAAACCTCTTCATTCCTTTCGGCTTTAGAAATGATAACTACATGATACAAAAAGGCCAATTTTTCATCTCAAATGGGTATTGTGATTGGAATCATCAGAATCTTATTCCATAGCAAATTTGGATAATGATATCTATTACAATGTATGGAGAGAAAAATATTTTCATTCCACATAAAGAGCATGAAATATACTAAAAATTACTATAAAATAATAGGCAACTTATCATGTGATAGGGAAGCATTTGCAATAAAGAAGGGTATTTTGCAACAACTAAAACTTCTAATAAAAGAAATCCCAATCATGAGAGGGATAAAGGTCAAATGGAAGGTCACTTAAAGTTGAATTTAGATAGGTCTTGTCACGATGGAAGTTGTCTGGGGCAGGTGTGTTACGTGATGAAAAGGGTAGTGTACATATGATATATGTTATTAAATTGAATGTAAATACAAATATGAAAGCAAAACCGCATGCTTTATTGGTGGGCTTGCAAATTTGTCATTTTATGTGAACTCCACGAGAAACTTGAGGTTGTCTTTCAAATTCTAATTCAATGCAACGACGGAGAATGTCAAATACCGTGGAAAATTGAGTACATTATTAGGAAGTGTAAAAAGCTAATTCCTTGAAGGGTAAAAATCCAACATGCATAGAGAGAAGGCAATTGCATTGCTAATAAGTTGGCAGCACATGAACAAGAAGTACAAGGTCTGAAGATATTTGAATAAACAAAATCACTTCCCACAGAATTTTTATAGATAAGTTAAGCTAACCAATAAGAATTAGAGAACTATAGACCTCCATAGTGTAACATAAGTGGGTAATGGTAGTCATAAATGATTAAATAACTTTGTAATGGGGCATATACCCATGAAATATGCTTAGATTTGGATATGTAGTTTTTCAAAATTGTATTTTTGAGAGGTAAGGATGATGCCCTACATTTGTTTTTCTTCAAGATTTGGATTTTTGTCCAAGTCTGGGTTTATACATAAATAAATAAGAGGGATAGTGTCTCCTTTTTTTTAAAAAATAGTTAAAAATATTATTACATAACATTATAAATTTCTCTAAAATTGACATGAAAGGTGAATCTCTAAATCCATTTCGAGATAAAATGAGTGACATTTTTTTATCCCATTTTGGCTTTTTCCTCCTTTATATATCAATGCTTTGAATCCATAAATGCCATTAGAAGCAATTGGAGAAACTTTGTTCACAATGAATTACAATTGGTTGTTCCAAATGAAATTATTAAAGATAATTCTTTTTTTCTCCCACCATGAAAAGTGCCTTAGCAACCCAAGAAAAGAGGTTGAATTAGGTTTTGAAAATTTCTTTTGAATCTTTTTTAAATTGTTATGATCATATTATCCTTTAATCACACAACAAATATACTTATAAATAATTACTCACAAACCGTTATGTCCTATTTTGGGGAGCATCCACAAACCAATGAATTGGATGGTCGAGGACAGCTTTTGGATTTGTCAGGAAAACCTTTAGATTTGTTAGAGCCACAACCTACTATTCTACCATGGAAACAGACAAAACCAGAGACATCGGGGTTAGAAAGGGCTGGCGTGCATGTAACACAAACATAAAGATAACAAGATATCATGCCAAATTAAAGTAGTTTAGTCCAATCAAGTTGAAACTTAAATATACTTTCCTTTATCTCAAACAAACTAGAGAAATTATTCACTAATTAATATACCAATTAATTGGACAAGATTTCACAAATCTCCCACTATAAGAATTGATTTGTCATACCCGAGAACTGCCCGCCCACAAGAATTTTCAATACAAGATGCACCACGCCTCGCAATGATCCACAATAATTTAAGCAACAGAACCCCATGATTCGCATATACCCAACATCTTAAAGTTTCCTCCTTTTTGCAATGAAGCAATTTAATCTTCAATATACACACAAAAGATGAGATTTTTAGCTCAAGGGTAAGTTTCTCTCAAGAATATACAAGATTTACAAGAGATTAAATTGAAAATATCAAGCCCCAAATTTCTCAAGTTTGTTTTTTTCATTTTTCTTTTCAAGAAATCCACAACTTTCTCCTTGGACCACATGAGGTACTAGAGTCTATCAGCTGTTCGCTTCCCGTTACCTAACATTTGGATTTCTAGGTGAGGATCGAAATCGAGGCATAGCAGAAGATCAATAACTCCATGGGTAAGGATTTGCCGGAAATGGCAAAGCCCTTTTTGCGATTTTTGCTCAAATGAGGGCTTTTGCGTGACTTGATTGATGGGGCGAACAAATTCTAGCACCTATTTTCACTTATTCCAAGCTAATCTGGCTAGGAAGCCCTTTCACTAACTAATTTCATATTGATTATACAAGATTGACTCAATCTCAAACCCTAACCACCAATTTATTTCTCTTGAGAAACTAGTCCAAACGAAGGGCTACAAAAACCTCACAAGTACACACAAACCCGATGATTTATAATTCTACACTTGTGATCACTCTCTTGGGATCTTCTTCCCGAAAACCCTAGTAGTACACTATACAAAATCAAAGCTATTCTTGCTTCTAGATACCACGTTGAAGATATGAGTTAAGTTTAACGTGTAAACAATCAACAATTAAATGCAAAAATGGAAACTCTAAGGTAAGATTTTTTGTCACATAAAAATCAGAATTAGAAACCTTCATATAATTAAACTTTGTAGCTCTCAGTTGATTTTTTGACCAATGGAAAAAAGCAATGCCCGTGAAAGACCACAAATTTATGATGAGAAGTACTTATTCAAAAAACAAACACATACTATGAAATTTTTATACTCCAATTTTTAAGTGGCCTTATATATGATTGTCATATACTTACACTTATACTCTATTCATATAACACAAAGACAATTAAATTGGATTGAAAAAACTATTTGCATTGTATGAGATTAGTAAATTTCATTTAAAATAATTAGTAAACTGATTAGTAAACATGCTTTCTTAAAGTGGATGTAAGGTAAACTACGAGCTTTGACCAAACCATAGTGTGTTCCTTTCATTGAAAGTTTACCTTGTGTTGTGCTTGTTCGTACTCGTTGTTTATGTGTTTTTGTTCATATTTGTTGTCTATACTTATAAAAAAAATTCCAAGATAGGATAAATTTTCGATCAAGAAAAAGTAATAACATTTTTTAAATACCCAATCCAATCCCTTTCCTTAGTTTGCTAAATATATCAACATGAATTATAAGATATTACACAATTCTCAACCCACTAGAAGTTTTTCTCAACAAAGAAACGTTGGTTAGGAATACAAGTTACTCTTATATTTATTTTGATGATGACAAATAGTGAGAATTATCTTTAAAGAATGTAGATTTATTTTTAACACTAGAAACATGCCATAAAGGGAAATAATGTAAGGTAACCTTCGCGTAATAATCTTAAAATATTTATATTCCCCTCACGCAACCATTTGTTAAAAACTCAAGGCTTGATCTATTTATTTCTCATGTGAGAATATGTGGCCCACTTGTTTGGTTAAAGTATGTCTTGGTCTATCAAGAAAGCGAAACCCGAACTCATTTCAAAAAGAAAAGGCAGGCTTCACCAAAAAGTGAGGCACAGTCCAAACTGTGTGAATCACTAAGTCAAACACACTGTTTGATTAAAAAGAAAGCTGTCCACGAAAAGAAGCCTTAGGGCTTCACCATTTTTGCATGTGTATTGCCCTTTCGCTGATCTGAAAAAATCAGAAACCTAGAAACCTAGAAAAAGAACAGTAACAATAGGCTACGGACTAACAACTTCGACGAGAAAATGCCTAGCAAACAGTAAGTTTTGTAGGCTGAGTAGATCTCTACTAGGTGTGTGCAGAACATGAAAAACCAAAAGGAGAGAGCAGTCCATTACAAAACTCGATTCCCACTTAAGCAAAAAAGTTTTCATTCGGTTTGATTATTTCTGTTCTTGATTTTCTACTTTCTTATTGATTAATTGCTGCACATATTTTGTTACAATAGCAAGTAGCTGAAAATTTAGGGTTTTCTTTTGAATCCATACGTAAGAAGAAAATTGGGACTTTTCATTTCTATGCTTAATACATTGTCTATTGAACTTGTTTGTGCTTGATAATGGAATATATACTATTTTTACAACAAGATTGAACAAAAATTTTGAAACTCTAGATAATCCAGATTTGAGATTTTTTTACAATACTTTAAATTTGCATTTGATTAATTATAATATCTTTTGTGGGTTTTGTGATGCAGATGATTATAATTGATGAAATTCCATCTTGATCGAAACCCCAAACTTGAACAGAGGAATTTGATTGCACTCAGCATGCTTCTGCATGCTACTGACATATTAATACATTGTTGGAAGATTGAATTGAGACTAGTTTGGATTATTTTATGCTATTAGTTTCCTTAAGTATTATCTGTGATAGCCTTAAAGAGAGGGATACTTAGATTAAACATTATGTTTCATAAATACAATAATTTGGTGTAACCCCTTTAAATATAAGTTGTGTGCTTCTCCTGGTATAAGGGAAACTTGTAGTCAACTGTTGGTGGACTTGGAGTTTGCGTCGTACAAGTTTTAGGTTGTTGGCTGTTGTTGTTGAGTAGTTGGATAAGTGTCCTGAGTTTATAGTGGAGAATCTATTTTCTAAGGTTCAGTACAAGATATCTCTTAATCAAGTTAATTAATGAGGGGTGGATGTAAATTCAAGGGCATTGAATTGAACTACCCCCCAAAAATTGTGGTGTACGTTCTCTCTCTTTCTATTTACTTGTGCACGCTTATTTGGATAAATCGATATTTAATTTTTAGTTGCTATAAAATTAATTAACCCACTCATATAAAGTAAGCAAACAAAAGACCTTACAAACACTATATACTACTGTGCCTCCAACACTTTAAAATAACACGAACTAGCCAAAGATTGACAATCTTAAGCTCAACAAGAATTGAAGTTTTCTCTCACTTTGATAATCCTAATTTTCTTCCCTTTCATTTGAAGTAATTAACACCTCCAAAATACAAGAATATGTGCATTTTTGCACAATAAGGGAATCTCTCAAAAAAATTGTAAGTTATACAACAAAGATTAAAAGAATTGATAGTGCATATAGGATTTTCAATTTCACTTCATCACCTTAATAACATTGAACTCTCCTCCATGTTACAGTGATAACGGGAAGTTTTGAAGTCCATTGAATTTCGATTGTTTGGAATTGCAAAAATCTAGACTAAAACTAGAGAATGGTTGGCGAAGTGATCAATGGACACGGTTTTCCTCTAAAATGGCAAACCCTTATTTGTGCAAATAATTGTAGACCTAAACGAATTTCCCTCAAAATAAAAAAACAACCTATAACCTTTTCATTTCAATCAATTTTGCATGATATAATGTCATAGTCGACTTCCTCTTTGACTTGTTAGGCCAATAGGTCAAGGGTTTAACACCTCTTTTATTATAGGTGTGTGAATTTAAAGAAAAAAATGATACAATATTGTCTCCTTTGTATTTTAAGATTCTCTATGTGGTGTTGCTTAATCTATACAATACCGTCTGCTTTGTTGTTTTTGAGTTTAATTGCATGCAGCGTCATTTAGTAATAGTACACACATGAATGGCCTGAAATATCATTGCAGCTTGTTGACTTTTACCCGATGGAAACAGTAATGTTTCTAATTGGATTTTTGGCCTGGAAACTGCTACATTTCCCTTGGGAAAAAACGAGCAAGTGACAGCATTTTTCTCCTGAGAAAAAGCTCATTAAATCAGCCAAAAATTCATATTTACTTGGACAATCTCGTATGTAGATATTAGATAATTTTCCCAAATGGATTTTTTAGCATATACTAAGTAATATCATTTTCTCATCTCCATATGGTTATGCCTAATTTATCCCTAACATATATATGAAATTGGAGCCTATACAGTGATTCAAAATCAAGATTTTCTTGCTGCACATATTGTGACGACCATTTTTCAGCATCGAAAATTTATTTCTGACCGTTTAGCTCATATTATCACAAGGATAAAATTGGATTGACTAGCAACTATTTTTCAGCATCGAAATCTAGAACCTAAACTGCTCAACGACACCTAAGTCCAACACCAAAAAACCTATGTTTTTATCATGACTTATGAAACAATGTGGTCATCCTTAAGTTATATAACATCAAATAACCAAAAACAAGTCTTGTTTGAGTTACAAAATATTATGCAATATATCTTGTGCAACCCATTCATAATTTTCTCTATGGAAATTAATGTGGCGAGGCTTACATTGTTATTAAATAAGTTATTCCTTAGCAAAGCTATTAATTTAGCTATGCAACCCATTCATAATTTTTACTTTCAAAATTTATCCAAAGTGTTAATTTTTTAATTGATATTCTCATCCTTATTTCACATAGTAATATGAGAATACTTAATTTCATGTTGGCTCTTCTTTGATGTACTTGACTAATAACCTAGTGATAGTCATAAAAAATTATAACTTCTCATGCCTTTATCAAATATTTAAAATGCATGTTATTTAATTCAAAAGTTGATTCAAGAGTTGGTGACATATATTATCATAAAAACATGAATCATTATATATTCATTAATAATGTAAGAGTCACCGACCATATTTTAACACACCTCCTCACTATAATGATCAAATTATCAGACTATTATAGTGCTACATTATGTGGACAATACTTAGTTCAAATCAGTAGGAGCTGATAGGATGGTAAGAGAGATTTTGACTCTAAAACTATATTAATAAGTTTATTATTCAATTTAAAAATTAACTTAAGAGGTGGTGAAATCTATTATCATATAAATAAAAATATTTTTATATATTCTTTAGTAATATAGAATTTATTGATCACATCTTAACATGATTTAATAAATTTACAAAGAGGTGACTATTTTGACTTGCTTTTGTAAATTCCTACTTTAAAATTTAGATGGAAAACAATGACAAAAGAACCGGTTCTCAAAAATAGAACAAATTAGATAGAGATTCATTGAAATAACAGCAAGAAATCATGTAAATTCCAAAAAATGACTCCAAATTTTTTCCAGAATTTTAATTAATCCAAGATGGTTTGGGTTTGGTTTACTAAAGACGTGACCAGCCGAGACTAACTTGCCGAGATATATATTTTGAAACCCACAAAAAGGAAAAAAGAAAAAAAAGTGGAATTCGATTCCAGGAAAACCCACCTCCAAAAAAAAAAAAAGAAAAAAAAACACAAAGCCCGTTTCCTCGTTTCCTGCTGCCGCTGCTCGGCTAAAACCCTGATTCAGAAGACGCTAAAGCTGACCCTTGCAAGACCAAAAACCCCGCCAAGAGAGCCTTAGCTTTTGGTGTTGGAATTATGGAGGAGCAAGTTAACAATGAGAGAGAAGAGTATACTTTGGTGGTTAGGAAGCCCTGCTTTGGTCTCCCCACAGCATGCCCTTCATGCCTTTCAGTTTACATCTACCTCAAATTTGCTCAGCTCCCTTTCCGTTTGGATTTCAACTCTATAAACCCTGACTGTGGTACGTTGTTTTTTTTAGTACGGTTTTCTTTTTGTTCTCTCTTTTCCTATCATTTCCTTTTTTCTTTTTTGAGTCTTGGCAATTTGAAATTAGAGGATTGTGGATGATTGGAGTCCTCGGTGTTGGATTTCTTTGTTTCTGTTTAAGGCACTTAATTAATACCTTTCGTTAGTTTACTTTTTTTCTTCAGTTCGCTTTGTGAGTATTTGAACTGTTTACTTATGAGTCAAATACCTTATTGTGCGTACCCTTTGGGTTCCGAGGTTTCTCTTTGGCTTAACCATTATTATGGGTATATCTTTCTGTCTCTCTTTTTTTTTTTCATTCTTTTATTTCAAATTTTCTTTTTCCATTTTTCACTCTTGCTGTGTTCCTTAGATTCTTTGGCTTACAATTTGGATGTATACACATAATAACATATCTATCTCATCCTCTACATTGGCTTCTGCTTGTTTTACTTTTTTTTTTTTTGCGTCAATAGTGAAATATTCTAGCTAATTGGGAATACTCAGAATGGAGATGTTTTTGTACGCGAATACACCATGTTATTTCATTATTTGGGTGCATTGGTCTAGTGATATTAGTCTTCAATGGAGATTATACTTTTATTACCTTCTATTGTGATTGGTATTTTGAACGTTTAACATAAAATGGGGTGCTTAATGTTGGTTTGGAAGTTTTAATCGAAAATGTTATTCTGTATATTAGTCAATGAATTTGGAGAATATTACAGAGGATGCTCAGATAGTCCTTTCTTTGTGACTTCGTGAACCATTGGTGAGTACAGCCCTATTTCCAGCTCATTGTTTGCTTTTCTGATTTTCTACATGTATATGTGGTGTCTGTCGCTTGAGTCTTCAATAAACATAATAGCTTGATTCTTATGTTATTTGCTGAACATGCATGCGTGTTTATATCTTCTGTATGTATTTGTGTAGATATATATGTGGACAAATGAATCTGTATATGAACTTTGTGGTTTAGACATATTTCTGATGCTGACCCACAGCAGAAAAATATAATGCATATGCTCATATTCAAGTAATAAGCATCCTCATCTCATTGCTGTTTGTTGCTTTCTTTGTTAGATCAAATTCCTTATGTTGAGTATGGTGATTATGTGGCTTATAACAATGAGAATGGCGGGGTTATTGAAAGTCTGAAAAAGGATGGTGTTGTTGATTTGGACGCTGAATTCTGCTCAGTCCCTGAATGGATATCAGCAAAAGCAATGGTTTCTTCCTGGCTTGAAGATGCAATCATGTATGAACTCTGGCTGGGTTCTGATGGTAGTTCTGCTCAGAAGATCTATTATACTGACTTGCCGTGGCCAATAGGAAAGGTTCTGTTCTTGAAGCAAGTTCACACAGTGAAGCAGCGACTTGGAATAACCAAGGACAATGCCGAGCAAATGGAGCAAGAGGTCCCATATTCTCCTTGATCTTCCTTTGTGTCAGATTTGCTGCTCTCTCTCTCTCTCTCTCTCACACACACACACACACACACTCTCGCTCATACACATGCGTGTGCGCATGCAAAAACTAATACTTGAAAATGTTTTCAGGAGTAGTAGCAAAGCTCATGATCTAAATTTTGTAGTCACTTTCTGCTTGTTGTTCTTAATTTACCATGAGTAGCATGTTTCTCACCAGGAGAATACATTTTGTTGGACAGATTTACAAGAGAGCGAGCATTGCCTATGGAGCTCTGTCAACTAGGTTAGGGGAGCAGAACTTTCTCTTTGATGATCGGTAAGTCTTCTGGATATCCTAGCTCAGATATTTATTTCCTTAAGGATAGAGTTTAGGAACTTTTGAGATTGTTTCTTTTTGATGAATTGCAGCCAACTATAGTCTGCTGATGTCGCTGTGAATTAATGAATTCTTGCTTTTATGTAGGCCTTCAAGCGTGGATGCAATTTTTCTTGCACATGTGCTTTTGACTCTTCAAGCTTTACCAGTGAGTCATCTCATGTATTGTGATGTACCTGTGATCTTGTGGGAGCTAATTCTTATTATTTTTGTGATTGATAAAGTTGATTGAATTCTTGACCTGATTCCTATCAAATATACTGAATGAGGTATTTCAAATTGATCTTGGGGAAACAACCAGCATTAAGCATGCTAAAAGTTGAGACCTGCCATAATTGGAATTTTCCAGAATGGATGAATTTGGACTTAAATGTAATATTCTAAGGAAGTTAAGTTTTTTTTTTTTGGGGCAAAGTTACTGTCAAATAAACTTAACATTGATAGCGTACTGGAAGATCAAGAGCCAGCTAGAGAAGGTCTCTTTGGGCTAAAGATATGAGTAAAGTGCCTGATTCAGTGACAGCACTGGTTGCTTGACTTAAAGAAGCATTTTTGGCATATCTTGTTTTGCATTATATGCTGACTGCTTTCGATTGGGCAGTTTAACTGGTTGGCCAAAGTAGGAGCTTGCTGACATTAGTTAAGGGTTGGTTATAGAATTGACAAATTGATAAGGTTTGGATTTGATTGGTTTTAGACATTGGAAACTAACCTATACTGTCTTATCTGACTTGTTGTTCTACAAACACGGTTTTTGGTTTTGTGTTTGCGAACATGCAAACCATAGCCTCCTTGAGTCATCAGTTCCTTCCTCTTTCAAAGGCTCAATAGTTTTCACTCTCGTTCCCCTCCTTCACAGACTTTTGACTTGTTTGCTTTTTGCAAACTGCAGCTTCCTTACCCTCCTCATCTTTCTAAACATTTACCTTTCCTTCAACCTCCTGTGCCACTACTCTTCCACCTCCATTGCTAACTTGCTCCACTACCTTCTCATCATATTGTATCTATCTTCATTCACTCTCCAACGGATTGGCCTCAGGTATTGTTAGGGAGTTTCAGCTTGATAAGTGTAACATTAAGATCAAAATTTTCATCTCAAGTGACATTGTGTTTGCCAAACTTCAGACAATTGTGAGAGGTCCGTCTTCCCAGTGGATAAGAAATTGGCTCTGCCTTGGTTTTGTTGGTTTTATCTAGAAACTGATATAAGAAGCCAATCACTGACTGACACTATCAGTGTTTGTTTGGCTTGATAGTCGCCTCCAGATTGGTTGGCTTAAAGGAATTATCTCCAAAAGCTAACACATTGGTTCAACCATGAAGTAATTGGTAGCCAGCCTAGGGCAGTTGGTCCAACCTCAGCCAGATTTCATTGATACAACTTCTATAGTAGTTGTAAGCATACAACTTCTGCTATGTGTTACAGAATTTTGTTTGTTGCAAGTATTTTTCAAACTTTAAGCAATTTCCAAGATTTTTGATGATTGAAATGCAATATGAAGCCATATTTGATCTTGGTAAGCAATGACTAAAATTTGCTGAAAGAATTGTTAAAAATGAAGACCAATCTCTCCTTTCTGGTATTGCTTTGGGAATTCTTGATCAGATTAAGGAAGAGCTTCTACTTAAACAATTTTAAGATAGCAGGTGGGGAACCAGTGTATAGTTTGTTTAATTCACTTATGTTCATGAAAGTTCAGCATTGACGATGGACAATGTGCTCATTAGTGGATTTTTACCTCTTATTTTTAGTGAAATCCTACAAATGAGATGATATAAAATCAATGCAGCTAGTGAAGGTTACCTCATACTTACCAAAAAAGTCTGATTCTCATCCATTGTCATCGATGGGTGTTATTTATTTTTTACAGATGAGCTTATTAGGCCTTTTAAGGAAGATGAACTCATTGGTGTTAATTAAAAATGTTCTAGTTGACAGGATGGTGCTTGTGATTATAATTCCGACTGCTTGAATAGATGCTGTGATAAATAAATGTTTTGGAATACAGTACTGGGATAAAGAATGTGAAGCTAAACTCTGTTGTTACTCAAGCTTAACTGTGGGCATGTGGCGATACTTATGTTGGTGTAATACTTAATAAGAGCATATATTAGGCTTTGGGGAAGAGACTTCTTTGTGTGGATAACTCTTAGACCCTCTAGCTGATGACACTATTCAAAAAGTGAAGCTAGAGTAGCAGAGGGGAAAAGAGAGAGAAAGACACCATAATTCCCTCGTTGAATATAATCATAAACAATGGTGCCATTGCTGTTAGGCAGTCCTAGTGGTTCCTTGAACCCTTCATTGTTATCGTAGCTACATTTTTAATAAGCTCCTGATTGTGTGGTGCTTGAAAACCTTCCTTGGGAGGATAAAAATATAAGAGAGTGATGGATTAGAAGGCTTATTAAATCTGTTGATAACTGAGGGCCAATGTTGGATGCTTTGAACTTCTTAAAATATGGATGGTTTTTATGGACTCATTAAAATGATTGTTGGTCCTTTTTTTTCCTCCTAGTTTACTAGATTTTTGTCTCTGTATGTTCATTTTGGTAATGAGGGACCCAGGATCACCCTTCTGTGTGGTTTTTGTCCCTGCATGCACCATCTCACACTCAAAAGTTGTGCATCAGGTTAGTGCATGACTTGAATCCTGGATTTCATGTCATAGTTCTCGAATTTCATGTCCCACTATTGGAGCTAACTTTGTGGGAAGATTTATTTTATTTATATATCCTGGACTATGGGACAAAAGTTTACACATGAACTAATCTATCTTTAAGCTGAATTTCTTACGTACACAACCCTGAACCTTCTTTTCTTACGTACACAACCCTGACCTTACATTTGAAATCCTATGTTGTTCTTAAATTTACACTACCCAGTACCTTTTAGCCTTCAGGAACTAAGAAACACCTCCAAATTAACCTTTCATTGAACAATTTTTCCCATTACACTAAAGTTGGAAAATATGTTGGTTGCATGCTAGTTAACCTCTTGTTTGGATAATAATCACTTACTTAGGTTGTTAAGTTGGTAGAATGTTGTGTTACAGTTTATAGTATTCTCGTTTGATGACATATGACAATTTATGTTCGACTGGTTTATGACAACTTAACAATCTCTAGAAGAGTATTGTAATGCTTGATATTTTACAAATTTTCAGCTGGTATAGTTACACGTTATTGCCATTATCATGTACATTATCAAATATAATGTATATTGTCTATCGTACAAATGACTATATATATGACAAAATCACTTCAAATTGGAAATTTTTCTAGTTTCATTGGACTTCTAATCTGACCTAATAAAATACTTGGTGTCTCTAAACTAGATATTTAAAGAAATTCATCATTTGAATTTTGTCACGTGATATGCAATATATAATAACATTTATAACAACTCCCACCACAATTACTGTCATATCCGCCACTAACATACCAGTATCATACCCACTGCCACCACCGACTCTCAAATTTGATCTCTCATCTTCAGCACCAGCAACTCCTTTGCAAAATGATCTCCCATCACTAACATACCGACCTTTCTATCCACAACCAACGTAGCCATACCACCTCTTCTCAATTATGAGAGTTGCTGTGGCTGCCTTTTTTGGGGGACTCGTCAAGGTTGTTATGTCACTGGCTATGGTTTTGTGGTCAGTGCTGGATTCCATCTACTACTCTGTGGCCTCCCCTTGCTTGGGCACTAGAAGCCCTAATAACAATTGAGGACTAGCAACTGAGCTGGCTGTACCTGCTGTGGGCTCTATGAACTTGAATCTTTTCTGTTCATCAATTGTTGAGGGGTAGGAAACAAAACATTTGAAATTTGATATTCTTTGTAGAGTGGTTACTCTGAATCATCTCCCTTTGGACTCCGGTGAAAAAGTTGTGCAGTAAACAAAACATTTGAAATTTGATGTTCTTTGCATAGTGGTAACCGCGAATCATCTCCTTTATATCTGTAAAACGAGAGAACTCTGGTCGTTTGCGTTTGCTACTTGTTGGGATTGTGTGGGGCATGTCTTTGGTGGTGGAGTTTCTAGCTTATTGGAGAGGTCATTTTGGGGGGCGAAAGTTGTTGACCTGCAATCCCTTCGCTAAGCATTTTGGGGATGATGTGGAAGTTCCAATAATCTGACACTTATGCTTCTAATTGAATGCAGTTGTGGTATTTTTTCTTTTCAAATATTTTGGATTTTCTTAGAGGTTGTTAACTTTCAGAAGTTAATTTGAAATATAATTTGTTGTACTTACGAATAATTCATGCACTAGGATGGTAGAATTGTTGTCCTTTCTTCATTAATTTAATACCCTTTTTCTCAAAGAAAAAAGAAAAAAAAGAAGAAGAAAGAAAAAAAAGGAGAGATGGACAATATCTGTCATAAGTGGAGGGGATCTTTGTACATATAATTTAATGCAAAAATTATAAACAATTAAGGCACTGATCAAAACTGTGAAGGGTTGGTGTTGCCGCGAGACATATTGAACATCATTGTGAGTTGAATTTCCATTAATTAGGACTCGAAATTTACTTACTGTGAAAGCTATGTTCTTGAAAATGATGTTTCTTGATTGAAATATCCTTTGTCCTTGAAGAGGTCCTTTTGCAAAATATGTCAGTCATTGGATCATTTTGATGGGTATTTTAGAAGAATAGCTGGAAAGCTGACTGATCTAATAGGCTAACTGACATAGTAGACCCTGATGTTGGTTGATGAGGCATAAATAGATAAAGCAATGAAGATTAGGAAAAGAAAAAAAAATTCGGGTTCAGGGAGTGCAAAGTACCTGTTCTTTATTATTTGTAGAAAAGGAGGACATAACAGCTTTTAGTTGGAGGTTGGTCCTCGAAGAATGTTTAGAATAACATTCATGTAGCTCTTTGTAAGCAGTTGGTGCGGAACTTTTGGTTGAATTGAGTGATTAGAGTATATGTCAGTCTATCCTTTTCTAAATAAGATTGTGCTGTTTCTGCCATTGCATATAGATGGTGTTTTTTGCCTCCTGATTTAACATTTCTTTCTTTCAAGAAATATCATTTGCAAGATAAATGAAATATTGTGATTTTTGCTTCCTGATGTGCCGGTTCCTAATTGAAGATTTCTGTCATTGTTATATGCTTGTCTTGTGTTGAAGTCTGAACTGTAGTATTCAAAAGGAATTTATTATTTTGGTTTCGGATGAGAACTTGTGAGCATGGGCATGTGTTTGTGTGTTATGCACGGAGGATACTTGGAGGGGAAAAGCTGGGAGTTCTTCTTTGTACAAAATGTTTGTGCTCAGCATCAATGTATTTTACCACATACCATTCCATAATAAATGATGTGATTTCTATGTCAGACTTTTCTTGTTGAAAATTCCTCTTTAAAGAAAAAAAAAGAAGATATTGTCAAAATAATTGTCACTTAATATTTTTTTTCACCTTTTCATTAATAGTTGTCATTTCAAATGACAATCTATTTTCTGATGGTGTAAGTATTAGATATATTTTCTAGTCTTGTGATTATGGGAAGAATTTTTAAGTGTGCTTCCTGCAATCATGTGCTACCAGGAATCATCAGTTCTGCGGACCAAACTTGTAGAGCATGAGAATCTTGTAAGATATGCTGAAAAAATGAAGATGGATTTGATAGAGGCTGGTTCTTCATCTTCTTTGCCTCATGTTCAGTCAAACCCACCACCTCAGCTTCAAGGAGTAAGCTGATTTTCAATGCTACACTTATTTATTCTTTTGATATTTTAATTAATTGATTTTGAGTTGGTAGGCTAAGTTCCTTATTAGTCCAGACTGCATTTTCAAATTTATGTGGCAGATCAAATTGTTAGTGGTTTTCAGATGCTTTAAATAAAGTAATGGTTGGAAATAAATCAGCTTTTAAGGTTATCAACAGAATCTTGCTGGTGCCTTAGGCCTTCCTAGAATATTGATGGTATGCATGGCCCAAAAAAGAGCATTCAAGTGAAAATGATATTTAACTTTGATGATGTCTACTATGTCGGACCATTAATGCGCCTTGGAAATTTTGTCAAAATTCTGCGAAAGTCTTATGAATAAGATCACAGAATCGGTTTAATTTGTATTCCTTTTTCCTCACTTTTTTTATTTTTATTTTTTTTATTTAATTTTTTTATTTTTATTTTTAATTTTATCCTCTTGTTTCCAAGTGCACTATTTCAATCCTGCCAGTTCATTCCTAGTAATAAATTTTCTTCCTTTTTAATAGGTTCACAAAAGAATTTGCTTACTTGTAGTCATGATTGGCTTCTAATGGAACTGAAAACTTAGTTTTTATGCGTAGCTGTATGTACATGTGGAAGATAGAAAGTCTATGACACTTATAGAAACATATTAGGTTCCTGATGGAACTGAAAACTACAGTTTTCATGCTGTAACTTCATGTTAATGGGGAAAACAGAAACTTTATGGCATAAATAGATGCAGACATTACCAATGTCTTGCTCCTTTTGTTCTGTGAATAGATAGTTACTTTTGGAGTTTGATAATCTGCTTAGTCACTAACTTCATGTTAATGGGGAAAACAGAAACTTTATGGCATAAATAGATGCAGACATTACCAATGTCTTACTCCTTTTGTTCTGTGAATAGATAGTTACTTTTGGAGTTTGATAATCCGCTTAGTCACTAACTTCATGTTAATGGGGAAAACAGAAACTTTATGGCATAAATAGATGCAGACATTACCAATGTCTTGCTCCTTTTGTTCTGTGAATAGATAGTTACTTTTGGAGTTTGATTATCCGCTTAGTCACTTGAGTTCCCATTCAATTAATTCACAAAAAATTTAGGCTTCAGTAACATGCATTCCTATCTTGTGGAGTTATGTTCTCTGCCGTGTTGGTATGTTTGCTGATGGTTTCTTCGTATAAATAACAGAAGTTTTTGTATCATAGGTTCAAAACCCAGGAGCAAACCCAAGAGGCAGAAGACGAAGGAGGAAATAACTTTTAAGAAAAGGGCCAAATATTTCGTGGTAACCCAGCTTGTTTCAATTCTACTTTTTCTCACTTTCATGAATAGACCTGATGATGGCGTGGAACTTGAGGAAGACGAAGGCTACGAGTACGACGACTGAACCATTTATTTGTCTCTGGAGTTGCATTCTTAATGCTCAAAATTTTCCTTCATTACCAGCCAAGGTTGGCAACCTGGTAAAAGGAGTTTTCCTTATTATTCATTTTTTGTAAGTTTCAGACGAAAATTTTGGGAAATAAATATGTACACAAATCAAAGATATATTTGATAGACTTCTGTTTTCTTGAGCCACTATTAACCACTTTTTTGGTTTTTATTTCTAAGAACATTTTATTTGCATATAAAAAATTATGATCACAGATGCACTTTTAACTGGAAAGGAAAGAAAGGCTGCTAGTCAAAGGTGCCTATTACAAGGATGGGAAAAAGCAATAACCGGCAGAATAAAAAAAAGGTACAAAGTAAAGAAAGGGTGACCTATGACAATGAGGGCTAGACTGAAGCTACCACAAGGCCGAAAAGGATTGCCTTTTGATGCATAAACGCCATAAAAGTAGAGCCAGATCTAAACATTGGATACCAAGCGACCTGTGGCAGATTTGGACTTATGACAGCATATTTCACATCCGAGAGGAGAGTACCAGATTTTGATTATTTAAGGGAATCTGACTATTTGTTTCATTGGGTTAGGCCCCAGTCCCATGACATAACATTATTAAGTCCGTGAAGTAAGACCCAATTAGCTTTAAATTATGAGCTTTTGGCATGATGTCTGAGTTGATTGCTGAGGTGTTGTTTCATTGATTTTTGATCAAAAGTGCATCTCGGCTGCTTTTCTTTATTCCATTCTCCTGGGAATTGGTGCAACCATTGCACTGTAAATGCTGCAAAAGTTTGGCACTGGAAAAGGAATATGAAGGGGGAGTTCTGTTACCAAGATAAGCAATAGGTGCTTCTACAAATCTATTAGATTGTATGAGAATCAACAAACCAAGCCATATACATGAACTACATTCGAAGAAAATCGGATAACAAGTACATTTATGAATCCCTTCCTTTGATCACTTGAAAGAAAAATGAAAAATTTCTGGAATTTACATGTTGTACCTTCCCTTCCTAATCCCAACTAGTTTTCGTGTTTCAGATTATTCTGGCTCCTCTTCTCTTTGCTCTTCTGGCGAGCTTAATAACATAAAATTGCCAGATGCTCTAAACTACGATACCTTGTATCTCCATTAACAAGTTATATATATTCAATTACACAGACAAAACGGAACCATCAAAATAGCCTATGTAGTCGTCTCATGTGAGGGCTGCTCGAACTGGGTGTTCTCCCATTGTCTAACAAGTGCAGCGTATCCCTCAGCACAAGTACCTGCGAATTCTGTCAGTGAGTTCATAGCAACTGACATTCCAGCACAAAGCACCCTTATTGCAACCTCAGCCATTCTCTCTGCACTCATCATTACATCTTCGACCTCACCAACCTCCACCATGTCCATATTCCCGCTGGAGTCCTCCAAAAATGGACCTCCAAATCTCTTTGATCCAACAGGTGGGCGATGGGAATCCTCTCTTAGTTGTTGAGTGTAGATGGACCCCATCCCGGCGGCGAAAAAGTCTAGGCCATCAAGCACTGGTGTTTCGCGGATGGCATCCAGAAACTTTGACCATTGAATGCACAGTCCAAATATTGGAAGAGTTCCACTGGACCGGCGAGGAGAGAAAGGTACCTTTGAAGAGTCCGGATCGGATCGGACACACCTGAGGAGCCAGCCAGCCAGTGCATGCACGTAGGATCTTTGAGAAGTGATCCATGACTCGAAACAGGCTCGCCAATGCCTGACTTCTGCCTCGATGTTGGCAGCTGAACGGGCTAGCTTCTGTGGGTCTGTTATTAATAAGGACGAGTGTCTTTTTGCATCAAGCTTTGAAGGCATTCCGGCTAGTAAAAGCTTGGCTTCGTCAAGTGTCCGCTTCTGTGACTGATGACACTCCGCCATTACTTTCCACATCCTTGCCAATCTGTGTTCACCAATACATCTTGTCAAGAAACATTAAAGTAGAACCATCTTTTGGTACTGGAATAGAATGCTTATTTTTTGGCCAACAATAGACAATTTCACACGGGAAATTCCAAGAACTTAAACAATGTTGGTTCTCAATCAAAATGTCGAATTAGAATAGCCCTTGAACAATGGTGGCATACAAGTTACATGCTGCAATTTAAGGAATAATGTTCACCCATAAAAGCTTCAAGATCAAAATCAGTAAATGATGTGAAATATTTCTCATCCACAAATTCTGGTGGTATAAATCAAATAGCAGTACAATAAGTTAGCGAGAGGTTACAAAACAACTTGTGGATTCAGGAATTAGATAGTTTGTGTGGAGAAATAAAGCTTGATACTGACCGAGGGTAATAAGAAAACACCAAGTCAAAAATCAGCAAATTTTTTTTTTTTTTTTTTGAAAAGGATTATCAAGAATAAAAAATAGATTTTACATATGTGAAGAGAATTTATGTCTAACATCTGAGTATACACATGTATGTAACACAGGGAGCACCTCTTCAAGTACTTCACAAGAGATTTAAATGCCCAAGGGATGACGCTGAAGGCTCAGTTTTTTCCTAAGACACAAGTAGTTTTATCTATCACCCTTTTCTTGTGTAATAGTTGGCATTTTCTATATACAACATTATAAAACTTCAGCAAACAAATGTTATATAGAACACAAGGAATAATTATTTGTATCTCGAAAATGCTAAGCACTATCTTCACATAGCTGGGAAGGATCTCTTAGCATACACCATGTTAATGAGATATTGAGTACATACCCGTTTACTAACTCAAGAAGTTGGGGCTGCAATTCTTCATCCCTTAATGTTTCGATCCTTTTCGAAACTGCCTCAACAGAGTGTATTGAAACCTTTATCTGGGTATGCAGATCTCTAATGGCTGCCCTTGTTTTATCAACGGCAGAGGGGTCTTCTCCCTTCACATCTTGGCTCCTGAGTTGCTTACATTTCTTCTCATAGGCAATTCGAACCCTTTCGCCTGACTGTGAAGGTATCAAAACACAGTGGTCAGAGTCCCTAATTTTGCCCCACGGACATGATCTTTAACGTGGTGAATATGTAATATTTGCTTTCCAACAATTCTTGACCCAAAAAACAAAAAACGACGAAGCGATTGAGAGTTCAACAGTTTCACAAATAAAGCAATTTTATACGATGGGAGTTTGGTGGAAGTGTAGAGCAATTACCCTGACTTCCTCGTAGAGTTTCTTCTCCCACGCATATAGTCTGTCCAATGTCGATTGGTGACTGCCTGAATACATGCAGGATTCTTCTGATAAATCACTACTGCTTTCGTAACCTTCATCTCTGGAGCCTGATGAATTAACTAAACACCTTGATGAGGTTGAACGAGATGAAGCTGAGCGGAACAGAGCCACTGGGTTCAACATTTTCATGGCTGCGAAAAGAAAAAAGAATAAGCAAAACTTGTACCCTGAAAATTTGAGAAAAAATAAAGCAAAACCATGGTATAATCTTTTGATGAGGAACTGCAAGCACATTTGGCATTCAAGAAAGCAATTGATAGTAATGCATAGAAATCAAAACCAAAATCAATAACTACATTTTAGACCAATAACAAATTAAGGAATAGGAGTAATACAATAAACTTATATCTGCTACTATAGCTGCATTTGGCACCACGATTATTCCTACTTTACCATCCATCTAACAATCTAGTACGGACATGCTGGTTTATCAAACTGCCAGTGGGAAAAAGATGGGCATAGGCGCAAAGGGCTAGACAGGAGTCAACAAAGTACAGGCCTGGCAAGGAAGAATGTCTCTGCAACTATTTTTTTCATACCTGTGATTTCATTTGAGTTGGCTGCATACTGAGCTCTGCTAGCCTCTAATAATGCTGAAACCTCTTTGGCTGAATTGCAAATAATCATGAACTGAGTTTCAAGATCCTTCACAACTTCTGCCATGCTAGTTGGCCTCTTATTTACGTAAACCGTAAAGCCTGGCGTTTCTTCCTTGGCTTCTTGATCGCCAACTGCCATTTCTTGATAATTAGTTCCAAGTTGCCCATTTTGAGCTTTTGCTACTTCAGTGCTTGCGCGATGCGTTTGAAAGCCTCTCACCTGATGCTCGGTTTCAGTTCCACCTTCACTCTCTGTTTCTTCGTCCTCATCCTCTTCCTCATCAATATCTTCAACAATTCCTTCCTCTGGGCAATTTAGATCAACTTTGCCTCTTGCTTCCCCTGGATTTTCCTTATTATCACATTCTTCTTGTTCCGTTTCTTCTTCTAATTCTGGAATTCCTTCCTCTTCCCGGACCTGCCTAAGGCCTCTAATGTCATCATCTGTGACTGTCTGGTCAAGACTACTACGTGCACCATAGTCATAGTAGTCTAACGATGAAAATGGATTCCAGAAGAAATCCCATTGGGATGTTTGAGGTGATGCTGGAGGAATATTGGGTCTGTCGTTCGGGGAATAAGAGAAAAATGAAGAACCCATAGATGAGGATTGCATCCCAAAGAAGCCATCCATCTCATATTGGTGCATTGGAGAGTAAGTTTGAACACGGACAGTCTCTGGCGATTGAGGTCTCTCCTCGACCACCACAGCTGGCTCTCCACCTGATCTTAGGTAGTTTACTTTCAAACATGAGTTAGGCTGAGGCTGATTTGGTGTTGATGATAAAGATTTGGATGAGATGGTGATGAAACCGGGGCCGGCTTTCTTTATAGGTGGGGTTAAGAATGAATCTACTACGAATTCCCGGTGCTCATCTCCTTCAACATAATGACGAAGAGCATCTGAAACTCTTTTCAAGGACTGGATATAAGCTAGGTGTCCAGTAGCCAGTCGTCTTCTCTGCTCAACAGCCTGCTTGATGAATCTCTTTCGATCTTTACAAAGCTGAACTGCCTCTTCATCATCTAGCTTTGATGTGGAACATCCCATCTCCCACGTTTGCTTTCCGTTTCCGTTTCCGTTTCCTTTTTCGTTCTACAAATTCTTCACCCGCGAGCTCAATTGAAAAACAGAGCAGTATCCTCGCGTACTTCTTACCAGACTCATGAGTTGATGCCCAGGCCTTCTGAATGGCAAGGAAGTTCAGTAACGCAAACCCAGAAATGTGGAGAACAAGAAACAGAAGCAGAACAGGAATGGATTTCTTCAGAGTCAAGCTCACTACAGCTGATTAGCAGAAACAGATTTTTCATGCAAAAAGAACAAATTCAAAAGTCTCGGGTGCTTTTCTTAATTATGAAGTCACAGAGATAGGTTGATAATTCTAATTTACAACGCAGAAAGAAGCAAAACGTAGATTCTTATGAGCCTTCTCTGAGAATTCTCCACAAACCCAAGAACTCAGCTAGCTTTAATCATTAGTAATCTGTTTCAAAGAAAGAAAGAAAGGACATAAAAGTAGGAACAAAGAAAGAGAGCTCGGAGCTTTTTGACCAAAAAGTCATTTCCGAAACAACAGGCTAGACTCCAGATCGGTGAATGAATTTGTCTAACAATGTGTTGATTATGTTTACATAAATAATATTTGTCTTGAGGTGAAAACCAAGAAAAACGTAGGGAAAAGCTTGAATTTTGCGGCATACATTGTATACACTGAGAAAGGAATGTCCAAAACACAAAAAGAAAAGAAGAAAACTGAGCAGGGAACAAAAGGACGGTATGAGTGCAACCAGTTACCAATGTTACAGCAGAGATATAAAGAACACAACAAAAGAAGATAAAGGCTTAAAGCAGAGATATAAAGAATGCAAACAAAAGAACAAAAAGGAAACTCATTCGCAGAGTTCACATGGTGAAGCCTGCCCCCGTTCCAATCTAGAACTGGAAAAAGGTGGAAATTTTCATTCTATTGAATCCCGTTTGAAAGGGGAGAAAAAAAAATCAAATTGAGGGAAAGAAATGTAGAAAATCAATACAAATATGATCAAAAAACAAAAACCAGTTTCAAAGAAACTGCGTTAAATTCAGAAAATTCTGAAATAAAAAGTCGACATAGGAGGAGAAAGAGAATCTACTTTGGGAAAAGGAATTCGTATATATCATTCGTGGATGGCAAAATAGACTGACTTAACCGAAAGTCCGCTTCAGAGATCAAGCCACTCAGAACATCATAGCCTCTCAGAATATGAAAGAAGAAAGCCTGGAAAACAGAAACCTAAGAATATATCCACAAATACAACTTACAAGTACTACCAAAGAGAAACTTTTAAAAAGAAGAAGAAGTGAAAGACCTGGAAAAAAGACTATCGATATTGGTGTCTACTGCTGAAAAATGGTGAAATTTAAGAGGACGAAAAGAAAGGAGGTTTCGAACGGTAGAGTGTTTTTGAAGAAATTGAAGAACATTAAGCCAAGATTGTAATCGTGTGTGGAAGCTTTACCTGGAGACTGCGGGCAGGGGAATAAAGACGATGAAGCTTGATCACAGAGAGAGAGAGAGAGAGGGGGGAGAGAGAGAGACGTTAAGAAAAGCAACGGTCAAAACTCTTAGTGGAAGAGGAAAGAACATAAAGAAACAAAATTTAAAGTTCAAGGGTAGGGGAGCTAATAAAGGCAACAGGATACGGGGAGCAGAGAATGTGACAGTTCAAGCTTTTTACCCCATCATGATTAACCAAATTTCCATATTGCCACTCACTCACGACGCTCCTTTTCCCATAATGACCGTGATACCCATGATTGATTCATGATCGACGGTTGGATAGATTTCATTGGAGTGGGGCCTGTTCGGCGACACGAATCCAACATGATTGATATTTGATATCGTAGCTTAGCCGGCGATTGAGTTCCGATTAAGAATTTAAAAAAGCAAAAGAAAGTCAGCCGGAAAGCAAAAGAGGGAGGGAACCGGGTGCAAAGAAAGAGGCGGGATGCCTCCGTTACGGCTTTTCTACCGAAGGTGCAAGATAGAGTCCAATTCCAGTTCTCAACCTTTATGGGGATCGAGGCTCCAAAGGGAGGACTTCTGTGCAGGAGCGACAACCTGAAACGACAAGTAAAGCCACAACAACAAAGGAACTATATAGAAAAGGTATGGTTTTAGAAATTGTTACTTGAAATTCAAGATATTTACTTTTATAAGATTTTTCAATGATTCTTGTGTTAATTTTAAAGTAAGAGATAAATTCTTGTGTTGATTTAAGAAATGGTATCTATTTTAGGAAGGCCTTAGAAAAGCAAAGAAGATCTTGTTTTTGAACCGACGGAATATTTCTATTTTTTTATATAGTTTGTTAAGCATGATTATGACAGCATTGGATATATTTTTATGTATTTTGGTCGTGAGGTGGGTCCAATGTCACATAAGGTCCTTGTTCCTAAGGAACTTTTAGATCTTATTTTGGGTTTTCTTTTCCAGAAATGAAAAGCATGTCCCGGGTGTCTTTGTATATTATTCTTTTATCTTTTAGAAGGATATATTCCAGGGAAAAGGTGGTTCCCTAGGGGCGGGGGCCCTGGCTCAGTGGCGTTCTCTGAGCCTAACCCTGACCGGCCCACCGGTCAGGGGTTCGAATCCCGTCCCTCCCCTTCCCCCGGGTGTGTGAGTTTATAATTTAAAAAAAAAAAAAAAAAAAAAAAAATGGTGGTTCCCTAGCAAAGCCATTTGAAGCGTACATACTCGGATGGACAGTGTATGTGCGACATTAAGGATCTTTTGGTGAGCTATCTTGCAGGTCCACCTGCCGTGTTACCAAACGTTGAGATTATCCTTCCCGTTGACATAATATACTCTTCAACGTCGTTTTCCGATTACAGTTCCGGTGGTATCGACTTTTCTACACTTCAACAGTTACTTCTATCCACTACTTTGCTGCCATGATCGGAAGGGCGACGGGGAAGAGAGCGGTGGAATATGTCCTTCTTGGACGATATAAAAGGCTCGTCGTAGAGAGACGTGCTTTCATGTTCTTTGGGATTGATTCAGGGTGTCGGAAACAAGGGATTTCAAGCTTGTCAAGGGTTCAGTGAAAAGTTTAAGGCAGCGGCGTGAGAAAATGACATCTTTATGCACTATTCGAAAACAGCACGAGTCCATAGATTTTTTGAGGAATGGTCGTTTTAAGTCGAAGGATAGCTGACGTTGAGGAAAAAAGCTTGTCATCGATATATCACTTCGTAGTCACAAGCACTTCCTATGTAGCTTTGGTTGTTTCTGACGACCCTAAGTAGTGAATGCATGTTGCTTATTACAAGTGTTTATGGTCCTTGAAATATGCTTCTTGTGTTTTGGAATTAATAAATAAATTATGTTTTTTTACCGAAAGAGTAAAGTTTATAAATTGTAATAAATTTTTATAAGAATTTTAAAATTTGCTAAATACACTATTTAAGCCTAAATGATGATGTGGTAACAGTATAATTTGTAATTTATTAATGGTGATATATAATTCTTAATCTTCTATTAAAATTTATGTTTACCTGTAAAATTAGGGGAATAGAGATAGGATTAGAATGTAAAGGTAGATAAGATGCATGCCCTCATAATCCTTCAAATAGGGTGACAAAAGGCCAAGGAATCTAGCTAAAAGAATCTGCCATAGAAGGCCAACAACATGGAAAAGATAGGCAACTAAAAGATGAACCTTACAACAAAGAAGAACGACCTTTCAAATATCTACAATGAGGAGGATGTAGAAGAACAAGATAGCAAACTAAGCTACGCTGCAATTGAGAAGGAGATGCAGAAGAGACCGAGGTCAAGGCTTATGAATTTATCTCACGGTATATGCGAAATTAGCTACAGCAGAAAAAGAGAACCACCTTTAAAACTCCTCCGCGTCCAACAGTGATTTCCTCCTAACACCCAGTATTTGTTGAAGGACGCAGTTTGACGTGCCTTGAGGAAGACCATCTCCCAAATCGGTGCTAGCTGCTCTTGTAGTCCCAAGACAAGAATGCTGAAGTTTGACTCACAAACTTCGTGCATGGAGTGAAGCAGCCCTGATATTACACCAACTATCGTGCTAGTTGTTCGATCTTTATGGAAGCCGCAAAGTTATCTACTGCAGTATAGGTGCGGCAGGTTTTCTGAGTGCCGCAGTTGAGTGTGCAACGCTTAAACGTCCGGTTAAAAGAGCACGCTTCATGGGGAAGAAAGGTCAGCTTGCTTACTTAAAGCTCACTCAAGGGCATTGAAAAGAAAAAGTTGTAAGGGCTGCAACTGGACTCCACGGGGGGTGACTGAACATGGTAACGGAGAAGAAAATAGAGTAGCTCTATTGCAGATTTTTCTGTAAGCTCCTAAGAGGGATATATCCTTGTAAACGTGAGAAGGTGTATCTGATATTTGGGCTGAGAGATTGTGTTTGTAATTCTGTACTCTTGATTGCAATAAGAGGAAATTTCCTCTGGTTCTTAGTCTATTAGTTGATCCTGTTATCTTCTCACCGTTCATCAAGCTATTTTACACATAGGTTTATCTGTTATTTACATAATCCGTTTATCTTGTCACGGCTTATCAGCTGTTTTACACTTAGGTTTATCTAGTGTTTACTTAATCAGCAAGGTGAACACAATCATAAACTCCTATAAGTTGGTATTAGAGCTGGTTTAGTTAAGTAGCACAATAACACAACAAAAAGTACAAGATGTCAATCATAAAATTTGAAGTTGAAAAGTTTGATGGTAAGAACGATTTTGGCTTATGGAAGATGAAGATTAGGGCCCTTTTTAGTCAGCAAGGCATGTTATCTTGGTTTGGAAGATTAAGGGTGTTTGGTTGTTTTTGTTATGTCACTAATATGGGACAAAAACACAAATTTCTACTCAAGCCACCCCTTATGTATTTATGGGATACTTTAGGGATAGAAAGGGTACAAGTTTTATGATATTGAAGAATGAAGGTTTTCTGTTAGTAGAGACTTGCATTTTTGTGAGAACGTTTTTACATTTTCCCAAATACAGACCATGCATTATTCCTCGCAAGATGTCCCTATAGCAACACCTGGTGACAAGGTCCTTCGTCCATATATGTTCGATCTTTTGAGATAGTCCTTCATGGCCAATATTGCTCTCTAGATACATTTTGAGAAGATGTAATGAAAAAGAATATTAGCATTAGAATTAAAATATGTGGTAGTTGATGCATCATCGCACAAAGTTTCAGTTGGATGTGAAATGAAGTGTAGAAGATAAATTTTAAAGCAAATAGAACATTGGAAACATGTTAAAGTAGTTAAAGGATATACATAAATAGAGAGAATAGATTGTCATGATATTTTCTTTCTAATAGTAAAAATGGTTAAAATGAGAATGATATGGCCGGTAGAAAGTTGAAATTTTGTTAGATGGATGTACATAATACTTTATTCTAAGGAAATTTGAATAAAGAAGTATATATGTATATTCCCCTAGATATGAGAATTATAATCTAGGCAAGGAAGCAAATTGAAAAAATTAATTTTATGGTTTGACGCAAGCTTTAAGGCAATGTAATGTTAAATTCTTAAAAGCTTTACTTGAAAATGGTTTTCCTCCATTAAAACAAATTTATTTATTATTTGTCATGAAAGTTAAAGAAAGTATGTTCACTTTGTTGATTTACATGGATAATAGTTTGATCACTAGAAACAGTGAAAATAAAGGCGAAGAATTACAATGTTATCTAAACTAAAAGTTTTATATGAAGGGTTTGGGAGAAAGTTTTCTTTGATTAATATAACCTAGTCTAAGCTTAAGTTAAAGAAAGTGTACATTTTTACTAAAATCAAATGTAGGTCTTTCAAGGTCAAAGCCTATAATAACTCTTATGGAATAAGATGCAAACCACACAATTGAAAAAGGAGAAATGGGTGGTAATCCATTGGAAGATGTAAGTTACCAAAGGTTAGTTGAAAAGTTCATACACTTAATAGTAACATGATTAGATTTTATTTAGTACATATAAAGTATGATGGCCTATTATAAAATTTTAAGATATTAAGTGAAAAAGTTTCATTACTTATAAAGCTAAAGGCCTATCCTCAAACTTTTGATGTGAATTATCAAAAGTTAGTTAAAAAGTTCATACACTTAATAGTAACATGACTAGATTTAATTTAGTATATATTTAGAATATGAAGGCTTATCCTAAAACTTTAAAATATTACATAGGAAAGTCTCATTACTTATAAAGTCAAAGGCATATTTTCACACTTTTGATATGAGACAATATTCATCTTTAACATTTTCTTTACTTGAATGTTGACATAAGCGTTGAAAGTAGAAAGAAGCCTAACTTTGAGGCTTGAGGGATTACTTATATTTAGCTTTGATACTATATTAAAGTATAATAATCTATCTTAAAACCTTAAGGTATTAAGTAGAAAAGCCTCACACTTATAAGTTTAAAGATACGTTCTTATACTTTTGATATGGAGCAATACCTACCTTTAACAATACACTTATTAAGTCAATTTATGCATAGTCCATGAAGAATAAATATGAAAACAGTAATGAGAATTCTTCAATATTTGTAAATTAGCTAATAAATAGCTAAGGGTTCAACTGAATATTCATTGCAGAATTGTAGAGGAATTTGTCATTTACTTATATAATGTTCATTGATACAAATACATTTTTTTTTGTTATCCTCTCTGTTCAATTGGCTGCTGCAGCCTGACTCAAAAGCCTTAGAGAATAAAAAGAAAAAAAATAAAAAATAAATCAGATAGAGTTTGAAATAAGGTTTAAGTGGGAGAGATGCCAGTCAGCGATATAACAACGCTCAGAAGTGCCATCCCATTCTTCTCCCTCATACGATGCTAAGGAGAAAAGTCCCTTCAAGCGTGAATTCCCGCCCTCTTTTGTTGCTAAAGCCTGAGGTCCAGGTTAGCCACCCACAACGAAAAGAACAAGAACGAACACCTCTGAGTGAGAAGCTCTTATGGCTCCTGAAAAAATGTGCATCCAACAAACAAGTGCAACAAATACACACCCAAATGCTCGTGAACTCTATACAGAAACCTAATTTCCTTCTCTCCAAAATCATCGAACTCAAAAACTTCACCTATGCCTCCCTTCTCTTCGACCATATTCCCGAACCCAATGACTATGCTTTCAATGTAATGATCCGTGGCCTAACCAATACGTGGCATAAGTATCCTCTTGCCCTTCGATTCTATTACCAAATGAAGCTTTTAGGCCTAAAACCGAATAATTTTACTTACCCATTTTTGTTCATTGCATGCGCGAATCTTTTAGCGTTAAGTGATGGCCGGGTGGCCCACTCTTCGATATTCAAAATTGGCTTGGATAGTGATGATCATACATATCATTCATTGCTTACGATGTATGCCAGGTGTGGTGAATTGGGTTGGGCCAGGAAAGTGTTTGATGAAATTACTGACAGGGACTTGGTTTCCTGGAACTCGATGATATCTGGGTACTCAAAGAGGGGTTGTGCTGCTGATGCGTTGGGGCTGTTTCAAGAAATGAGGGAAGCAGGGTTTGAGCCAGATGAAATGAGTTTAGTGAGTGTTCTTGTAGCATGTAAGGACATAGGGGATTTAAGTTTGGGGAGGTGGGTGGAGCAGTTTGTCGTGGAAAATAAGATGGAGATGAACTCTTATGTTGGTTCTGCGTTAATTGATATGTATGGTAAGTGCGGGGATTTAATGGCAGCAAGGAGGATCTTTGATAGTATGGGGAAGAAAGATGTTGTCACATGGAATGCCATGATCACAGGGCAAGTTATTCTTTCTCTGAGCTTTGATATTACGATTTGTTTTAGATTCAATGTTCTGGTAATATCATTCCTTCCTTTCTTTCTTTTTTTCTCCTCCCCCCCCACCCCCCGACACACACACACTAGATAATATCATGTCTTGAAAGTAGTTAATTTATTCCGTTGGTTCAGATCATGATAACAGTCCCATACTTGGGTTCTTTGTTACATCAAAAGAAAATTTTTACCCTTGATTGAGATACAAGGAAAGTCATTTGTCATTTGTCATTGTCACTGGAAATTAAGCTTTTGTCACCAAAACTGTCTAAGTAGTTGCCAGCAAATTAGAGTTTCCTAATCTCATAAATATTGCAATTAGAAATTAAGTTATATACTTGAAGTTTTTGGGGCTGAACCTTTTGATAATTTGAATAAATAGTACCTGAAAAGCAATATTTTTTTGGTTGTATGAGTTGAGTCAACGCCTATCATTGTGGACCAAAGTTTAAAAAGAAATAAAACTGCTTTCTGAGTCATCTTGGACTCATCTTCCCCATCTTTCCTTTCCTTTTTGCTGTCTCCTTGATCTTGGAATGGATCTGGAACTAATTTACCTCAAATCCTATGCATAACGCTCTACTATTCTATTATCAAAGAAGCTTTCATGCAATGAATAGACATTGGACTGTGACTTGGATTTGGTTCAATATCTTTACTCCAAGCTATTTCATGATATATGGTGTTCTGTCTATTGTATGCTTTGATTTGGCAAAAGTGAATTCGATATGAGAAGCAATCCTCGTATACTACATGCACAAACATGTAAAGATGGATACATAGTTTCATAGGCACATAGTTATGATTAAATGGAAGATATGCTTGAAAAAATCTTTGCAAATTTGGTGTAACATCATGGTTCTACGTTAACTTCTGCAAATGTGATGACAGCTATGCACAAAATGGAATGTCAGAAGAAGCGATTGTGCTGTTTAATCACATGGGAGAAGTGGGTGTTAATCCAGATAAAATCACAATGATTGGTGTGTTGTCTTCTTGTGCCTCAATTGGGGCCCTTGATGTTGG
Source organism: Casuarina cunninghamiana (assembly GCA_028551485.1). Classification (NCBI taxonomy): domain Eukaryota; kingdom Viridiplantae; phylum Streptophyta; class Magnoliopsida; order Fagales; family Casuarinaceae; genus Casuarina; species Casuarina cunninghamiana. The sequence goes on along the minus strand of CM052366.1, from coordinate 26,402,759 downwards.
GAAACGGGTTGATACATGTGCATCAGAAAGAGGCTTGCAGCAAGACATATTTGTTGCTACTGCATTGGTTGATATGTATGCAAAGTGTGGGAGCCTAGATGATGCACGAAGAGTCTTTGAAGGCATGCCACAGAAAAATGAGGTCTCCTGGAATGCCATGATTTCTGCACTTGCTTTTCATGGCCAGGCCCAAGAAGCCTTATCATTATTCAATTGCATGTCAAAGGAAGGTGGGTTTACTCACCCGAATGACATCACATTTGTTGGAGTACTTTCTGCATGTGTTCATGCAGGATTGGTTGATGAGGGCCGTAAATTGTTTAATCTGATGAGTTCATCTTTTGGCTTGGTCCCAAAAGTTGAGCATTACTCTTGCATGGTTGATCTTTTGGCACGTGCGGGACATCTATATGAAGCATGGGACTTCATTAAAAAGATGCCTGAAAAACCTGATGGAGTTGTATTAGGGGCTTTGCTTGGTGCTTGTCAGAAGCGCAGAAATATAGAAGTCAGTGAGCGGGTTATGCAGATGTTGCTGGAACTTGAGCCTTCAAATTCAGGAAACTATGTTATCTCATCAAAAATATTTGCGAATTTGAAAAAGTGGGATGATTCAGCAAGGATGAGAGTGTTGATGAAGCAGAGGGGTGTCAATAAGACTCCTGGTTGCAGCTGGATTGAGATAGAAACTCAGCTTTATGAATTTCATGCCAGTGATTGTTTACACCATTACTCGGCAGAAATTTATGAAGCCCTGGGTCTGCTATATGAGGAGCTGCAGAGGGAAGGTTATGTTCCAAAGGTTGTTGAATTTTTTGACCAAGGGGTTGAAGGGCTGTGTGAGAACTGATGGGCTTAGAAATGACTAGCAGTCTTCTAAAGCAAACGAAATGCTTGGATTCACCACTTTTGTAGGTTTGTGATTCCTCAATTTAACTTCTCCACAACTATACTTCTGTTAGTGCTTGAAAAGCAAGCTCCTAATGCTGGCAGTGAATATGTTTCTGATCTGCGGTTTTTTACATTTTTATCTGAAAGATAAAATCGTAAGCAGATTGTCAACATTGCAATTCCTCTGAATAGAGTTACCTTTTTACAGTTGGAATATCAGTTTTTGTGCTATGAATAAAAATGAGAATATTCCTTTGATTCTGTGGCAGTGATTTCGTCCATCCTATTATCACCTTTTACATTATGATCCCATAAATGCTTGAAATGGTTTACAAAGGGATGAAAAGTCAGTTTGAGAGAAGACGAAGGGCTTTGACTCAAAGTCTAATATCAGATAACAGTATAGGAACATTTACTTATGAATTTTGGGGTGAAACTTAGAGAAAGACTTTAGCTTTGAGGTTTTAAGGTGTGGGAGAAGGAAGTAAAGGACTTGTGATTGAAAAAATGTTAAGATTGCAGGATTTTATGAAATGGAAACAAGAGACAAGTTTCAGGACTTACTCTCTACAAAAAGTGTCAAACTTGAGTCCGCAAGGGTCTGGTTTAATAGTGGGGAAAGCTCAGTAGATGTGAGGAGATCTAGGGTCTCAATATGGAAGGGTAGATTTGGAGGAGAAACCAATGAGAGAACTTTTTGCAAATTTTTGAAAAACACTTACCAACTTCCTAACATTGAAAAACCATTTTTTGGTAAGAATCGCCCAAATGTTTTTAGAGGTAGCCTCAATCACTAACATATTTTTCAGAATAAGCTAGAAAACATTTCCAAAAAATACAAAATGCAAAAGAAAAAAAAAAATTGAAAAAACTTCTCACACTTCTATATAGGGATTTCTTGAAAACATAGGCATAAAAAAAATAAAAAATTGTGGATGGATCTCACAGCTTCTCACCTTTCTCTTGTGAAGGCTTGGGGATGGTTGAAATTGGGATTTTTAGGGGAAGATAGGAAAACTAATTTAGAAATGGGTTTACTAGCATCTATCTTTCCTTGCCATCTCACCTAGCTGAAAGTAACATCATACAAACCACAGAGAATGTTTCATAGATCTTAAGGGAACTTCAAAAATTTGGAATTTTAGAAGAACCCATAAACAAGTGCAGAACATTGGGCACGTACCTGCAACTTGTGCCTGCTTTCTGCCAAACATCTAAACCAATTCAATAAAATGAGAAATATGACAATCCATGAAGCACACAAGCATCTAAACCAATCTGTGATAAAACTTGGATTTGATGTAGTTTGACTGTTAATATTGAACTAAATAAGTATTAAAAGGCCTTAAATATAACCCCAATTGTGGAAAGTCTTTAAGAAGAAAATATAACCCAAAGTTACTGTTTTTTTTTTTTTTTGGTCAAAAGGGGGTAGGGGTGGATGGGGTATCGAACCTAGATCTAGATCCTGGGCAGCCAGTAGCCAGCTGTTGGACCACTGGCTTGTTGATAGAGTTACAACCCTTTACTGTATTCGAACTGCCACAATGCTCATAACTTGCAGGATTATATAACACGAAACTGATTTTCACATGCTCGATGGAATGGTTTGATGCCACTTTGATCATATTTGTGATTGCAAGTTTGACAAGAATTTCATTTAGTTATTATATGTTATGTAAGCAATAGCTGTTTTCTATTATCTCCATAATCATTTGAGACATGTTGCTGCTAGTTTGTTGGTTCTTATGCTCCATCTGTGGATATATGTTTCCATCTGTCTCTGCTTGTTCTGGGGATGCTGTGGATTTGCTTGAGTTAATCTTCCTTTCCTTTTTTTTTTCCCCCTATTTTGTGGTCCATAATGGCAAAGGTTGTTACATACTCTATAAATCTCTTCCATGCCATTCTGAGCCATATTTTGTTACTTCTTATTATCAGCAAGCCTCACTGAGAAGGAGGACAGTTCTCTCGGGAAGGGTGCCATGGATTTGAAAATAAAGAAAGAAAAACTAAAAAAAACTACGCAGCTCTTAAGCACTCAAGGAGCATGTTTAATCAATTAAGCTTTGCTTTGCTTTTGATTGGTTGCGTCTTCTCTGTATTTTCCTTGAGGAGAAAGTTTGTTGATCCAGCTTAATTTTTTTTTGGATTATGGCCTGAAGTGAGTGTAGCAAGAATTGTAAGGTTCATTTAGTCCGCTTTCTTCTCATCCTTGCTCCCATCAATTAACCCAGTGTTCTGATACTCTTCAGCCTGGAGAAATATTGGAATCAAAATTGCTGGAAAGAATGGCATCTCCAAGCATCACGTTGGGATGTAAAGGCTCAGAGAGGTGAGTGAATACACTATCCATTGCTTAGATAATGTTTTAGTCCTGTTTTGTCTAAAGTTCATGGATTCTTATATATGCTTAGATGGGGATGTTCCATTATTAATTTTCTTCCCACTGATATTTAATAGTTTGGTTATACATCTTTTTGGTTCTGGCAGTAATCTTTCTTGTGGCTCTGTCCACTAAGTATTATAATATACTTTCATTGGGCAAAACAAACTCAATGTTGAATGGAAGTTTTTCGATTGATAACAAGTGGCCCCAGGAGCATATGTTATTTGGAAAAATTATATGAATGACTCCTGGCTCTATTAAAACGATTTGTTTCCTCCTTATTTCTGTAAATCCATCAGATCCTATTAATCTTCCATAGAAGTCCATTAATCTTGAAATCTGTTTCCTTTCTCTTCTTTGAAGTAATGAACTCAATTATGCTGAAGCCTTTTTGACATTGAGAAAATATTTTCCAATTAAAAAAGTCATTTACATCAACATTCTAATTTAGTGTATTTAATGCACATATATTAAGTGGTAGTTTGCAGTCGTGCTGTTCGCTAATTTCAAAATCCCATGTTTTGGGAGTGGTAGAATGGAGATATTCCTTCACTATGGAGTATGAAGTCTGTGAGTACGATCTCATTTTCTGAAAGGTGACCTACCAGCATCACAGAGAGAATGGCTTTCAAAGTATATTCTCTGCCCAAATCTCCATTTATTCCCGAAGGTGGGCATCATGTGTCTGAGAAGTCAGCAATGTACTCCCAGTAATTAAATAGAAAAAGTTGCTAGAGTGTGCATGATGAAGTTTGGAATGGTTTTGTGATGTAGAAGCTGATGACTTTGGCATATTCAAAGACGGGTTTTCCAAGACCTGCACTTTGGTAGTGAGAAAAATGAGAGGTGAAGACATTGAGCCTAGGAAATGAGAGGTGAAGACATTGAGCCTAGGAAATGACTCCGGTTAGGAGCACTCACGGGTTGACAGATTCATTGTGGAAATGAAGATGCGTACAAAATTGCATGTGGGGACTACATTGGTTGATTCTCTGAAGGTTGTTCCTGCAGTGGAGGGCGTGGGCGGAGTGCAAATTAAAATTCTGGTTACCTGGGATGCCTTGATAGATGGGCAAGTTATTTTTCCTCTTATTTCACCAATATGATGTACTATTTTAATTTTTTTTCTTTGACATTTCATAGATATCTTGGGGAGAGACAAGCTAATTTGGCAAGTATTAATTGGATTCTTGTTGTGATATGTCAAACGGACCTTGCACCTACTCAAATTGTCTTCTAATGTTTACATCAGATCTATTATAATGCCATATTGTTTGATTCTTATTTTCCTATTCGTCTGCACTATTGTTCTTATTCCAGCTTAATCATTACTAGGCCCAAGGTGAAATGTTTATAGTTTATGAGATGATACATCGAGTAGATGAATCTTTCAAGCATTGCAAAGTTGGCTTGTGATCAAGAGTTTCACTCACTGCAAGGGCTTTGACTTTCAGGAGACGTTCACCCCTGTCGTCAAGCAAGTTCTTTTCACTTCTTTCTCCTTATGGCATCTTTGTGTCGCTAAGACCTTCAAGAGACGGACTTACACAATGTGTTTCTACACGGTAAACTTGGTTAAAAGATATAAATGGACTTGTCTCCTAGGTTTCACAATTAGAGGGAGTATCAAATATCTGTGCAAATTTCTATATGGAATTAAGCAAGTACCCCACCAATGGAATCCCAAATTTACAAAAGTCCTTACCATTATGCCAAAAGGCTTAAGTTTGTTGGCTAATTACAGATCCTTTCATTTGAATACAATTCATAATTTGGGCTTTCATAAGCCCATAAAGCATCACCATGCTTTGCAGTGGACAACTCTAGTGCTCACTAGATGGTGGCTCTACCCTATGTAGTTCACACTTTGGCTTATTTCAGGTAGTCCTTTTTCATAAGTTGCCCTTTTTGTGTTTTAAACTTGGGACGCATGGCTATCTCTAATACCATTTATTATGATTCGTAATTATTACGCCAAATGGCCTAAGCTTATTAGTTAACTACAAACCATTTTATTTGAATATCATCTAGAATCTAAGCGCTCATAAGCTTGAGCTTGCCATGGGCTCCATAAGTCCATAACAAAAGAAATGTTTGAAGTTAGCTAATAAGTTTACACCTTTTGGCATAATGGTTGTGGATTATAACATTATATTTAAGGCATCTTTGCTATACAAAATGATGAGAAAGCAATTGTAATGCTAATGGAACCTCTATATTCCTATTAACATCACATGAGTATACCAAAATAGTTTTTAAGCATTGAAATTGCTTGATCTAAAGCAATCCAAGTCAAAGTCAAAAGGAAATTTGTTGTTGACTTTATACCTTATGTTGGTCATTGACATGCAAACTAATTGTCATTCCCATGTGTCAAAATGTAAAGCTTACTACCAAGAAATACAATGCTGAGATAGCACCTCTTGAATCTTACCCTTATTTGAGTTACCAATGCTTTGTAGGATGACTCATATATCTTAAAATTACAAGACATAAAACTACTTAGAACAGATCCTTAGTTTCATGTGTGCCAAAAAATACATTGACATGGATGCAATCTTATAAGTACTTAAATATTTTTAAAAGATGTCCAAATTCAAGATAACTTTTCCCTTGGAATTGAAACCTTAAACTCCTAACCCAAGGGCACCTAGGCTAGTCAACCTAAGCATCCTCTGTACCAGACCCATAAAGGATCTCCCTCCACAACTCACCCTTGGTAACACAAAACCTTATATTGAGCATAGGTGAACATAGAGTGCTACACTTGATTTTACATTAGGTGCCATGGGCTAGTACTTAGTCCCATTTGAATACAAAGGTATTTTTGGGCCCCATAAATCCAACAATTTGGATGTTAAAGCTACAAAGGCAAAAAAGAAAGAAAGTGTTGTTAGCTTATTACAACAAATGTAGTTTTTCATGAAATGACTTAGCATATGGAGATCTACTATCATGTCATTAGGATGCAATAAAGTATGACCAGAACTATAAACATTTTGAATTGGAAAAATTCTTATGATGAGTATTTATTAAGAATATTAAGTGGTTCTATAATCATTTCTAGAATTAGTCTCTTCTTGTTTGGTTCTTCCATCTCTTGAATTAGTCTCCCTCCCTCAGGCCTTCACTTCGTAACAACTTTCATATGTCCCAAATCTCACGTGCAAAGGCAACACCCCATAGCCTTTTGCAGCAACAACCTGGCGCCCTAATTATTCAGATTCACAAGACTAGGCTTTGACTAGCGCAGACAAATATGACAAGAAATTTTTCCAGTCATTGCAATCGCATATCTCTCTGACTGCCTAGGTGTGTTCAAGGCCAAGTCACCACCCTTATGATAATTTGCTGCTGTCTTTACTATCAGTAATTCCCAAAGTTGTGCTTCATTTGCTTAAACCCTTGTCAATGGTTTGACTAGAGCCCGTAACAGGAGCACGCCCAGCTCATCCTCTGGAGATTTAGGTTGCGGCACTTCCCGTAATGATAAATGGTAACATATGATTATAACCAATATCGTTCACCCTACATCCCAATACCAAAATTGGTTAAAAAAATCAAAATAAAGGTTGTTATTGCGGGACAATTGAAAGTTGTTCTTATTGCTCACAAGTCTCGGCATCCTCCATTTGTCTACCGATGAAGTTATTCTTATTGTGCGGGGTGTATTAAAAATGCTTAAATTCATCCCACACCGAATGGGTTTATTCCTGACCGACAGTTTGGCTTCCAGTCGTCAATGCATAGCCGACTTGGCCTGTCTTCTTCTCAACTAGCAAACAGTACTCCCAATAATGGCAACTACTCGAAGAGATTCCTCAGATCCACCAGTACAACCTAATTAGGCACACAGAGGTAGAGATGGTACCTTCGGAAAGATGTAACGTTTCGGGTTTTCCTAGCATTAGCTTTAAAAGGAGTGGTGGTATAAACCAACAGAATAGGTGTGCAAACTCTAAGCCCAAGACATTGGGATCGGCCTTATATGTTTTGTTTTGGATTGATGCTTCAGGCTTCTTCACACACGTAGGAATTGAGCAATGAATTTATTTAGTAGGTATGCTAGTATTTGTATTTCACAAATATTCTCCAAAGAAATAAAGTAAGAAAAGAGGATTGATGGGTGAAACATTAACTTTGTGTTCGCAAACCTTTATATATGCTTGTTTATTTGATTGGGGATGGAAAGCTACGAGAAATTTCCGTGTGAAATTTTGATGTATTATGTTGAAATATTAACTTCACCAAAATGCTGAAAGGTACGGATTTATGTTCACCAAAATTACTTACCACTAACAAGAATCTAGTACAGTCCAATGCGCACTGAACCATGGTGTTTGCTCAATGTCACTGGGAGTCTGAAGAAACCTTCTTCTTCGTCGTAAAAGCTATCGACTGCATGAGTTCATCGTTTGCTTAGCACTCGTTCTATTCAAAAATCCTTTCACATGTCTTTTCTACGATTGTTGGTAGGGATATGGTGAGCTCCTCCATACAATTCATCCCAACTGTTGAGTCATTTTCTCTTAATGTTCTGATATGGGTAAGTCTAGAATTTATTAAAGAAAGTGATATCATGGTGAGGGACATAGTAAGTAAACAATGTAAGGTTACCATACATTCGTAAAGAGTCTATTAAAAATTTAGGTTTAAAGATATTTGTTGAAAGTGTTTGTCATGCCCAAAAATTTAACAAAAGGAATATTGATAATTTTTTCCGTAGCAATTCAAATTCGTTTAAGTTGCTAGTTCCATACCGGCATATTTTTAGGAATCTTTCGGTCAAATATATATTTTTAATCTTAGTTGTGGCTCCTCACGAAAGATGGTTAATTCGCCCTTTGAAAAAGGAAATAGCACTTTCATTACTCTAGATGGAAACGACAAGACTCGAGCCTTTCCAGCAAAATTTTCAAAGACAATGTGGCATCATTCCCGATAAAAAAGCATCACTTCTCTCAATTAATGCTTTATGTCGTAATCGCATGCACGCCAGTAATGTAAACCCATCTTCAATAATTTGTCTGCCCCAGCACAACTGTGTATAACATAGATTTCTATGGATGATGGTGAAGCTGCAATTGGTGGAGACTTTGGACAACCAAACAACAGATGAAGAAACGAATGGGAAACCTCCTTAACACATGTTGCTGGGCGACTGGATAGACAATAATCTGATTTGACACTGCCTGGCAATCATTTTCGTTTGCACCCTTCCCTCTGAGAAGCATAGATTGCGGGTTGCTGACACATGCCCACTAAAAACTTTTATCGTTCTTTATGCAGCAATGCTTTGGTGAGTTTGACATGGAGCACCACCCTTCACCACTACATTGCAAGATCTCTTAGTGCTGTCTTTGTTACACCATTTTCAGTTGTTGGTTTATTTTGTACCACGCTTTGACTTGCTGAACCTTACGTGCAAAAGGCATGATTGCTGAATTCCAAGCGGCTTCCGTTTCATAAACCAGAACCCAATATTTCCCAAATTTTTTGTATCCACAATTAACATGTCTATATCTGTCGTGCAAGAAATTAAGACCATCATTCTGATCTCTTACAACCACCATGCATTAAAAGAAAATTTTCCTGTTGATTGAAGTGGAATTGGACTACACGCGTATGATCATGTCTTGTGCCCATTATCTTCTACATTTTCCTAATGATTGAGACTGCAAGAGAGATAATGCGTGCTAATATGGATAGTCAAGACTGTATCCCTTGAAACATTGTGGTTGTTTTATGGTCATATTAACTATTCCCTTGCTTTTTGGAATAAATCCTACTTTTAGTGGCTACATTTTCATTTTGACTTAAATCTCCCTTGTCATAAAGATTTTTCTCTTGTGAAATCTCCCTTTCCAACATGGAGCAATATTAAAGAGGAGACGCGTTAGATATGAATAGCTAATGTCCAATTCGAAGGAGATACGGATCCTTTTCTCCCAACTTTTTCTTGATTGTTTTTCCATATGTCTACCATCCAAATCCAAGTTTTATATCTAGTTTGAAACGCAACATTGGCATTGAACTAACACTCTGCCGAAAAATATTTGTGGAAAGATTGTTATAGTCTTTTAGAATCTACGCTGTGTCAACGTTTTAGAGTGAGAGATGATTTCTTTAGTGATTTTATTTTCCAAATATCATTATTCTGAAGAGGACATAAAGTATTAACTAAAAATAATTTTAGTAATACAAACCATGAAAAAAAAAAGGTACTGAAAAGAATTCTTCTTGCTTCCTAAGATTAAAAAATTCCTAGTACAATATTTTCCAAAGATAATTTAATTAATATTTTCAATTCCTTCTAAAATATAGAATTAGATGTAATTTTTCTATGTGATTCACATTTTTCATCGAAGTTGTTAAATTTTCAAAAATTAAATTCTTTTACTTTATAAGTTTCGTACAATTAGTGATTGCTACTTCCATCAATTTCATCAAAAAATAAAGATTACTTTGGCCTTCAAAAGTAGCCACTTTATCTAGGTTTTCCTTTTTTTTTTTTCCCAAAAGAAAAATGATTTTTATAGGTACTCTATAGTAATATTCTATAAATGCTAGCATTCCACTTGCAATCATAGTTTTTGCTTGCAGCTTTGAAGAGAAATTGAAAAACAAGCTACTATACCGAAATTAAGTTGAAGAAATAGTTTAATCCACCACTAGCATGAGAAATCAAATTCGAAGTTTATTCGAAATCTTCACCAATGTTGTCTTTCTCAGTCTCCCCTTTCGAAGAAATTCGTTATAGACACATCCCTGGACATGCATTTTGAGGTTTATGTCAAGATTTCGACGTCTCTCCTTCTACATAAACTTTATTAACTCAAGTCTCTTGAATCAACTGATTATATTAGAAACAAGGCTTGGAAGTAGGAGGGAGAAAGAGGGTTGGACGTCGATGAGCTCTTTAGAATGAGCCAAGTGCACGGCGGCCGAAAGATATCAATGACTTTTTCAAAGTGATTAGCTCTAGTGTTCTTTCTAATCACAATTTGGTGTCTTCTCGTCAAAATAATATAAAAAGTAGTCCTTAATGTTTGGCCGGGGAAGCTTTTGTAAGAGAGTTGCTTTATGTAATGGTGCTCTTCATGAAGAACCAATCGAAACTGTGTCCCTTGCTTTCATCCTTTATAAAATCAGTATGATAGGCATACTATAGCTTAAAAAAATACAAGAAAAAGAAAGGAAAGATATAAAGGAGAAGGGGGGAGTTTCATATATTAAAGGCAAAGGGAAATATTTAAGAAAAAGAGAAAGTAGCGGAAGGTTTCGGAAGTTAACTAATAGTAGTTGTACGGTATTGTAGTGGAAATTAGTGTGTTGATTGTTCTGGCCAATTAAGAGGCACCTTTAGGACTTATCATTCACGCCAAATCGTTGGAACCTCCCCTACCCAAATGCAAAAGCAACCCCGGAATCCCCTTCCTCCAGCATATCTTTTAAGCAAAATTCATCCGATTCGTCCTCGTCAGCACGTAGTCTTAAAAGCACTCTGCACGTTCATATTGGAGCCCGAGGTCAAGCAGATCAGAAGAATCTCCACGACGGTGGAGGTGAGAATCAGGCGTGGGTCTTCTTTTATGGATTAGGATTTTGTTCATTATCTAAGTAGTCGGCAGTCACTTGTTTCTTCGACAACAATTCGTCTCTCTATTAGAGGTCCTCTTTTCTTTGGTGGTAAGATGACGTTTTGGCAAAACCTTCGTTTTAAATAAGCTGCAGGATCGTTTTTATTCCATAATGTTAGATTAAGGCTGTCAAACGATCGAGTTACTTTTGAATAACTCTGGTTTGGCTCATTTCGATATTTTGTTTAAGCCCCTTCCCCTGATAAAGAATACCAAATTTGAATTAAGTGTTCAAATATGACTTCTTACGAAGCTACGTTTACCAAACATACCGAAGAAATCATCCAAGTTCATGGATAAGCTTCAAGTCGCATTCAAGAAATCAATAAACAAAACTCAAACACAAAAATTAGTCTGGTCTTAAAGTTGCAGTTGATAAGAAGAAAAACAAAACATTCACGAGATCAATAAACAAAACTTAAACACGAAAAGTAAGTTTGGTCTTAGAGTTGTAGTTGATAAGAAGAAAACCAAAACATCTTGCATTATAAAAGAGTGCTTCAAATAAGAAAATTCTAATTATCATCAAACTGATTGTTAGAAGTCTCAAAGCCCAACTCAAAAACTAAATCAAGAGAGGAGACTTTTTTTTATTTAAACTTAACTATAGGTTTTCTCTTCTCCAATGTGAACTTTATGGCCTACAACACCCCATTCACATTGAAAGGCTGTCTTGATAGGGGTGATATCATGCGAATAATAGGTTTGGAATAAGACTTACCTTGAGCTTTGATTTTATGTAAAAAATTTTAAAGTTTAACTTAAAAACTAGCTTAAATGTCAGAGGAAACTCATTTATTTAAATTTAATTACAGGTTTCATTCTTTTCTGTGTGGAATTTCTGGCCTCCAACATTGACTAATAGTGATGGAATGGTTGAGAAGTTGATTGTCATATTTGGAAAAGAAAAAAAAATTGACTCTATAATTTCCAGATCAACTACAACACCGTCCCTATATAGTATCTCTTACGCGCTCAGCTCCTTTTAAGCCCTCATCACGTGATTTGAGATATGTATTTTCTTAACTTCTCTCTCGATGCAATAAAGAGAAACATCTTAAAGACGTACGTAGTTTCTAGCATGTTCTATTTGGCGGATACATGCCCAACGTGCTGTATTTTCTGAATAGGAATATATAGCTGCATAAATACACACTTTGCAGCTACAACTTAGTAACGAATTCTTCCTCAACAAACCAGAAACGAGTATGCAGAATTCTGCTGGCTAGGTATATATATTTATGTGTGAAAATTTTCAATTCATCAACAGGTCAACTGGGTCAACTGGGATCCCTAACTGCAATAGCTTAGAGGATGCTTTTACTAATTTGATGAGCGGTATGAATACAATTTTTCAGCTCAATACAGATCTTAGCTTTGAATGACAGACTAATTTTATCTCTCTCGGATGAAGCTTATAGAAAAGAAGGCATGCTTGATAGCTCATATGGATTTCATTAAACGTGACAAAATAATTTATGCATATGAAACTATTTGATACATGTATGTTATACACACACACACGTACATATAGGTATGAGACAGCATGGTAACCTAATTCATATGGCTGACCTTTGAGTTTTCCTGCCGACAGTAGTTAAGGAAGTTCCATATACGACAATTTCTTTAGTTAATCTTCATTTGATACGAATGATGGGACGTGTCGTGATGTGCGGACAAACTTTTGTGGTTATAGGAGAATCAAATTTTTAGAAATGTTGTTCTTCTATCAATCCCGAAATCATATTGTATCCTTCCTAGCTTTTCTAGCCTAAACCGGAAAAACAAATTCGGGATAACGTTTGTGAAGTGTGTACGCCAAAGTCGTTGCAGGGAGAGGTAGGGTTGGCATCGATTGGCACAAGGAAGCAGAAAAGAAGTCTATGCCAATTATTTGTTTGATAATCGTAGTGCTCCACTGATAGTCGAGTGTATGCCACTACAAAGCTATCCAAAACACTTTGACCATCATTGAGCCTTTTTCTTATTAGGCATCCGACGAAGCACTTGCGCGATGATCGAAAACTTTGCTACTTTGCTACTTTGCTACTTTGATAGGGAGCAGGCGGAGGAAATCCTAAAAGAAAGCGTCAAAACTGTTCAGTCATGGCCAAATGATGGGAGGACAAAGTGACAACAGTATGTGCACATCTCCATGAAGTAATGGCTAGTGCTAGCCATTATAGGCTTTTGGGAAGATAGAGCTGGAACCAGATATTGGTCTGCAAGCGAAGCATGCCTTCTCACTTCATATTTCTAGTCAATTTACTTGAAACGCGGCACATCGGCCGAATCCGCCCTCGGAGTTATTTATTCCTGTACTTAGTAGGTCTTATATATATTCATTCTCCTAATATATGATCTTTTCTTAACTATTGCAAATTTGTTCTCCCAGTTATTAAAATTTTATTGATATTTAATTATTCCTTTACAAATGCTACGCTATGAGGAGGATATATAGTGAATCGGTATCTTTGTAGCGGTATCTTGCTTTGTCATCATTCGATTCACTCATCACTGTTCTCCACTATGGGGAGGATATTATTCTCCCAGCCTGATTTGCTTCAAATTGGGTCTCATGGTGGGAAATCGGCTTCTGATTCCTCAATCCCGCAGCCGTTCCGGGTTTGGAATATGTCGATCACTATCACCCATGTCGATGGGACACATCGAAATTTTTGCATCAGTCACTTGTTTTTTTTTTTTTTTTTTTTTCTTTCCCCAAAAGAACAAGGTTAAGAATTTTTCTTGGTTTAATTTTGAATTGATTTCGGGAGAGTCAATGTGACTAGAAGATTCTCTAAAGACACAATCTAAAGCTGAAAATGCGCTGCCCCACGTTGAAGGGTACAAAAAGGCTTTTTCCCACATAACATGTAACGACAGATTCGTACACAGCAATATCCATAAAAAAAACAAAAGAATACCTGACTCTCATTATGTGCACCAATCAACCAACAGAATATAAATAGTGACAATAAGATAATTAACTGTTTCAATTGAAGAGTTACATTGTTTAACCATCGAAGTAGGATAAAAAGATATACATTGTAGCCATATAATAGCTTGAAAGACTTATAACTGACAAACAATCGTTTGCACTATATTTAAGAAAAAAGTATCAACATGGGCATTAACTATATCTCTTAAAACATACATTAAAGGAACCAATAAATCTAAAAAAGTAACATTGTATTCTTTGATCATTACCAATTTATAGAATATAGTGTGTGTATGATGAAAATTCTACATTAGAAGATAAGATTCCTAAGTTGAAATTTAAATTAAAAGAGGATCTTTCAACCTTGGGCTAGTTTTTGAGTTGGATCTTTGAACATTTTAATTTTGTATTAGAGCCTAGATTAAATCTACTTTATCTCATGTGATCTTAAGCCTAATGTCACCTTACTTGTGGGAGAGTGTGTATAGGATGAAATTCTTATATCAGAAGATAAGATCTCTAATGTGAAGTTTAAATTAAAAGAAGATTCTCCAACTTTTAAACTAGCTTTTGAGTTGGGCATTTAGATTTTCTAACTTAATGCAATTACTGTATGTCTTCAAAAGCCAATTACCAATTTGGTGCACTTAATATTGGGGCCAATTTTTTGAATCATTGACAACTCCAAGACCAATGAAGTTATTAAAGCCACAAACTAAGAGTCTTGGTAAAGGCAAATATACTAACTCTATAACTAGAAGGTGAACTATGACTTTTGTTTGCTAAGTCTACTAGGTTGGCGATTGGTGCACATCATGAGAAATAGAAGTGGTCATCTTACTTTGCATTGTGACTAAGCAAAACACTTATCCCGGCTATGAAGGGACACTCTTGGAAACTTGCTTCATTTGACAATTAATCATTAAAAAGGACGACGAAATAAGCAAAAGGAGATTGATATTGTCCAAAGCAACAATTTTTAATCACTTATCTACATAAACGAACAATCAAGCAATTCACTTCCATGAAACGGAGAGCATTTTTGATCCTAGAATAAATAATTCTTATTCCCCTCAAAAATAGATTTTTTTTTTCTTTTCATATAGAAACTCATTAAATCGCACTTCAGGTAACCCTAGGTTTACTCACTCAATAGAAATCAAAATGTACACTATTATAATCCTAACCTTACCATCCATGCATCCTCTTGCAATTCCTATTCACTATCTTATCGCTGTACTTTCTTAGCATACATAAAAGATCTTCAATACTTATATTATTATAATGGATTATTAGTGTCATTTTCCCTTCAATTAAAATTTATAGGATTAACTATTTGTAAGCTCGTGGTAGTCGTGTCCATTATGGAACCACAAAGAATTGTTCTTGCATAATGCCACGCGGTAACTATCTTTAGTAGAGAAGAAACGATAAATCAACATGCATTAGCCAATGTAACAGTCATACAGCATTGCAACCCCAGAGAGGGTGCCAACTATGACTTACGATTTTCCTAGACAGCAACTAAATACCTAGCAAAGTCGGTTTAAATTGGATAAATGATTTTGAATCTTATTAGACTTTGGTTTAGCACAAGTTATTGTAAACAATCAATGGACAAAATATTTTATGTTTATTTATATTGATTGACTACAAAGTCCTATTAGTAATGAACCATGTATAATTTGAAACACTAGTTACAAATTTTATTTAAAGCTATTGGATATGTAGCAACATATATCAGTCGAGTAAATTGCATAAGTAAATCAACCATACAACAATAACAATAATAATTGATTTATGTACTAGATTAAGGGCAAAAATGGTGCACTGCTTTGAGTGCTTTGGCCAAAATCCACTATCACCTCAACCCTAGTGGTTGAAGTAGCTTGTTTCATTAACAAACAATCCAAAATCAGATTACAAGAGAATTTTCACACCTATTACACTTTCAGATTTTCACTAGAAAAATTGAATAGGACCATGCCTTCAACATGAATACCCTTTTCACTCAATTGTAGAATTTTTCAGATTTTCATAATTTTCATAGAAAGCCTAGATGAGATCGTAGTTTTACTTTGCACAATTTTTGTTTATAATTAGCCTGAGAGTTCAAAACAATATAGTATAGCACAACTCTCTAGTGTCATGTGCCTTAGCTACTTTGCTAAAAGATCTAGGTTTAAAGGCTAGTATTGGCACATTTCATCCAAATATCATCCCCTAAGCTTCTATCAACCCAAACCTACTATAGCCCTTATAAACTCATAACCACCATGCTTTGTTGGCAACTCACTCTATGGTGACTTACACTTTAGATGGTTGCATTCTAACCTAACCTAGATAATGTTTTCCATAGGTCCTTCCTCTTGTGCTTTCAACTGTAAGGTAGGGTTGATTCTAATACCTATTGTTGTATGTCTCAACAACTTTGCCAAAAGATCAAGATTAGAAGGCTAGTCTTGACAATTTTATTTTAATATCATCCCTAATTTGGGCCTTTATAAGCTCAAACATGTTACAAGCCTCCATAAGCTCGAAAAGTGTGTGTTCCAATTTTTGCTTATGGCAAAGGAGCACACGTTTGAATTAAGCTACCGAGAATCTCAAAATTTCTTGTTACGAACTTTTTTGTTTTTGTCTTTTCTTTTAATCGTTCAAAACTTTGATGCCTTTCCTCTTATTGCTTAGCAACCGTTAGTAGCCTCTTCCCGTGCCCAACAATGGAAAATTAAGTGACATGCAATGAAGGGTGATTTTTCCCCCAAAATGGTGGAAAAAGCACACACAGGTTCTACAGAATGCCTGTTTCGGTTGAACACTTTTGACCCTTGGAAACTAGTCCAAATGCACCATTTTGGTAACTTGAATTTCAGCCTCATTTGCATTTCGGAAAATAAACCATATTGGTACAGGATTCATCAAAACACACCATTTTGATTTCATCCTTCAGCAACCAGCAAATCAACCGACCGAACTACTTTGCTTTGATTTCATTCTTCATGCAACCGGCAAATCAGCCGAACAAACCATTTTGTTCATTCCACCATGCAATTAGCCAAATCGCCAAAGCACTTACCAAATGCAACGCCAACTCATGGACCAAAATGTATAAAAAGAAGACAAAAATTTGATGAATATTTAAATAATCATTTTCAAATAATATTCTCAAAATGTTCATGGTGTGTATCCATTTTGGTTGAATGAAGTATGATAAGTATTCCTCACTTTAATATATTTTAAGAATGTTCCTTACTTTAGTGTTTTTAACAAAACACTAACTTTTCCTCTCTTTTGATTTGAAGTGATTTCACACTTCAATTCAACAAATAATCACTGTATAAATGTTCTATAAGGATTTTCTTACAATTGTACAATAATTTCTTATGAATATAAAACTACATTTACAAGATATATGCTTTAGTTCTTAGTTCATACCATAGAATTCTTTCTTCCTTTTAATTGGTGGGATTGCCTAATCTCTTTGTCTTGTTGATTTATGATGGTTGAGGCAAGAAAATCACCAAGTGCCTGGTCAATGTAGCTAAGGAACCAGAACTATACTCCATTTTTTGCTAAGCTTTTTCTTTGAGGAACGAAAGTTTCTTTGGATGCTTCCCCAAGAAGCTTAGATTAAAGCACAACAACCATGCACATCAAATTCATGGTTTAAGAAATAGCTCTTGCTCCATTTAGAGAAACAACATCTTAGAAAGAAGCTACTTAAGGACGCTTGCATTGAATGCAGCCACCAAGCATATAAAACTCTTCTCAAAAGCTGCAGCTCAAATGCATAAAGTGCAGCCCAAAAATGTAGTCCAAATACGTATAAAAAGCATTAATTAAACACAGATTTGATGCAAGAAGTGCATGACAAAAATCCAACGCAAATCTTGTCGCAAAAACACAACCGATGCTTATACATATAAAATGCATCTTAGAAATGTAGTCTAGATGTTCACAAATTATAATAAAAAACGTAATCTAGATGCACATAGTATGCAATGTAAAATTGAGTGTAAACTTAGCATAAAATGGCAGCACTTGATGGCTTGATTTTTGCTCCAAGAGATCATCTCAAAATTTCAAAAGATTTTCAATACTTAGTTTGAAATAATCTTTAAGACAAAGTATCAAAATATGAACAAAGAGCTCTAGAACATTTCTTTCACATGTAGACTTTACAAGGGATGCATGATATCGTACAATCAATATAGGATATAATGCTAAAAAAGCCATTCTTTCTAGCCACGAACTTTTTAGTTAGCCTTTAAAAAGGTATGGCAGGTGAAGTAGTTAAAGGTGGCAATACAACAAATTTCCGTGTTGTTATATATGTATATACATATGTATGTTGGTATCATAGCCAAATAGGAACCTTTTGACAATTGGTTTCTCATTTGGGGTCTTGAGCCAGGATTTTCGATTCTTCTTTTAATTGAAGTTAGGTATTTAAGGGCAAGAGTTGGCAAGATTGGTCCTAATGAGAGGTGGTACCAATATGAACCTTGAAGGATCATCTTTGACCTTTAGTTTTATTATTGTTGCAGGCTTCCCTAAAATGTATTTTGGGTGTAATTTTGTTGTAATTAGTTGCTATAAGGGAAGTTAGGTCAGTGTTGTGTCCTTGTAAGGGCAACTTCATCTTTATGGTATTTTGTCTCTAAGAGAAGTAGGAAGAGGTTTCAGAACACAATTTTGTTGTGGTTGAAGATTGGATTCTATCTAGTGTCTAGATCAATGTCAAGATCTTATGTCCCTTAGATGTAGTTTATGTTTTCTTTTCCTTGTCCCCATGGGTAAGAAGAAAAACAAGAAGATTGTAATTCCATTGTAGTTTTTAGATTGAAATCTCAATATTACAGATCCTATTTGTGATAATTTGGTACCAAAGACAGATTCAGTATTGCAAATAATGGAAGTGAGCATGATTAAGATCCATGCTGCGATGCAAAGATTCCAAGCTAAAACTAATTGAAAATTTCAGCAAATCTTGGAGATGTTTACATAGGGTGAAGATAGAAATTGTTAGGGGCTCAAATGGGTCTTAGATTGAAGTTTCTAGGGGCTTGTAGACCTCTAACAACAAAGAAGAAGAAGTGAAGAAGGAGCTACAAAATGAATTTGTTGGGATTGATGACCACCATCGGGAACTTAAGAAGACAAATTAGAACTAGTGTGACCCATCACCTAGAAAAAGTCACTAAGAGATGGACAATAAGGCTTGGGTTTTTGGTGACCCATTGGGTAGAAATTGTTACTAGCAATAACAACAAGAGGACCCACTGAGTGACTAGAGCAAGTGTTGAACTCAAGATTCTAGTAGCCATTAGGTAGAAATTTTCATTGGTAACAACATGAGGAAGATCCTCCACATTGCCAGAATGGTCACTAGAACCAAGACTACCATGATTGGAATGGCCAATGATTCTATAAGACCTTCTGTATGGTAAACATTGGAAATGGAACTAGGATTATTTCGAGTGGGGTGTTTGACTAAGTTCTCTTGAAGACCCACCACCACACTGGCACAACTACTAATGGGAAGCTAATAATGGAGGCTAGAATTTTGGTGAGCCATTGAATGGCAATCTCTAGTGACAACAATATTGGGAAGATCCTCCTTACAATCAAAATAGGAGGTGGGATTAGGATTGGGGTGGTTAATAGACAAACATGAGGGGTTATGGGTAAAATGATTGGTAACCTAAAATCAGGAATTTGAGATTTAACTTTCTTTTCTACAATGGGGAATTGGATCCAACATTGTGGGTTTTATAAGCTAATCATTTTTTTCATTCAAACATGATTCAAGCTAAGAAAGATAAAGCTAAGATAGCTTTGTGATACTTGGAAGGTGAAATGTAGGTTTCCTTGGAGTTATTGACTAGAGAGTTACTTGTAAGGTATGGCTCTCTTGTGCTTATAGGTCTTTCCTCGAATAGTTTAAGATTCATTAAGAAAGTACAATAAATGAATTCCATGCTAGATTCATTAGATAGTTGCTTAGGGTGGCTTATGTAAGTGAAGAGCAAGAGTACACTTGTTTTCTATCTAGGTGAACAAAATAATTGATAAGGGAGGTAAATGTTAGGAATTTGGAAGATTTAGCACAAACCATTAAGTTAGCTTGTCTTTTTGAAGTTACCAGTAAGGTGACAAGGAAAAAAAATGAAGCCTTTATAAGAAACTAGCATATCAAAATACTAGTTAGACAAAAAATACAAATTTTGCTTAGGGAGCCAAAAGATTGACTTTTAAGAAACATACGAAAGAAGAAAAAAAGTCTATGCTCTAATTGTAATGAAAGGTACATTGTGGGTCATAAATTTAAAGGAAATTTGTTTGTAATTGTTGTAGAGTATATAGATGAGGACAAGAAGAGTGTAGAGATAGAAAGGGAGGAAGAAGAGAAAAAGTTGGTTGATGTAGTACTAGGGATCTCATTAAAAGCAATGGATGGGATAGTAACTTTACAAATCATGCAAGTAATGGGAACTATAGGGGAAATGAACATCAATTGTGTATTTTAATTGATTTGGGGAGTTCTCACAACTTCTTAAACAACCAATTAGTGAGAGAGAAAAAAATGAAGAATCAAACCAATGGAGATAAAGAGTTAGTGATCGCTATCACAAATAAGGATTAAATAAGGAGTGAAGGGCTGTGTAAGGATTTGATAGTGATTATTCAAGGACCAAAATTGAGGTTGGATTTTTTGGAAGCATAACGGCTTAAGACCTTGAGGCCAATAAAGATGGATAATGCTAAGCTATAAGCATCCCTTAAGGTAGGAGAGAAAAAGGTTATGTCTTAAAGGTTAAGAGTTGGAGAAAGCCTTTTATTGAGGGGAAGATAATTCTGTAAAGAAGTTAGGAAAGTTAAAAATGGAGTCCTCTTATACCTCAATCAAGTGTAGGAATACATAAGGAGCACAATCAACGACATCATGTCTTAGGTGGATCAATTATACTCCTTGGAGCACAAGAGTGGGGATGAGCTAGGGGAAGGATTTCATAAGTTTTTGACGAGTGGAGATATCTTTGAAGTGCTACTGAGCCTTCCATCTTCAAGAAAGTTTAACCATTGCATGCCTTTAAAGGAATGGAGTGAAACTATTAATTTAAGGCCATACCTATATCCCCACTATTAGAAAAATGAGTTAGAGAAAATAGTCAAGTAGTTGTTGGATGCAGGGGTCATAAGATCTTGTAGCAACCTATATTCTTGACTAATGCTACTAGTTAGAAAACAAGATGGATCTTGGCGTCTGTGTGAACTATAGGGTGCTTAACAAATAGACAGTTAAGGATAAATTTCTCATACATATTGTGAAAAAGTTAATGGATCAGTTGCATGAGGCAAGGTTTTTCACTAAGATAGATTTGAGGTTGGGGTACCACCAAATAAGGATGTGCTCAAGTGAGGTTTATAAAATAGTTTTCTAGATGCATCAAAGATAATATGAGTACTTGGTCATGCCCTTTAGACTATGCAATGTATCATCATCTTTCTAGGCCTTAATGAATTATGTCTTTAAAGAGTACTTAAAAGAATTTGTGTTAGTGTTCTCTAATGATATCTTGGTCTATAGTAAAGATTGGAAGACATATTTGATACATTTGAAGAAGGTATATGAGAAACTAAGAGTGCATCAATTATATGTCAAACAAAATTAGTGTGCCTTTAGCCAAGAGTCTATAAAGTATTTAGGTCATGTTCTCAACAGTATTGAAGTAGAATAGGAGAAAAACAAAACAATGATGGAGTGGGAGAAACCAAAAAATGATAAGAGCCTAAGGGGCTTCTTAAGGTTGACAAGGTATTATTGGAGGTTCATAGCCAATTATAGGAAGATAGCTTCACTGCTTACTGAGTTGTTGACGAAAAATAGTTTTTGTTGGAATATAGTTGTAGAGAATGCAGTTGAGGAGTTAAAAAGAGCCATGACCAGCACACACATACTAACAATATTAGATTTTGAACAAGATTTTGTGTTGGAGTGTGACACCTTGGGGGTTGGAATTGGTGTGGTTCTTTCTAAGAAGGATCATCCAATTACTTTCTTTACAGAATCTAGTTTGCGTCTTGTTTGTTGTATTTTAGTTGTTTCTCTTAACAAAAACTAGCAGGAACAATTTTATTTGACTATTACTTGCCAAAATATTGTTGGAGCAAAGTTATCAATACAACTTGCTATATTACAAATAGGGCCTCTATAAGACTTATTTTAAAAAGGACTTAAATTGAGTTATTCTTTCACAAAAAAAAAAACTAGCATTTTTATATTTTATATTTTTGAAAGTAAATATTGAAATAAATAATAGAAAATATTCACTTGGAAAATTTGATTGTAAAAGTTATTTAATACTCATACCATTTGTTTCAATACTAAGGCTAAGTATCACACTTTTGTAAATACTGCTCAAGAACTCGTTTGGATTCACAAGCTTCTTAAAGATACAAACATTATCTAATGCCACCATTATCTGATCTGACAATAGGAGTGCTATTTGATTGTTTTGTAATGATATGTTTCCTTTGTGCATTAAAAAAATTAAGATCAATTGTCGTTTTGTAGACCAATACCTTCTATATGGCACTCTTATCTCTATGTTTTCTTGTTGATTAGTATTAGATCTTACAAAAAAGAGTTCATATCTAATTTAAAATTCTAAGGCATTAAATGAAGAAATTCATCCTTTTATAAATTACACTTTAAGTTTCTATTTTTTTCATGTAGGATTAAACATGCTCCCTTGCCTTAAGCCTGTGGCAACACTTTCCATAAGGGTCTTTGTCCATAAGCAAGAAAGCAGAAGGTTGAATTTGGACTTCCAATAGACTTCTTAGCAATATGGGACTAGGCATCTATATCACAATATGCTCCCTTACACAATGTGGGTCTAGACATCCATATCATGGTACTATTTTCTATATGATTTGATTTATCCAAATTTATAGGAGTGTTAAGGAAAAATTTAAATTATGATATCATGTTAAATTTTATAAAAAAAATATGTCGTATCTAATTTAAAATTTTAAAGTATTAAGTAAAAGAACATATATTTTTGTTAGGAATTTGTAATAGTTAGTGAAGGTGAAATGACCTTCCTAACCCCTAGGGATATTTGGATTAAAATAGGTGAAGAAGGGCAATATTGTAAATACTCTTTCTAGTCATTAAATGGTTAGGAACAGGAGAGAGAAAAGCAAGGTTGAGCCATGAGATTGAGTATAGAGAGTGAGTCCGCGTAGTAGCAACATGCTGGTGCTGCACGGTTATTGTAGCAATCCGGCTAGTTCCCCAGTGAGCTTGTTTTGTATTCCAAATTATTTCTAATGAAAAAAAGAAGGGGCCAACAATGGTGACAATGGACGTAGGCATACTTTGACCGAACCACTCTAAAATATGGTGTCTTTTGTGTGTGTGTGTGTGTGTGTGTGTGTGTGTGTGTGTGTCTAGATCTACATTTTGCATAAAATCGTGTGATGTGTGTTCTTGTTGGTGTGCTTGCTTAGATCCTAGCTCCAAAACTTTAAACAAGAACCTAACACTTTTTATAAATTACTCTTTAAGTTTTTACTTTTTTCATGTGAGATTTAACAGTTAGATTACAAATCTCATCCCAATACTTGCTTATTAAGATGGCTTTATTAATTGATCTTCAAACTCTAGTTGGAATTAGTATACCTATCTATAGGTGAGATGCTTTGAGGACACAAATTTTTGGGAATACAAATCCTTTAATAACTATGCATTCTAGAATAATAAGAAACCTTTATTATTATATAAAAACATCTAATTAAATGTTTGCATAATTTATATAAAAGGTCTTTTCAAATGTTAACATACACTTTGAAGATATCTTTGATGTATAAAACTAACACAACTTTTTATCAGTCTTTTTCTCTTTTAGTACCCTTGACTCAAAGAATAATCATTAACATAAAGTACAACATATTAGAATACTAAGTATATAAATATGTAAATTGCTTTTGACAATTTAAAAAATTAAAAAATTAAAAAAGTATTGGAAAGTGACCCAAAAAGTGATTTTGGGATAGGGGTCACTTTCATGCAGGTGGTGGAACAAAGATCAACTTTTCAACTAAAACATTTAGTCAATCACTACGAGATAGTGGCATGACTAGAAAGATTGATGGCTTTACTCTCTTTGTTGGAGTTTAAGCGACAAAACGCTATACTTAAGTTGCAAACGTTGTCCAACTTCTTTCGTGACGAATACTACTGCAACGTAACAGGGCATTGAAAAGAATCTCACTTTTTTGGGTTCCCCTCTCCATAAAAAAATAAAATAAAATTTTAAACTGCAAAAAGTCTCTACAATTTTAGAAATTCTGCCTTTGCGCTTGCACTGCACCGAACTGTGACAATATAATATTCAACGTCTGGAAAACCATTCGCAGCCTCCTTTTTTAATTTTTTTTTTAATGTTTTTCAAGTTCATTGTATATGGAAGTACCTTTCACTATTCGATACAAATATGAACGAAGCAACACAAAACAAGGAACAATCAGTAATCACCGAACAGAATCTTTTGATACAACTCAGATCTTTAATAATATGAACCAAGCACTTCAGTCACAAAGAATCCCACAATGTTTTCGTCTCAGTTCAATTGGAAGTTCTGTTATCTCATTTATGTAACACGAAGCCCTCCTCCCACACGCATAGGCACGGCTTTATTTTAAAAAGAAGTTAGCTTCCAGGCATGACTGCTTAAGTTTAAAATACATTTCTTGTGCATCTCTCAAGACGTTTTTCTTCTCTGGGAACAAACGGGCCAGTTATCCAAAAACTTTTACACTTTCCAGACTATGGAGTGATTAAATATTGAAGTGGAAAACGAATAGGCACTGCCATGTAAAAGACTGCTGCATTTTAGCTAGTGTGTTATGTTCACGCATTTACAAACATATTTCCGCTTTCCTAACCAAGTGAATTGAAAAAGTACGAGCTTCTGACGGCTTCTATCCCGTTTTGATTGGATGCTATTTCTTTAGTTTCTGCGTATTTGAGTGATCTTTATATTTCCAAATCAACCTGTTTACTCTTCGACGATGCCACTGACACTAGGCATTCAGTAGCTGAAGTTTGTTTGCCACTAGCTTTGTGAAGTCCCCCTTGTTAAAAAAAAGGAATCGAAACCCAAGTAGGTCAGCACAAGCATATGGTTAGTATCATTAACTTTTTCTGATAAATTACACTTGTCAGTTTTGGAGGAATCAATTATTATTTAGGTATCCTACAAAATTTCAAATTGTTGCAACTAGCCTCTAATTCGTACTTCTGTTCCAATTGGCATGCTTTGTTTAAATCAATTTCTAAGTAGAAAGAAAAAGAGTAGAAGGAAACTTTTTTAGTTTGTACAAATCCTTAGGTGCATGACATGGTAATAGTTAACAAAAAGCATGTAAAATAAGAATATTACTCATGATGAGAAAAAGAGGTACGCTCATCAATCCCTCATAAAAGAAAATGTCCAAATTACATAATATTCCCAATAATACAAATAAAGAAATTAGGATTTTGTATCAACTAAATGATGGAGTAATTCTTCTATGTCATGTCTTTTCGGTTGTTTATTTCTTTTTTTTTCTGATTTGACAACTGACTTGGATAGAGTTTAAGTTGAATCCAAAATATCGAGTTAGAAAGGCTGTTTTTGTGATCTAAAATAAGATAGCATATGTGCGAATTTGGTAATGTTTTAAAGGAATAAAGTGCAATTTGCCCCTTTCTCGTGCCATAGACTTTGTGCAAGTATATCCCAATTGCTCTCCCATTCTCGACTATAGCTTAAGAAAACTTAAACAAGAAGCTATTGTGCCTAGCCACTGCCGTTGTTTTGGCCTACGATTAACTTTCACAAGGATACCAATGCTTTAAGAGGTGTGATTATTCTCCTGTAATACAGTTTATGGCAAACCTAATGACGTTAACTGAGGTCAACTCTCAGACCACTGGAGTTTAAATTGTCTTAGATTTAGAAATATAGGGGGAAAGAAGGTTATAATTTACTTTGACAATAATATTATTTTGCCTTGTTTTTCCTATTTGCCCATTTCATATGTTTCTGTATCCCAAATTAAAAATGTAGAATTTACTTCAAACTTGGAACAAAAGAAGAAAAGAAGAAGAAGAAGAAGAAGAAGAAGAAGATTTTGGATTCTAACGTGCTAAGATTTTCATGCAAAACAATGCTTAGTTGTCTTCACAAACCGGTCAAGCTTGGAATTGTTCACCTTAATAGCCTGAAGGGTCTTTTCTCTTTAAGTCTAAATTAGAAATGAAGAGATTTCTTAGAAAGTGAAAAAGAAAAAAAGAAAAAGTTGTGAATGGAGATATGAGAAAATGTCAATGCTATTTCACTATCCCATTGTGCGTTTATGCGTGTCGGAACATTGACGTGGATACACAGGTGGATTCCATTTTGCCTTTTATCAAGATTCCCCACTATCATGTCTAATTAGCAGCGCACATTATTCGTATATGAAAACTGCTACTTTGGAAACTCTTTTTATTTAACATATTATTTTAGCAAATGCCAATTCAGCATGTAATTCCATTCTTAACCTTCCTTTCTTCTACTTAAGCATGAAGCCATTTCTCGTTGCTCCACAAGACACGCCCAAGAGCCTTCCATTCAGTAGAAGGTGGCCTTTCTCCCTAAACTCTTCCTTTGCGTTCTCTTAGATTTGTTTGCAGGCGTTACATAAACGGTATCACTTGGTTTTCCGCACCTCTTGGTTTTGGGTTTTGGGGTTTCTTTCTTCTCTTTCACAACTTGGGCTTCACTAGTTTTGTGGTTCGGAACAATCTCCCTCTTCCTGTCTCTATCTCTCGTCTTCCCCACCCCCTCCAAAAACACACACACACACACACACACACACACACGGACGTTTAGCTTTACCTTTTTAGTAACTATACTGTAGCTTCAAATTTTCTCGTCCTTTCTCCATTTCCGCTCTGGTTTCCTTCTCATTCCTACACTTTCGGACGCAAAGCTTTCCTTGTGTTTTCCATGAAAGGGATGAGGAGTAACCAGAAGCTCGAATTCCTTGCCTTGGATTTATCTTAGTAACACATTACCGCTGGAATCCAATCACGAGAGGCAAATCCAACGGCAAAATTGGATTTCCAACGCAAAAAAAATTATGTTATCTGGTTCTTGAGCTGACAGATTACTCAAAGATACTTTTTCTTGCATTTGTAGAACTTCTGGGAAAATTATGGCTTCGCAGGAAAAGAACAAGGGTGAGAAAAAGTTGCAGAAGAGCTACTTTGATGTGCTGGGTCTGTGCTGTTCGTCAGAGGTGCCTTTGATTGAGAACATCCTCAAGCCTCTGGAGGGAGTCAAGGAGGTTTCGGTGATAGTTACAACAAGAACGGTGATTGTTGTTCACGACAATTTCCTCATTTCCCAGGCTCAAATCGGTAAACAACCAAAACTTTTCCTTTCAAACATGCTCTTTCTAGATGTCGAAAGACCCACTTCTTTTCATTTTCGTTTCAATCGCAAGTGGCGTATCGAAATCGTATTGAGCCAGCTATGCCTTTATTGGCAGAGATAAGGCCGGTGAACTACTGAGTCGGATCTTTCATCTTTCGGCACATTACAGACATGATTTTAAAAAGTTGATACTCAATCCAGCTTTTGATCCTATAGCTCGATGTCTTCTTTTTGTTTGTTTCAAAAGAAAAACTTTCCTAATTGTATTGCATTACTGCTTAGACAAAAAACGTTCCCATTAGTCAAAAAGTGGAGAAAGGTGGGTAGCAGTGAAGAAATAAACGAAAGGTTTAAGACAATTTCGATACGCAAAAAGCTGGAAGCGTTGTTCTAGTGATCCTCTGACACAATCCAAACGTTAGGAGATCCTTTTGGAACTAAAGCTGAAAAAGAATCATGTGTAAAGCACATCTCAACAGGTTGAAAGTGTTCGACAGTACAATATAGTTGTCTCTTTGTCGATCTCTCTCTGTCTCTCTCATTTTTCGTGTAAACCTTTGCTGTTCCTCCCCTAAACTGGTACTAGGAAACATGCGCTTTATCTTTTTCCTCATCCGACATGTTCTTTCAGGTGAATGATCTCGATCTTCGTAATTTTAAACAGGTTTCTTCGGTAGTGGGTATCTCTTTACCGGTTTTCTTCACAATTATATCGTTCGGCACTAGAGTCTTACAGAGTGTTAGTGTGAACACTGATACCACTCTTTCACGTGATAAAAGTGCCTTGGATTTATTTGGTCTGAAACACAACGAGGACAGATTCCGATATGATTTTCCATTTTCCATGTCCATGTGAACGATAAAAGGCTAAAACGAACCACACTGGCTCGATTAAACAAAACTCAATGGCCACGACGGTGGGAGTAAACCAATAAAATGGCGACCGCCACATTCTTTTTGCCTTATTAAACTAGATCAATAATTTGGAAGGGGGGCAATAGTTGTTCTTTTTATATGATTTACCAAAATACCCTTATTTTCATTTTTCCATTTGTATGCAGATAATATATTCTTCCCTTTTTTTTTTTTTTTTTTAATTATCGAAGTGACAAGTTCTGGGATTTTGTTCGTACAGTTAAAGCTCTAAATCAGGCAAGACTTGAAGCAAATGTGAGGGCATATGGGGTGGAGAATTACCCAAAAAAATGGCCAAGTCCATATGCAGTAGCCTGTGGTACGTTGCTCTTGCTATCATTCTTGAAATATGTGTTTCGTCCCCTTCAATGGCTGGCTCTCGGTGCGGTAGCTGTTGGCATCTTTCCAATTGCATTGAAAGGGTTTGTGGCCATCCGGAATCTTAGGCTTGACATCAACATTCTTGTCATGATTGCAGGCAAGTCGCCTTTATCTTATCATTTTTGTGATTTTTGGCTTTTATTCGATGAGAAAAGTCTTACTTTGAGGCAAGATCGCAGTCCTTTATTAGCAAATTGAAACTCCTACACTTATCAACTTTAATCTTTATTTTTGCCACAAGGACGTAAATTCAACTAATAAAGTTGTAAAATTGATATTGAAATGCACCAAGAGTTTTTATCTAGCAGCTATTGGAGTCATGATAAGTTATAGAAAGGAAATGCGTAAGATATGGGCAACCAATAAGTGGTAATGCCCTTTTCTTCCTTCTCATTTGGTAGAGCTTTGTTGTACCACTCCCGTGACGATTTAATAGTTTATATGTTATTTTCCCAGTGGATACCACTTCACAAAAAGCTCACCCCACAAACTCTTCACCTAACTCCCTTTGACGTAAAGACTCCTCGAAATAGAAAAGTTTGCACCCGAGAAAAAAGCGTCTCTCCTTTGTTTAGGCTGCGTAGCGTGATGCATATGGTAGAGTAGATCGCTAGATGGTTACAGATTGATTAAGATAGGTTTGGGAAAAAGAGAAGGAAAAGTAACTTAATTGATTTAGGAGATCTTAGACAGTTCTTAAGCTCCAATAAGCCAAACTGGAAAAGTTGGATTTTCGCAGCATGTTGGATGCGTTCACGGAACCCACAAAGAAAAAGGTTTAAAGTGACAATTATTACTGCTTTTAGTTCACAGGTGCACTTTCCATTTTCCTTAACTCGGAAGAACTCAACTTTCAGAATTTTCAATGAGTCTTTTCCTTGAGTGCCGACTGAGATACGGTTTTCTGACAAGCTTGAACAGCCTTATCCGGCCTCTATTTGGCCGTCGATATCCCGACGCATTCATTTCTTGCTTATCTGAATCCCAAAAAAAAAAACAAGTTTTTTTATGATTTGGGATGTCGTACACGTCCTTTTCAAGAAGATTATGTAGACTTCAGATGTGGTACTCTGCAGAAAATGACTGTAGTCCTAATCCCTTTAGCCCGCCCTTCTTTTGTTTTCTTCCTCGGTGACAGGTCCTTGGATTCAGTATACGCAAGTCAATAACTCACTTGTTTTGTACCTCTACCGCTTTAGAAACGGAGTCACGTCAGCCATCACTTTATCGGTGTGTCCCCTAGTCAGTTGCACGTGGTCTAGATACCATGTAGAAGCCATTCTTGTTTAGTTGTCGAATGTTCGTTTTTTCGATTGGCTTCTATGAATTTTATATGAAGCATATATTTTATAAGTTAGAGAAGTGGTTGTGGATATGTACGTAGTAATTATAAATTAATCATAGAACTTGGTTCAATCGAATTCGTAGTTTTGGTAAATTAAAGAAAATTTGGAGAAAAGTGATGGAACTTCTTAAAATCTAATTATGAAGTTCGATAGCTTATGGATGACTTGACTACTCTCTCTTTCTTTTTTTAATTTTCTGTAGACGAAGTTTTCTAACTCAATGTTTATAATGACAGTCATAGGAACAGTTGCTATGAACGACTATCTGGAGGCAGGCACCATTGTCTTTCTGTTCACCATTGCAGAATGGCTTGAGACAAGGGCAAGCCACAAGGTCCACACTTCTCTCTCTCTTACACATTGCCAATCAGAACCTACTACGATAAAAACGCATTGGAAATTATGCTTCTTTCCCATTTGAGTTGAGCTATTCTGGCATTATTATTGATGCAGCCAATTATTCAAAAGGGCAAGCACAAATAGGAGGATTAAGATCATATGTAAAATTCCAGTGCTTGTTAGTAAAGCAAGTTAAAATATGGATAAGCAAAAACCTTTTCAGCACAGAAATGTTACTGTCATCATAATATTTGCATTTAGTATCTTATGTTTTTGGATGGAGTGTTTAATGGCCACTGCAGCCACCTATTGCAAGGCTTTTAGTTGGCTGCTAAAATACAGAGTAAGCCTGGTTATTTCCATTGAGTGAGCTTACGATTTTTTTGACCATGCACGCAGGCGAATGCAGTGATGTCTTCATTGATGAGCATAAGCCCTCAGAAGGCAGTCATAGCTGAAACCGGAGAAGTCGTGGATGCTGACGAGGTCAAGTTGAATTCTGTTCTGGCCATTAAGGCCGGTGAAGTTATACCCATTGATGGAGTTGTATTGGAAGGCGAATGTGAAGTTGATGAAAAGGCTCTGACTGGAGAGTCAATGCCTGTCGCCAAACAAAAGGATTCTGTTGTTTGGGCTGGCACCGTTAATCTAAACGGTAACACACACTCCGACCCCAGCCCCGCCATTTTCATGCATGGTTTATTTACCTATTTATTTTTAACTATGATATTTTGTGCTTTTCAGGCTATATTAGTGTTAAAACCACTGCCCTATCTGAAGACTGTGTGGTAGCTAAAATGGCAAAGCTTGTAGAAGAGGCTCAAAACAGCAAATCCGGAACCCAGAGATTAATTGACAAATGTGCCAAATTTTATACCCCAGGTTAGGCAAATTTTCCTCATAACTTTTTTATTTCTATTATTCTTTGTTACCAGTTAAAAGTGTCACTATTTTCGTTCTGCTTTTAACCTATTGAAAGGATTTTCATTCACGTTTTGATTTTTTGGTTAACTTTTTGCCAGCCGTTCTGATCATATCAGCTTCTTTTGCGGTGGTACCAGCTGCATTAAAAGTTCATAATCTTAAGCATTGGTTTCACTTGGCGTTGGTTGTTTTAGTAAGTGCCTGCCCATGTTCACTCATTCTCTCTACGCCTGTTGCAACATTCTGTGCGCTCACGAAGGCAGCAACATCTGGTCTTCTAATCAAAGGGGGAGACTATCTTGAAACTCTTGCGAAACTTAAGATAGTGGCATTTGACAAAACTGGCACAATAACTAGGGGAGAGTTTCTGGTGACCGACATTCGTTCCCTTAGTGATGATATTAGCTTGAATACGTTGCTTTATTGGTAAGGACTACTTTTTATCTCCTACTGCCTTTTAGTACGTGTAGGTCTACCTACGACACAAAATTGGCCAATTTCGTTGAAATACTGCTTGTTCTTCAAAAAAATTCAAGATAATTTGGTGTCATAATTTGTTCTTTCATCCTATGCGAAGGCGGCGGCTCGATGCTTCTAGTACTACAAAAGGGACGTTAGTTTAGAGAAACCCCAGGAATGTAACTTTCTTATTTTGAGATCTATAGTAAAGGCGATTTTATCATTAAAAGTTACAGAAACTAAGGTTGAAGATTAAGCATTCAATGTACTAAAAGACAATGTTAATGCAGTCTTTTGAGTGCCATAGAACAAAGTGTATTAAGTATAAACACGTTGGTCTTAAGCTCTTCACTAGAACAATGCCCTGTTTATCATGGAAAATTTTCATTTCCTTGACGAGTACTATTATTTGTTGTAACTGCAGGGTGTCAAGCATTGAGAGCAAGTCAAGTCATCCAATGGCAGCCGCACTTATTGACCATGCAAGATCGCTTGGAATTGAACCAAAGCCTGAAGATGTGGTGGAATTTCAAAATTTTCCTGGAGAAGGGATCCACGGAAAAGTTGATGGGAACGATATATATATTGGAAACACAAAGATGGGTCTGAGAGCTGGGTGTCGAACAGGTGAGCGCTCTTGCTCCTCTGCCTTGAAAACCATATTCTAGAACACCTTATTGTAAGGTTTAAGAACTCAGTAGTTGCTACATAAAGATGAGTGTGCTTATTTCTGTCCCTGTGCATTTCTCAGTTTTTTGAAGTGGGTGTTGTACTATGGTCCCCGTGGTTCTAATCCTCTGTTATTGAACCCTCTAGTTCCAGCTATAGAAGGTGACATAAAGCAAGGAAGCACGGTTGGGTACGTATACTGTGGAGCAAACCCAGCTGGAGTTTTCTCTCTTTCAGATGCTTGTCGATCTGGGGTTCTGATGGCGATCAGGGAGCTGAAATTGTTAGGAATTAAAACCGCTATGCTAACTGGAGACAGGAATGCAGCAGCTATGCATGTCCAAGAGCAGGTGCACTTTCTGGCTCTTATCCACGTATATTCATGCTTGTTCCCGCGTATGCTTCGTTTATCTAACTTGAGAAAGATCTACACATTTACACAAGTCTAAGAATTTACAGTAGGCCTCCAATTGCTAAAAAATTGATTGAAGCAAATACTTTGGGAAAATTGAAGTACTTTTATTTCTGCAAAAACAAACATCCTGGAATTAGATTCCTTTGCTGTATAGACTTATCGAAGAGATGCTAAGACTGGCAACTCACTTTTATGAACAGCTGGATCATGCTCTTGAAATAGTTCATGCAGAACTTCTACCTGAAGATAAGGCAAGAATCATCAGGGACTTTAAAAGGGAGGGACCGACAGCCATGACGGGGGATGGTGTAAATGATGCGCCTGCATTGGCCACAGCGGATATTGGTATCTCCATGGGCATTTCAGGCTCAGCTCTGGCTACTGAAACTGGGCAAGTGATTCTAATGTCCAACGACATCAGAAAGATACCAGAAGCCATCCGGTTGGCGAAAAAAGCTCACGGCAAAGTGGTTACAAACATCTTTTTGTCAATCACTACTAAGTCTGCAATCCTTGCTTTAGCCTTCGCTGGCCATCCACTTGTTTGGGCAGCAGTTCTTGCCGATGTTGGGACCTGCCTGCTAGTCATCCTCAACAGCATGCTGCTTTTGAGAGGTACTCAGAAGCCTAGGGGAAGACCATGCAAATCTTCTGCCGAACAGCATAGCCATAAGCATGGATGCAATGCCAATAACGACGGCCCATCTAATCACCATCATTCTAAGGATAAGCATCACCATTGCTGCTCTGACAGCAAACATCAAATGGTTACTCAGCCTCAAAAGTGCTCTCCCAAGAAGTGTGCCGCGAAGTGTCAGTCTAGCCCTTTAACTTCAAACTCATGTGGAAATAATAAGTTCATTGACGCAGCTCACAGCCATGATGGATGTGTAACTGTTGGTGAATTCCATGAGGCAAGGCACTGTGGTCATGGAGGCCATAATATGGCAAATCACTGTTCGGAGCCAAGGCACTGTGGTCATGGAAGCCATAATAAGGCAAATCACCTGTTCGGAGTCGCACGAAATACACAGCCAAGGTTGTTCAGGGCCTCACAACTTGGGCTCATGTACAGAAGAGAAATGTACCGATACGGTAGCAAGGGAAGTTGATTGTGGTGAGGACGGGCATTCCGAAGAAAAACATTGCCGCCATTCTCATCCTTCAGAAGGAAGGCAAAAAACGAGAAATGGTGACCATTGCCACTCAGACCATTGTCATATGGGCCATGTCGAGAGCCATATTGACAAAGGAGCAGCAGGAAAGGTGTCCAGCTGCAACCATCAGCACATATTGACAGGGGCTCATCACGACTTGAACAAGTGTGGTAAAGATTCTGCACTTCAGACGACGATTGATATTGAGCAAGTGGAATCAGTCACTATCCATGTTCCTGAGGAAAGAGAGAAAGGTGGTTGCTGTCACGGCCATGGGCAGGAATGCCAGCAATCGGCGGCTGTTCATGCTTGTATCAGTTTGGAGGATAGAGAATTTGGTGGATGTTGCAAGAGCTACATGAAGGAATGTTGTGCCAAGCATGGACATCTTGGAACCGCCTTTGCTGGAGGATTATCAGAAATCGTCATGGAATAAGGCCACTGACCTTTAATAAGGCTAAACCACCTAGCTAGAATCTTCATGCTTTTTTCTTTCACGACATTTTTTTATGAAAGCTCAACATTGGCAATACAAAAACCACAACTGACGAATGAAATGAAAATGTGTATATTGTTACAACCCCGCATACATTTGAAAATACGGAGTTGATAACAATGTGTGTGTGTGTGTGTGTGTCAAATGTATCAAAGTCCAAACTGTTTTCTTTCAATAATAAGATTCACATTGCCTTTTCTAGCGCATTTCAACTACCTTTTGTGCTCAATAAATATCTCTCTTTACTAACACAACAAAATATAACCACAATGTGACCTTAATGGTGATCGTAATGATAGATGCAGTTATCAAAGCACAGATTACCTCAAATTTATTGTTACCTCCCCATGACCTTATCAAAATACATTCCAAATATTTTACTTAATTCCATATTCTAATATATGATATCAAAGTCCAATTTTTATAAGGCATAGTAGTTTCCTTTTTGCTGCTCGTGTTCAAAATCTCTTGATCTATTATGGGCTGAAGACTAAACATGTAACAGGACGGTCTACTAGAAAATCTTCCAAGACAAGGCAAAATTCTTCTTTTTATTTCAAATCTTGGGTATAGAAGAACTTTTATTTACTATTAGTCTCACTTCAGGTTGAAACATGTAAGTACTATGACATCCCAAGAAGGGGAGGTTAAATTATAGTCTTTTAATGTCAACTCTTTTAATTTTATTTTTCTGTTTATACTAAATTCCTTTTGATTTAGATTGCTACTTAAGTTTATTCTCTAGTTAATTAAAATGTCGCAACAACAACAAAAGCAAGAGGCTTAAATAAAAGAGTAGGAAATGAGAATGTAATCGACATAAGAATTTGTTTAAGAGTGATTTGACTCAATTTAAGTCTAAGAGAACTCCCAATAAGAGACAAGAGCAAATCACTCTCACAGTTTATACAGTGGATACACCACTGGAAGTTTACTCATTGCATATTGAGGAGCCAAACGTCACACAAGCAACACTTTGTGACAAAACCAATTCTACACTTCACACACCACGGAGTCCCAAGTCACATGAGCTACATGCTTCGTGATAAACAAGTCCAAGTGCCATGCACCCAATACAAGTCTTTTTCTCTTAACAAGAAAAAAAACAACTACCAAGGGATCACAAGATTATATGATAATGTTCTATCCCTTTGTCACTAAGCTAGATATATAATATATCAAATGAGTTTAATCTAGCTAGAGAATATACAAATACAATATGTATTCCTCAGGGATAACTCTTTATCCACAAGTAATATTCAGATTCAATGTATTGCATGCAACTAATCAAACATATATGAACATATATATCTTTAGCAACTCAATCTTAGTGCTAAAATATGATATGTATTTTTGAACAGCACTATGACTTAATGTCAAATGATTCTCCTAAAAGTTGTAATATGAATTAAAGTGAACACATTGCTAGTGAAGGTTGTAAATAATATGAATATATTTGAACTAACAACCTTAGCTTTCAAAGTCAAAATATAAGTCAGGATTTAGTCCAAAAAGACTTTGGAGCAAGAATCACACTTAAGATAAAACACGTTAGCACAAAATGGGTTCAATTTGATGTAGGTGCTAAACAAGCAAAGAAACCCAAATTTCTTTCTAGGGTTCTATGCTATCTTGTGTGTAATGCTCTAAGAATGAATAATATATTTCAACCAATAGGACCATAACACATGCTTCTTTCCCGACAAATATTTGGCTTGAAAAGATAGCTTGTAAATCATCCAATATGCAGTTTTTGGAGTGAACAGTTTCGTGAACAGTAACCGTGAGAAACTACAAAATCCAATCTTAAATGAGTAATAAAATTAGGGGAAATCAGATAGATCAAACTGTGATTCTCCCAAGGATATTTTGAGCATCCGAAGGTAAACAGAGTTGCTGTGGACAGCAACTTTTGGTTTCCAGAGTCGCCGCAAATGGCAACTCCTGGTTAAACCAAAAAAAAAAATGTTTTTGTTTTGCTCTAGGTTATTTAAAACCTTCACAAGAAGGCACTAAAAGACGTTTGGTCCAGATTACAGAATACATGTAGAAAGCAATAACTAGTACGCAAGAACCAAATACCACCAACATTTGATACAAAAACAACCCAACAAAAATTTACAAGCCCAGGAACTTGAAGATAACATTCAAAGCAAAGGGAGGATTTTACCACCTCCATTCCAAGGCCATAGAAGCCGAAATCTAGGAGAAGCCGAGGTGATGACAGTAATAGAAGCTGATAGGAGAGGATGTCAATGATCTAGGTTCCAATTACAAGTGTCTAAAACACCAGTGATTGATAGTTTTAGAGAATAATAAATCACAGCATACACTACAGGAACACTTAATGTTATGATGATCAAACTTCATCTCCCAGTGGTCTGCAGATGGAGTGGCATTTCCCTCCTATTAAGAGAATTATTTAAATTACATCCGTAAAATGCAGTAACTTGTTCAAGTTTTAAAAGTTATATAACATAGCTTTTACATATGTTTTTTATTTCGTCAGTATCTTTGTTGATTGTTAAAAACTCTGTCTTTTTACAAAGAACGCCACAAGTAACATAGCATCATAACGAAGAACGAAATTTCTCTATCAACAAGCACGCAAAAGAACTAGTGAGCACTAAAACATCTACTTAAGTCAGAATACAAAATTCATATCAAAATACCTAATATATCAAATTGAAGTAGCTAATTTCCAAGTAACTCTTCGTCACATAAGAGAGAACTCAATGATCATAAACTATCTTGTAGATATGCTGAGATAAACACAGCCAATGCAAATATAGAAAGACCTAACAAGGGGGCCGCAGGAATTGGCTTTCTGGTAGCTGCAAGTCGTATAGCTGAAAACATAAAGATCAAGAGAGAGAAGAGAAGGCACCAAATCAGATTAATGCAACTAAATCAAAAAGATATCCTAATTTGTCACTTGCAGAAAGCTGTAATTCAATATAAATAGAAACATGCTTAAGAATGAACACCAAGAATGCATTACCAAATACAGAAGAGAAAAGGAATGCAGATCCAAACCCAAGAGCATCACCAATGGCTTTTGTATCTGATGCTTGCATAAGAACGTACGCCTGTTGAAAGAGAAAATATCTTGAGTTATAATGTTGAACTGTTTTAGGTAGGACCTTGGAGGATATTTAACTTGAAATGAGAAAATTTCTTGTTTGGTACTAGTACTATGAAAGATTATTTAGAATTTAGTTTATTGCAAAGATCTTCTCTAGTGAAAAGAAAAGAAGCCACATGAAACTCGATTAAAAAACCTAAATGCAAGAATTAGAGATTATTGCTTTATATTAACATATTATGGACTTCTTACACATGCACAACTACAGCTAGTCATAACTGGCTATATCCTAAAATATAAAATCTACAACATTTCAGTATTAGCGCCATAAAATCTGCACTATGTCAAGTCTCTAATAATCCTGTAACCATTTTGAGCAGTGGAATAAAAAGATTAAACCTTATAAAACTACAGTTAGACCTTCAAACAGTAATATTAAAATTATACGATGGATGTCATGTAACCCCAAAGAACAAGAGCCGCAAAATGGACCAAAACAGACTGTTCGTGGCTCCAGCACCAAATTAATCAATTTAGCATATCAGTAATTGTAAATCCAAATTATGTCTATGCCAGAAAAAGACATGTCCAATGAGATATGGGCCCAGACACCGCCAAGTGAAGGCATAGAAGAAAGTTCATTCTAAGATCTTTCCTCCTTCCAAAGTTTTAGATTTCAAATTATTTCACTAACCCATTAGAGTAAAAGATTGCTACAGAAAGAAATTGAGCTTGACGGAGATGACTATACCTTCCAGCAAAGCTATCTTGGGGATAGTAAAACCATTAGCATGAAACTAGAATTCAGAAGTAAATTAAGTTCACTGGGAGTCTGGCCATTGAGTTGTTTAGGATGCTACCAGTTCTATCAAAGTATAAGTATCCTCAGTCGTCAAGGTGAAAATTGATAGAGGCCTCCAGCCAGATCAGTGGCACCAAAGCCGATCCAAGGAACAGGCACCAAGATAAGATTTGGTCAAGGTTATGCAAACTCAGTTCTTTTGGAGTCTTCAGGACTCGAAAAATGCATCCTTTTTGGACTAAGACAGAAGCTTTTGATTTGTTGCTCAAAAAAATTTTAGGGGGGACTCTGACAAATCATTGCAAGTTAAATGATCTTCCATATATAATGTCACGAAGGGAATGATTAGTAACGGTGGAGACTTGTCCGTTTGAAAGAATAACCAGTTTTCTTCAGATGAATGAAATTACGCATATTTGCGTGTATGCATATGTGCGCATGCGGATATGATAGTTCCATAGCTTCCTACTACGACATTGTGGGGAGTATTTTCCTCTTAAGTTTTGTTCCTAGTCCAGCGTAACCCTAAAAAAAAGGCCTATGTTTCGGACATATGCTAAGATGTTTTGCTAAAATTGCTGGCAAAACAACCTAGTTTAAATTGGTATGGTTTCCCAAGGCAACTCCCGGGCATAACATATGTCGATATATAAAATACTCAAAATATGCTTCCAAGCAAATGAAAGACCTTTATGATGGTAGTGATTAAGAGAGTTCCCGCAATCTATTGCACTCCAGAAAGTCAAGAACAGCCCATTCTGATCACTGGACCCTTTAACAGCACACTAATGTGCCCAGCACAACCAATTTAAATGACATTTCAACTTGGGAATGTAGTTCTTGGAAGACTGAACTTACAGATGCCAAAAGAACTGACCCAGTAAGCCCGCCAAAAAGCGATCCCTTGCTTCCTGATCTTTTATCTACAGGCCAATATGCAAGCAGAGAGAGAATGAGAGATTGACATAGCTTCTGGATAGAAATCCATATTCGAAAGGAATCGGCTTTACAGGCAAAGAGGCCGCCGCCGAGAAGCAGGAGTCCATAGGTGACAGCAGTGGCCGAGCCAAGCTCTGCCAGTTGAGAATTGCAGTGAAAAAGACAACGTTTTCTGGATCTGGATTTGCTTCTCCCTTCTGCAGAGACAGATGAAAAGGCACACTCATAAGTCTTACTCCTACTGAAGGCTACTGGGATGCCTTTCAGATGACAATGCTCATGGAAGCAACCCTTGGCCGGGGTCGGAATTAGTAACAAACAGGACATGGAACACGACATCCTTTTCTCTCTCAATGCAAAATCGTCAAATGACGAGATCCTCAACTCTCGACTGCCGGCATTATCATCCTCCAAACTGAGTCCTCAAGTGGGCATTAGCCTGTTTAAACGCGATCGTAGCCCAATATGGTGTACAGGCCTCGCAAATTCTTGTCGTCTTTCCATAAAGGTTTGCTACTACCATATGATTTATTCCTAGTGAGTAAATGAATCGTTAAAATGTACTCAAAATAAATTAGTATTTTTGTTGTTAGTAGTGGGCTAATGAGAATATGACCGTAAAGTTTGAAATTTGACATCTTATATATATGAATTGAGAATTTTTTTTAAAAAAATTTCAAATTACTAATTGGGTTTCACATTCAAATTCTGTACACATAATTTAGTGATCTTATAAATAATTTATTGGAGTAGTCGGTATCAATATATTTGCCATTTTTACATGCCCATACCACATACATGCATTTTATTGGCTTTTTCAATCTTTTTAAGTCACACTTGCCTAATTTATATCATCAAAAATCACACCTCTCAATGTTAAGTAGTTTCCTCAAAATATGAACTAATACTTACAGCCGTTTCCCACATTTCTTCAACGATAGAGTACAATAGCCACGTCACCTTATGAGTTACATGTCAACAGCTTAATTGTCAATTATGTGAGGTGACAAGCTAACTAATTGTGATTTTCGAAGAGTAGTTGTGTGTTGTTTGTACAGTTAGAGTTTTGTTAATAGAGTTGTTAAGGAGTTAGTTGGTTAGTTAGCTCCTAATGACAATCTGTCCATAGTTATAAATAGGCAAGGAATCCAATAGAGGAGTTGCTTGTTGTTAATAAAGTTATATTGTAAAGTATAGAGAGGTCTCGGATTTCCTTAAACTAATCCCACAATTTATATCTTTTTTGTTTCTTTCAAACATTTGGCGTACTGCCAATCTTCCAAGTTGAATTCTATTAATTGTTCTTTGATAAATCCCAACTCAACAATATAGACAACTACACAGAGCCAATTACCAATTTGATAAAGAAGAAAAGCTTGGATCCATGAAATCATTTCCAACGCTATAAACTAGCTTGTGGTTTTGCGACATCATAATGTTATCTTAAAAATTTTATATAGACATTTATTAAATTAATCAAATATCTTGAATTTTTTTTTTTTTGTTAACTCACATAACGAAAAGATAAGATTCTAGGAATACTAAATTGATTTTGCAGAAAGATCTAGTGTAGAAAAGATTAAATATTACTTTTATCTTTTAATAACACTAGATTTATCTGGTAACCGACTGGTTTAAGCAATAACGTAGTGACAAGTGCTACATAAATCACGGCCATATCCAATCTCAGCAATTCGAATTCAATGTATGTCGCAAGATATAACATATAATTCAATTGATCATGTTGTAACATTGGCCAAAGTAATTGGCTTTAAAGTGGGGGAGCTCTATAGCTTACAATGAATTTTTCTTTTAAGGAAAATCTGGGTGTGCTGTGAATTATTTTTTTTTTTCATATTTGTAGGAATTTTGTTTCAACCTTTTGAGATCTCCCACCATTTTATATACTTTTGAGGAGATATTTTAAAATTTTCGACGAGCTTGAAGGATTCCTTTCTATTATTTCTTCTTCTTCTTCTTCTTTTTTTAAAGGTAATAGAAGATATTTTTCCAACTTTAGTTTATCAAGAAAGATGTATTCAATTTCTTTCAGATAATAGAAATCACCTTCACGTTTGGTTGACCAACCCCTGAACTCTCCTACCGCCTGCTAGCATATATAATGAATATGATTTGTCCGAAAGAGAATGCTTAGAATATAGAAATAACCCCTTTATTACTCACTCATGTCCTTAAACATTCCATGACAAGAGGAACTTGCCCAACTCTAAGAAATAACATCAAACATAATCACGGTGACATTATTTATTTGGTCCAGGTCTTCAGCTTTAACCATTTGTGTATACCTAATCGCATTCACAATACCCATCAATGCACTGGCCGGAGCTCCTAGGGGGACCACCACAAACTTTGATACAACCAAAACGATCGTGGCATGGAGTCCTTCGTAATTTCTTTCCCACAAGTTCTGCTTGCACCTCTGATTGCAAACCTAGCACCATCATTACCACAGGTCAACGTATATTTTCCATATGAAGTCAGGTATTAACATAAAAAGGATTAATAAAGGTCTATCAAAATTTGGAGCTCGAAAAATGACCAAAGACCATTTATTCTACTGGTTGCATCATCTTGGCTACAGAACTTGAGATTTCATAAAGAAAAGTTTCATGAACTAAGTTTTGGTTGAAAGGAAAAGGAGCTATAGAAAAACATAGAGAGTGAGCGAGAGAGATACCTGAGATAGTGATCAAGAGGACAATCATAAAGATTGATTTGAGAATAATTTTTACCATCTCCTTCATGCTTGTCTATTCAATATGATTTCAAGGTGAAATGTAACTATCTCTTTTCCATTTAAATCGAGACTATTTTGTAGCCTCCGCACGAATAGAGAGAGAAAGAGAGACACATAGAGATACCATAAACAATGATGAAGAGAAAAATTAGGAAGGTTGATTTGACAACTCTTTCCATTTTTTAAAGGTTTGTTAGTTCGGTACGATTTAAGATGAGACCATATTTTGTTTTCTCTAATTTAACAGCAAGATTCCTATCTTCTCACCCTACACACAGACGAAGACAAAGGGAGAGAAAGACACCATAAATAGTGATCAAAAGGACAACTAGGAAGATTGATTATAGAGTAACTTTTTCCATCTTATTAAGGCTTGCTTATTCAGTATTATCTTAAATGGGATCGCACAACAGTTTTTCTGTTTAGATTGGAAGGTTCGTATTTTGTTGCTCCACGGAAATAGTTTTGGTATATTTTCTTGGTGTAATTTCCGCAGGATAGTCCTTTTTATACAACCTGGGGTTCAATGTCTTTGACTTACTAAGATTATTTGACACATAACATGCAATATTTACAACTTAGGGGTTCAGTGATGTTTTAGCTATGTTGATTATTTTTAGATTTTAGATCTAAATTTCAAAGCTTTTATCACTCAATTGATTAATACTTATAAAATTATGTGTAAGTCCTACAACTAATGAGACATCATTAATTATAAAAGTGGAAGAAGCGATAACTATAGTCCCTATACCTTTAATGGTGCATGTTGAGTTGTCTCTAAAAGAGATTACGTTGAGATTTCTTGTCATGTGTCTAGAGCATCAACTTTCCCGTCTTTCCTTTGTATATTTTGTGGTTTCCACTAATTTTGATTCCTACGTCACATAAAA
Source organism: Casuarina cunninghamiana (assembly GCA_028551485.1). Taxonomy (NCBI): domain Eukaryota; kingdom Viridiplantae; phylum Streptophyta; class Magnoliopsida; order Fagales; family Casuarinaceae; genus Casuarina; species Casuarina cunninghamiana. The sequence goes on along the minus strand of CM052366.1, from coordinate 26,359,845 downwards.
CAGTTTTTAATTTTTTTATTACCCAATTACTTTTGGGTCCAATTAACTTGCTTTCAACCTAAGTTCTTTTAACTTTATATATTCTTCCTTGCGTAATAAGGCAGTGTTCATGCAAATATCCTAGATTTTTACAGAATCACATTTAGGTAAAGCATTCGACATTTTATTTTTTCAACTCATCATTGTCTTTTGTGAAGTAATTTCATTGTCCTACCATTTTGTCCCATTTCTTTTTACTTTTGTTCATCTCAAAATTCGTGGTCTTCTTTGGGTATTCTAATCTTCTTATTTATGACTTTCCATGGTTCCACATTCTCACCAATTATGAGATTTTTTTATTATGTTTTTCCAATGAATAGATTTCGTGTCATCAAAATTGGTGGGCTATTAGAAGCTAGGATTCTTGCCATGTTGGTTGTCATGATATACACTAGATGTTTTTGATGTTTAATTTGAGCTAACTATTGCTTACTCTAATGCTACTTGTAAAGTTCCTAAACAACCTAAGAGGGGGGTGACTAAGGTTATTAAAATTTTCCTTTACTTAGCTTAGTTCTTTCTTGTTGTTTTTGGGTATAACCACAAGTTGCAATGATCATGTATATCAAATAAACCACAAACAGAGAGTAATCACATAAGAAATTGACATACTAATTTTGAAAGTTTGGAAAAAGAACTATATTCAACTTAAAATTCTGATGCATTAAGTGGAAGAATGCATTTTTCTATGAGTTACTTTTAAAGTTTTTACTTTTTCCAAGTAGGACTTAACACACCCTTTGCACCAAGCATAGGGCAATACTTCTCATGAGGTTTTTTGTCTACAAGTAAAGGGATAGATGATTGAACTTAAATTCCTAATAGATTCTTTAGCAATGTAAAATTAAACATTCACACCATAAAGGCCTTCTCACTACAATGTGGGTTTACACATCCGCATTGCAATTCACTTTTTGCATAAATCTTAACTTATATAAATCTAGAAGAAGTGCTAAGGAAGAATCGAGGCTCTAATACTATATTAGATTTTATACAAAATATTTATATCCAATTTAGAATCCTAAGACATTAGGTATAGGAATTCGTCTTTTTTTAAACTACTTTTTAAATTTTGTTTTTCCCATGTGGGACTTAATAGTTGGGTTCAAGCCTCCCTAACACCTACATCCATTCCACTCTTAGAACTTACTAGTGTTTCTTACTAATCAAATTTACCATTGATTACATAGGATAACCAATACTTCACTCTTCGCTTACAATTCCTCACACTTCAAGAAATTAATGTGGGCAAACACAAAATGTCAATTTTAGAGCCCATAATCAATTCAAATAGAAATCCAGTTAAAAAGTTTTTAGAAAAAAACCCCGAAATTCTATCAAACCCTAGCAAAGTGCAATTTTGTTGAAACTAAACTCGATCTCAGTAACGAGTAAAGCCCATGTGATTTTCAAACAGACAGCGACACAAGCTAGGAAGAAATCACCAAGCAGAATAAGATTTCTAATCCCGGTTTCTTTTCTGTGATAAATTGATGTTGCTTGAGAGTGTCTACTGAATCTTATTGGTAGTATCTTCTTTCTAGGTGGCATCCCCCTTCTTTTCATCATCTTACTGCTGCTCCAACAGTCTGAAAGTTTGAATCAGTTGGCAAGAGGTTAGGGTTCATAGGGCATGCCAGAAAATGTTGAGACAAGGTGGTTCGAGCGATAAATGTGTTTTGTCTCAAGCCAGAAGTGGTTTAGTCAATCATTATTGCAAAAACAGTGTTGCACGTCTTATTTTCTCTTTAAGTGAACTGCTTCATCGTTGTATGGAGGCTTAAACATTGAATGCTAAACGGTGTCATCACTACGCACATAACGAACTGCCGCAACACATATTCCATAGCAGCAATCTTTCAGTCGATTCTAAATCCACTTATTGTGAGAGCGCCCCAATAGGACTTCATCTATTGTGATGATAAAAGCGGCTGCAATAAATATATGCCAATTAGATAGATGACTTTTAGATTTACTCGAAATTTTCACATCCTTACAAGAGTATCAGTCTTACCAATGATGATGTATAAAAGGGTGTTCTCTGAGCCAAACCCTGACCGATAGTCTCACCGGTCACAGGTTTGAATCCCCCCGTACCCCCTCCCTGGGTGCGTGAGTCTAAAAAAATAAAAAAAAATGATGATGTATAAAGACTCGGAAATTGGAGACGGACTTTTATTGAAATTGGAATGGTGAATTTAAGACAAATTTGGGGTTGAAATCTTACATGGCACTATCCTATTTTTATTCCCCCATTGATTTGTTAAGCTCATATGGGCTCACATGGGTTTAATAAGGCCTTGGGCTTGTGCCCATGTACTGTAGCAACTAGAACATTTGACCCCACTTGCTTATGAGCCCATTTACTTGAGCCTGGAATCTCACTTAAGTGAAACGGGGCATTTTACTATTGGTAAACACCTTTGTCACCTAAAACGCAGGAATAATCCAATTCTTCTCTTGCCTTTTTGTTGAAGATTCCATTTGCTTTTCACATGGTTAAAATTTTTACTAACTTACTATTAAGTTAGCTGACTAAATGACCTTTTCTTTTGATTAAGTTCAATGATAATTTGATCTCCAACAACTATTCTAAACGTCAAAATGGTAAGAAACAAAAGTTGATTTTTAAACTAATCAATTACTTTATGGGTTTTGCAAGGACTGTAAAAGTAGAACAAAAAGAGAGAGAAAGAGAGAGAGAGGAAAAAAAAAAGAAAAAAGCATTCCTTTCTCTACAATCCAAACTAAAAAATCTAGTTTAGGCTTTTTTTTTTCTTTTTTTTATGAAAGGTCAAATATTATATATCACCTTAAAAAATACAAATTTTTCAATTACAATATCATCATTTAAACTTAAAAACTACATTTGGCAAATTAGAAAGGTCTTGCAAAAATGTATTACAATTTATAGGCTTTCTTAAACAATAAAAGCTGTAGCAAAAGGGAAAGTCACATCACCATAACTTCTACTCCACATATGAAGGACACTTGTAAGAGTAACACATCTCTCACACCTTAATGTTATAATTCTGCACCTTCTTTCCAAGGTAAAACCGCTCTCTTCGCTGACCGACAATCAGAGACCCATGAAGAACATTGCCACCATAATTCCAAATTTGAATAGAAGCGGCAACATCCTAACACAAAAAGATTTGCCACATTCACTACCAACCGCAAAAGGAAAGATTCAAAACCCTTTGAAAACTCTTAACTAGAAATTAGAAACTTTCCTAAATGGTTTCACAAAATTCTAGCGACTCTGCAAACTTTTTGATTCTCACATATCTTCTGTGTTTATTTCCCTTCCATGTTTATAAGAGCAACCTATCTATATAAAATGCCAAAACTATACAAACAAATCATCGAAGTGAATATTTTCTTCTTTGCATCTATCTTTGTCGATCCAAGGTATTTTTAGATTTGCTGAAGGATCAAAGAGATTATTCAATCTCTTTCATTTTTCAGTGGATTTTCAATTATATTTTGGTATCATTCTTTAGCTAGGCGAAAGCCGTCTTCTTCAATCCTTAGTTTTTCATAACTTCCGTTGCACAATTCCGATGGAAGCTGCTGCTACTACCACACCTACTCCAACCAACATTAATGTCTCGGCTGTGGGCATCCGGTTGGAAGGTCCAAACTATTTAGTTTGGAAGACTCACCTCACTCCATATTTGAGACCTAGCGGCCTACTCAACATTTTGGATGAAAGTTATCCACGTCTAGATGAATTCCTCACTGTCATTAATGAGCAAGGTGCCACTGTTCAAGTTACAAATCTTGTTTTTACAGATTGGCAAATTTGTGATCAAACAACCTTAGGATGGGTATTGAATACCTCATTGGATGCCATTGTTAATGGGCTATCTTGGTTTAAGCGTTCTAGTGATGCTTAGAACGCTCTGGCTGCTAAGTTTGCAGCCCAAAGTATTGCAAACGCCACTACTCTTCGACTTCGTCTTTAAGCAATGACCAAATGCCATTGTTTGGTCACTAAATATTTACAGGAGGTAAACTCTTTGTCTAACCAACTTGACTCAGTCGGAGAACCTGTATTTGATAATAAGTTTAACTCATTTATTTTAAGGCCTTAGACCTCAGTATTCCAGCCTTGCTACAACAATCTTTATGCATTCCCGACATGTAACCATGAGTCGGGATGATTTAAGGGGCCTTCTCTTAACACATGAGGTTACACTAAAGCTTGTGGAATAGTTGGCTGCTCCCAACCCACCATCCATCTTTGTCTCCAAACAATCACCATAATGCATGTGTTCTACACCTCGAAACTTTTCCAATCGACAAGCATCCACCAACTGTCTTGGGATCGCAGAATCATATGCTAGATTTGCAATCCCATTGGACACCATGCAACTAGCTGCCGTGAGTGTTATATTTAGGCACTATCCATTCTACCTCGAGACAGCTCATTTAGGGAAGCTTATATCACCAACTATCCACCGCCTGCGGTGGTTCCTGATTCGGCCTAGTATCTAAACACTAGGGCCACCAATCATGTTACCAACAATGTGGCCAACCAGGCCAACATCAACCCATACCCAGGCCAACATCACGTCACTATTGGAGACGGAGTTGAGCTCCACATTACTCATCTCAATAAACTAAACAAACCTTCTTTTCCACAAATGAATGATGTTTTAGCGGTTCTAAATATAACCAAAAATTTAATCTTTGTTTCTCAGTTAACAAAACAAAATAATTATGTGGTTATGTTTTATCCTGATTTTTGTTTTATATAAAGCCTCTACACGGGCAGGACCCTTCTCCAGGGAGGAATGAATGTGGACTTTATTGCCTTAGTCAGTTGGGCCCCCAGTAGTCACCCACTGTGTTGATGGCCTCCACCAATAATTTAGTCTACTGGCACCATCAATTAGGCCATGCAACCTATGATAATGTAATAAGACTACTACTTTCTACTAGAAATAAAATTGTTAGATCTAAGCCCACATCATGTGATGGGTGTCATATTTCCAAAAGTACATGTCTACACCACCCTAGTATAAATAATGTCTCACGGGCTCCATTAGATCTAATCCATTTTGATATTTAGGGCCCTGCCCTTGTAGCCTCATCCAGTAATAATAAGTATTATATTTGTCTTATCGACGACTTCTTTAAATTTACTTGGATATATTGTCTACACTTAAGTGATCAATTTCTTTCAATATTTAAATCCTTGCATACTTTTGTTGAAAATCAATTTAATACTAAAATCAAACATATCCAATGTGACAGTGCCGCAGAATTCACATCTGGTGCATTCCACCAATTACTTCAACAATTAGGGATTCATTAACGTATCTCAAGTCCCTATGCTCTATATTAAGATGGATCTGCCTAATGAAAGCATCGATACATTATTGAAATGGGTCTCTCTATGCTTCACCATGCCCATGTTCCCCTTCAATACTAGGACTTTGTATTTGAAATGGCAACTCATATAATATGTTGCCTACCAAAATCCTTGGTCACAAAAGCCCTTGGGAAATTCTTTTTCACATCTCACCATTGATTTCCCATCTCAAAATATTTGGCTCCATGGTTTATCCTTATTTAGGACCATATACTAAACACAAACTTGAATAGCGATCATCGCCGTGTGTGTTTTTAGGGTATCCACATGGCTACAAGGCTTATTGATGCCTTTGCCTTCAAACTAATAGAATTTTCATCATAGCCGATGTGGTGTTCAATGAAAATACATTTCCTTTTAAAGGCACTGTATCTACTCACACAACTTTCTCCTCAATCCCTTCCAAGTCGCATCCCGAACATATGTCGACAACTCACATACCGACCATCACATCACCAATTCCGACACTTCCAATGCACAATTCATCAATTGTGCCCCCAATGGAAATCCCATGTCCATTACTCCCTTCTTCTATTATCCCACAACATGTGGACCCCATTCCAAATTTGACTAGCTCACACATTGATCTTTCTAGGGATAACACATCATCTATGGTCCCCCACTTCTAATATGTCATCTCATACTACCGCAAAGAGTCATGATTCCCCCCAACTTTCTCATCCAACCACATCATCCGTGGTCTTCACCTTTCATAAGATGGTCACACAGCTACAAAGTGAGACAATTCCCTGCCGCACAATTACCCGTAATCATGAGCATGCTCTCTTTACCTCTAAGCATCCTTTAGTCAAACCTTAAAATTTCACTACGGCATTCAAAGACCCAAAATGGAGAATGGCAATGGCAGAGGAATACACAACCTTAATGAAAAACAAAACTTGGGATCTTGTCCCCTACACCATCTAATATTACTCCTAGTGGATGTAAATGGGTATTTAAAATTAAATACTGATCTAATGGCTCCCTGAAACATTACAAAGCATGCCTCATGGCAAAAGGCTTTCATCAACATCTAGGTATTGATTATATTGAGACATTTAGTCCAATTGCCAAACTAGTGATAATTCGAACCATTCTAGGCAATTGCATTTTCCAACAATTGGGCTATAAAACAATTCGATGTTAAAAATGCATTCCTTTATGGAAATCTTGATGAAGAAGTTTATATGATTCAACTACAAGGCTTTATTGATCCTATAAAACCTAATCATGTGTGTTGATTGAAGCGCTCTTTATATGGCCTTAAACAAGCCCTTCCTACATAACACCATCGTCTTAGTCAATTTTTACTAGGTGTTGGATTTTGTGCATCTCAAGTCAACACCTTTCTTTTTCTTCAACATACATCTACCTAAAGTATCTTTTTCTTAGTTTATGTTGATGATATAATTTTATCTGGATCCCCTAATGCTCCAATCTCACAACTTCTTCAAAAATTGTAAAATGAATTTGATATAAAAGACCTTGGGGATCTTTATTATTTTCTCGGCATTAAGGTCCAACATACCTCAAATGGCCTTCTATTACACCAAGTAAAATTTGCTCATGAAATCATTACTTGTGCCAAAATGTGTGATGCACGTGGGGTTGCCACTCCATGCTCTTGATAACTCTATATTTTATAGAGTTATTATTAGTATTTTAGGTAATGTTGTTATACTTTTGATTAGATTATATTTTTATTTAATTATATTTATGCATATTTTGTTGTTTTATGCCGTAAACCCAAAATAGGTGAAAAACAAAGAAAGAAGCACAAAACCAAAAGAAAATGAGAAAAGAAGGAGAGGGGCCAAATAGAGGTCTTTTATTGGGCCATCATCCAGTGGGCAAAAGAGGCCATGGTGGGCTTTGGACGTAAAAGAGAAGCCGTGCGCAAGAGCATTGATCGGGTTTTGGGGTTGTGAGAGAACAAAGAACAAAGGGAGAGAAAGAGGACGTGTGACTGTTGGGGCAACGAGAGGCATTGTCGAGTCAGTGAGAGAGAGAGAGAGAGGAGAGGACGAACCCCGGCGCGGGACGGCAGTGCCACCATCGACTAGAATGCAGTCTGCGTTTGTCTCCTCTGGCAACTGGAACTTGTGCGAAAAGAGGATCATGCGATAGCGTGACCCATTTCTAGCAATAGTGCAAATATTTTCTAACCAAGCTGACCTTTTCTCGGTTGATTCGAAAGAATACTCAGCCGATCTGTGTGAGTTTAAGGCTGATCTACACCCTGGACTCATCTACGACGAGCTTCCTGTGAAGAAAAATGACGAACGCCGTTTGGGTTTTTCCAGTAGATCTACGCACTTTCGTGGCTTTCCAGAGGGATTTATCGGTAGATCGGTGACCCAGGGCTCGTCTAGAGCAACTTCCGAAGTTTTCTGTGAAGAACAGTGGCGGCGCGTGGCACCAATGTGTGACGGCGCGTGGTGGTGGCATGTGACGGCGTGTTCCTGCTTGTTTTTCTCCCGTTTCTTTAGACAGCTTCTTCTCTACCCTTGATGTGTAGATTTGTTCAGCCTTTTTGTGATTTGAAGACATTTTTGGTGACAGCTTAATGTTTTTAATTTATAGAATGTGTTGTTTAATTCCTTGCACTATTTATGTTGTGTAAATATGTTGTTTTAGTTTAGTTTGTTATAGCTACAATGAACTTGATTATAATGGTATAAATGTTATGATTATTTATATTTTGTGAGATATTTTATGAATATGAAGTTACATATTACTAAGTTTAATGGTTTAATGCTTTTAAGTGACTAGCTACCACTTAGATGATTTGATTTGCATGTTAGAGACTGACAAGAGATGACATGCAATTGCTTCATGTAATATGCAATCTCAGATTAATATGGATAGATATATACCATATGATTTGTGTGGCTTTAGGTGTAAATTGGAATATTCATAAATCTTAATGCACTTAGTTAATTTAATTCATATGTAGACTCACAGTGAATTAATGAGTTAAGTAGGTTCGCTATACCTAAACATAGGATAGTGAATAAATTAGAAAATTCCGCCATCACATGAGTAGAATTAATCTTGCCAGCATGAATGATCGACATTTGTATCTAGTAATTAGGTGAAATCGGACGCTCTAACATATTTTTTTAATCAAGTTTAGGTTAAATTTAGTTAGTTTATTCAATGTCTTATCACTTTGGTTGGCTAGATAAACTCTAGGAATTATTCACCGTTAGTACTTAGTTAGTTTAGTAAACACCAGTCTTCATGGAACGATACTAATACTTATCATTATATTACTTGTTCGACATGTACATTTGCATGTAGAATTTCACCGAACACTCCTCTACACACTCACTATCAATCCATGATGGTGATCCATTTCTTAATCCCACACATTATAGAAGCATCGTTGGCGCACTTCAATACCTCACTCTTACTTGTCCAGATATTGTCTATGCTGTTAACATAGCATACCAACACATGCATGCTCCTACAACAACTTATTGGCAAGGTGTTAAGCGTATTCTCCGGTTCCTTACTGATACCCTCTCCTATGGTCTCAACTTCACAAAAAGTGATACAACCGCCCTTCACGCCTACTCAGATGTTGGAGGGGTAGGTGATCGTGATGATCGCAGATCCACTAGTGGATTTTGTATCTTCCTTGGAAAGAACCTTATTTCCTGGAGCTTTAGAAAACAAATAATTGTTGCACACTTGAGTATTGAGGCTAAATTCAAGAACCTTGCTGATATTGTTGCTGAATTAATTTGGATTGAAACCCTACTTGTAAATCTCAATCAAAAATTATCACAACCACCCACTTTTGGTGTGACAACCTCTCATTTCTTTATTTAACCACTAATCTTGTTTTTCATGCCAAAACTAAGCATATCGAAATTGATTTTCATTTTATCTATGAATGGGTTAGAAATAAACAAATCTATATTCACTTTATTTCATCTATTAACCAACCTGCAGATATTTTTACAAAGGGACTTTCCACCCAACGCTTCAAGACTTTCCAAAATAAGCTTATTGTCTGTCCCGATACATTCACTTGCGAGAGGGTATAAAACAATAAAAGTTGTAGCAAAAGTGAAAGTCACATCACTGTAAATCTTACTCCACATATGAAGGTAAGACTGCTCTCTTCGCCAACCAAAAACGTTGCCACTATAATTTCGAATCTAAACAGAAGTGGCAACATCCCAACATAAAAAGATCTGCCGCATTCACTACTAATTGCAAAAGGAAAGATTCAAAACCCATTTGAAAACTCTCAATTGGAAATTAGAAACTTTCCTAAACAGTTTCATGAAATTTCGGCGACTCTACAAACTTTCCAATTCTCGCATATCTTCTGGGTTTATTTCCCTTCCATGTTTATACGAGCAACTTGTCTATATAAAATGCCAAAACTATACAGAAAAATCATCGAAGTGAATATTTTCTTCTTTGCATCTATTTTTGTTGATCCAAGGTATTTTTAGATTTGCTAAAGGATTAAAGAGATTATTCAATCTCTTTCATTTTTCAGTGGATTTTCAATTCTATCTGGCTTTACTCCTTTAATTGATGAAATTTTAACTCTTACATCCTTCTTGATTTTAGCAATAATGGTCGAGTTGTCTAGACTTTTATAATTAAATCTTCTATTATTCCTTTCCTTCCAAATGTAATACAACATAGCTATTGGAATAAGATCCAACAATAGTTTTGAAAAATACATTGAGCAAGGTTGCTATAAAAATTTTACATTTAATATCCTTGATCATCCAACATACTTTTACTCTTTACTTTTCAATTCTTTGAGATAATCCATTTATACCTAGCATAGCCCTCTAAATGTAATTTATGAACTTGCAATTAAAGAATAAATGTTCTAGTGATTCTTCTTGTTGTTGGCAAAAGCTACAATGTAGGTTCATTAAGTTGTTCTATACCGCCATTTGATCTACTGTGGTTAGCTTGTCTTTCCAAATGATCTAATAGATAAAATTATACTTTGTTACTCCTCTTTTCCATACTAATGTTTTCAATTTAGCTTTTTCTATACTTTCTATTAAGAGGTAATCCAAATTGTGGAACACTCAGCCAAAATTGAAAAGCCTATTCATAGGGCCTAATCCTACAAGACCAATACCATAGAAGCCTAAAAATTTATAGCTTAGAGTGCCATTACCATAGAGTCTTAACTCATTTAAGAACCCTATCACCTTTGTTGATTATGGGAAGCTTTTGTGTGCGCCATCCCTAGCGTTGCTCAATTTGCCAAAATCCTGACTATGTTGTGGATATGTTATTGGAAATGCCTTTTTATTATACATCAACAAAGGAACTTGTCTTTGCCATTCATTGTCCCATTTGATCTTGGAGAGTGGCACTACCAAAGGGTTATTTTTCCTACCAAAGTCAAATTCTCCTATAAGGTTCATCAATGGGTGAAGGCCTCTATTGCTTAAAGCTTTCACCATGGCAACAAAGGAGTTGCTTGATTGGACACCCAAACTAGTCTTCCATCATAGTTGCAATGTGCACTTCTAGAAGTATTGGTGAGCCTTTTATTTATCATTTTCCAAGTGTTGTAAGCACAACTTGAGTGCATTTAGGTCTAGTGGATCTCCAATTGGCTCACTTTTTCCAAGCAAGTAGAAAGGGGGGATTGGGGAATTGACCAACATAAAGTGGTCAAACGGCCATGTGATGGCCAAAATGTGGTTGCAGTATGGGTGAATGATGGGTTAGGGTATAGGTTCTCATCATCTTGCAATGAGAGCATATTCTGACAATCACTTTTGATGTTGAAGGTCAAACAATAGGTTGTTGTGTTTGTTTATATATATAATGGTCACCGTCAACAATATAGGATGGGTTGGACCATCTGTTGCAAAGGCTAAGGGGTCATGCCAACAACTAGGGTGGTGCCAACATATACCTTAATGAGCTATGTTCGAAATAGAAGGACAAAGAAATTCGAGGGGGATTTTTTAGTAAGGTTTCAAAATTCCAATTTTGTGTTTCCAATTGTTTGCCTAAATCATGGGATCTATAGAAAATAGCCAGTGAAGAGGCTCATGATCTAGATATTTTCTCTTTGGATGACTTGTTAGGGTCACTTCAAACACAAGTTAGTCATGGCGAGAAGAGAAAATAAAAAGTAAATGAAAAGAAAACAAAAAAGAGTATTGCTTTTAAGGCTAGTAAGTCAAAAAATGACATTGATATTGATGATGATTTTTCCATGCTTGCTAGAAAGTTTAAAAAGTTCTATAAAAAGTATAAAGTGAGAAATAATGAGAATTATGACATTGTTTGTACAATTTTAAATGTAGGTTAACGTGTTAAATAAGTAATATAATGATGAAAAAAATATTGTTCAACAAAGATTGATGATTACTAGACTAATTAAATCTTAAAGATGAACTAATCCTAAATTTTATATAACAAATCAAAATAAAGTTGAGAATGAATTAAAATTGATAATTTTCAATTGCAAAATTTCAAAACTAAAAATAACATAATTCAAATAAGGAAAATCAATTAAAATAATATGTCAATGCCACATTAACATTCCATGTTAGCAATGTTAGCATCTTCTATTCACGTGGTGCATCCACGTTGACCAAAGGCCACATTAGGCTTAATGTAATAGACTTCATTCTCCCACACTAGAAATGCAAGCGAGATGATCTGGCCATATAAGAAAATTGACTATTCCTCCCAATCAAGGTTGACCTTTTGGGATAGAACCCAAGTTCGTGACAAGTGGTATTAGAGCCAAACCGTGACCCAGCCTGATGGGCTTGCAACTATTAACCCTTAATGTGGGGTTTGCATAGGGCCTCATTCATGTTGAGGGCGATGTGGATTTAGGTGGGAGAGAATGTCATAGACTTCATTCTCCCACATCAGAAAGGCAAGCAGGATGATTTGGCCATATAAGGAAACTGGCTCTTCTCCCAATCAAGGTTGACCTTTTAGGATGGAACCCAGGTCCATGACATTAAGGTCTATAGAAACACACATTGTCTTCTTTTGTGTGCCACTTCAATTGTCCCACCTACTTGCTACCGATCCCGAGCCGGATAGGAAAGTTTCCGTACCTTTCAACTCGGACAAATTGTTTTCAATCATAATCGAAAGACTTATTTCAACAAGCAAATCGAACCATCAATCCATCTCTCCACCAAATCTCAGAACCATTTGTATTTAAGTGATAGTTTTACAAAATCAAGCCACCAAAGTTTCTCACTTTTTTATGTATAGATTTTCATTCCTTATTAAATATTTAGGTTAGGATTATAAATAGGAACTAAGTCATGTATCAAAATCATCGCAAATTATATTGGCTTTTGCAAGATTTCTTTATGTTCTCTTGGTTCTAGACATTATAACTCTTTCCATTGCAGTTCTCTATTTTTTGGTTTCTCAAGCTCACTATGTGAAACTTTGGCTTCCTCTACAAAGAGTAGACTTGGGATTTGTTGTTTTCTTTGTTGTTAGAATGAACTGCGGGAAATTTCATGCTACGAACTTTGTTGGAAATGGAAGACAGGAGGTTACGGTAAGAATGGGAAAAGTGAAATTTAGACATTACATGGTTGATTATTGAACCGAATCTTGTGGTAAGTTTTATTTATATTGCTTGCAGATTGAAGACAATAAAGAGGAACGAACTTACTTTGATAGATTGAAAACAGATTACATTAGTGAAGATATGTAATTACAAGCTCAAGGAAAAAATAAATTTTAATCCAAACGTTTCTCTGACTCAGTTATGGCATGTAGCTACTGTAAGTGGCTTGTCTCGGTGGTCCACAGGTGAGAAGGCCTCATGCTTCCCGTCTTTCCATTTCGGTGTAAAGGGTGCAGCCGCGGCGTGAACTGCAGCTGCTTCTCTTCTCCCATTTGTGACAAGGGAAGATCGCGGTGTGAGGGAAATCTTCCTTAACTACCATGTCGTCTCCCACGTCCACGTCCTGAATGGGCCCCGCCCGAGGCTAACACCATCTCAACATCTTAACTAGTCGATCATTGGAGATTAACCAACTTTAAGAAGGGTACTATTGTCATGAGCGCTTCTTGATTAGTTGAATTTAGAATTACTTGGTATGGATAAATTTGCCGTTTCTACGGAACCAGACCACATTCATCCTTCTTTTTTTTCTTTTTATTTATTTATTTTTTGTCAGGCCTTTTCCAACTTTCTAAGCCACACATGCCAAGTTCACAATTCATCAATTATCAAATTTGATTTTCAGTAATTTCCTCACAATGTGAATGAAAATTTAAGGATTTTAACTGACAGTTTATAATTCATCATTCAAACAAGAGTGCTTGGAAATATAGATGTAACGCCTTTATTACTTACTCTTAGCTCTTAACATTCCATGACAAGAGGAACTTGTCGAACGTAAAGAAATAAAAACAGACGTAATCCCCTTGACATTATCCATTTGGTGAGAGGGCTTCAACTTAAAACATCTGCGAATAAGCAATTGCAAAGACAGTAGCCACCAATGCAGAAACTGGGGCACCTTGGGCCGTGACCAGAACAACCTTTGACACAGTCAAAACCAGTTTTGCATTGGGTCCCCGGTGGTATCTTTCCCCCACTAGCTGCTCGTACCTTTGATGACGAACCTAATACGCATCATTACAATAAGTCAACTTATATTTTCCATATGAAGTCACATATTGAAATAAAAAAGATTATAGAGTTGTATCAAAGATTTGGAACCCAAGGAATCACAAAAGCCAATTTATTCTAGTGTAGCATCATCTTGGCTAAAGAGCTAGAAATTTCATATGGAAAAGTTACATGAGCTTAGGTTTTGGAGCTCAAGGAATGAGGAAATAGAAAAGTTACTTGAACTCAATTCTGGTTAAATAGAAAAGGAGCAATAGGTAAACATAAAGAGGGAGCGAGAGATATACCAGAGATGGTGATCAAAAGGACAATCAGAAAGATTGATCTAAGAACAATTTTTTCCATCTTCTTGAGGTTTGTCTATTCAATATGATTTCGGGGTGAGATGGAACTATCTCTTTTCCAGTTAAATAGAGGTTCCTATTTTCTTGCCCTTTACCAAAAATGGATGTAGAGAGAGAAAGAGACCAAAAACATTGATGAAGAGGACAATCAGGAAGGTTGATTTGGTAACCACTTTTTTTATTTTCATAAGGTTTGTTTGTTCGGTATGATTTTAAGGTAGGATTATATTTTGTTTTCTCTAGTTAAACAGTAAGGTTCCTATTTTCTCACCCTACACACCTCGGACAAGGAGAAAGGGATATATGGACACTATAAATAGTGATAAAGAGGATAGCCAGGAAGATAGGTTTGAGAGCAACTTTTCCATCTTCATAAGCGTTGTTTGTTCAGTTTGATTTTGAGGTGGAATTGTATTTCGTTTTCTCTAGTTAAACAATAAGGTTTCTATTTTCTCTCCCTACACATACAGTGACCATAAATAGTGACCAAGAGGAAAGCCAGGAAGATTGACTTGATTGCAAATTCTTTCATCTTCTTAAGCTTTTTTTGATCAGTATGATTTTATATTGGAGTACATTGCGGTTTTTCTAGTTACATAGTAAGGTTCCCCATTTTGTCCCTAACCTCACTTTTTTTGGCGTATTTTCTTGGTGTAACTTTAGAAGGATAGGTACTTTTTGTATCATTTGGAGGTTCAATGCCTATGATTTACTTTCCTTTAGTCCCCAATAAGTACAAAAGTTTCCTAAATTGGATCGTGAGCCAACAAAATGCGTGACTAATATTGCGTTGAGTTTTATAAAATATCTAAACATGACCTGTTAAGGAAGCTATTATATTAAGGAAAAAAATTCATTGTAAAAAAGGCTAGGGGCAAAATGTTGGGATCCGCTTTCACAATTCAAAGAGGAAGTGTTTGAATTTTAAAAATATTTTCTTATTGCTACTTCTTCCATTTTCTTAATTCTTTTACTAAAACAAAATGTGTTGTAATTTGTCCCGAAATGGTAAGGAGGGCTCAAGTGCTAGATCTTGCCAAAAAAGCATTTTTAGATCTTGCCAAAAAAATATTTTGGATTCAAGTCCTCTCAACTATATTTCTAATGTTTTCGGTTATTCAGAAAAAAAAAATAGATGTTGCATTTTGTGCATATTATAACTAATTTTAGGATATCATGGATTCAAGTCCTCTCAACTAGATGCATTTTGTGCATATCATCATGTAATGCATCTAAAATTAGTAAAACTATACACCTAACCCATCCACCCACAAATAATATGTCAAAGGCCTACCTAGACATAATACACTTTATTATTTTGGGACCTTTTCAAGTAATGTCAACCTGTGGAGATAAATACTATGTTTTCTTTCTAAAATTTATGTGGCTTTACACAATAAATACTAGGGATAGATTTCTCCAAATAGTTACTATTTTCTACAAATTTTTGAAAAAACCAATTACCCTTGAAAATAAAAGCCATTCAATAAGATAGCACTACAAAATCTTATCATGCCGTTACTGTCAATTATTAGAAAAACAGCACCTTCACCAGCGAATCTCATGTTTATGTAACCTATTTTAAAATGGCTACACGAAAACACAACACACACCACTATCAAAATTGGATTTCCGATGATCCACCATGCCCATGAGACATCACAATATTGAGATTTTGCTCTCGAAACAACTACCTACATTATCAATTAACTACCAATACTAATGTCAAGCAATCAATTCCCTTAGTAAAAATTGTATAAAACCCAACCCCCAATATCTCATTTGCGTACTTTTGAATGTCTGGTATACCCATATATCTACATTCTTACACAATAAACCGAGTCGTAGAGGCAAATCGAACCATCAATGCATCTCTCCACTAAACCTCAGAACCATTTGTATTTAAGTGACAGTTTACAAAATCGAGTCATCAAAGTTTCTCACTTTTTATGTATAGATTTTCATTCCTTATTAAATATTTAGGTTAGGACTATCAATAGGAGCCGAGCCATGAATCAAAATGATCCCAAATTATATTGGCTTTTGCAAGATTTTCTTCTCTATGTTTCCTTATGTTCTCTTCGTTCTAGACATTATAACTCTTTCCATTGCAGTTCTCTGTTTTTGGTTTCTCAAGTTCTCACTATATGAAACTTTAGCTCCTCTACAAAGAGTAGCATTGGGATTTGTTGTTTTCTTTGTTGTTAGATTGAACTGCGGGAATTTTGCATGCTAAGATCTTTTTGGAAATGGAAGAAAGGAGGTCATAGTAAGAATGGGAAAGCTGAAGATTTTGAGACATTACATGGTTGATTATTGAACCGAATCTTGTGGGAAGTCTTTTCATATTGCTTGCAGATTGAAGACAATAAAGTGGTGCAAGCTTACCTTGATAGATTGAAAACAATTTATAGTAGTGAAGATATGTAATTACAAGCTCAAGGAAAAAATAAATTTTAATCCAAACGTTTCTCTGACTCAGTTATGGCATGTAGCTACTGTAAGTGGCTTGGCTCGGTGGTCAACAGGTGAGAAGGCCTCATGCTTCCCGTCTTTCCATTTCGGTGTAAAGGGTGCAGCCGCGGCGTGAACTGCAACTGCTTCTCTTCTCCCATTTGTGACAAGGGAAGATCGCGGTGTGAGGGAAATCGTCCTTAACTACCATGTCGTCTCCTGCGTCCACGTCCTGAATGGGCTCCGCCCGAGGCTAACGTGGATACCATCTCAACATCTTAACTAGTCGATCATTGGAGAGAGATTAACCAACTTTAAGAGGGGTACTATTGTCATGAGCGCTTCTTGATTAGTTGAATTTAGAATTACTTGGTTTGGATAAATTTGTCGTTTCTACGGAACCAGACCACATTCATCCTTCTTTTTTTTCTTTTTCTTTTTTTCTTCTTTTTTTGGTCAGGCTTTTCCTCTCTTTCTAAGCCACACATGCCAAGTTCACAATTCATCAATTATCAAATTTGATTTTCTGTAATTTCCTTACAATGTAAATGAAAATTTTGGGGCTTTAACTGACAGTTTATAATTCATCATTCAAACAAGAATGCTCGGAAATATAGACGTAACGCCTTTATTACTTACTGTTAGCCCTTAACATTCCATGACATAAGGAACTTGTCGAACGTAAAGAAATAACAACAGACGTAATCCCCTTGACATTATCCATTTGGTGAGAGGGCTTCAACTTAAAACATCTGCGAATAAGCAATTGCAAAGACAGTAGCCACCAATGCAGAAACTGGGGCACCTTGGGCCGTGACCGGCACAACCTTTGACACAGTCAAAACCAGTTTTGCATTGAGTCCCCGGTGGTATCTTTCCCCCACTGGCTGTTCGCACCTTTGATGACAAACCTAATACGCATCATTACAATAAGTCAACTTATATTTTCCATATGAAGTCACATATTGAAATAAAAAAGATTAATAGAGCTGTATCAAAGATTTGGAGCCCAAGGAATCACAAAAGCCAATTTGTTCTAGTGGCAGCATCATCTTGGCTAAAGAGCTAGATTTCATAGGGCAAAGTTACATGAGCTTAGGTTTTGGAGCTCAAGGAATGAGGAAATACCATTTATTCTAGTAGTAGCATCATCTTGACTAAAGAACTTGAAATTTCAAATAGAAAAGTTACTTGAGCTCAATTCTGGTTGAATGGAAAAGGAACAATAGGTAAACATAAAGAGGGAGCGAGAGATATACCAGAGATGGTGATCAAGAGGACAATCAGAAAGATTGATCTAAGAACAACTTTTGCCATCTTCTTCAAGTTTGTCTATTCAATATAATTTCGGGGTGAGATGGAACTATCTCTTTTCCAGTTAAATAGAGGTCCCTATTTTCTTGCCCTTTACCAAAAATGGATGTAAAGAGAGAAAGAGACCAAAAACATTGACGAAGAGGACAATCAAGAAGGTTGATTTGGTAACAACCTTTTTTATTTTCATAAGGTTTGTTTGTTCGGTAGGATTTTGAGGTAGGATTATATTTTGTTTTCTCTAGTTAAATAGCAAGGTTCATATTTTGCCACCCTACACACCTTGGACAAGGAGAAAAGGAGATATAAATACTATAAATAGTGATGTAGCCAGGAAATTGAAAGCAACTTTTCCGTCTTCTTAAGTTTTGTTTGTTCAGTATGATTTTGAGGTGGAATTGTATTTTTTTTCTCTAGTTAAACAGTAAGGTTCCTATTTTCTTTCCCCACACACACAGTGACCATAAATAGTGATCAAGAGGACAGCCAAGAAGATTGACTTGATTGCAAATTCTTTCATCTTCTCAAGAATTTTTTTATTAGTATGATTTTAAATAGGAGTACATTGCGGTTTTTCTAGTTACATAGTAAGGCTCCCATTTTGTCTCCCTACGTCACTTTTTTTTGGAGTATTTTCTTGGTGAAACTTTATAAGGATAGGTCCTTTTTGTGTAACTTGGAAGTTCAATGCCTATGATTCACTTTCCTTTGGTCCCTAGTAAGTGCAAAATTTTCCTCTGACAGAATAGAGAGATTTTCCTAAAAAATATGTATTCTTTTTCAATTTTTTTTTTCTAAATTGGATGGTGAATCAACAACAAAATGCATGACTAATATTGTTTTGAGTTTTATAGAATTTCCAAACATGACTTGTTAAGGAAGTTTTTATATTCAAGAAAGAAATCCATTGTAAAAAAAAGGCTAGGGGCAATTTATGTAGCATAAAATTTGACAAGGCTCCCTTTTCAAATTTTAACATGTCCAAGTTTGGACAATAAGTGTTAATGTTGCTTCCTCCATAGGGTCTTCAGCAAAATGTCTACCACTTTCTCCATGAAATTGTACTAAGTTTGAATCAAGATCTCATATGTCCAATTTTAGATGAAATGGTAATCACTCTCTTTGTGTTTATACAAGTATGAAAAATAGGATTGGATGTTATGTTTCTTGCCACATGAATAATATCATATAAAGAAACAAGTTGAGGACCAATCACATTTAAGTCTTTAAAGGGACCAAGGATCTAAATAATCTCACATAATGTAAAAGCTAAGCTCTAAACTCTAACTCAACATACAATAAAGACATAGTAGGCTACTTCTTGGTCTTTCATGAGATGAGAGAATCCTTAAGCTTAATGTAAAAACTCATGACAATTTGTCTCGACATAGGACATGTCTTATAGTCGAATTCACCAAATGCGATTAACTATAAGCTAAAAGATACAAGAAATAGAAGACCACGTCTTGGACAACTCGTAACATAGTTGATCACCCTCAATGTTGCATCTATGTGTGCAGTACACAAACTAAGGTTCTGGATAGCATAATTAATGTTTAACCTCTTTTTGGTGAGATGGTTCAATCTCCTTTGCATTCTTTGAAAAATGGATAGATCATCAAGCTGTAAATCATGCTATTTATGATCAATGCATTCTATTGTAACCAACTTTCAATTGTATCTAATGGTAGTAATGGATTTAGACCCCAACAATCCAATTTCAAAAATAATTTTTAGCACATATTTGCACTAGTTAAGATAAGCTCCTCTTGTGATCAAGTGATCTCCACACTCGAGAATAATTTGGATTGACCTAAATCATTTCTATGAGAAAAGGAATATAAACACTATTTTAGCTTAGAAATGGAAGTAGAATTATTATATGTAATAAAGATGTCACTCACATGATGAGTAGAACAATAAAACTATTGTCTTATGAATGAAACATGGTCATGCCAATATTGATCAACATCAGTATGTATAAAAACTTTTTATGAAATCCACATTACAATGACACAAAACCTATTTTAAAATAAATAATGACCTACCAACTCTAGAGGAAAATCCATGTAGGCCTCTTGTAATAAATTCTTATGCAAAAATGCATTTTGTACATTTAGCTGGTAAAGAGACTAATTGCATATTAGCTATAATAGTGATGACAAAATGAAAGGATGGTATCTTTGCATTTAGAGAAAAAGTCTCCTAATAAACAAACCCTTTATGCTAAGTGAATCCCTTAACTAGAAAGTGAGCCTTATATATATCTAGTCCTTGGCCATTTGTATGATATTTCAGCTTATAAATCCACTTACACTTAATTACTTGTGTTTGAAAGGAAGAGGTACTAAGTCTCATGTGTGATTGGCTTTAAGGAATATCAATTCATTATCTATAGCCTTGATCCAATTGCAATTTTTGGGGGGCCTCATGGTATGTTTTGAGCTCATGGGTTTCTAACATAAAGTAATAAAGTGACAAGGGTAAGGTGCAAACTAGTCATGGGAAACATTCCTTTTTCAAGAATTAAACGGTTTGATTGCAATGTTGACATTAAGTGAGAGTATGATTTGAAACAAGGACTTATATTGCTATTTTCTTCTAATTTATTTCTTGACTATTGTGTCTTCTCAAAGTTAATCTAATTTCCCCTAATTATGTTTTCGACATAGTTGAACTCATTTTTTTTCTAACATTCTCAAAAAAATAAAAATTGTATAGTTTGAAATGCTTAAATGATTAGTTGTTATCTATTCCAATACAAAGCTAACTTGATGACCTCCATACGTTAAACCCAAAAGATAGGATCACTTAAAATATATTTAAATTCTAAATGCATGAATATTGAGAGAAAAAGATACTTATTATTTTAAAAAGTACAAATGGTAAGAGGAACAAAAAAGAACTTTTCACTTTAATGATGTCATTTATGACTCATGAAGAAATTTTTTTTGTTACAGATACCTTGAAACTCAAATATATATTGCTTTTGCATTCATATCATTCATTAAGGACCTTCCTTACATTTCTATAGTAAGTGTTAATCTTATCAATGACCATGAGTCACCACATTTATAGAAAAATTAGAAATGGTCTTTTATTAAAGTAGGACTGGTGAATTTAAGACAAAGCTAGAGTTGAAATCTTGCTTAGCACTAGCCTAAATAAGTAGAATTTGAAAGAAAAAGGAAACCCTTCTTAAGTTAGAATCTTACCTAGCATGTTGTGGTGAGAGGCATAACTATTATCGGTTTGAGTTCATCATCTTTAATTTTCTTGCATGGCTCAAATAGACCACATAGAATTAGGAATACTTAGTTATGAAGTAGGAATGAGCATGTACATTTAAGACAAATTAAAATCTTACCTAGCATTATACTAAATTGGCTGCATTTCAAAGAAAAAAAAGTAACCCTTTTGAAGTTGAAATCTTACTTTGCACTTTGTAGTAAAAGGCAAAACTATTATTTGTTTGGCTACCTAATCTTGACTTTTATTGGACAAGTCAGATGTTAAGCTTTAAATAGTTCAAATAGATTTAAGAATAATTAGATGTTAAGTAAATGGAGCTACAATATGGATTTTTTTTTTATTTTATGTAACTTTTACCATGTAGACAACTAATGGAACCCTTTTTATCATGTAGAACCTCTTGGGAATCTTATACTTCTTCCACAACTTCACTCCAACCTGAAATTTCTTTAGGTAGCCTACACCAAAATCTAAGATAAACTAATGCATCTAAGGATCTTAGACAACATGAATCTAGTGAAAATGGGACACTTTCTATATATTTGCTCAAAGAAAAGAATTACACCAACAGAGAAACATATTCAATTAAGGCAATGCTTGTACGGGCTTGGGTTTGACCCAAGCCCAATCAATAAAGCATAAAGGCTCAAACTACATGAAGAACAAAAGGCTAACATAACTACACATCTTAACACAAAATGTGGGAAATCAACTTCAATCCAATAATCTTAATCACACATTCTAACATGACACCTCTTCTTCCCCCCCTTAAAGATGGACTCCTGGTCAACCCAAATTAGCTTTAGTCAATCCCTTCAAGGCTTTGTTATGTGTTTTAAAAACCAGCCAATTACAACTTCTTATTACAGTTCTCTATTTTCAGTTTCTCAAGTTCTCATTTGATATTAGAATAGCCATCGAATACAAGACAAAATTCCCTACTTCATCCAAATTCCATCACAAAATTCTACCACTCAACAACTTAAAACCCGAACCAAAGTTTCCATACCCATCAAAACCCCCCTTGTTCCTATAATAAGAGTTAGATTAGAAGGCCTTAATTATCTAGAAATGGACATTGCCAGAATCTGTGTTTTATATTTGAAAGAGGTGATAATTCCTTACCTTCGGGCAAAGAAACCACTTTCCATCTTGGATGGCGACTACCCATGCCCCTAGGGTTCATTTCTCACATTGATAAAGATCGAAACAGTTTCAATGTTCCCAAGCATGC
The DNA here is from genome assembly GCA_028551485.1 of Casuarina cunninghamiana. Lineage (NCBI taxonomy): Eukaryota > Viridiplantae > Streptophyta > Magnoliopsida > Fagales > Casuarinaceae > Casuarina > Casuarina cunninghamiana. Next base: position 26,337,196 of record CM052366.1, on the reverse strand, counting down.
ATATGCCGACTACCAAACCAAAGACTTAACTACACTTAGTTAGGTGTTAAATGCCTTTTCTGACACCATAGTCACTAATTTGTCCAAATATGTTCACTTTGTGAAAGCTTGGCTTGCTCTTTCCATGGAGTGAAAAATATAAAGCACAACTAGAGCATTTTCTTTATGCTTAATGCTCAAACTATCAACTAAGCCCATTAATTAATAATTGAATTTCTTTAAGAAATTAATAGCCTTTCAATCAATATTTTGGCCATTGGCGAGCCTATTACAGACAATGAATCTCATTTGCTTAAGGGACTTGGCTCTACCTTTCCTCCCCACCACCTCTCCCAAAAAAAACTTGTTAGGATTGATGGAACAATTAGGTTAAGGGTCTCTATGTAATTGTAGAACTAAGGGTTATCCTTTAGTTTAAATGTATTTTCCTAATAGTATTTGACTAAGATTATCATCCTCTTGTTGTAGTAAGTTTTCCTATCTTATTAGAATTTCTTTAAGGGGTTTTCTTTATAAATAGGAAAAGTATAGAGAAACTTAAGGGGCAAGAAAAGAAGTCTCCTTGAAAGCTAATTGTTGAAAAGAATTCCTCTCATGGATTCTAGTTGATGAGAGAATCTATAAGATACATGTTTGATGAAAGAGAAAATATAAGAAAATCTAATGAAAAAAAACTACAAGAGAAGTATGACATTATGTTGGTTCGAATCTCTTAAATATGTTGCATTTAGGTATATATAATATTTGTATATTCAATCTCTATGTGAATGTGCATATTAGTTAAATTCCCTAAATAAAACCCGCTATAGTACACACTTGAAGCTCTTCCTTAAGCAAAGAAGGCATAAATGATCTAATCCTAACGCGTTAAGTCCATATTGGCTTGGCTGATTAATCAATGCTTTGCTTGCTATTTTCATCTCTTAGAAAACACAAAACTAAAAAATATTGATGACACGTCAATCATATCATTGCAACTCCATGACCAGATTCACAGTAGGCCTAAACCAGAAGATGTAGCACTCACTAGCTGGCTATTCCTTATTGTCAACTTAATCCAGTCAAAACTAGAACTATCTACTGCTAACTTACCAATTCCATTGACAACCCAACCACTGGGCAAATAATTGCTAAGAAAGGTATAATCCTTCCAAGCTTATTCAAATAATCCCTACATTACCACTACCATATGTGATGATAGATTTGGCCTAGTTTTTAAGGCTATAAGTCATGTAGCCAATAGTGCAACAAATCAAGAAACCTAATTTTGTATGACAAAAATCAACAATTAAGTACTAATGATGGTGTTATCCTACCCATAAAGCATACAAGTAAACTTAAAACTCAGTCAAATTTAAATATATCCTATATTCTTTTAATACCAAATATTAAAAAAAAAACTTATATCTATAATCAAAATTTACAAGGAATAATAATTGTGTTTTCTTTTTAATTATTCTATCTTAGTTTTTGTACCATCTATATATGTAGGACCGTTTTTAAATGAACATTTGATCATAGTCTTTACCACCTCATGTAGTTGGAACATAAGTAGCAACCTTCTATGTTAATGGGAACATGCCCCAATAAATTGGCTCACTAGCATTATCACCTAAGTTACAACCTACAAATCAATTACAAATTAGTAGTAAAGCTGCCTCAATCCATAGCAACACCACTTATAGGACAACCCACATCATCATGTAATGCATCTAAAATTAGTAAAACTATATGCCTAACCCATCCACCAAACAAATACTACATCAAAGGCCTCTATAAACTCAATACACTTTGATGAGGGGCCTTTCGATTAATGTCAACCAATGAAAATTAATACTACATTTGCTTTCGAAAATTAATGTGGCTTTACACACTAAATATAAGGGATCAATTTCTCCAAATATTTACTACAAAATCTTATCATGCCCTTTTTGCCACTTATTAGAAAAACTGCACATTCACCAACAAATCTCAAGTTTATGTAACCCATTTTAAAATAGCTCTACAAAAACACAACACACGCATTATCAAAAATGGATATCCAATGTTCCACCATGCCTATATGCCATTACAATATTGGGATTTTGCTTTCAAAACAACTACCTATGTTATAAATCAATCCCCTTAGAAAAATTATATAAATCCCAACCCCTTATATATCATTTACATACTTTTGCATGTCTAGTATATTCATATCTACATTCTTACACAAAATAAACTAACTTGTAGGTCAAAACCAAGAAGTTCACATAATTTTGCATATACATCATTTAATGAAGACACTAACCTATCCTTATAATAAATCCCCCAAACAAAACATTATACTCCATCCTAAAACATAACTTCACCTACCTATAATCATACCCATAATATTGCCATAAATTCCAATGATTAAGCCACCTCCTTTAGACACAAAAGACCAAGTACCATTTCCTAGTACACCACTAAATCAAACATCTCACCAAATGGTTACAGGACTAAGAGGAGGAAAATCGCTCGTTAGACACCAACACAAACACACACATATGCTCTAACTACTTCCACACTCCATACAAAGAACCAGCAAGCTACATAGAAGTAATAAAAGATTTATAGTGACATGCCATCATGCTAGAAGAATATACTGCACCATCAAAAAACCAAACATAGGAACTTGTTTCTCTAACTTTAAAAATAGTTCTCATTGGATCCAAATGTGTTTATAAAAAAAAAAATTATGATTTGATATACAAAGCATGCCTTATGGCAAAAGATTTCCACCAAAGACCAAGGATAGATTACATGGGAAGCTTTAGTCATATTGCCAAAACAATCACGAGAAGAACTAAATTAGCCATGACATTCCCAACAATGGACTTTATGTTAGTTAGATGTCGAAAATTCATTCCTACATGCATGAGTAGAAGAAAAGGTCTACATGTCTCAACTGCCAAGATTCATTTGACTCCTTTCATTCGACTAACATCAACATTTAAGATCTTTCTTACAAGAAAAAAAAATGGTTTTCAATTATTGAGAGTTTCCTCATTTCTCTTTATACTACATAAATCCAATTATATCATATTGCTCCTTGTTTAGTTAATGCCAACATTCTCACAAGAACTCCAAATTTTCTTTTATCTATCATCCTCATAAACTCTTACAAATAAATTTGCAATCAAGGACTTGGTTTCCTATACTGCTTTCTTAGGATTGAAGTTCAACCAACTCCCAATGGGTTTATACTTCACCATGCTAAATTTTCTTTTGAAATTACACAATGAGTTAAATGGCAATTGCTTATGTTTCAATACTAGTTACTATGGCCCACACCCCATCCATTCATGATAAAGAACCTTTTCCCAAACCTCATCACAACTAAAGCATTGTGGGTACTCTCAAATATTAACATTAACAAGACTAGGTATTGCATATGATGTTAATATTATATGCTAATTTATGCACAATCCCATAACCCCTCATTAGCAATCAGTCAAAGTGATACTTCACTTTCTTGCAAATACACCAAGATATGGTGTGCACCTAACACGTAGTCAACTTACCAACCTCAATGCATCTTCTGATGCTAGATTGGCATGTGATCATGCAAATTTTCAATCTATAGGCAAATTCTATGTGTAACTTGGCTCCAATCTCATTTCTTACAACTCCCATAAACAATGGGTACTCATTCATTTCATCATAGAGGCAGAATTTGAAAGTCTCGTATAAGCTACAACCAAACTTATATGAATTAAAGCTCTTCTTTAAAACTTACATGTCACATTAAGAAGACCTTCCACCTTATGGTATGACAACCTCCTTACACTTCACTTAATAGGAAATTGTGTATTCCATGCGCATATAGAGATCAACTATCACTTTATACATGAACAAGTGACTAATCATCAACTATAAATTTACTTTCTCTAATCAATTAACCAACCTACAAACATCTTTATAAAAGACTTCTCCTTAATAAGACTCACAATGATCAAAGACAAGATCATGATTTGTTCTAACCCATCAACTTACTAACGGTTATTAAGGAACAAAAACAACACTACTAGAAAATTACATGCCAATGCCACATCAACATTCCGACTTAAAGTGCAACGTTAGTGTCTTTTATTCACATGGTGCACCTATGTTGACCTAGGGCCATGTCTACCTTAAGGTCTATAGCAACACAAATTGTCTCTCTAGTATGCCATTTCAATTGCCCCACCTACCAACCACCCATCTCAAGCAAACAGTAAAGTTTTTTTTTTTTTTTTTTGTGAAAGGTCAAGAATTATATATCACCGTAAAAAATTACAAGATTCTTCAATTACATCATCATCATTTAAGCTCAAACACTACATTTGGAAAATTTCAAAGCTCTTGTAAGAATTTATTATAATTTATAGGCTTTACTCCTTTGGTAAATGAAATCTTCTCTCTCACGTCCTTCTTGATTTTAGCAATAATGTTTGAACTGTCTAAACTTTTATCATTGGATCTTCTTCTATTTCTTTCCCTCCAAATGTGATACAATACGGCCTTGAAAGATACACTAAGCATGGTTGCTGCAAAACTCTTACTATTGACAACCTTGATCATCCAACATATTTCAGCTTTCCAATGTTTAATTCTTTGAGTTAATCCATTCATAAATAACAAAGCCTTCCATATGTAATTTATAAACATGCATTTAAAAAATAAATGTTCTTGTGATTCTTCTCCTTGTTAGCAAAGGTTGTATTGTAGGTCCACTGAGCTATTCTATACAGCCACACGATCTGCTGTTGATAGTTTGCCTTTCAAAATGATCCAACATATAAAATTATGCTTTGGTACTCCTTTTTTCCATACAAGTCTTGCCCATTCAGTATCTTCTCTATTCTCTCTTAGTGCTACATAACTTTTGGCAATAGTATATTCTGAGCCTGTCATTAGTTGTATGAGTTCACTTCTTACTTGTAAAATAATAAGAAAGTTTACATAGCTCTCACCTCAAACAAATTATTTTCAATAATAATCAAAAAACTTTACTCCAATAGACAAATTGTATGATCAATGCATCTCTCCACCACATCTCAAAACCGTTTGTACTCAAGTGAGAGTTTTACAAAATCAAGCCATTAAAGTTTCTTAATTTTTATGTCTAGATTTTCATTCCTTATTAAATGTTTAGGTTAGGATTATAAATAAGAGTTGAGTCATGTATCAAAATCAACACAAAATATATTTTCTTTTGCAAGTTTTTCTTTTTTAGGTTTCTTTATGTTTTTTGGGTTCTAGACATTATAACTCTTTCGGTTACAGTTTTCTATTTTTGGTTTCTTAAGCTCTCACTATAGGAGTCTTTACCTTCCTTCACAAAGAGTAATTAGGGGTTTGTTGTTTTCTTTGTTGTGAGATTAAACTACAGGAATTTTCAAGCTAGATCTTTGTTGGAAATGGAAGAAAAGAGGTTGTGGTAAGAATGAGAAAAGGTAAAGGCTTTGAAACATTACATGTTGATTATTGAACTGAATCTTGTGTTAAGTATTTTCATATTGGTTGTAGATTGAAGATAGTAAAGTGGTGGAAACTTACTTTGATAGACTAAAAACAATTTACAATAGTGAAGATTTGTAATTACAAGCTTAAGGAAAAAAGATTAATCCAAATTATTAGAAAGCCTAAAAGCCAAACCAAAAAGGTAGCTCAAGGGTTGTAAAGGTACTTTCTTTATTTAAGCTTCATTATAATATATCACACTTCCAATGTGGAACTTTTGTCTTGCATGCACACCTTGCATGCCAAGCAACATTGGGTTCAAGATCACATGAGATGGATTAAATTCAACCTAGATCTAATACTATATTAGAAGAGTTAAAAGCCCAACCTAAAAGCCAGTTAAAGAGTTAGAAGGGCATTTCTTTAATTTAATCTTCATCACAAAAGATCACGATTCTGGTGTATTAAGATTTAAGTGAATTAGTATGTCTGAATATATTCCATGTGTATTATAGAAATATTCTAGAAGTTATTTTTCTCCATATTGATGGGTATTCCTAATGGTATTCAATTAGGATTCCTAACAATATCCAATTAAGATTCTCTTTGGTGCTAGTATAAAAAAGAAATACCATAGAAAAACCTTAAGGGCCAAAAGAGAGCAAAAAGAGAGTTATGCCTTATGAAAGCAATAAACCGCTTCTCATAAGAATGGTAACCAGAAAGTGTTGCATTGTGCAGCAATCATTGGCTAAGAAAGAATCAAGTATGTTGTTATGATTGCTAAGAACAACTATATAAGAGTTGTGTGTAAATCTTGTAATTAGCATTTGTATATTCTTTTGAAGAAATTTGAATAAAAGGAAAAAGGGGCTAGTAGTTATACTAGTGACAGGGACATAGGACATTATGTTGCCTTAAACCTCCTAAATTTTTTGTCTCTTGTATGTTTATGGTTTGATCTATATATCTATGTGTTCATATAATATGTCATTTTCTCAACACCGTATAGAACTTTTGTTCTACATACACGAACATTTCTCTACCTCAATTATGGCATGTAGCAACTATAAGTGGCTTGTCTTAATGGTCAATGGGTGAGAAGGCATCATGCTTCCCATCTTTCATTTTCAATTTAAAAGGTGTAGCAGTAGGGTGAACTACAGTTGCTTCCCTCCTCTAATTTCTAACAAGGGAAGATCGCGGGTGAGCAAAATCTTCCTTAACTACTATGTCATCTCCCATGTCGTGAGTGGGCTCCACGGAGCCAAACTTGGATACCAACTTAGTGTCTTAACTAGTCGATCATTGGAGATTAATGTGGATACCAACTTTAAGAAGGGTTTTGATTTAGTTTAAGAAGGGTTTCATGAAATTCTTGATCAATCGAATTTAGAATTTCATGAAATCATACTTGTGGTTTTGTGACATTAGAATCTTATTATGAATATATATATATATATATATACACAAACATATAAACGCGCACATAACTTCATCAAATTTCGTCTAACCTGAATCTATAATCTAGAATATTTAATTATCTAAGACAATTAATCTCAACAATTAATGCAATATTTAATGTGTCACATATGTTAAATAATTTACAAGTTAAATGTATCATAGATAGGTGTCTACATTCGCTAAATTGACTTTGCAAAAAAATCTTGTGTAGAAGAGACAAAATATGGCTTTACATTTTTATAACACTAGATTTATCTTTTAACTAAGCGGCTTAAACAATAAAATTGTGATGAGACAACATCAAAGTATGGTCATTTCCAATGTCAATAATTAGGATTAAATGTACGTTACTAGATAACAATATATAAATTCACCTAAGTCAATTTCTCTTGGTTGTACCAATGACAAAAATAGTTGGCTTCAAAGTTAAGGAGCTCTATAGATTATTACAATATTTTTTCTTGAGAAAAAAAGGATTTGCTATGAGTTTCTTATTCATACTTCTTATGGTTTTAGGGTATCTTTATTTCAACTTTGTGAGATCTCCCAGGATTTCTTAAATTTTCAATTTTTGTAGAATATATTCTCCAATTTTAAATTTTCAAGAAAGATGTTTTGGGGGCCAAATCCTGACCACCCCCGCCACACGCTGGCTTTAATAATGGAAGCGAAGCAAATACCTAGATAACCGATAATTAAGAACTATGGTAAACTTCTGAACACGTAACACATAATGAACATCAACTTAAATGAGACAAACCCTTTTATTTCTTCTAAATGTCTGTAAATTATGAGGTTTTATCGAGGTGTAGGTTGATATTACTCTTTTCTCATGGATAAGGTTTCAACTACTATGACAACAAATTTCTGTTTTAAATTTCCATATTTTTCATTTTAAGGAACTATGAAATTCAAACAAGAATGCTTGGGAATATAGACGTAACACCTTTATTACTCACTCTTAGCCCTTAACATTCCATGACAAGAGGAACTTGCCGAACATAAAGAAGGAACATCAAACAATCCCCTTGACAATATTCATTTGGTAAGAGGGCTTCAACTTAAAACATCTGCGAATAAGCAATTGCAAAGACAGTAGCCACCAATGCAGAAACTGGGGCACCTTGGGCCGTGACCAGAACAACCTTTGATACAGTCAAAACCAGTTTTGCATTGGGTACCCGGTGGTATCTTTCCCCCACTAGCTGCTCGTACCTTTGATGACAAACCTAATACGCATCATCACCATAAGTCAACTTATATTTTCCATATGAAGTCACATATGAAATAAAAAAGATTAATAGAGTTGTATCAAAGATTTGGAGCCCAAGGAATCACAAAAGACAACTTATTCTAGTGGTAGCATCACCTTGGCTAAAGAAATTGAAATTTCATAGCGAAAAGTTTTATGAGCTTGGGATTTGGAGCTCAAGGAATGAAGAAATTCCATTTGTTCTAGTGGTTGCATCAATCTAGTGCTCTCTTACTCTATCTATCCAAAAAAAAAAAAAAAAAATTGTGGTAGCATTATCTTGATTGAAAAACTTGAAATTTCAAAGAGAAAAGTTACTTAAGCTTAGTTTAAATTGAATGGAAAAAGAGCAACATGTAAAAACAAAGAAAGAGCAGGAGATATACCAGATATGGTGATTAATAGGACAATCAAAAAGATTGATTTAAGAACAATTTTTGCCATCTTCTTCAAGTTTGTCTATTCAATATGATTTTGGGGTGGGATGGAACTATCTTTTTCCCACTTAAATAGAAATTTTCTTATTTTCTTGCCCACTACCAAAATGGATATAGAGAGAGAGAGACCATAAACATTGATGAGGAGGACAATCAGGAAGGTTGATTTGGTAACAACCTTTTTCATTTTGTTAAGGTTTGTTTGTTCGGAATGATTTTAAGGTAGGATTATATTTTGTTTTCTCTTGTTAAACAACAAGGTTCCAATTTTGTCACCCTACACACCTTGAACAACAAGAAAGGGAGAGGTAGATACTATAAATAGTGAGAAAGAGGATAGCCAGGAAGATTGATTTAAGAGCAACTTTTTCCATCTTCTTAATTTTTGTTTGTTTAGTACGATTTTGAGGTGGAATTGTATTTTCTTTTCTCTAGTTAAACTATGGTGCCTATTTTCTCTCCCTAGACACACATAGTGAAAAGGGAGAGAAGATACCATAAATAGAAATCAAGAGGATAGCCAAAAAGATTGATTTATTGCAAATTCTTTCATCTTCTCAAGCTTTTTTTTTTTTTTTCTTTCTATCTGTGTGATTTTATATTGGAGTACAACATTACAGTTTTCCTAGTTACATAGTAAGGTTCCCATTTTGTCGCCCTACCTCACTTTCTTTGGTGTATTTTATTAGTGTAACTTTGGAGGTTCAATGCCTATGATTCACTTTGCTTTACTCCCCAATAAGTGCAAAATTTTCCTCTTAAAGATTACAAAAATTTTCTTATAGGGAAACTTCAATCTTTTTTTTTTGTGAATCTTATTTCATAAATTGGATCGTGAACCAACAACAAAATGTGTGACTAATATTGTGTTCAGTTTTATGGAATATCCAAACATGACCTATTAAGAAAGTTGTTCATAGAATTCTAAAGCCAAGTGAACAATTCGTTCAAGTAATATAATGATGAAAAAGTATTATCCTACAAAAATTTTAATTACTAAACTAATTAAATACTAATGGTAATTTGATCCTAAAATTTATCTAACAAATCAAAATAAATTTGGAATAAAATTAAAATTAATGATTTCCAATGCAAAATCTCAAAGTTAAAAATTATTGAATTTAAATGAGTAAAATTATATGAGAAATATGTTAGAGCATTTGATTTTATCATAATTATTAAATATAAATTTCAATGGTTTATGCCTACAAGAATGATAGTACCTAATGGTGGAACTTCCTAATTATTTATTATTTTATATCTAGATATAACAAACATACTCAATTTATTAATTCATTATATCTCTATGTAAACTAAACTAAATAAAAGTACATTAGAATCTATGAACATTTTTACAATTTCTAATAAATCTTTCAACCACTTTGTCACTAAAAGCTACACTACAAATATGGTATATGTCTACCTATATTTAATTTATGATTATATATTATAAAAAATAATTACATATTATCACTTCTTAATCTCAAGTATGCACATCAAATCATTCAAGTAATGGTTAATTACCTAAAAGTATTAAGTATAATAATATATAACTCACATAAATAGAACTTTGGTAGAACATAGATAATCATGAAATTGACATCATTATCGCTAGGTTACATTATAATCATAACAAAAGGAAACTAAAACATAATGAAATAACAAACAAGAACGACAATAGCAATTTCTCATCAAATAATTGCTTAGGACTGTATAAGTTTAGGAAAACTTGAAAGTTGTAACATCGTGCTCTATCATCATAAAACGGTGCATCGCTGGCTTAATTGAGCTGCAACCAGAGCCATCGTGCTCCCATCTGCCAAATCTGCAGGAGAACCAGCTACAGGGCACCTAGTTACTAGGAGAGGTACCAATCTCCCCAACAGAAACCCCAAAATAATCCATAGGCTAACTACCATGCTGTCGTATTGCCATTTGGCATTCCAAATTTGGCTTGATTCCTCGACTTTAGGGCAACCAATCACATCACGACAAATGCCGTTGAATTAGATGATTTACAATCATAAAATGATGATCAATAGGTCACTAGTGGAGATTGAGTTGGATTGCCCCTTAGCCACATAAGTAATTTACAGACTTTCAAAATTAGAAATGAAAAATATACTTGCAGTTCATTTTATTTCTAGGAATTCGCTTTCAATTTCATTAGAATTGGACTATCAATGCTACATCCTGTCAACCTCCCTCTACAATGTTGGGATTTTGCTTTTGAATTTGCAATTCATATAATTACTAAATTGTCTACCATCAATCTAAATAATATTTCCCTTTGGAAAAAACTATTTAAACAAAAACCCACAATTACTCATCTCTGGCTTTTGGTTGACTCATCTATCTTTTGTGTGACCATACTTGTCACATAAACTTGATCCACAATCACAACCGTATACCTTCATCGAATCCATAGGGCTACAAAGGAGACACTACAATTAGTTCATGCATGTTCCTACCACCATTCATTGGTAGGTCATGAGAAGAATACTCCACTTTCTAGCAAAAACACCACAACACGTCATTAATATCACACAACGATCTAAGACAGCGCTAGCCATCGAAAATTCAATAAAGACAACATAGGTAGAATACGCTTACAAAAAATTAAAGTCAAGAAATAAGAAAAAGCTTTAAATGTGAGATCCGGTCGATGGAGGAGGAACTGGCTGGAAAGGACAGAATGAACTTCACATGTAGTGGCCATATGGATTGCAAGCCTAGTGCGTGAGCTCCTCGCGTAAGCTTGTGACAAATTTCTCTAATATTGTTAATCTTTGATTAAAGTACAAACACCTATTACACAAATCTTTTATTTTGGATATCTCTAATATTTTTGCAACCTCTAACATCAACTAGCTATGGCTCTTATCTATGCACAGATTGTCCATTGCAAAGTCTTCTTCTTGCAGCTATATTAAGCTGAAAGGAATCCTACCTCAATGTCTTGAAAAAGCAGAAAAAGAAACAGTAAAAACGAAAGTAAGAAGGAAAGTAAAAAGTTTCAAACTTTACCTCGATGTTTGCATCTATCTGGTTTGCTTGGCTTTTTTGTCCTGCACCTTTGCTGGCACCATAGAAATGAAGGCAAAAAGTGAAAAACACCAGCAAGTGGAAAAAATAAAAGAGCTTTCGTATGTTATATAAAAAAAAAAAGGAAAAAAACAACAGTCAAGACATGGTTTTGAAAAGTTTATACAGCATCTGCCTCCAATAATTGCGATATGATTTGACGTAATTAGCAGTCACAGGAGTGACATAATCAACGCCCGTAGATCGCCCATTCGCTTCCTTGGCAAAGGCGTGCTATAAATTTTGTTCGCCTCTAGTATTCTTGCTCACAGCGGAAAGACCAATTGGGAAAACTACGACTCAAGTCGGAGAGAAGAAGCAAGTTCTTGAAGGCTTAGAAGTGCCCGCGTTCCTCTAGATTATCGAGTTTTTTTTTTTTTTTTTAAATCGAACTTTATAGTTCTCTTAGACTTCTCCATACCTTCTGGAGCTACTTTAGTAGTAGACAGCTGGATTTCCGAGTCGCTTCTAGTGATCCAAATAAGTACATGATGTCTGCTTTTGTAGTATTCAACTAAACTCAGTCCCTACTGTTCTTGGGACTTCAGGCCGTCTTGCTGTCCCCGAATTCATCTGTCCGTATTCTGTTATTGTTATTAGACGTTTTAAACTTTTTATTTGGAAAACTTATAATAAGTTTCCATCATATGCAGAATACGGGAACTGCGATGTCCGTGGATCTTTTCTAGATCGTCAGCATTATCATCACTCAGATACAGAGATCACTGAAAGCGAAGGGATTGCTTCCAGAGCCCTACTTTGAGACCAGTATGGACATTTGTGACAATTCTGTTGCTGCTCCAAGTGTTGGGACTGCTGCTCTCGCTTCCGATCTTGAAAAAGATCAGCAATTGACGTTACCTGTCGGTGGTCTCGAGAAGAGAAGCTCGTTCAGCTCCTCGGTCGTAAGAAGCGCTTCTGCACGTATCACGCAGGTCTCTCAGGATCTGAAACGTCTCACCTCCTTCTTGAAACGACCCCCTCCAGCTCGCTTTGATCGGACCAAGTCCACAGCAGCTCAGGCCTTGAAGGGCCTCAAGTTCATCAGCAAGACAGGTGACGACGCTGGCTGGCCTGCTGTTGAGAAGGAATTCAACAAGCTTACAGCTTCCACCAATGGCTTGCTTCCTCGTTCGCTCTTTGGCAAGTGCATAGGTGCGGTGCACAGCCTCCTAAGTGTCTAATGTTGGGGTTATGGGTCAGTTAATAAAAGGAATTATCTTGTGCAATTGATGCTCATATTTACATTAATTCTTCAAAGACCTCTGTTTATATGATGGCAGGCATGAATGAAGAGTCAAAGGAATTTGCGGGCAACCTTTTTGATTCACTGGCCCGGAACCGTGGCATTACAGGCGACTCTGTCAACAAGGCCCAGCTGAAAGAGTTCTGGGAGCAGATTTCTGAACAAAGCTTCGACTCCAGGCTTCGAACTTTCTTTGACATGTAATTTCGTTTCTTCTCTTTCCTTTCTTTCTATCTGTTTTTATTTCACTAAAAGTTCGCTTGAGTGTCTCCAGAAGAATTATTCCGTTTTATCCTATGTGCTAATAGTCAATAAGCTGGCAATTAAATGCAGGGTGGATAAAGATGCCGATGGTAGAATCACTGAGGTGGAAATCAAAGAGGTATGGCATATTGGAGGCAGAACTAGATAGATCCAAATTGGATATCCTGTACTTTGATTATCAACTCCAGCCTCTGCTTCATCGGATAAAATCGTTCTAAATCACTGTGATAATTTACCTTCGCAGATTATCAACCTAAGTGCTTCTGCCAACAAACTGTCAAATATCCAGAAACAAGCAGAGGAGTATGCGGCCCTGATCATGGAAGAGTTAGATAAAGATAGGCATGGATACATCATGGTAAATAACCAGCAAAATGATCCCACGATTAAATCAGGGAACAATCTTTTCTCTTTTTTCTTTTTTGTTTGCTTGCGGAATTCTCATTTTTGAGAAATTTATGGTCATCTTACTTTCAAGTTACTGGAACGGACAGATAGACGACCTGGAAACGCTGCTGTTGTTAACACCAAACCAGTCTCTGGAAGGTGGAGATTGCGAGAAGTTGAGCAAAAAGTTGAGCCAGAAGTTGAGTAAAAAGTTGAGCCAAAAGCCTACGTCTACAAAGGAGAACGGCCGATTAAGGAGATGGAGTCAGAGCACAAAATATTTCTTGCAGGACAACTGGCAGAGAGTTTGGGTAATCGTACTGTGGATCGGGGTTATGTGTGGTCTATTTGTGTACAAGTTTGTACAGTATCGAAACAAGGCTGCATACGAGGTAATGGGGTATTGTGTATGCGTGGCGAAAGGTGCAGCCGAGACACTGAAGTTGAACATGGCTCTTATTCTACTTCCAGTTTGCAGAAACACCATTACCTATCTCAGGAATAGGACCGCATTAGCTGCTATCATCCCTTTTGATGACAACCTCGATTTCCACCAGGTAAATTTTCTACTGTTATATCTTCCTCATGGGAAGCAAAAATAATAACTGTTCTTCATATCAAAACTGACCTTATACTCGTCAGATGATAGCAGGGGGAATCGCGTTTGGAACTGGAATCCACGCAATTTCTCATATGGCTTGTGATTTCCCTCGCCTTATTCATGCAAGCAGTGAAAAGTACCGGTTGATGGAACCTTTCTTCGGGCATCAACCATCAAGCTACTGGCATTTTGTCAAGTCAGTGGAAGGAGTGACTGGGATTACAATGGTGGTGTTGATGGCAATAGCCTTCACACTAGCTACGCCTTGGCTCCGGAGAAGTGACCGCCACCTGCCCAAAGCCCTCAAGAGTCTCACTGGTTTCAATGCTTTTTGGTATTCCCACCACCTCTTCGTCATTGTTTACATTTTGCTGGTTCTACATGGTATCTACATCTACCTGGTTAAGGAATGGTACAAGAAAACGGTTAGCACCTTTCACCTCAAATTACTCTCTCTTTTTGAATATTCCTCTGATTGTTTAATTCTTTTGAAAGAATCTTTGCGTATTAACTAGCAACCTTTGCATGCCGTTGGGACATTGGCAGACGTGGATGTATTTGGCTGTTCCACTCACTCTTTATGTCTGCGAGAGATCCATTAGGGCACTCCGATCCAGCATCGAGCCTGTCACAATACTAAAGGTAAACAACTCGTAACTTATCCTTGTCATATGAGACATCCATATGTATGTATTTGGTCGGGATCGCTGATGTAGACGAACGTCTCCTTCCTTTTTACCTTGAAGGTGGCCGTTTATCGTGAAAATGTGTTGTCACTTCACATGACGAAGCCCGAGGGCTTCAATTACAAAAGTGGGCAATACATGTTTCTGAATTGTGCTTCTCTGTCGCCATTTGAGTGGTATGCCTTTCCAAGTATCCATTAGCATGTTATTTATTTCCGATGTATGGACCTCTTTCTTACGATACCTCGAAACAAGGTTGCGTCCATCAACTCTTTATACTGCTAGCTTTTTTTTCTGTGTTTTCTTTCCCCATGTAGTTGCTTGCTTCTGCTTATATTTGATAATTTACAAATCAACAGGCACCCATTTTCGATCACCTCTGCCCCTAGGGATGACTACCTAAGTGTTCATATTCGAAGTCTTGGTGATTGGACGCGACAACTCACAGCAAAGTTCTCAGAGGTGCGTTTCCTCTTAAGGATTGAAACTTTCAGCCTTCTTTCTTTTGTCAGAAATTTATACTAACGGCTGTTAAGTAGCTTCACCAACCACCCCATTTCTTAGAAAAAATTAACATCCAATAATGGCCCTATTCATCATTCAATAATGATAGTGGTGTCGTTACGTGTCTGGCTCAATTTGGAGTACGTGCTGACTTAAGATTTTTTGGTCTGAATTTGACATTCAAATGTATAAGTTTTAGTACATGTGTAAAAGGGAAAATAAAAAATGAAAATAAAAAGACAATCTTTGTAGTAAAAATTTCTGTTCGTGTGGCCATGATGGTAACAAGAGAAACTATCGATATAAGATACGTGTCGAATGATGCCGCAAGGAATTTTAGTACAGAGATAAAATTTCATGCTACAAGTTGGAGGAGAGAGCCACCTCGCTGTAGCTAACTCCCTTGAAATTGATTATTCTAGGTGTGCAAACCAGCTTCAAGTGGGGAAATTGGACTGCTCAGAGCTGACTTCTTGCAAGGAGATTACAATCCGAGGTAAATAAAGTTTAGTTGGTGACAATGATGCCCTTATCAAAAACACCTATGAAAACAGCTGTTTTTGCGTAAAAGGAAAACTCGTGTGTCGCGTGGAGTGGAATCTAATCAGAGCCTGAGGAGGTATCGTATTTGCCAAAGACAGCTCCATAAATAAATAACGATAAATTGAGTGTTATATCAGGGGATCAAGACGTTTATTGGACGTGAGAGGCTTGGGGCCTATCTCAGTCTAAAGTGCGGCTCGAACTTTCACGTTGCTGCCTCCACTAGGGCACCAAACTATTTCATCACTTTCCAGAACTGCTTTCTCAGTCAACTTTAGAGGCTTCCGAACCTGCTTTTGCCCCTGCTTTTATGCAATCTATCCAGTAGTGAATGCAAGAAAGTTTAAATTCCATTATTTTACCCGTTAACCAATGTCCACTTATCCATAAGTGTATGGTTTAATAATGCAGATTCTCCTTTTGTCACTGATAGCAGCTTCCTTTCCGGCCTTTATTTATTGTCAAGACCATTATGATAGGCTACCTACATAATAAACAATAGGTTTGCTGTCTTGGGAAACGTGTAATAAATCTATTTACTAGGTTGTCAGTCGTATAGTCAAGCCAGAAAACCAAATCTCTAATATGTTCCTGTAGATTTGGTACACCAGTCCTATCTCCATAGTTATCCTAAGAATATCTTTGTCGAGATCTTTTTCGGTAGCATTTGCCGCGGCACAGGTTGGAAGATACAATAAACGTTCGGGATATTTTGTCACTTCTATCTAAAGTTGCAGACTCCCATAGCATATGCTTTCCTTGTCTGGATTTTAGTAGGAATTTTCATGGTGGGAATGATTTTCAAATTGAAATGACGTTAAGGTTAACTGGTGATGAACAGCATTCCAAAAGTTCTGATCGATGGTCCATATGGAGCACCAGCACAAGAGTACAGGAACTATGAGGTGGTGATGTTAGTCGGGCTGGGAATCGGGGCAACTCCAATGATCAGTATTATGAAGGATATAGTAGACAGCATCATGGAGGCAGAGGAGGTGGAGGATGCTTTGGAGATTGGACAGAATGGGACAAGCAGGAAATCACTAGAAACAACAGTGGCAGAAGCAGCACCAAAAAGAAAAGCACCAGGATCAGGGATCAATGACTTCCTGACAAGGAAGGCATACTATTACTGGGTGACAAGGGAGCAGGGGTCCTTCGACTGGTTTAAACGGGAGATGAATGAGGTAGCAGAACTGGACAGAAGTGGTGTGATTGAGCTCCATACTTACTGCACCAGCGTCTACGAAGAGGGTGATGCCCGTTCTGCTCTCATTGCTATGCTGCAGGCCCTCAATCATGCAAAAAATGGCATTGACATTGTCTCCGGTACAAAAGTCAAGTCCCATTTTGCCAAGCCCAACTGGCGCAGTGTCTATGAGCACATTACCTCTAATCACACCAACGCCCGAGTAGGTCAGTCTCATCCACTTCACTGAGTTCGATAGTTTTCTTTATTACTTTGTGCTGTTCAATATTCCAATTTTTTGTGAACCAACTTTTTACCTTAACAACTAAAGGTGAATGATGGATTAACATGATTACTATGGATGCACTCATGTTGCACACCGAGAGGGCTTCTGCCCTTTACCTGCAGAGAGGATAACGATGGATAAATATTATAATTATATGCGCATGCACATGCACATGCACTCGTGTTGCACGTTGAGAGCAGATTATTGAGTTACTGCTTGTTGACTGCTTTCTCCGGTGTGCTGCTTGTTGTCTGCAGATAGGTCTACGATGGATAAATATGATAATTTTATATACATGCTCTCGTGTTGCACGTTGAGAGCCAATTATTTAGTTCCTGCTTATAATGCTTCTTTTACTAAAGAGATATTGACGTGCCTATATGTGGACCTCCCCACGAGCTCATGCAGGTGTCTTTTACTGTGGATCAGCAGCACTAGCAAAAGAGTTATGCAATCTCGCAAAGGACTTCTCTCACAAGGGTTCCACCAAATTTGAATTCCATAAAGAAAGTTTCTGATGGGAAAGGAGATGGATAAGAAGAGGGAATGATCAAACCCTCTCGAGCCCCACCGGGATTGTTCCACTCTTATCTTTTTTGCTGTCTTTTTTCCGTCTTTCTGTGCCACGCGTTGTCTGACAGACGGAGTTCCTTGTTGCTCTTGTCAAACTCTCTCTTTATTTTTCCAACCTTTGTGTGTTAAGTGTGCTTTATGTATTCTGCTTTATAATGGACCAATGGATCCGCACATGTTTGGGCCTGAAAAGTAGATGTAGACATTTGCAGGCAAAGAGATGAGATTGCCGTCCACAACTAAGCTTTGGGCTTGATAGTTACGGCAAGAGCATGATTCTCGAAATAATAATCGAGGAACTAAACCGCTTTCGCAATAAAAATTTGGAACCAAAATGACAACGTGAAATGCCAGCCTACCAAATTCTTCATGTACTCCATTCTTTAATTGATTGATGAAGGTTATGAATAAAATATTACAATTTGGTGTGCAAAGCCTTTTTCTTAAGTCTTCGTGTCTAACTTTTAGTCTTTACTTTACGTTTTCCTTTTCATCATTCGGAATTCTGATGGGAAGTAATCACCCAATTCAAAGAACTTGATAGCCCTAGTCATAATATCTTTTCTATATAAATGACATCCTTGAAAGAGGGAATAATCATTAATCCAAGTTGACAGCCATAGGTGGTTCCGCCTATGAGGATCAATCTTGAGACATATTTGGGGTGAAATTTGTTGAATTGTGGCCTCTTCCTACAGCAAAATGGGGCCTTCAGAATTTGCAGCCGGCAACTCATGACAAGCTTGGGAAGAGACGCAAATATATAAAGAATTTTGATTAATATTATAGAAAAATAATTTATATTTAACTTAAAATCCTTAGTAAATTAAGTGGAGGAACTTTTTTCTTTATAAATTGATTTTTTAAGCTTTTATGTTTTTATGTAGGACTTAACATGTTCAATAGTCCTGAATGAGGCAACACTTATCCTACACAAGCAATGGGACAAAAAATAAAACCTAAGTTTCCAGTGAACTCCTTATCAACTTAGAACAACAACTTTAGACATTTATTTAACATGCCCTTTACCACATGGATTTCAAACTTAGGCATAACAACACATAGTGCATATAAATATGTACTCCAAACTTTAGACACAATCTATGCCAATGTTAAGAAAGAATATAGACCTTGGTACAATATTAAAATTTACAAAGAATATTACTTATATCCAACTTTGAGTCCTAAAAGACCAAGCAGAGGAATTTATCTTTTTGTAATTATTTTTTCATACTTTTATAGTTCCTATATTTTTTCATACTTCACAAAAAATTTTGTACAAAGATCGTCATATCACAATAACCTAAAACTCCTAGAGGCAGACAAAACATTTAAGTTGTCATAGGTCTAAAACTCCTAAAGTTAAAAGTGAATGCTCTGAAGGTGGACAATTCGTCAAGTTAAATAAGCTATGCCAAGGTTGGTGAAGATAAATAAGGTTGTGCTCTGTTGCATTGAGAGTATTCATTTTATACTGGGCACAACGCACAAATTATTCCCCAATCGCCTCTCTCTCTTTCAGATATTCGGCCCAGAAGCGTACGCATGCTCGTGGACACATGTATATGTATATACATACAAACATGTATGAGCCTCACACCGGTGTTGCTTTAATATATCAACCTCCATGAAAATATTATGAGTACCTCCTAGCAAGCAGTTTGTACAGTTAGCGTGCTTCAGCGCAAGAATGTCGGTAACAGGGTGAACAAAGCAAAATGGAACCAAAGAAACAAGCCAACGTCCCTGACCTTTTCTGCAGCAATAACTCCATGCTCCACACTACAGCAGCCTTCTTTTCATTTATGTTTCCTTTTTATCCTCTGGAAATTTGGTTTCATTAACTGGCTTGCGGTAGCATCAATTGACTGCCGTGGGATATCCTCCCGCAGAACACAAGGATCCTCCATGCCACTGCTTGTGCTAAGTGGAGAAAAGGCTTTTCTTTTTAACTGTCTCGGCACCTCTAGCCTCTCTAAAATCCTTGTAGTTTTTACATCCAGCTGCCTATCACTATTCGCAGGCGATAGAACTGATTGGTACAACTCAGGCCTCGAGCCACAAGCTGGAGAATACATTTTGGGAACTTCATTAACAACCAGCTACTCCCATTCTTCTGCAATATAGTCGCTAGTTTTGTCCTCTCCTACTGCCAAATTGAGCTTTGGCGAATCCTCTTCCACAAGTATAACAGGTAGTCCTGAATTTGATTGCACAATCTCTTCCAAAGAGTCTTGCTGAGTTAACTTCCGTTTAGAGGTCACCTCCTTATATTTAGGTGGTACTGACCTGCAAAATTCAAAGTCGTTTAAGGCCGATGATAGAGGAACTACACCATTTCATTCAAATATACTATGCTGCCAATCATAATTAACAAGGATGATCCAGGCAAGCTGAGTCTTCAACCTATGGTAGACTGTAGAGTTCCTGCCTAATTTCATTGCATTTGGAAGCTGAATTATGTATCAATTTCAACAAGTTACGTTAAATAGATTGCAAGTGCTAATAACAACAACCTCAAATGAATTTATTCCGTGAAATATTTTGGTAGCCTCTGAGCAATAATGCCATCCTAAATGGAGTTACCGCAGAATACCATACTAACAATCTCTATGGGAGCACTCAGCAGAAAAGTGTAAAAGTCTTAAGAGTCATAACCTGAAATTTACAAAAGCATTTCTTGTCTGGCTTTCTTTAACAACTTGCACCATAAATTCTGAAAGTCAATGATGAGTATTTCCAATGCATAATTTCAATATGCTAATTACCCAAATTGTAAGCTTTCGTTGACAAGCAAATTTAGTTTTTGATGGAAACCCCTCTCGTGCACCAGTGGATCATAGTCCTTCAGTTCAATCTGCAAGAAATTTAAAGGATGTAAGGGGAAAAGAAAAAGGGAAGGCCGGAATGATATGACCTCCTTCATGGTTCTATGTAGTAACTCCTATGGGGAAGATTCATTCCTTCAAGTATAATGTCCATCAAAGGGAAAATGTGATTCAAAGAGATTACAGAACAATGAGAACATTGAATGCTTCACACAAGATCTGACCTTTGATAAAGAACATTATATGGATTTCTGAATTTCCTTGGTCACCAAAGAATGAATACGGTGACTGAAGTCAGGAACACAAGAGACTTCCTCCGATCCTGCAAGACGCTGTAAATCTTATAGTAATTAGCAAAAACAGAAACAACAAATTATAATACAGAAGACAACCTATAATATGCCTTCCAATCCGCGGCAAAAGCACAGAGAACTGAAAGATTTTGAGCAGTACTTATGGATACCCAACAGAAAACATATCTATTAACCAGTAAGATAGAGTCACCCTGAGAAGCATTGGACCATTGTCTGAAGGCTGAAGAATGTAATAGCAGCAGAAAGCAGCCTCTCTCGTGGTTTTTAGATTACAACTGGTGTAGAATACCAAAGCTTGGTCCAGCGAAAATAAAGAACCGCATAGGCCTTGAAAAACTACCAAAGTATAGCACAACTCCAAAGATGTAAGAAATGTGGAGTTTATAAAGAATTATTAACATACATCCATAATATATCTAATTTAGATATCCCACTATAACATCTGATTAAACATTCAAACTGCAAATCAAACATTGAAAGGGAAGACTCTCACGTACGTTGAGCATTCAACTCTAACTGTTCTATGTCATCTGAAGTAGCTTCTATCTCATGACCAGCTGATGAAATCACGACATAGGAATCCCCCATGACACTAACTGGGTCAAGCAGAAAGTGATAATTTACAGTAAAAACATGAGGAAGCTTTTCTGGTCGAGAAGTCAAAAAAAAGATAGAAGTTGTTATGAATATGAAGCTCAATTTGTGAACGTACTTCCCCTAAAGAATGTACTTGAATGTTTGCCATCATATACATAAACTATGCAATCATCTATATTAAAACCAAGGAATAATCCTCAAAAGTCACCTAAAAAAACCCCTTTTACATGCTCATGGATGATTGCCTCGTGTCTACAGAAATATGCTTGGTGCTGGAGACATTGATTGTACCATTAGAAATTGAATCTCAAGCTTAAGACGTACCTTCACTTAGAGAACCCAAGTTAATCCGCTCAACAACATTGAAGTCAATTGGTGAAGCAATTTCCTGAGACTTCATAGGGCTCTGGAGTGATGGCACAAACAGGATTATGTTTTCTCCAACCTTCACAGAATTTTCTATCACAGCAGCTTTTCCAAGTTCATGACCAGACTGAACAAGATGGTCCGTCTGTCCTGTTTCTTGTGACATCTTCAAGTGGAATTCCATGACACCTGCATGTCTTTAGAAGGTACCCCAAATCACAAAAGTGCTATAGCAAAACAGATAGAGGCAGAAATACTGTATAGCAATCAAAACATACAGATTTATGCCTTCCATTTACCTTTGAGGCATATGGGTGATATAAGAGCAAGCATTAAAGCAGCGGCAGATATTATCAATTCCGCAATAGAACAGAGGAGAATAGGCCTTTCTCTAGTAATCTTCTAGCATAATAATAAACTTAATGTAACCAGACGTAACATTATAGCCATATTTGGCCACTTGTGCTCTTTAAAGGGTTTAGAACTATTTGTTTGTTAACAAATTAGAGCTCCCTATCCTTCAGTGGTACTTGTTAGAATTTTCAGATCTTCATAACTTCAGATCTTAGTTTTTCTTATTTTCTGCATTTCTCTTCTATCCTGTTTCCATTTAATATGGTGGCACCTCTATGTTCTTTTGAAACAGAATTTTACTTCACAGAAAAAAGGTTGACCTTTCCAAACATTTGGAGAGCCCTCAACAACACCTTACTTATTATGCCCGAGCTATAGTTGACAGACACAGAAATTTTTAAACAATGACTGTTTGCTTTTGGATTTAAAGGCTTGTAAAACAAAGCGAGGCAGCAGCTAATGAGAACATCTAAGAGCTTCAGACCTAATGCTGGGACTCCTGTTTAAATTCTGACTTTTCAACTTTGCCCTAGAGGCTTAAATAAATGTTAAAATTGCTAATGACCCATAAAGAGTACTGTAGATCAGAACTATGGCTTTAAAAGGGCATGTCAATCATCTGATGAACACTTCTGATTGACACCCAGCAGCAATTTGTTGCTTAGGTTCCTTTTTTTGTCAGTACATGTACATGATCAAGAATCCAGAAAACAAACAATTTTTCCTCAGTAGTTTTCATTCGGTGCCTTGAGATATAAGTTACATTAAGCAAGTTCTCAGCATAATATGGTTCTTTCAAATTAAGCGTTTCATCTCGCTGCCTGGATTGCAATGACTGGTTAATCAATGTGAATGATGAACAAATGGATATCTCAAAACCAAGAAAATTTAGTACCCATATATCATACCTGGCAGGGACTGAAACCATCAATTATTTTATTGACAGATATGTACAAGTTGCAGAAGATCTGATTCACCGAGCCTGCAAGGCTGTTCTCAAAGAGAAAACGAGCTTGCAATGGTTCTTTCATGTCAGCCTCCAGATCTGCTTTCCATCTTTTAATCAGACCATGCAAAACTCTGAAATCTGCAAGTTTGTCAAATATGTAAGGCATATCATGGATCACATTCCTCTCTCTAGGTGACTTTTCTTAATCTAGAAGATATTGACAACAATCCACACACCTAAAACAAGATTACTGCTAGAGAACCAAAACTAAAAGAATATACATATGAATACTTAAGAACACACGGAACAATAATAAGCAAATACACAGGAATTCTAGAACAAATATGACCACCTAAATTTGAGGTTAGGTCTATAAAGTTACAATATCATGTCATTATCATTAAAGAAAAACATGATAATACATGTTTTCTATCTTTTACAAGTTCTTTCTTATCTCATTTAAGAATCAACCACAATATAGTAAATTTACAAGTTCATTCTATTTTAACTCCTATTAAGAGTAGGACTTCAAACTTATGAATAAAATGACATGACTGTGTATGGTTTATGCAAAATTTCTGTTTTCTGCCATATTGGAATCTCACATAAACCAGCATTGCGAGTATTGTGCAAGATTTCTTCCTCTGCCATATGACAATCCATCTCATGCTGAAATCATGTAAACTCTATCTATACCACTTACAGTATCTCGCTCAAGCCAAAAGGTTACCAAAGGTTAAGCTAAAATGATGTTTTAAGTGTCACATGAACAAATTTTTGTCACTTATAGCATCTCGTTCAACATCATCTAGGGAACTAATCTTGCTCAAGCCAGAACCAAACAAAACTTTCATCTATACTACAGACTTCTCATAAGATCAGGGTTCACACAACTTGCCAATTAGGCATAACAAGTGTCAATCATGAATGTAGAAAAAGGTTCCTCCTCTCTCTACACTCTGTTTTCACTATTTGAAACCGAAATTTGTAGAAAATCTAGTAATGTATCAAAGCAATGTCAGAACCTTGAAGGGCATGTATTCTTTATAACTCAATTTTGCATTTCGCTCAACATCTTCTAGGGAACTAATCTTGCTCAAGCCAGAACCAAGCACATTTTCATCTATACTACAGACTTCTCATAAGATCAGGGTCACACAACTTGCCAAGTAGGCATAACAAGTGTCAATCATGAATGTAGAAAAAGGTTCCTCCTCTCTCTCCACTCTGTTTTCACCATTTGAAATCATAATTTGTAGAAAATCTAGTAATGTATCAAAGCCATGTCAGACCTTTCAAGGGCATGTATGCTTTATAACTCAATTTTGCATTGTTTTTTCTTTTTTCAGATTAATAACCCCCTATCCTCCTCTCCCCACTAGCACTGAACCACAGCAGAGTTTTTGACCTAACTTAACTGTCTGAAAAGAAAAGAAAATGGATGCAATTAAAGAGTTTACAGTTTTCATCATTCATAAGTTATGAAATAGGATTAATTACTGGTAAGATGAACAGAACAAACAATGGAAAGGCTAAGAGAATCATCCTTGCTTATTCCAGTGATGTCCCCTGCAGAAGAAGAGGAATCAACCTGGGATATAGGTATGAAACGAGCAATTATCCATATCAGAGATGCATCTGAAGAAATTGCTGACATTTTGCTGCGTGTCAGTAAGATGGCCTGATTTGTGCTCAAATAACAGGAACTCGACCGAAACACACAGATCCGCTGCATCCTGGAAGAAAAAGCCACATGAAGTTCAAAGGTTTAGAGTTCCTATTGACGAGAGCCAAATTAGTGTAATAAACTCCAGATGTTCAAATATTCGGCTCACCATGATAGAGTCTACTTCTTCTGGAAAGCACGAGCTCAGTACTATCACTTTCCTTTCGATATCCTTACCAGTTCCCCAGGAATAAAGAACTTGATCACTCAGAATAGTCGAAAGTTTTAGATCTGTTAGGAATGATTAAACTAAGCAATTAATGCAACAACATGTCAGAGTATAGTTGAGCGTGAGTGAGAGCTACCCCCCGTATAAGAGAGAGCAAGGGAATCGTAGATTTGAGGAAGAAAAGCATCGGAAGGCAAGTGATTAATAGCATGGTGGAAGTCGCGTAGAATGAAGCTTTCTCTAGGGGCGGCAAGCGATTTTCAGCCGTTTCCAAATTGTAACATAAAATACAAGGAAATCACCTCCCGAAACCATGGAATTACGAGAAATAATGACTCGTAGGACATTGAAAATAAAAATAAAAAAGGAAAAGTGATTAGTACCTCATCAAAAGAAGAAAAGCTATTTCTAAAGACGTAGCACAAGCCAACCCTATCTTCGAGAGAGTTCGATTTACGCAAAGATGAGGATAGTGATGAAATGGCGTAGAAATTAGCTAGCTGTAGTAAGGACTGATAATTTTCAACAAACGAAATCCAAGATCCATCTATAATTAAATTCTTTAGACTAGCTTTAACAGGTATATAATCTGATGGAAACATTTGAACTTGAGAAGAGAGAAGTAGCATCTCTATTGGTTTTCACCTGCTTTACGTCTCCAAGCAGCGAAGAAGGCAAGCTACGCAGGTCCAGCACGAAACAGAGCTGCACCATGTCCTTCGGCTCTGCTTATTTGGCGTGAAAGTGGCAAACAAACGCCTGAAACCAATGCTTCGGTACGACTTATATATATATATATATATCTTCATGCAGGCGCTTCATGCCTGGTATTTTTAATATGAGAACTCTTTTTTTTTTTAATATGATAAATATGCCTCTCTGCTTTTTCAAATATAAAAATATTTCCATTGCGTATTTTGACTTTTATTTTTCCCTTCTTTTTTTCGTTTTATGTTTAGTTCCATTCTTTTGGGTAAAGCTATTTTAAAATGCTTAAATGTCATTTGTCATATTATAACTTATTAAAGGTATAGATTGTCTTACATGAGATATGAAAATGAAAATTTGTTTAAATTAAAAAAAAAATCTTAATATCTTAATATTTTAACATAACTCTTTAGTTCCAATTATGTAGGATATGTATTCTTTTTGTCTTATAGTCAATCAATAATATTCATTAAGAAGAAGAACAACAACTACAAAAAAGTAAATAAATAAACAAGGACTGAAAATACCAAATCCTACCCCCTAGTGGTAATTATTGTTCTTACATTGCCCACAAATTCATTCCATGAACTTTAATGTTGAAAACATAAAACTACCTTCTTCGTATGTCAAGATGATCTAAAGGAGAGTCACATTTTCCATGTGATAAACATTTTGATCCCTAACGAGAGACTAATCCCCTCGCTTAGCTATAGAATCTGTATCAGGCACCTTCGAGTGTCACCAACCCTGGATTCTGGCTATTAAGCACCGAGAAAACTACAGCATTGTCATTCCCAATATTATTGCAAAAGTGAAGCAGACCCCGAGGAAACACGAACACGTCACCCTCCTTTAGAGTCTTGTTGAACATTTTCTCTCTGGTATCTATAAATCCGGCTGTAACAACACCGCTTCTGACAAAGAACATCTCTGAAGCCCTTGGGTGGGCATGGGGCATTACCAGGCCATCCACCAATAGATCAGTTCGAGCAATTGACAGGCCGAGAGTATTCAGGCCTGGAAAATCTGCAGCAGTGACAATGCTCACTGCCGAGCCGTCACGGTTTTCTGTATCACCGGGTCGGTTCAAATCTGAATTCTTGAAATCAGAAGCATTGACGTTGGCTGGATTCTTGCATGCGAAGCCGTTGATGAAGACTGTCTGTTCTGCTGAAGTGGAAGTTGGGCAAGTGTCTCGGAGATTATCGTAATCTGCTAAGGAAATCCTGATATACTCACAAATAACAAGCAAACGGAGACTCTGAAAGGGAAGAGGAGACTTCATCTTCGGTTGCTCTTATGAATTTACAACACTCTTCTTTGGTCTTTATATTGTCCTTCATATCATGCTTTGAGGTTGCCAGAAATGAAAGTCATGAGGAGGCTTGGAGTTCACTGCTGGATTGATATAAATTATGTTGTAAGAAGTGCATTGCTTTGAAGAAAGATTATCTCAATTTACTCTCTCTGGGTTGCCTATTGTTAACGTGTAGAGATTTTACCAACTAAGTTGCCATGTTGAGCCCTATAATTAGGCTTGTTATTTTGTATTTAACTGTACATATTTACTTTCCTTATTAACCTAGGTTTAGTCTCTTATAAATGTATGTTGATACATTGTAAATCATCATCACAATATAGAAAGCACAATTGCTCACTCGAGGCTGTCTCACCTTTTCTTACACCTATATGTCCTTTTACTTGAAATAACAAGATTTTTGTAGGCATTTTTCATTCTTTTCGAACCTGCAAAGTTCCTTGCCATTACAGGAAAGCAAATGCCTGCACCATCTATGGCACATATCACAGGGGCCTCAAGTCACGGAGAAGCAATCCCACAATGGTCAAATCAAAACCATAACAGGAAAAGGATATCACAACCATACAACTTGTATTTGGAAATTCATATAAGATACGCTGTGAATTAGTAGGATATCCTTTACTATGAACAGCGACGTCACTCATATTTAATAAAAGCCTTTGCATAATAGTTGTACAAGTGAGTAGAAAGAGTTATGGACCTAGAATTCCTTGATCATTTTCCAGGAAGATGGAAGTGAAAAGTGGCTGCAAGTGGTAGAATCATATTTATTTAACCGATCACATTCCATAACCTGTTAACTCTCTTTTTTTCCACTTCTATTCAATGTACATCATGAATAGAAACTCAACTTTAGAATATAAAAAATTATAAAATAAAGATTCATTCTTAGTTTCAATATTATATTAAATTATAATGGTTTATCCTAAAACCTTAAAATATTAATAAAAATATTATTAGTTATAAGATCAAAGAACTGTCGTCTCACTTCCACACAACACCTACTTCTAAGGCTTTCCTCTTAACCAATTTTAACTGCTACAGCTACTTCGAACTGACTGCTATGAACCGACAGAAACATGTCCTTTTCTCCATCCCTGTGCTGCGGTTGGCCTCTTGATGACGCGGGCTCTTCTCACTTCCAAACGAGCTTGTCAAGACAAATAGTTCCACCGGGACTGGCTTTCGTTCTGGTTACTCTTTGGAGTGATTCTTTGCCGTCGGGCTTCTGGCCCAGCTGTTCCATATCATCCTGGGTCCCTGCCCACCACCTCCACTTGCCCCGACTTTGCTCCCACCGCTTCAAATATGGTAACTCTCTTTCTCCCTCTCCGTTTCCAAGTATAAATTTATCTTGATTTTTAACCAAATGAGCATCCATGAGAACTTACCTAGTTGATAAGCTGTTTGCGTCTTCTTCTTTTCTTTAGGAGTGGATTCTATCTCAAGTCCCACACGGTCGATCTATGTCTTTCTCTGATTTTCGTCAATGACTATGCCAAAAGTCAACTTTCTTTTTCACCTGGAATTTGTGGGGTTTATTCATGTTGTGGTTAGCTTCAGAGTCTCTGTTCTATTTTTTTCTCTTCATTTATCTGTATTATATAAATAAAAGGACTTGTTCTGCACTTCTACTCTTGTACACATATTACTACCTCACTAATTGAGATTTGCTCCATTATAGTCTTCAAAAATATGGCCATAGTTTGAGGTTTTAGAAGTTTAGCATTCAGGATTCCGAATACATCGCATCCATACAAAAGTTCATTATCTTTTCTAGTTATTTAAAATATCGAAGGAAAGAATCTGAAATTATTGCTTTTCTTAAATAATTTGAAAGGGCTCTGATGCGTTTGTCTAGGAAAGTAGCTTCGACTTGCTTGCCAAAAGATTAAAGAAAGTAAAAGAACTGTTGCTTAAACCCATAAATGGGAAACATGCTATAAATGGCTTTTGTCATACTACTTCAATTATTTTTCCCTCCATGTATCTTATTACGACCATGTTTTGCTAAATTATTTTGTTGGAAGTGACTCAAATTGTGTTTACGAAGATTTTCTAAATCTGTGTTATAAGACGATATAATAGCACTTCTTGTAGACTTGAAGCGGCAAAAACTCTTTCAAGTCCTAGTTACGCTTATTTAGATATTCACCACGTCAAGTTTCTGTCAAAATACTATGAAGATTGGGTAAAAGTTGCTCATTTCATTAATTAAGCAAGAAAAACCCTAATACAAAGCTATTACAAGAATGGGTGATTGATCCTATGGTAAAGAAAAAGCTAGGTTTACAATGTCTATATATAGAAAAAAAAAATGAAGAAAAAGAAACAGGAAGAAAACAATGAGCTGTTCCATGTCTTGTCTTCCCAGGTTGCACGTCTCTGTTGCCTAAGATGACTCACAGCAGCTACTTGAGTAGCTGTTGTGCATTCCATAGGTGCTGTGATGGAATGTCTTACAACAGCTACAAAAGTATTTATTGTCCAACTAACAAGGCAGCCACAAGAGACCACATGTCTGAACACCCCCCCTCAAACTGATGGTCGATATAAGTTAATGACATTCAGTTTGCTAAGAAGATGTGCATGCTTATTTGCTTTTAGAGCCTTTGTGAAGACATCCGTTGGTTGATCTCTAGTTCCAACGTGGTGTGTTTTCATGAGGCCACGCTTTATCTTTTCTCTAATGAAGTGACAGTCGACATTTATGTGCTTAGTACGCTGATGCACCATGGGATTTGCTTATAGCTCCATTGTGGCCTTATTATCACAATATAAGGTCATTGGTCATGGGACTTCAATTCTTATATCTCCCAATAAACCTAACAACCAGATGATCTCGCATGATGTGTAAGCCATTGCTTGATATTCTATTTCTGTGGAGGAAAAAGATATCACTGCATGTTTCTTACTTTTCCAAGAGATGAGGGCGTCACCAAGTATGATGCAAAAACCAGTGACAGATTTCCTTTCAACCTTGCAAGTAGCATAATCTGAATCGCAATATGCTCTCATTCTATAACCTCTCAAAGCTAGAATAAGTAAACTGATGCTTGGGCAGCTCTTCAGATATTTCACTAATCTAGTGGTTGCTTCCCAGTGAGATTTCTTAGGTGAATGCATCAAGTTGTGCACCGTGTAAGAGATGTCAGGTCTAGTGACTAAGATAATTTAGCTTCCCTATAAGCTGTTGATACTTGAGTGGTTCACTTAGAAGTGGATCATCATCTTGAGGCACCTTTGCTCCATGATCATGTTTAAACGTAGTTAACAATAAGTTGGTGTCCATGGGGTTATCTACTGGCTTACTGCCCCCAAGTCCCATCTCATCTATCATCTCAAGAATGTACTTGCATTGACTCAAATGAATTCCTCTATTATCTTTAAGGACTTATGTTGGATCCTATAGCAACCTAAGAGGGGGGTGAATTAGGTTTCTCTTTAAAAAATAACTTCTAATTTGTGTTCAATCACTTTTTGCAATCAAATATAGCATTCAAAAATAATTAAACACAATAAAGATGAGACACCAGTTTACATGATGGTTCAGCTCTTTTCACCTACTTCCACCATTTTCTCCTTCAACACAACCAGTTGAAGTCCACTTTATTACAAAGCTAGGAGAAACTTTCTCCTACATTTTCAAATTCCTCCTCAATGAGTCAAACAATCCTTACCCCAAGGATTACAATACAATGTATGTCTCAACACACATCAAGTCAAAATTTCTCAAACTTATTACAAGCTTAAACAATTTCCTTAAGATGAAATGTATATGGAAGACTGCTAAGCTAAGGGCTTTATAATGATAACAAATAGATAATCAAGCCCTAATCACAAAACCCCTAAATGATAATAAAGTTAGGGGTTTTGATTTACAAACAAGTATATGTGCATAACAATATTCAGAATCTAATCAACATATATACAAGTAGAAATCTCAAGTAATCTTAAAGAGTAATGGAATGAAAGAACTTCTCTGAGATTTCACTTCAACTCAAGCTTCACAAGATGTATATTTAGCTTCTCAAGTGGATTTTTGTTTCTTCATATCTCAATGAATGTAACTACGATTTCCCTTTTTTTTTCTCTACCAAATAGATGTGAAAAACATACCTCTTTAACTCCAAAAACTAGCCGTTCTGACATCTCTGATTTTCTTTCCGTTCTGGAGTGATGGTGACTAGATTTCAAACTAGTTTAGAGAGGTAAAAAGTTTAGACATAGCTTTTTCTTCGTTCTAGTTTAAAGACATTCAAAATCAAGCTTCAAAACACCATCGTTTAATCCATAACTTAAGTTAGCTTCATGGACCAAAGAATCAGGTTGTTAAGTTGAGTTTCTGGGTCTTTCTGAAATCTTCATCAATTCTCTTCAATCTTGAAACTAATCTTTATGGGTCCTTCACAGATTGATAGAGCATCTTTTTCCTTACAAAAGCCTTTGAAATCATCTTCAGAAACCCTCTAATATGCTTCCAATTTCACTTTTGAGCAATTAGAGCTAAAACTCGAAGAACTCCACAATTTCTTCAAATTAATTCTCTCTGAGCAGTAGGTCTTCGATTTTTCTTCACAAAAATGTTCTCCTTTCTATTAGCTTTCCAGTAAGCCATTTTATAGCTTGATCGGAGTTGAAATCGGCGTCCAAATGGAGCGGGAAGTCACGGGGTAGAGTGGGTCACAGGTGGGACTAGGTTCAAGCTTGTTCGCAGGTCACACATGCTTCTAGATCACGGGTCATGAACTGGACTGTTCGGTGAAATTTTACATGCAAGTATACATGTCGAACAAGTAATATAATGATGAGATTGAGTATTATCCTACAGAAATTAATGTTATCAATTTGACTAATTACTAATAGTGAATTGTTTTACAGTTTATCTAGCAAATTATCATGAAAAGATGTTCTAACTTGAAATTACACTAAAGCAATCAATTTCCAAAGAGTTAATTAAATATGATAAGTATGCTAGAGCATCTGATTTCACCATAGTTAGTAGATATGAATTCCAATAGTTTAATGCTTGCGAGAACAATGATATTTATGAGATGACGGAATTTCCTAATTTATTCACTACCCTATGTCTAGGTATAACGAACCTACTTAGCTCATTAATTCATTGTGAGTCTGCATATGAATTAAATAAGCTAAGAGCATTAAAGTCAATGAATATTCCAACTAAAGCCACACAATCAACATAGCATATGTCTACCCACATTTAATTTATGGTTGTACATTATAAGATGCATTTGCATATTTTCTCCTGTCAGTCTCAAATATGCACATCAGATTGATTAATTGATGATTAATCACTCAATCACATTGAAGATAATAACGTACAACTCACATAAATATATTGTCTTGCATAACATGTCAACTAAGGAACTCATAACATCCAAACTAGGCTACATCTTAGCTCTAGCAAAAGTAGTTTAGTTCATAATATTAAAATAAACAAAAACATTACAACAAATTACACAAACATCTAGATTAGAACAAACTAAAAAGTTGTCACCAATTGTTGTCCCTTTCAAGAAATTTCTGTGCAACTCTACACATCAAGGAGAAGAAAAGAAGCCATCTGAAAAGAGTGATGAAATTCACGCTCACATGCTGCCACGCGCCGCCGTCACACACACTCACGCGTTGCCACACGCCACTGTCAGTCTTCACGAAAACCTCCAGAAATCGCCAACTATGACGCCTGGAGTGCCGATATGCCAATATCTTGAGCTGATTCGCTGTCGAACGGCGTAGATCTGACAAAATCTCCACTCGGCCCCCACCACGTCTCACCAAAAACTGCCGCACGAATCGCCTCAAATCAGCTGCAGACTGACCAAAAATCTCTGTTAACCACTGGATATGGTCCTTCCTTGCTGATCTGGTCTTAGATTTGGCCAGAAAATGGTGTTTCTTCGTCGGAAATAACGCCGAATGGTGATGTTGCTCAAAGCTTGACCGAAGAAAGGGAGTTGGTCGGCATTCACACGTTCCAAGCACCCGGATTCTTGGACAGACTCCTGGGTTCCACCACCAGGGAGAATCGGTCGGCTGTCACACGACCGGTTTCCTTTTTTCTTTGTTTTTCTCTAACTTTTCTCTCACTCTTTCGGTCCGGCACACTACTCACTTCTCTTTCGCTCGATCATGCTCCTGACAGTTCACGACCAACTCATAATGGCCTCACAGGTCCTAAGTTTTTCCTTCTGTTTCGGTAACGTGCTTTCCCTATGCTTTCCCTTGTTAAGTCTTCCATGTGTTTGATTAATTTCTTCTTTCACGTGAGTTCTTTTCTCTTCTCTTTTCCTTCCAATTTTGCTACATTTCCTTCATTTTCTTTCGTTTTGGGTTTGCTACATAAAATAAAAAAACATGCATAAATATAATTGAATACAAATATAATATGATAAAATAATATTAAATATCACCTAAAATAATCAAAATAACTCTATATAAAATAGAGTTATCAACACCCCGAAACTTAACGTTTTGCTCGTCCTCGAGCAAAAGTTCTAAACAACACATTAGGACAACATAAAAAAAAATTTACACACAAAAAGCATAAAACAACATATTCTAACAACACCATCAATCACTCCCTGATATTCTCCTAAACACCCCCAAACTTAAAATTTTTGCTCATCCTCGAGCAAAAGAACTAAACAACACATACAACCAATCCTTCCATGATATTCTCCCATAATTGCTCAACTTAACAATTCAAAGAAAAATATAACTTTCACCCAAACATTTCAATTGGTTTATAAGGTAAGATAGATTCGTAACTATGTCAACCACATGTGTGTGTGTGTGTGTGTGTAAATCCGCATTTTTTCTCAATTGCATGCACTCCAAATAGATCTACCTTAATATGCAACCTCTCAAAAACTTTAACCAAATCTCATCAGTTTGCTCTTCATTCCTCTCTCACTAATGTAAGCCAATCATCTAACTAAGAATCAATAGGACTTTCATAAGCTTATAATGTAAGGCTGCGTTACGAATAAGATGGAAGTCATTTAAGCTCAGAGAACCCATGAACACATTACTTTCTAGGATCTCATCAAAACTCTAGCCTTTCTCTACCTTTTTACTCCATGAAGAAAATCTTTCTACCACCACTTAGTCTCATTCTTTCTTGTCCAAACATGCTTTGACACTAAAAGCCCAATCATGTGTGTAACACTAAACAAAACAAAAGCATTTACACATATAGCCACCTCAATCCTCTCTTATCAATGATATTCAATAATAATGCTCAAAGATCTCCTTTAAAGAACTATGTGACTTGAATCTAACAAAAGATAATGAGATCTAACAAATGCTTTTCTCCTTTTTTTTTTTCATTTGCATTTACAAATGTAACATACTATGCTACACACAATCATTTCAATTAACTCCTTCCCATACTACATCCTTCTCCTCCACTTCTCTTACGATCAAATCAACTTGTACAAACCAGAAGTCAATATGTTCATGGGAATAAGACAACAAGATAAATTGATCAAAAAGGCTAAAAGATATATATGCAAGTGTCATTCAACAAAATTAGGATAAGAACAAGGCTTAGTGGGGTGACTAGGAATAAGTAAACAATGTTAGCTTGAAAGGCTCTAATGATCCAAAGATAGCCTAAATCATTTCCTCAATTAGATGTAACCTAGGATTTCGCCTCAAGAGGAAATCAAGCAAATTCTAAGATCTGGATGAGATCCAAGAAAATCACACACTTTATATGAATGTTCTCTAGAGATACACATAATTTCAAGAAAATGCAGACTTTTAGTGTTCAATAAGTGAATCAACATAATCAGAATCACACTTAACTCATACCACAATTGCAAGTTTGAATAAAATCTACATCTCCCTAAGAATAGCCAAGAATTCACAATAAAGGATTCAATCATAGAAATCATGGTCCAACACAAGAAAAAGATTTTACACCAAAAAAATAGACTTTTTAACACAACAACACAACATAACATTTCCAGCACAACAAACACAACAAAAAGCACTTCTAATACACTCCCAACGTAACAACAGCTACCACAACACACAACCTAACAAAAACAACACACTTCCAACAATAACAGCAACACCCGTAAACTTAAATGAAGCATTCTCCTCAATGATAAAAGAAAATAAAGCAATAGTAAGGAACAAAGAAAACTCTCCTGATTGCAAGCTGCCAAAATGGAGCTGTGATGAGCATATGGTGACAGCTTCCTAGCCAAAAGATTAACAAGATGATGCTTGGGTTGCCTCCCAAGAAACGCTTGCTTTATAGTTCATAGCCAAACTATCTCCAATGTTGCTGCTCAAGGAGGATGGAGGTTAATGGTAGTCCCTTGCATGTCGACTCCATCGAAATAGGGCTTCAACCACTGACCATTCACCTTAAATGGGCCCTGAGTGTCATGTGCAACTTCTACCACTCCATATGGAAGCACCTGGGTGACTGTGAACAGACCAGCCCATCGAGACCGTAACTTTCCTAGAAACAATTTAAGACGAGAGTTATAAAGTAATACTTTTTGACCCACCTTAAACTCTCTCCTTAATATATGTTTGTCATGCCATCGTTTTGTCTGCTCTTTGTAGATCAAGGCATTTTCATAGGCCTCATTGCGCAACTCCTCCAATTCATTCATCTGTAATAATCTATTTTCTCCTGCACATTGCATGTCAAAGTTCAAGAATTTTAATGCCCACAATGCTTTATGTTCTAATTCTACTGGCAAGTGACATGCTTTCTCAAATACTAGCCTAAAAGGAGACATCCCTATGGGTGTTTTAAAGGCTATCCTATAGGCCCAAAGTGCATCATCCAGTTTCATCGACCAATCTTTTCTTACGGCATTCACCGTTTTCTCCAAAATCCTCTTGATTTCCCTATTTGATATCTCTACCTGCCCACTAGTTTGAGGATGGTAAGGAGTTGCAATCTTGTGGGTGACCTCGTACTTACCGAGAAGTGCTTCAAATTGTTTGTTGTAGAAATGTGTCCCTCGATCGCTTATGATTGCCCCAGGAGTGCCAAAATAGGTAAAAATGTTTTTCTTCAAGAACTTAACCACAACCTTGGCATTATTTGTGGGCAATGCTACAGCCTCTACCCATTTAGACACATAATCAACAGCCACCAAGATATAAATATTCCCATAAGAAGGTATAAAAGGTCTCATGAAATCAATACCCCAAACATCAAACAATTCACACATAACAACATTAGTCAAGGGCATCTTATGTTTACTAAAAATATTCCCAGTTCTTTGGCATTGATCACATGTAGCTACATAGGAATATGCACCTCTAAAAAGTGTGGGCCAATAAAAACCAGATTGTAAAACCTTGGCTACAGTTCTGGTGGCACCAAAATGACCACCAGCTTCTCTATCATGACAATGATGCATAATGCTGGCCATCTCTTCTTCTGGGAAACATCTTCTGATCACTTGATTTGCACATATTCTAAACAAGAATGGTTCTTCCCAAAAATAATGTTTAACATCATAAAAGAACTTTTTCTTCTGTTAATATGACAATTCTGGGGGAAGAATGTTACCTACCAAATAATTCACAAGATCAGTGTACCAGGGAGATTTTATCTATTGAAGAGTAAAAATCTGCTCATCAGGAAACTCTTCCAAGATTGACTGCTCTTCTTCATTTGGATTCGGAATTCTGGACAAATGATTTGCAACTAAATTTTCAATCCCCCTCTTATCCTTGATTTCCAAGTCAAACTCTTGCAACAATAGAATCCACCTGATTAACCTTGGCTTTGATTCTCTCTTTTCAAGGAGGTGCTTAAGAGCAGAATGGTCAGAATAAACTATAACTTTGGAGCCAATCAAATTAGAGCGGAATTTATCAAAAGCAAATACTATTGCCAAAGGTTCTTTTTCTGTTGTTGAATAATTCAATTGTGCACCTGATAAAATCCGACTAGCATAGTAAATGGTTAGAAAAACTCTATCCTTACGTTGTCCCAAAACAACTCCCACTGCGGAATCACTTGCATCACACATCAGCTCAAAAGGCAAATCCTATTATGGTGCAGCCATGATTGGTGCTGATATTAACTTCTCCTTTAGAGTGTTAAAAGCCTCGAAACATTTGTCAGAAAAGTTAAAGTTAACATCTTTCTCTAACAAACCTGAAAAGGGTCTTACAATCCTTGAAAAATCTTTTATAAACCGCCTATAAAACCCTGCATGCCTCAAAAATCCTCTGACAAGCTTCACTGATGTTGGTGGAGGCAGTTTTGCAATGGCCTCTACTTTGGCTCTATCAACCTCTAGTCCTTTTCTGAATATCTTGTGCCCAAGCACTATTCCCTTATGTACCATAAAGTGACACTTCTCCCAATTCAACACCATATTTGTCTCCTCACATCTTTGTAAAACCAAAGCCAAATTTTTCAAACAACTATCAAATGATGCACCAAAGACAGAAAAATCATCCATAAAAACCTCAATGAACTTTTCAATCATGTCAAAAAAAATAACCATCATGCATCTCTGAAAGGTTGTCGGTGCATTACAAAGACCAAATGGCATTTTTCTAAAAGCAAAAGTACCATAAGGACAAGTGAAAGTAGTTTTCTCTTGATCCTCTGGTGCAATAGGGATCTGATTGTACCCTGAATACCATTAAGAAAGCAATAAAATTCATGTCCTGCAAGTCTTTCCAACATGTGATCAATAAATGGTAAAGGAAAGTGATCTTTTCTAGTGGCATCATTCAACTTTCTATAATCCATACATACACGCCATCCAGTAACTTTTCTAATTGGAATCAATTCATTGTTATCATTTCTCTGAATAATCATACCTCCTTTCTTTGGCACAACTTACACTGGACTTACCCAACAACTGTCTGAAATGGGGTAAATGATCCCTGCATCAAGTAATTTAATTACCTCAGCTTTCACTACTTCTTACATCTTCGGGTTCAAGCGCCTTTGAGGTTGAATAGTGGTCTTCTGATGCTCCTTCATTAAAATCTTGTGCATGTAAATTGAAGGGCTAATTCCCTTTATGTCGGCTATCTTCCACCCAATTGCCCATTTATGTTCTCTTAACACCCTGAGCAATTTCTCTTCCCTCAATTCTATTAAAGAGGATGATATATTACTGGCAACTTAGCATTTGCATCCAAATAGACATATTTCAAATGAGAAGGTAAGGGTTTAACTTCAAGAGTTGGAGGTTCTTCAATTGATGGCTTAGGCTTTGTCATATGTTCTTCCAACTCCTCAAATCTTGTTGCCTTTTTTCGTGAACGTGGTGGAACTGCATCCATGAACTTCATCGGCTCCTTTATCTCCTCACTTCCAATTTCCTTGTCCCTTGAATGAACCAAACATGCTTCCAATGAATCTTTGAAAACTTCTTCTTGAAAAACATTGCTCACCAATGTATCAACTGTCTCAACTCTAAAGCAAGAACTATCATCAGAGGGATATTTCATGGCTGTAAAAACATTGAAGGTAACTAAATCATCTTGAACTCTTAAAATCAGCTTTCCTTGTTTCACATCAATCAACGCTTTTCCTGTTGCTAGAAAAGGTTGACCCAAGATGAGTGGTGCCTTATAATCTTCCTCCATATCCAAAACTATAAAATCTACAGGGAAGATGAATTTATCAACTTTCACCAATACATCTTCTACAATGCCCCTTGGATACTTGATTGATCGATCAGCCAATTGTAAGGACATTGTGGTTCCCTTTACTTCACCCAATCCCAATTTATTGTAGATAACGAAAGGCATTAAATTGATACTTGCTCCTAAATCACACAATGCCTTTTCAAAGTGAGACTCTCCAATAGTGCATGGGATTGTGAAACTCCCTGGATCATTCAATTTTGGAGGAAGCTTGTTTTGTAAGATTGTTGAGCACTCCTCAGTAAGATTCATTGTTTCATATTCTTCTAACTGCTGTTTGTTCTTCAATATTTCCTTAAGAAACTTGGCATAACTAGGCATTTGAGCCAATGCATTTGCAAAAGGAATATTAATATGCAGTTTCTTGAATACGTCAAGGAATTTAGAAAACTGTTTATCTATCTTATGTTGCTGGAGTCTCTGAGGAAATGGAACTGGAGGTACATAAGGCTTTGGATGATCAAGAAATAGCATTCTTTTGGTTACCTCCTCTTGCTGTGTACTAACATCCTCATTCTATTCCTTCTCAACGTCATCCAGCCTCACATGCTTGCCACTTCTCAAAGTTATTGCCTTTGCATCTTTTCTCGAATTCTTCTCTGTATTGCTAGGTAATGCACCTTGTTGTCTTCCTGAAACCATATTTGCTAATTGAACCATCTACATTTCCAAATTCCTAAGAGAAGCCTTTTGATTCTGAGATCTTGTTTCTTGGTTCTGAAATCTTGTTTCATATCTAGTGTCTTGACTCTGCATGGTGGTGTACATCTTGTAATCATATCCTCAAACCTAGGCTTCGTTACCTCTAGTTGCCTGAATCTTGTGGTGCTCTTGTTGAACTTGAGCTACTCCATGAAAAATTTGGGTGATTATGCCATCTCGGATTGTAAGTGTTGGAGTATGGATTATTTTGTGCTCTACTCGAACTTCCAACAAAATTAACATCTTCACTACTTTGAGTTGATGATATATGACACTCTGTGCTTGCTTGTCCTCCACCACAATAATCACATGTTACATCCTGAACCCTCATGACTAGACTACTCAGATTGTCTATCTTCTTGTTAAGTCTATCAAATTGTGCATTCATTGCGGTAAAAGTATCTACTTCAAGAACTCCACTGACTTTCCTTCCTGATAACCTCTCAATAGGTCACTGATAAGTGTTTGATGCCATTTCCTCCACAAGCTCAAATGCTTCTTCTGGTGTTTTGTTATGCAATGCACCTTCTGCAGCTGCATCAAGCATACAACGGAGATTCATGTTAGCCCCATTATAAAAGTTTGTACCTGTGACCATATGGGTACTCCGTGATGCAGACATCTCCTCAATAGATCTTTAAATCTTTCCCAAGCTTCATAAAGCGATTCATTGTCCACCTGCGCAAAATTAGAGATATCGTTACACATTTTAGCAGACTTTGCAGGGGGAAAATACTTACCTAGAAACTTTTGAGCCAAGTCGTCCCATGTCTTGATTGATCTTGTAAGACGAGAAGAAAGCCAATTTTTAGCCTTGTCTCTAAGAGAAAATGGGAATAACCTTAAGTTGATTACATCATCTGTGACTCCATTGTATTTGACCATGTCACAGATTTCAAGGAAAGCTTCTATATGGGCATTAGGATCATCATTTGGTAGCCCACTAAATTGTGCTGAGTTTTGAAGCATCTGAATGAGTGTAAGCTTGATTTCAAAGTTATTTGCTTGAACAGTAGGCCTCTTAATGCTTGATGTGGCACCCTGAATTGTTAGTGCAGCATAGTCCTTCAAAAGTTTACATGTATCATCATTGTTTGCCATTCTTCTAACTTTACTTTTTTGCTCTCTTAACTGCTTCCGCTGCCTTATAAGCGTGCATTCAATTTCTGGACCAGGATCAACAAGTTGTCCCCCTCAATTATGGGTCATACATGTCTACGCATTCTAGAATAAAAGCAATGTAGCAACAATATTCTTTTCTCTCTGCAAGAAAGAAAATAATATAAGGAAAGTAAAAATAAAAATAAAGGCTAGATTAAACGTAATATCAATTCAGTGTTAATATTAATCAACAATAAACAACTAATCCCCGGCAACGGCACCAAAAACTTGTTCAGTGAAATTCTACATGCAAGTATACATGTCGAACAAGTAATATAATGATGAGATTGAGTATTGTCCTACAGGGATTTATGTTATCAATTTGACAAATTACTAATAGTGAATTGGTTTTACAATTTATCTAGCAAATTATCATGAAAAGATGTTCTAACTTGAAATTACACTAAAGCAATCAACTTCCAAAGAGTTAATTAAATATAATAAGTATGCTGGAGCATCTGATTTCACCATAGTTAGTAGATATGAATTCCAATAGTTTAATGCTTGCGAGAACAATGATATTTATGAGATGACGGAATTTCCTAATTTATTCATTACCTTATGTCTAGGTATAGCGAACCTACTTAGCTCATTAATTCACTGTGAGTCTACATATGAATTAAATAAGCCAAGAGCATTAAAGTCAATGAATATTCCAACTAAAGCCACACAATCAACATAGCATATGTCTACCCACATTTAATTTATGGTTGTACATTATAAGATGCATTTGTATATTTTCTCCTGTCGGTCTCAAATATGCACATCAGATTGATTAATTGATAATTAATCACTCAATCACATTGAAGATAATAATGTACAACTCACATAAATATATTGTCTTGCATAACATGTCAACTAAGGAATTCATAACATCCTAACTATGCTACATCTTAACTCTAGCAAAAGTAGTTTAGTTCATAATATTAAAATAAATAGAAACATTACAACAAATTACACAAACATCTAGATTAGAACAAACTAAAAAGTTGTCACCAATTGTTGTCCCTTTCAAGAAATTTCTATGCAACTCTACACATCAAGGAGAAGAAAAGAAGCCATCTAAAAAGAGTGATGAAATTCACGTTCACGTGCTGCCACGCGCCGCTGTCACATGCGCTCACACGTTGCCACCATACACCGCCACGCGCCGCCGTCAATCTTCACGAAAACCTCCAGAAATTGCCAACTATGACGCCTAGAGTGTCGATCTGCCAAGATCTTGAGCTGATTCGCTGTCGAACGGCGTAGATCTGACAGAATCTCCACTTGGCCCCCACCGCGTCTCACTAGAAACCTCCGCATGAATCGCCTCAAATCAGTTGCAGACTGACCAGAAATCTCTGTTAACCACTGGATATGGTCCTTCCTTGCTGATCTGGTCTCATATTTGGCTAGAAAATGGTGTTTCTTCATCAGAAATAACGTCGAATGGTGATGTTGCTCAAAGTTTGACCGAAGAAAGGGAGTTGGACGGCGTTCGCACATTCCAAGCACCCGGATTCTTGGACAGACTCCTAGGTTCCACCACTAGGGAGAATTGGTCGGCTGTCGTACGACCGGTTTCCTTTTTTCTTTGTTTTTCTCCAACTTTTCTCTCACTCTTTTGGTCCCGCACACTACTCACTTTTCTTTCGCTCGATCATGCTCACGACAGTTCACTACCAACTCATAATGGCCTCACGGGTCCCACGTTTTTCCTTCTGTTTCGGTCACGTGCTTTCCCTATGCTTTCCCTTGTTAAGTCTTCCATGTGTTTGATTAATTTCTTATTTCACGTGAGTTCTTTTCTCTTCTCTTTTCCTTCCAATTTTGCTTTATTTCCTTCATTTTCTTTCATTTTGGGTTTGCTACATAAAATAACAAAATATGCATAAATATAATTGAATACAAATATAATCTAATAAAATAATATTAAATATCACATAAAATAATCAAAATAACTCTATATAAAATAGAGTTATCATGGACCTATGTCGTGCTCTAGGCCGGGTCATGTGGACTCGCGCCTAGGTTGCGCCTCTCTGGACTAGGTCACACACTCTGGACTGGGTCACACACTCTGGACTAAGTCGCACCTCTTTGGACTAGGTTTGACTTGCGGATGGAGCTCATTCTAACCCAATTTCCTACATACAATTTCAACATTATTTTTCTAATAAAAAGATCCAATTAGATAAATAATCAAACAATGATTATAATATTCTCATATTATAATTCCATTTTTATCATCATCAAAATGTTAATATTATTTCAATATTATTAAAATATATTCCAACAACTTCAATCCCAAGAAAAATTTGAGATCTCCCAAGTCCTTAATATGGAATACATAATATAAGTGTGCTTTCAATTCTTGTATACCCTCTGTGTCACTACCAATAATAAATATGCCATCCACATAAATCATGAGAATGATGATAAGATTACCTCTTCGTCGAACAAACAATGAGGTGTCATGCATGGAATCCTTATAACCAGCTGTGAGGAGGGCTTTTGTGAACTTCTCATACCATTGTCTGGCTGCTTGCTTGAGTCCATAGATGGATTTCTTTAACTTACAAACTTTTCCACTATTCTCAGCCAGATCACCTGATGGAGGTTTCATGTAAACCTTTTCATCTAAATCTCCTTGCAGGAAAACATTGTTTACATCCATCTTATGGACGTCCCACTGATTCTAAGCTGCCAAGGAGAGAGCACACCTAATTGTGATGTCTTTTACCATTGGGGTGAAGTCCACTCCTTCTTTCTAACTATATCCTTTTGTCACTAATCTTTCTTTATACCTCTCTACTAACCTGTCAGCTTTGTACCTGATCTTGTAAACCCACTTGCAACCAATGGGTTTTCTCCCTCGAGGTAGGTCCATTAGCTCTCATGTATCATTTGCCTCAAATGCTCTGATCTCTTGATCCATGGCTTCTTGCCATCTAGGATTGCCAATTGTCTCATGGTAATGCATTGGTTCAATATCAGCAAATATAGATGCAATGAAATGTTGGTTATCCAATGGCAAATGGTCATATAAGATGTAGGTCGAAAGAGGGTAGGCCGATGATTCTATTTCTACTACATGAATGGTAGGGCATACATAGTCTTTCAACCACAAAAGAGGTCTAGTGTTCCTAGTGGGACGTCGAAGGGTCATTTATGGTTGTGGTTCGGGTGAATTATTTGATGTAGGTATGGTCTCATCATCAAAGAAGATGTTAAGTGGTTCAACTGAAGGTGGTGGTGGTATAGGTATATGAGTTAATTCTTGTGAGGGTAATGTATATGTTTGATGGCTTGTAGGATTAGTCGAAATGGGTAATGAATGTGTAGGGTTAGAAGGTACCTCAAATTCATGCATTCTTGGAGCCTCTAGAGCAGGTTCTGTCAAAGGTACATGCATGGTAGGATATGATTTGGCCCCTACTTGTGAAAAGGGAAAGACATCCTCGTGGCATTTCACATCCCGACTTACAAAGAATCTATCCTTTTCTAGGTCATACAATCTGTGACCCTTCTGACCTTGAGCATATCCCATGAAAATGCTAGGGATTGCTCAAGGGGCAAACTTGTCTTTTGGTCCTACAGTGGTGGCATGATATAGACATCCAAAATTTCAAAGATGTGAGAATTTTGGTGATTTTTCAAAAAGTTTTTCAAAAGGTCGCAGTAAGTATGTATTCCCCCCAAAACTTATCGAGCATTGAGCTCTGGAATTTCATAGCTCGCACAACGTTTAAGATGTGACAACATTTGTGCTCCACTACACATTTTATTGTGGTGTGTGCACACATGAACTCTTGTGTATGATGCCACGTGAGGTAAATAATTGTTTTGTGTGTTGATTGAAGAAATCAAGTGCGTTGTCTATTCTAACGCACTTCACTTCTTTGTCAAACTGGTTTTTTACTAGAATTAGGAATTCCTCTAGTCGTGAATATGTTTCACTCTTGACTTTCATTAAGAATGTCC
Source organism: Casuarina cunninghamiana (assembly GCA_028551485.1). Lineage (NCBI taxonomy): Eukaryota > Viridiplantae > Streptophyta > Magnoliopsida > Fagales > Casuarinaceae > Casuarina > Casuarina cunninghamiana. The sequence goes on along the minus strand of CM052366.1, from coordinate 26,292,374 downwards.
AAGTTCCTCGTGAAAAATCATCGACTAGTGTGAGGAAGTATTGTGACCCATCATGATTGGGGATTCTGCAGGGACCCCAGACATCTACATGAACTAGGTCAAAAATTTGTTGTGCGATGTGATCACACATAGGAAAGGAATTACGAGTCTGTTTCATAGGTGGACAAATCATGCAAGGCTCATATTTAGAGAATTTTGCAAATTTGAAATCATTGAGGTATTGAAATTTTGCATTAGACATATATCCGAGTCTACAATGCCAAAGTTTGGAATTTAAAACATTACATCCTGACATTGAATTCACAAAAGCTAGGTCATGTCCTAGAAGTTGTGATACATCATTCCTATCTAAACATGCAACAAAATAGTAAATGTCATTTCTAACCCTACCGAGGCCTTTGACTTCACTCATCCAAAGGTCCTGAAAGACACAAAATTCGGCATAAAATATGATGCAACATGTATTTTCATGACAAACTTTTGAGGCAGATATGAGATTGAACTTAAAGTCAAGAGAATATAAAATTGTGTTCAATTTCGGTGTTTGGGATATGTTCGTGTTGCCAATATGTGTCACCAATGCACCATCACCATTTGAAAATTTAACTTTCCTAGATCTAAAAGCACAAGGCATAATCAAATTCAAGCATGACAAATTTGCAGTAATATGATCACTAGCACTGGAATCAATTGTCCAACATTGATTTAAAGAGTGTGACGTACCTACCAAGTAGGTCTAGCTACCCTAATTATCATTCAGGAATTGCATAAATTTCTGATAGCCAATCTTGGTGATGAAGATATGATCCGGAGCATCCGTTACTAGATTGGCCTTGGCTTCTTCTTTGAAATTTATGTGTCCTGGTGGAAAACCATGGAGTTTATAGCATCCTTCTTTTCATGGCCATATCCCTTGTAATAATCGCATTGGGGACCCACTAAGTGGTAGCATTCCTCCTTTTTATGGTCTTTTTTCCATAAATGGCACATCGATCATTTTGATCACCCCTAAATGACCTGTCATTTCGTGCTGCCTTTACCGTAAATGACACGTCGTTTGCTGCAAGGTGCATAAACGACGCGTCTCCTGCGACCAATCGTTCAATGCCTAAGGAATTCATCCCCATAGGTGCGCTCACCGCAACAGCTCCTAACTCGCCTCCCCAACCTTTTGTGTTAACCCTATTTTTCGCTGCAATAACAACAAAATCACTTATCGTCTTCCCCAATGAGCTCCGGTGATATTCTGCCTTGCAGAGTATCGAATAGGCGTGCAAAAGGTCCAAAGCATGCTACATAAGCATAATTTGCTCTCTAATCAATAAATAGCAATCATTCAAACCTTGAATGAACTAAAAAAAACTTCATTTCTTCTTCACCTTCTTGCCATGGTTCAAAACTCGCCATTCGGGGCCTTTTTAGCTCAATCATAGAGTTGAATTCATTCCATAGTTGCTTCAATTGACTAAAATAGGTCAAAATTGGTTCCCCTCCTTGCCGAATTGTGCACAATTCTGTAGTTAGGTCAAAAACCCTAGAACAGTCGACCTACTGGTACCGGTTGCAGAGCTTCTACCACATTTCGGCCACCGTTTTGGTGTAAAGGAGCCCATTGTGGAGGTGATCACCGATCAAATTCAAGATCCATCCATGGCAGAGGTCGTTGCACCATTTCCATTGTTTTCGAGTCGGGGAGTCGGGTTTTAGCACGGCATAGGACTCATCAACAAACACAAATTTGTTCTTAATTGAGAGCGCAATTGTCATCATCTCGCTCTAGGCTACATAATTTGTGGTTCCATAGAGCTTAATCACCACCAATGTCGTCGAATTTATGTCTCTAGGTGGCAGATACAGAGGGTCGAAATAATCTAAGGTTTAAACCTTATTTTCCAGTTCTTGATGCGGCGAAGTGGGCAGAGGAACACGACAGTAGGTGCAAAGGCCCATTTGGTCTCCTCCGCTTTAATTGTGCGGTGGTACGTATAGTGTTGAATGGTCAGAATTTGCCATCTCGTTAGTTGGAGAAGGTTGGGATCAAAACGATGTCGTTTGAGGAGAGAAATGGAGTTGTTGCTAAGGCTAGGCAATGGTGTCGTTAGAGTGAAACGTCTTAGGTTGGAGGTTGCAGGGGCAATTCTTGTTGCAAAGCTTGTCTCTGGATCTCTTGGGTGTAATGACATCTAGTATGGTGGTAGGACGAGAAACCCATGGAACATAGAGAAATTTTCATCAAGTTCATCCGCTGGATCTGCTGCATGCACCTCAACCGGTATCATTCATTTTTTGAGCAGTTAGCATTTTGTCTACTACCATATTTTACTTTTATTAGTCTTTTTCAGGATTGTTTGACCCAACACCTCTCTGTGGCATCATCTTTAACACATGGATTTCAAACTTAGGCATAACAACACATAATGCATATAAATATGTATTCCAAACTTTAGACACAATCTATGCCAATGTTAAGAAAGAATATAGACCTTGATACGATATTTACAAAGAATAACTTATATCCAACTTTGAGTCCTAAAAGATTAAGTAGAGGAATTTATCTTTTTGTAATTATTTTTTCATACTTTTATAGTTCCTATATGAGACTGCACAAAATTTCTATACAAAGATCGTTATATCACAATAACCTAAAACTCCTAGAGGCAGACAAATCATTAAGTTGTCATAGGTCTAAAACTCCTAAAAGTTCAAAGGGAATGCTCTGAAGGTGGACAATTCGTCAAGTTAAATAAGCTATGCCAAGGTTGGTTAAGATAAATAAGGTTGTGCTCTGTTGCATTGAGTGTATTCATTTTATACTTGGCACAACGCACAAATTATTCCCCAATCGTCTCCCTCTCTCTTTCAGATATTCGGCCCAGAAGCGTACGCATGTATATGTATATACATACAAACATGTATGAACCTCACACGGGTGTTGCTTTAATATATCAACCTCCATGAAAATATTATGAGTACATCCTAGCAAGCAGTTTGTACAGTTAGCGTGCTTCAGCACAAGAATGTTGGTAACAGGATGAACAAAGCAAAATGGAACCAAAGAAACAAGCCGACGTCCCTGACCTTTTCTGCAGCTATAACTCCATGCTCCACACTACAGCAGCCTTCTTTTCATTTATGTTTCCTTTTTATCCTCTGGAAATTTGGTTTAATTAACTGGCTTGCGGTAGCATCAATTGACTGCCGTGGGATATCCTCCCTCAGAACACTAGGATCCTCCACGCCACTGCTTGTGCTAAGTGGAGAAAAGGCTTTTCTTTTTAACTGTCTCGGCACCTCTAGCCTCTCTAAAATCCTTGTAGTTTTTACATCCAGCTGCCTATCACTATTCGCAGGAGATAGAACTGATTGGTACAACTCAGGCCTCGAGCTACAAGCTGGAGAATACATTTTGGGAACTTCATTAACAACCAGCTGCTCCCATTCTTCTGCAATATAGTCGCTAGTTTTGTCCTCTCCTACTGGCAAATTGAGCTTTGGCGACTCCTCTTCCACAAGTACAACAGGTGGTCCCGAATTTGATTGCACAATCTCTTCCAAAGGGTCCTGCTGAGTTAACTTCCGTTTAGAGGTCACCTCTTTATATTTAGGTGGTACTGACCTGCAAAATTCAAAGTCTTTTAAGGCCGATGATAGAGGAACTACACCATTTCATTCATATATACTATGCTGCCAATCATAATTAACAAGGATGATCCAGGCAAGCTGAGTCTTCAACCTATGGTAGACTGTAGAGTTCCTGCCTAATTTCATTGCATTTGGAAGCTGAATTATGTATCAATTTCAACAAGTTACGTTAAATAGATTGCAAGTGCTAATAACAACAACCTCAAATGAATTTACTCTGTGAAATATTTTGGTAGCCTCTGAGCAATAATGCCATCCTAAATGGAGTTACCGCAGAACACCATACTAACAATCTCTATGGGAGCACTCAGCAGAAAAGTGTAAAAGTCTTAAGAGTCATAACCTGGAATTTACAAAAGCATTTCTTGTCTGGCTTTCTTTAACAACTTGCACCATAAATTCTGAAAGTCAATGATGAGTATTTCCAATGCGTAATTTCAATATGCTAATTACCCAAATTGTAAGCTTTCGTTGACAAGCAAATTTAGTTTTTGATGGAAACCCCTCTCATGCAACTGTGGATCATAGTCCTTTAGTTCAATCTGCAAGAAATTTAAAGGATGTAAGGGGAAAAGAAAAAGTAAGGGAAGACCGGAATGATATGACCCCCGTCGTGGTTCTATGTAGTTAACTCCTATGGAGAAGATTCATTCCTTCAATTATAAAGTCCATCAAAGGGAAAATGTGATTCAAAGAGATTACAAGAAAAATTAGAACATTGAATGCTTCGCACAAAATCTGACCTTTGATAAAGAACATTGTATGGATTCCTGAATTTCCTTGGTCACCAAAGAATGAATACAGTGATTGAAGTCAGGAATACAAGAGACTTCCTCTGATCCTGCAAGACGCTGTAAATCTTATAGTAATTAGTAAAAACAGAAACAACAAATTATAATACAGAAGACAACCTATAATATGCCTTCCACTCCGCGGCAAAAGCACAGAGAACTGAAAGATTTTGAGCAGTACGTATGGATACCCAACAGAAAACATATCTATTAACCAGTAAGATAGAGTCACCCTGAGAAGCATTGGACCATTGTCTGAAGGCTGAAGAATGTAATAGCAGCAGAAAGCAGCCGCTCTCGTGGTTTCTAGATTACAAGTGGAGGAGAATACCAAAGCTTGGTCCAGCGAAAATAAAGAACCGCATAGGCCTTGAAAAACTACCAAAGTATAGCACAACTCCAAAGATGTAAGAAATGTGGAGTTTATAAAGAATTATTAACATACATCCATAATATATCTAATTTAGATATCCCACTATAATATCTGATTAAACATTCAAACTGCAAATCAAATAATCAAAGGGAAGACTCCCACGTACGTTGAGCATTCAACTCTAACTGTTCTATGTCATCTGAAGTAGCTTCTATCTCATGACCAGCTGATGGAATCACGACATAGGAATCCCCCATTACACTACCTGGGTCAAGCAGAAAGTGACAATCTACAGTAAAAACATGAGGAAGCTTTTCTGGTGGAGAAGTCAAAAATAAGATAGAAGTTGTGATGAATATGAAGCTCAATTTGTGAATGTACTTTCCCTAAAGAATGTACTTGAATGTTTGCCATCATATACCTAAACTATGCGATCATCTATATTTAAAACCAAGGAATAATCCTCAAAAGTCACCTAAAGAAACTTATTTTACATGCTCATGGATGATTGCCTCGTGCCTACAGAAATATGCCTGGTGCTGAAGACATTGATTGTACCATCAGAAATTGAATCTCAAGCTTAAGACCTACCGTCACTTAGAGAACCCAAGTTAATCCGCTCAACCACATTGAAGTCAATTGGTGAAGCAATTTTCTGAGACTTCATAGAGCTCTGGAGTGATGGCACAAACAGGATTGTATTTTCTCCAACCTTCACAGAATTTTCTATCACAGCAGCTTTTCCAAGTTCATGACCAGTAACTGAACAAGATGGTCCGTCTGTCCTGTTTCTTATGACATCTTCAAGTAGAATTCCATGACACCTGCATGTCTTTAGAAGGTACCCCAAATCATAAAAGTGCTATAGCAAAATAGATAGAGGGAGGAATACTGTATAGCAATCAAAACATACTGATTGATGCCTTCCATTTACATTGAGACATGTGGGTGATATAAGAGCAAGCATTAAAGCAGCGGCAGATATTATCAATTCCGCAATAGAACAGAGGAGAATAGGCCTTTCTCTAGTAATCTTCTCGCATAATAATAAACTTAATTTAACCAGACGTAACATTATAGCCGTATTTGGACACTTGTGCTCTTAAAAAGGGTTTAGAACTATTTGTTTGTTAACAAATTAGAGCTCCCTATCCTTCAGTGGTACTTGTTAGGATTTTTTGATCTTCAGGTCTTAGTTTTTCTTATTTTCTGCATTTCTCTTCAATTCTGTTTCCATTTAATATGGTGGCACCTCTATGTTCTTTTTAAATATAATTTTACTTCACAGAAAAAAGGTTGACCTTTCGAAACATTTGGAGATCCTTTAACAACACCTAACTTGTTATGCCGGAGCTATAGTTGACAGAAAGAGAAATTTTTAAAACAATTACCTGTTTGCTTTTGGATTTAAAGGCTTGCAAAACAAAGCGAGGCAGCAGCTAATGAGAACATCTAAGAGCTTCAGACCTAATGCTGGGACTCCTGTTTAAAGTCTGCCTTTTCAACTTTGCCCTAGAGGCTTAAATAAATGTTAAAATTGCTAATGACCCATAAAGGGTACTGTAGATCAGAACGATGGCTTTAAAAGGGCATGTCAATCATCTGATGAACACTCCTGATAGATAACCAGCAGCAATTTGTTGATTAGGTTCTTTTTTTGCCAGTACGTGTACATGATCAAGAATCCAGAAAACAAACAATTTTTCCTCAGCAGTTTTCATTCATTGCCTTGAGATATAAGTTACATTAAGCAAGTTCTCAGCATAATATGGTTCTTTCAAATTAAGCGATTCATCTTGCTGCCCGGATTTCAATGAGTGATTCATCAATGTGAATGATGAACAAATGGATATCTCAAAACCTATAAAATGTAGTACCCATATATCATACCTGGCAGGGACTGAAACCATCAATTATTTTATTGACAGATATGTACAAGTTGCAGAATATCTGATTCACCGAGCCTACAAGGCTACTCTCAAAGAGAAAACGAGCTTGCAATGGTTCTTTCATGTCAGCCTCCAGATCTGCTTTCCATCTTTTAATCAGACCATGCAAAACTCTGAAATCTGCAAGTTTGTCAAATATGTAAGGCATATCATGGATCACATTCCTCTATTGAGGTGACTTTTCTTAATCTAGGGGATACTGACAACAATCCAGACACCTAAAACAAGATTACTGCTAGAGAACCAAAACTAAAAGAATATACATATGAATACATATCCTAAGAACACACAGGACAATAATAAGCAAATACACAGGAATACTAGAACAAACATGACCACCTAAATTTGAGGTTATGTCCATAGATTTACAACATTATGTTATTACCATTAAAGAAAAAAATGATAATAAAAGTTTTCTTTCTTTTACAAGTTCTTTCCTATCTCATTTAAGAATCAACAACAATATAGTAAATTCACAAGTTCATTCTATTTTAACTCCTATTAAGAGTAGGACTTCAAACTTGTGAATGAAATGACATGACTCTGTATGTTTTATGCAAAATTTCTGTTTTCTGCCATATTGGAATCTCACATAAACCAGCATTGCGAGTATTGTGAGGATTTCTTCCTTTGCTATATGACAATCCACCTCAAGATGAAATCGGGTAAACTCTCTCTATACCACTTACAGTATCTCGCTCAAGCAAAAGGTTACCAAAGGTTAAGCTAAAATAATCTTGCTCAAGTAAAAATCAAACAAGAGACAAGAGAAATCTCTCTTTACCAACCAACGCTTCCATATACTTCTCACAAAGATCAAGTTCAACATAATTCATCAATCTCTCATCTGGAGATAGATTTTATCACAGTATTAAGGTCAAAGAACCTACATACTATAACCAGCAGCACGACAACTCTTTATCCTGGAGTCATCAAATTGGAAGACTAATAAAACCTGCACAAAACTTCAGTTTCTTAATGGTAACTGACCTAGAAAACAAGTAATTTTGACTTCTATAGATCTTAAAAAATGATACTACTCCCTCATTGATCATAGAACCTATATACCGCTGTCTCAGCTACATATATTTCATTCTAGAATGAAAAGCCAGTTCACAAGAGGTACAGCACTTTGACTAACATATTATAGAACACAGTTTTCCAGCTGCTTCCCCCAACCCTTCAGAAAAGCCTACAACCAAATCACCTCCTTACTAGCTTAGGTAATTGCAACATATTCTAAACCCTATAATAGAAAGAGAAGCAATTTTTTCTAACCAAGAACCTAACTCATTCTTGTACCACACAAATATACTCATGTAATAAGTCTTCTGCCATCAACATCGCCAGTTAGATCTGAATCAAAATAACGTAACATTAACAGATAAACCCCCTTGAGACAAAGTTTCATATAACTTTCCTGGATTACTCGTGATCTAATCTACTACACCCATTACACGTGCAATATCTGGCCAACAGTAAGGTTGCTAATAATAAGGTGTCCAAATCTAAATTTGATGCCTATGGCCAAGGCATGTGAAACCTTCATCATGTGCTTACGCTTATGTTTTGGCTTGAACAGGTATTCTTTAGCTCGACCAAATGACTAGCTAAGGATGTTACAAGCTTTGCATCCTGCATGTTGAACCTTCATAGGACTTTTCTTGACATCCTCTGCTTATGAAAAAAATCAAAAGACCAGCCAGGTCTCTTACGTATACAAATATGTTTCCCAGCATTCAGATCCTTCACTGCAAATTGTAGAGACCCACTCCAAATTACTAATTTCCCGAATGCTTGACCTAGCAATTAGTATATCATCCATATACAACAGGTGGATCATAATACAAATATGGTCGAACCTTTTGATGGTCACCTAGCGTATTGTGAAATCCCTACCAAACATTTTTTAACCATTACTTTGGGGCCTGCTTTAAATCATTCCGGCTTTTTCTCAACTTGTATACCACTGTCTCTTTGTGCAGTACTTCAGATCCCTGCGGCACCTTCATGAAAATATCATCCTATAAATTACTGTGGGAAAAAAAAAAGAATCTTTACATTTGCTTCTCATGTAAGTCCTCTGCAATCATAATTCCCAAACAAATCAGTCTGATTGCAGTTAAGTTCACAGCAGGACAAAAGAATCTCTGAGAAGTCAAAACGTTTCATATGATGCAATCCCTTCACAATCAGTGTGGCTTTATGACACCTACTGCCATGCCGCTCTTCTCAATCCTTTGGACCTACTTGTTATATAAAGTCACCTTCACTTCTGGTAATTCAATCGCCTCTTACACCTTAATGACATAAGTGACACCATTTCAGCTCGCTTGACTGACCCCCAATTGGAAGAATTCACATTGTACAAAGACTCATTATGATATTTTGGTTCACCAATATCAGATTGCAACAAATTATATAATGGGTAAGCATCAATATGTAAGTCCCGAAATTCTGGAAGAGCGTCTGACCTCACTCCCAGGAGTACCTTCACACATTTTCAGCATCCAATATAGACCCATCTTCATACAACACCTTTCAATGAACATAACATTTCCTTTCCAAATGATTCTCCAATTTTTTCAAATACAATAAAAGAGCAATTCTTGGAATTTGGATCAAATTAGCTTCTGGCATCAAATCTATAGCTGTGTTGCTACCAGCCTAATATTCAGATGTCAGATATTTGCCTCATTATTACTTCAAACCCTCATCAAAATAACCTTCCATCCAAAATAACAATAGGCAATGGTTGATCAAATATGCAGTAATGTTAACTGCATCAGCCCAAAATGTTTTACGCTATCCAGCATGTAACTTCAAGTTTCTAGCACAATTGAGTCTTGTTCAAGGATTCAGCTACACCTTTATATAACAGTGTTCCTAGAATATTTTTCTGTATTCTAATTTTGATGAACAGTACAGATTTCTTTGGACATGCCAGATTTACATTCCTCTCCATTGTCAAACCTCAACTACTTTAATTTTAACCTTGTTTCATCACTTCTTAAAAACATTGAAGTCATCAGATTAACTTTTCAAAGTTCAAACCTTACTTTCCCCATAAACTCATAAATGAATTTGACATACAATGACATGCCTCTATGAGACGAAAGAGAAGCAGGCCCCACTACCTCCAATTTTTCTGTCTTGGGTATTCTAGCAACCTTAGAAAAACTAACCTTATTCTGCTTACCAAAGATACAATCCTCATACAAGCCAATATCAACTGATTTTGCACCTGAACGTTTACTCTTTGACAGAAGCACCTTCCTCATCTTTTCACTACTAGCCCAAGCCTATATGTTACAGACTTGGATCTGTACCATCAGCAGTAACTGTGACAATGTTCTTAGTGTCTATTACCATATAGAGAACGTCTCTCTTGCTGCCATGACACCAAAACCACAGCTCCTCCAGTGATTTTCCACAAACCACCCATGAAAGTCATTGCATGCCCTACATCTACTTGTCCAGCTAAATCAGATTCTTGCCAATCAAAAACATCTGACACTTTTCATCTTCCACATAATTCGATCTGTGGTAAATGAGACAATTTTCATGTTCAAAATCAACAGTTCTATAGGATTTTCAGCTGTTGAAATTAAAAAATCTTAAACCTCATGTGATTCTGACATTTACTCATTTTCACTCACCTTTAACATCCTTCTTCTAAAGTATTGCTCACAATCCATCTTCGACAACCCCTCTTGACATCGTTCTAGCAAATTCTTTTTCAACTTACTTCTCTACTAAGATTTAAACTATTAAAATCTAAGTTTCTCCCAGATGTTCTTCACTAGCTTTGGCATTGATGGTTAAGTTAGATACTACATTTCCCAAGAATCCAAGTATGAATTCTTTTTACTCAACATCAAGTCTCAAATATCACCATATTTCAGATTTTCAATTTCCTAAAAGGTTGCTCACTGCTGTTACAGTATCCCTCCAACTTTCTAGTGTGGAAGACAAGAGAATCAACATCCACGAATTGATTATGATTGTGTTGATATCATTCAAATAATCAGAAGTTAAAGTAACTTCCAACATTCTCAGATGGAAAATTTTTCACACTGAATAAACCTTACTTCTGGTAGAAGATCCTTTAGAATATTGACTGCAGCATCATAAGCAAACTCAATATAATAACTATCCATGTTTGTCAGTTAAGGAATGCTCATTCTACTTCTTTCATCCATCACAGCTTTTATTATATGAGCAATAAGTACAATTTCTTCTTACACAATATTTTAACTTGCTTGTTTTAGAACCCAAAATTTTATCCCTCAATTTTTAATCTTGATTTTTCCATTTTTTACTACCATCATTTTTGTTGAAAGCTAATTCTAAGCTTTGATACTAATGGTTAGGAAACATGAAATGAAAGAAAAGATCTTAAGGACGGAGAAAACAATGACAAAGATACACATCAGGAAACAACAAACTCAACTTTTCTCAAGCCAACATTGCATTGGGGTACGTAAAGTTCCTACTCCTACTTTATTACAGACTCTCTCGAATCAACGTTGGGCAAGTGTCATATGAACATATTTTGTCACTTATAGCATCTCGCTCAACATCATCTAGGGAACTTATCTTGCTCAATCCAGAAACAAGCACAATTTTCATCTATACTACAGACTTCTCATAAGATCAGGGTTCACACAACTTGCCAATTAGGCATAACAAGTGTCAATCATGAATGTAGAAAAAGGTCCCTCCTCTCTCTCCACTCTGTTTTCACCATTTGAAACCATAATTTGTAGAAAATCTAGTAATGTATCAAAGCCATGTCAGACCTTTCAAGGGCATGTATGCTTTATAACTCAATTTTGCATTTTTTTCTTTTTTCAGAGTAACAACCCCCTACCCTCCTCTCCCCACTCGCACTGAACCACAGCAGAGTTGATGACCTAACTGAACTGTCTGAAAAAGAAAAGAAAATTGATGCAATTAAAGAGTTTACAGTTTTCATCACTCATAAGTTATGAAATGGGATTAATTTACTGGTAAGATGAACAGAACAAACAATGGAAAGGCTAAGAGAATCATCCTTGCTTATTCCAGTGATGTCCCCTGCAGAGGAAGAGGAATCAACCTGGAAGATAGGTATGAAACGAGCAATTATCCATATCAGAGATGCATCTGAAGAAATTGCTGACATTTTGCTGCGTGTCAGTAAGATGGCCTGATTTGTGCTCAAATGACAGGAACTCGACCGAAACACACTGATCCGCGGCATCCTGGAAGGAAAAGCCACATGAAGTTTAAAGGTTTAGAGTTTCCTATTGACGAGAGCCAAATTAGTGCAATAAACTCCAGATGTTCAAATATTCGGCTCACCATGAGAGATTTTCGCATGATAGAGTCTACTTCTTCTGGAAAGCATGAGCTCAGTACTATCACTTTCCTTTCGATATCCTTACCAGTTCCCCATGAATAAAGAACTTGATCACTCAGGATAGTCGAAAGTTTTAGATCTGTTAGGAATGATTAAACTAAGCAATTAATGCAACAACATGTCAGAGTATAGTTGAGAGAATGTGAGTGAGAGCTACCCCCCGTATAATAGAGAGCAAGCGAATCATAGATTTGAGGAAGAAAAGCATCGGAGGGCAAGTGATTAATAGCATGGTGGAAGTCGCGTAGATTGAAGCTTTCTCTAGGGCGGTAAGCGATTTTCAGCTGTTTCCAAATTGTAGCATAAAAATACAAGGAGATCAGCTCTCGAAACCATGGAATTATGAGAAATAATGACTCGCAGAACATTGAAAATAAAAAGGGAAAAAAAAAGGAAAAGCGATTAGTACCTCATCAAAAGAAGAAAAGTTATTTCTAAAGACGTAGCACAAGCCAATCCTATCTTCGAGAGAGTTCGATTTACGCAAAGGTGAGGATAGTGAGGAAATGGCGTAGAAATTAGCTAGCTGTAGTAAGGACTGATAGTTTTCAACAAACGAAATCCAAGATCCATCAATAATTAAATCCATGATAATTCTGATGGAAACATTCGAACGAAAAGAGAGAAGTATCATCTCTATTGGCTTTCACCTGCTTTATGTCTCCAAGCAGCGAAGGAGGCAAGCTCCGCAGGTCCAGCACGAAACAGAGCTGCACCATGTCCTTCGGCTTTGCTTATTTGGCGCGAAACTGGCAAACAAACGCCTGAAACCAATGCTTCGGTACGACTTATATATATATATATATATATGAAAGCAGGCGCTTCGTGCGTGTTTTTAATATGAGAACTCTTTTTTTTAAATATGAGAAATATGCCTCTCCGCTTTTTCAAATATAAAAATGTTCCCATTGCGTATTTTGACTTTATTTTTCCCTTCTTTTTTTCGTTTTATGTTTTAGTTCCATTCTTCTAGGTAAAGCTATTTTAAAATGTTTAAATGTCAATCGTCATAGTATAGCTTATTAACGGTATAGATTGTCTAACTTTAATATCTTAATATTTTAACATAACTCTTTCGTTCCAATTCTGCAGGATATGTAATCTTTGTCTTATACTTAATCATTAAGATTCATTAAGAAGAAGGAGAAGGGCAACAACAAAAAATAAATAATAAATAAGGACTTAAAATACCAAATCCTACCCCCTAGCGGTAATTATTGCCCGCAAATTCATTCCTTAAACTTTATTGTTGAAAACATTAAACTAACTTCTTCGTATGTCAAGATGATCTAAAGGAGAGTCACATTTTCCATGTAATAGACATTTTGATCCTTAACGGGAGACTAATCCCATCACTCGCTTAGCTATAGAATCTCTATCTGGCTCAAACAGAGCACCTTCGATTGACACGAGCCCTGGATTCTGGCTATTAAGCACCGAGAAAACTACAGCATTGTCATACCCATTATTATAGCAAAAGTGAAGCAGACCCCGAGGAAACACGAACACGTCACCTTCCTTCAGAGTCTTGTGGAACACTTGCTGTCTGGTATCTATAAAGCCGGCTGTAACAACACCGCTTCTGACAAAGAACATCTCTGAAGCCCTTGGGTGGGAATGGGGCATTACCAGGCCATCCACCTCTAGATCAGTTCGAGCAATTGACAGGCCGAGAGTATTCAGGCCTGGAAAATCTGCAGCAGTGACAATACTCACTGCCGAGCGGTCAAGGTTTTCTGTATCACCGGGTTGGTTCAAGTCTGAATTCTTGAAATCAGACACATGGACGTCGGCTGGATTCTTGCAAGCGAAGCCGTTGATGTAGACTGTCTGTTCTGCTGAAGTGGAAGTTGGGCAATTGTCTCGGAGATTATCGTAATCTGCTAAGGAAATCCTGATATACCCACAAATAACAAGCAAACCGAGAATCTGAAAGGGAAGAGGAGACTTCATCTTCGGTTGCTCTTATGAATTTACAACCCACTTCTTTGGTCTTTATATTGTCCTTCATATCATGCTTTGAGGTTGCCAGAAATGAAAGTCATGATGAGGCTTGGAGTTCACTGCTGGACTTGATATAAATTATGTTGTAAGAAGCGCATTGCTTCGAAGAAAGATTATCTCAATTTATTGTGACTCTGGGTTGCCTATATGTCCTTTTACTTGAAATAACAAGATTTTTGCAGGCATTTTTCATTCTTTTCGAACCTGCAAAGTTCCTTGCGATTACAGGAAAGCAAATGCCTGCACCATCTATGGCACATATCATAGGGGCCTTAAGTCACGGAGAAGCAATCCCACAATGGTCAAATCAAAACCATGACAGGAAAAGGATATCACAACCATACAACTTGTATTTGGAAATTCATATAAGATACGCTGTCAATTAGTAGGGAATCATTTACTATGAATAGCGACGTTACTCATATTTAACAAAAGGCTTTGCATAAAAGTCTGTACAAGTGAGTAGGAAGAGTTATGGGACCTAAAATTCCTTGATCATCGTCCAAGAAGATGGAACTGAAAAGTGGCTGCAAGTAGTAGAATCATATTTATTTAACCGAACACATTTCATAAACCTGTTAATTCCATTTTCTCTCACTTCTATCCGATGTACGTCAACCATAAATTCAACTTTAGAATATAAAAAATTATAAAATAGAGATTCATTCTTAATTTTAATATTATATTATATTATAATAGTTTATCCTAAAACCTTAAAATATTAATAAAAAAATCTTATTAGTTATAACATCAAAGAACTGTCATCTCGCTTCCACACAACACCTACTTTTAGGACTTTCCTCTTAACCCACTTTAACTGTCACAGCTACTTCGAACTGACTGCTAAGAACCAAGAGAAACGTGTCCTTTTCTCCATCCCTGTGCGCGGTTGGCCTCTCGATGACGCGGGGTCTTCTCACTTCCAAACGAGCTTGTCAAGACAAATAGTTCCACCGGGACTGTCTTTCGTTCTGGTTACTCTTTGGGGTGATTCTTCGACGTCGTGCTTCTGGCCCAGCTGCTCCATATCATCCTGGGTCCCTGCCCACCACCTCCACTTGCCCCGACTTTGCTCCCAACGCTTCAAATATGGTAACTCTCTTTCTCCCTCTGTGTTTCCAGGTATAAATTTATCTTGATTTCTACCAAAAGGGCATCCATGAGAACTTACCTAGTTGATGAGCTGTTTGCGTCTTCTTCTTTTCTCTACGACTGGATTCTATCTCAAGTCCCACACGGTCGATCTATGTCTTTCTCTGATTTGCTTCAATGACTATGCCAAAAGTCAACTTTCTTTTTCACCTGGAATTCCACTGAATTATGGAATTTGTGGGATTGTTCTATTTTTTCTCTTCATTTATCTGTATTATATAAATAAAAGGACTTGTCTGCACTTCTACTCTTGTACACATATTACTAACTGACTAATTGAGATTTGCTCCATTATAGTCTTCAAAAATATGGCCATAGCTTGAGGTTTTAGAAGTTTAGCATTCAGGATTACGAATACATCGCATCCATGCAGAAGTTCATTATATTTTCTAGTTATTTAAAATATCCAAGGAAAGAATCTGAAATTATTGCTTTTCATAAATAATTTGAAAGGGTTCTGATGCGTTTGTCTAGGAATGCAGCTTCGACTTGCTTGCCAAAAGATTAAAGAAAGTAAAAGAACTGTTGCTTAAACCCTTAAATGGGAAACATGCTATAAATGGCTTTTGTCATACTACATCAATTATTTTTCCTTCCATGTATCTTATTACGACCATGTTCTGCTAAATTATTTTGCTGGAAGTGACTCAAATTGTGTTTACGAAGATTTCCTGAGTCTGTATTATGCGACGATATAATAGCACTCCTTGTAGACTTGAAGTGGCGAAAGCTCTTTCAAGACCTAGTTGTGTTTATTTGGATATTCACCACGTCAAGTATCCAAGGTGGATTACTTACTCCGTGACATCCTGGGAATCACTGATGGTTTCAGTACTCACTTGGTGGAGAATCTATAATACCATCTATTTACTCTCTGATCCTTTCATTTTTTGCATAATCAGATCTCTTTTTGCATCCTAACATTCGTAAAACAGGTGAGAACCCATAAAAAATCTGGAAAATGTTCTGTCAGAAAGTACAGGCTTTTCCCGTAGCTTTACTGTATTTTACCACCTATTGAAAGCTAAGACAGAGAAATGCTGCTCTACTCTACTTGTCGCACTTCATACTGACGTTTATCTTGTGTACCTTGATCAGGGAGCTAAGAACGACACTGAGATTTTCAAAAATATTAATGAAGTTGCATCCTCTGCATGTGCATTTGACTTATTTGATGCCAACTTTTTCAACAAAGAAAAGGTAATTTCGACAAATTTGTAACTCATCCTGTTTTCAGTCACTTTAGATATTTTAAATAATCCATGCCGTAATGGGAAGTTTTAACCCAAAATAATGTAATATCTCTGTCCAACTTAGATTCCGGAGATTGTCAAGGGTGTGAAATGGTTTAATATCCCTATAATGAGAGCCAACAGGGAATTAGTTGCTTCTGTCAATGGAGGACTGCATAATCCATCTTCTTTGGTGTTCAATCCTGAGTGGGGCAGCGAGCAATCACAATGGATAAGCAAAAGATTTAATTATCCTTCTATATCTGGCACTAAGAGACCAGAGAGTGAAGAAGATATTGCTTCATGAGTGTAAGTCTGTTGTTGCTCTGCTCCTCTCTGTAGACCCCAACATGACCTGTCTCATTATTTTCCCTCATCTTTTCCAATTTAAAATTTTGATTGCTTGTTCATCAGGTTCTTGAATTAGGGGAACTAATTAAGACAAAACAGATTACTTCGGAGGAACTTGCTCATATTTTTTTGAAGAGGTTGAAAAGGTATAGCGAGTAGAAAAGCATCCCATTGAACTATGTTTTCATATGATATATAACATCCCTGTCTCAGATGCATTGTGGAAATAACAACAGGTATAATCATGTTCTTGAAGCTGTGGTCTCGTATACAGAAGAACTTGCATACAAGCAAGCAAAGGAGGCCGATAAGTTGCTTGCTCAAGGGATTTATCTGGGTAAATCTCTTTTCAAGTATTTTGATCCTACACTCAGAGTAGCATCATATTCTTCTATGGTTTAATTTAGAAGTAATTATGAAGAATGATTTAACCCTCTAGATGAAGGCACCATAAAATTTGGCCTAGCAGACATTATGGAACCATATATCTGCCCTAGCAGATATTATGGAATGTAATATACCTAGAGAAAAATTACCATATCAGCTCTAATTTTAATGTCTCTTGCAGTATCAAGTCACCCTATCATATTCATGTTCATTCATTGTAGTGTTAAATGTGGGTGACAGTTTCTTCATTATTTTAATAAAAGTTATTCTAGCTCAAGCTAGCATTGTTTTTTTGAACTAGATGACATTTGGTGTATCACATGCATTTTAAAACATAAATTTTCCTTTTTTTTTTTTTTTAATTCTGTTCTTTATTTCTAGACGCATATTCTTAGACTAAATGTTAGTTTGTTCCACAGGTCCACTCCATGGAATCCCTTATGGGTTGAAGGATATAATTTCAGTACCCCAGTATAGAACAACTTGGGGTTCAAAAACTTTCAAAGATCAAGTTCTTGACATTGAAGCTTGGGTGTACAAGAGGTAGTAAGCATGTTCGAAAGTGCAAACTTGCAGCTAAAAGTATTTGATAGGTGGTACTTTGCCAGCTTGTGATTCTGTTTGATATATAGGTTGAAGGCTGCAGGGGCAGTTCTTGTTGCAAAGCTTGTCTCTGGATCTCTTGGGTGTAATGACATCTGGTATGGTGGTAGGACAAAAAACCCATGGAACATAGAGAAATTTTCATCAGGTTCATCCGCTGGATCTGCTGCATGCACCTCAGCCGGTATAGTTCATTTTTTGAGATGTTAGCATTTTGTCTACTACCATATTTTACTTTTATTAGTCTTTTTCAGGATTGCTTGACCCAACACCTCTCTGTGGTGCTCTTCATCATTAAAAGTGATTTTACTTATTTATAGTGACTTGTACTTCTATACCAAAGTTTTCTCTTGCAGCTGTCAGTTGAACTTGGATTTGTGGATTTCGTTGAAGGCTGGGAATGACATCTGGTTGCCTTAACTGACATTTCCTTTTCCCGTCCTTACCTCAGGTATGGTTCCATTTGCAATTGGTTCAGAAACAGCTGGCTCTATAACCGACCCTGCTGCTCGTTGTGGTGTGACGGCTTTACGCCCAACATTTGGTACTGTAGGTCGAAGTGGTGTAATGAGCATATCTGAAAGCTTGGTACTTCCTTAATCTTCTTCTACGCCTTTGTTTTATTTTTAAGCAAGGTTGTAGTTATTAATTAAACTTACATACCATTTGGTAACCAGGACAAGCTTGGCCCATTCTGTAGAAGTGCCGTAGATTGCGCTGTTATTCTGGATGCCATTCGGGGTAGGGATCCAGATGATCCCTCATCCAGAGACAGTCCATTTAACGACCCATTCTTGGTTGACATCACTAAGCTTACTGTTGGATATCTCGATGATGCCGAGATGGAGGTTAGTTGTCCAAACTGTTCACTGGATTGAGGGTTCACACCAGATGACACTCACCATAGCCCATGGATACTATTGCGTGATATTTTCTTTTTTCTTTTCATCCTTCAAGCGGTTCACATGATTGTATTCCAGGTTGTCCATATTCTTGCATCCAAGGGTGTTAATGTGGTTCCATTCAAACTGAATTATGCAGTCGACTCTGTTCAAGGAATCCTAAATTTTACAATGGACGTTGATATGTTGGCTCACTTTGATGAGTGGCAGCGTTCAGGGCAGGATGATGAATATGAAGCTCAAGATCAATGGCCTACTGAGCTCCGCCATGCCCGCATGATTCCAGCTGTAGACTATGTTCAGGTCTCTATTCGATTGACTTTTAGAATAATAGGAGCTTTTGTGTTTGATCTGGTTTACTGATTATATTTCGGAAGTTTCTGTCATACATTGTATGCTTATGAAATAAAGAAACATTATTGCCACTAATCATGGGGTCTATACTTCAACTAGCCTCTATTTTAACAGTTCAAGAATAGATTTCATTTTTCTATCATATAGTGTTGCTTAGCTTTCTTGGAGGTCTATCTATTTGTTGCAAAAGCTTTGTAGTCTTTATCGAGCACCTCAACAAATTAAACAAAATTGAACTCATCCTCTGTCAATAAAAAATCTTTGATTTCCCTCTGTGTTATAAAAGATTCCTTGTTCATCTTGGATTTCCACTACAAAGTTGATATTGGGCTTTCTTGTAAGTAGGCACCAGATTCCAGGCAACTAATCTACCAGTAGGCCACAGGGATTTGTGAAAAAGAAAAATCGGAGGCCGATGCGTTGGCTGTGTGGGCCTTTTAATGTGAGTTCAAGCACCTGCTCCGGTAGATGTAAGCGGGATCATCAGAGATATCCACAATAAAATTGTCTTGAATTTCTTATCTTCGGCTTCTGAGGTTTTCAAAATGATCTCATTGGGATTGTGACTGACCAGTAGCTAATGGGTCACTGAAGCGTTGAGATTTAGTTTACATAGGCCTGTAGAATTTTAACTGGAACAATCTCTTATTTTAGTAGTTTTTTGAGTTGATTACTTTCCATCATTATCCACAGGCACAAAGAGCACGGGGAAAGTTAATCCGGGAAGTAAGAGAAAGTTTTACTGTTGATGCATTCATTGGCAATGCAACTGACTGGGAGAGAGTTTGCATGGGAAATCTTGTGGGTATGCCTGTAATTGTTGTTCCAACAGGATTTACTAACATATCGAATCCACCTTCCACTGGTAGCCGGCGGAGAACCTCCATCACCACCGGCATATATGCACCTCCTCATAATGATCACATTGTAAGCAGGATCTGTTATCTTTTTCTCCTTTATTGATTCGGGCAGCAAGTAGACAATCTCTTTGAGCTCCATATCAAGTTATTTTTCAATGACCCTGTCTCTGTACTTCTCCCTGTTAGATTTTTGGAATTATTCTTGCCAGCTCCATTGACTGTGTTGCTCCATTAGTTGTTCGATATCTGACAACCTTGGAGCCGTGATATCATATGAACTTGACTGCATGTCAAGTAAACCGGAAACCCCTTGAAGCACTGAATTCTGATCGACCATTAAGTAGAGATTTCCATTATCATGAACATTGTCCTGGAACCAAGCTGATTCATATTCTTTCTATTTGCAGGCTCTGGCACTAGCAATGGCATACCAATCTGTTACTGATCACCACAAACAACGCCCACCTATTGATGATCTGGGGCCAAACGACATGATTCGAAATCCACCTACAGCTACATCCTCCTAGACTGTTGCATCTTTTGATGCGAGTCTGAATTATGGTTGCACCAATGATGTGATGCTGGACCAAGTTTATTGTAGTACACGAGTTCTATCACGTAGTACCCATCTTGGACAGGCTAATAAATCTTATTATGTGAGCGTGGGACAGAACGTTGATATTTTGCGAGGCCATAATCTTATCGTGTGCTTGGGATGCAAGACTTGGAAGTAAGCAGCTATGATTAAGTAAAGATAAATTTTTGGTCCATGATCAGGTGATTTTGCTGCCCATTTTTTCTTTCATCCAAATTTCTTTTATTGATGAGTAGGTGGTTCAAGGGAAAGGGATGGATAGAAAACATCAACCAAAAGGTTAGGCTGTCTGCAGTCTCCATCAGAAGTAAAAAGTTCTAAAATAAAGGCCTCATTTTCATAGCAGACGAGTCAACCTAAGGGAATTGTGGCAAGAGTTAGAAAACCCCGTTTATCTGTCAACCTATATCTACAGGCCTAAGAAGGTAGGTAAGCTAAAAAAGTAAATGAATCAAATGTTAGTTCTGACATTATATCAGAATTAACATTTTTTTGCTTGGAATTGTTGCATGATTTTTTTAATTCTTTTGTAAATAACAAATAAGTACTTTCATCAATAGAATTTGAAAACTTCTATGAAAAAAATAAGATAAAACAGGCCATTACTATTTTTACTTCTAGTCAGGACTTTTAGAAAGTCCTGCATTATCTACAAACTATATGCCTTTAAACAATTGTATAGATGAGGATTTATATTGTGTTCTATTTAAAACAACAAAACCTAATAATAGTGCCACAACAATCTACCAAGATGTACTTCACCATTGTTGTGCTCTCATAATTCAAAGATGGTTGTAAAAGATGTCAACACTCAATCAACAAGCTTACTTATAAGGCTTTTATTTTTTTTTATTTTTTTTTTCAAGTGATTACACATTTCATTCTAAGATATACCATGAGATATTGTTAAAAATATGAGAATTTTTGTGTGTTGTAGTCGATCTTGTTGTATTTAAAATCAACAACACCCCACTTACTAGTTTAGCTCTTATTAATTAATTGATTGATAGCTCTTATTAGTTAGTTTTGATATACAAATTCTTATTTAGTATTTTTTCACTCACATAGAGTTAGTCTTCAATTATTAAGAGATTTTATATTTCAGTTAATTGATAATCCTTATGAGTTTATATTATAATTTGCCCAATTCTAGGTAATATTAAGCAAAAGTTTGATTTGTTCACAAAAATTGAAAGAAATTATTCTTCTTGCAATTTTCAATTTACTACTGATGTTGTAAGCACCGAAAATGAAAATCCAATGGCTTTTTTGTCTCCATATACTGTTGCAATCCAGAAGCTCAAAACAACATTGCAGGGAAAAGTCTTTGAGATAGTCAAGCATGCAGTGGATCGAATCGGCATTAAAATAGGAGTCCAATTGAAGTAGAAAGTAACATAAGCTTTAGCGGTACTCAGAACATCACACTGGTGCTGTAGAGAGAAGCTACAGGCTATAGCGTGACTTGACAATGCCTACATTGGAGGAAAATTCTGCTCATTTCTGAACGTCAAAATTGGTAGTTTCTGTTGGACACTGATCCGAGCAGGTCACAATATCAGAGATAAACTTCATCAAAGAACAGAGCCCACCCAAGAAGTTATGATCAATAATGCCCTTGCCTTCCACGACATGTGCAAAATCAACAAGTTTAACTTCAGCACCGGATTCCTTGTCATAGATTATAAGAACTGAACAAGCATTGAAATGGAAAATAGTTTGATCCTCGAACCATTCTTTGAGCTCGGACAGCTGCGCCAAAATTCCAGCAGAGCCACCATAAACCGTTGATGCAAAAGAACAATTAGGATCTATATCTGAACCCGCGGACGCGTTGGAAGAAACAAACTTCCTCAGAACTAAACCAACGTCGTTGGCAGTAAACTTCTTAATAAGCTTCTTATCAGGCTTCCAGCACTCAGATTCTTGGCTCCCACGTATCTGCAATCCAGATATCCTAAACCCCAGGGCAACTGTCGTCGACTCTCTGTCTTTCTGAAGGCACTTCTGGATGTACTCCTCTGAGGCTTCGGGATCCCATGTTCTGGATCCGATCTTAATGTCCATGACAGATGGATTGCGGTACCTTGAGACAACATCTTGCAACACAAGATGGGGCTGGAGCCCAGACCCATCTGATGCTTCTATACGCCGTATCCCGTGAAATTTAGGGAAGAATCTACGGATGTGATTTGGGATCTTGTCGTTGGAAGATAACGAAGTATAGAATGCCTCCTCAGTGGATCCACGATCATCATTTTGAAGAGGCTTGTAGAAGTTTCCTGAATCATCTACCAAAGGACCGAGCTTTCCACCACGGGCCTCGTGGCCTGCAACCTGATGATCTGGAACCTTCAGCATGGTCAAGGGGAATAGGAACCTCACACAAAAGTCACTACTTGTTGTCTTGGACTTTATTTATCCTTGTACCTGTCTTAATCAAATATAATGGAAAAAAGCACCTCCTGCAGATCCAAGTGGACATCAGGTCTGCTATCAGACATTCTATGAAAAGAAACTTCATGAAACTTCGTCATGACCGAAGGAAGGCAATAACAAACATGGTTAACAATGTCCCATTGACATCTTAACATGTTTTTATGAACTTTATTGACGAACAGAAAGGTCTTAGCCATTAATAAGTTGAGGACATATGGCCAGACATGGCGTGGGACGAAATACTCTCTTCACCTAAGGAAGTGATATTTAACTAATATAGAAAGCTTCTTTTAACTATTGGTACAGAAGACCTAAGATAAAATACTCGAATACCATGTTAAAAACTGAAAGGCCCGTCTTAAAATTTGCAAGCTAAAGATGATAAACCTCAGGTCACTAATAAAACCAAATACATGGCCAATCACTTTTGGCGTGGGCGAAATCCTAGCAGGAGCAGTTTGATCTTTGTTTTCTTTTAACGAAAAGATCTTCAGGTAATGCAAAAGAACTCTGGAGATACTGGATGAGAAATGGTCTAATCGTTTGAGCTCAGTCATTCTGACAATCTAATGCTTAAAAAGTCATGCCTTGGATTAACCCAGATAAACTATTCTTAAAACCGTAGCGATGAAATCTGCTTTAACTTTTCTGATTGTTGCCACAACCGCATCCCTGAAACTCCTTTTTTTAATCTTTTTTAAACATATATTCACGAGAGCAAATAGATTAACCATTTCATTAATCATAAACCCAAAAACAAAAAGGAGAGGATTAAACAACCATTTCACTAATGAAGGCTCCAGCGAATCAGACGATCGTTTTATTGATATCCAGCAGCGGCAAACTGAAGCAAGACGAGAGCATAGAAACTATTCTAATCGATAGATAGGAAACAAAGCAAGTCAAAATGTACCTTAGAGCAAAAGTGATGAACTGGATCTACGCGGAGATCGAGCTGGGAAGGCAGCAGCCGCTCCGTCGAATTAGGGAGCCTGGGGGCATCTTCAGGTCGGGACAGGGACATAAAAGCCCGTCCCGCTGCTTCACTCCTTGAGTAATAGCCACCAATCTCGAGACGCGAATATCCGACGTGTCACCAACTGTTGGCATTTTCGCCACGTAATTTGCTTCTTTATAGGGGTCCACCTCAGGATATTGCAGGCTTTCAACGCAGAACTTGTCGGCTACTTGTGCCGGCACCATTAAGTCCACTGACAGGAAGGGGAAGAGGGGAGGAGCAGAAAGACCCACGAAGAGGAAACCATGCTGCGGGACAAGTGTCTTATTACAGCACTTGGCTTGCCACATAGTCCCACCGCTAACTGGATTTCGCTTTGGTTGCTTTTTGGGATGATTTTTCCCGGTCATGGTTCCGGACCAGCTGCTCCATATTATCCTGGGTCCCTCCCTCCTAACTCTACTTGCCTCAACTTTGAGCCCCCAGCTACAGAGATGGTGACTGTCTTCTCCCTCTCCGTTTTATCTTGATTTCTACCAAATGGGTATCCATGAAAACTTACCTAAACCTGTCATAATGCCGAAAGTCAAGCTTCTTCTCCTTTTTTTTTTTTTTTCTGGAATTTGTTGTGTTTATTCATTCATATTGCGGTTAGCTTCAGAGTCTTTGTTCTGTTTTTTCTTCTCATACATATGTATTCTATAAATAAAACGGTCTGCACTTCTACTCTTGTACGCATTAAACCCACCTGACTAATTGAGATGCTCCATTATGGTATTGAAAGATATGACCGTAGTTTGAGGTTTTAGAAGTTTAGTATTTAGGATTGAATACATGGCATCCATGTTTGTGGGCAATTTGATATTGCTTCTGTTTTGAATTTGTATCATCTGTTTTGTTTTCATTAATATACTCCATTTTGGCTCTTTGCTTTACTTCATTTTATGTAGGGTCCATTATATTCTCTAACTATCTAAAGCATCAAAGAAAATAGTTTGAAAATTATTGCTTTTCTAAAGGACTTTGAAAGGGATCTGATGCGTTTCTTTAGCAAAGTAGCTTCAAGTTGCTTGCCAAAAGATTAAAGAAAATAAATTGGGAACATGCTATAAATGGCATTTGTCATAGTACTTCAATTATTTTTCCCTCTATGTATCTTATTACGACCATGGTTTGCTAAATTATGTACTGCAAGTGACTCAAATTGTGTTTACAAAAATTTCCGGAATCTGTGTTTATGCTACAATATGATTACACATCTAGCCTTGAAGTGGCGAAAGCTCTTTCAAGACCCAGTTGAGTTTAGTTGGATATTTACCACATCAAGTTTCCAGGGTAGATTGCTGAATGACATCCTGGAAATAATTGATGGTTTCAGTACTCACTTGGTGGAGAATCTATGATACCCATCTATTTACTCTTTGATCCTTCCATTTTTTGCACAAATGTATCTCTTTTTGCATCCTAACATGCGTAAAACAGGTGGTAACCCATAAAAAAATCTGGAAAATGTTCTGTCAGAAAGTACAGGTTTGTTTCGATAGCTTTACTATAATGTACCACCTCTTGAAAGCTAAGACAGAGAAATGCTGCTCTACTTTATTTGTCGCATTTCATACTGACGTTTATCTTCTGTTCCTTGATCAGGGCGCTAAGAACGACACTGAGATTTTCAAAAAGATTAATGAAGTTGCATCCTCTGCATGTGCTTTTGACTTATTTGATGCCAACTTTTTCAACAAAGAAAAGGTGGTTTCGACAAACTTGTAACTCAGCCGTTTTTTTTTTTTCACTTTAGATTTTAAATACTCCCTGCTATAATGGAAGTTTTAACCCAAAATAATGTAATATCTCTGTCCAACTTAGATTCCGGAGATTGTCAAGGGTGTGAAAGAGTTCAATATCCCTATAATCAGAGCCAATCGCAAATTAGTTGCTTCTGTCAATGGAGGACTGCATAATCCATCTTCTTTGGTGTTCAATCCTGAGTGGGGTAGTGAGCAATCACAATGCATAAGCAAAAGGTTTAATTATCCTTCTACATCTGGCACTAAGAGACCAGAGAGAGAAGAAGACATTGCCTTCATGAGTGTAAGTCTGTTGTTGCTCTGCCCCTCTTCTTAGACTCCAACATGACCTGAGTCTCATTATTTTCCCCCGTCTTTTCTAATTTAATTTTTTTTTTCGCTTGTTGTTCAGGTTCTTGAATTAGGGGAACTAATTAAGACAAAACAAATTACTTCAGAGGAACTTGCTCGTCATTTTTTTGAAGAGGTTGAAGAGGTATAGTGAGTAGAAAAGCATCCCATTGACCTATGTTTTCATATGATATGCAACATCCTTTTCTTAGGTGCATTGTGGAAATAACACCAGGTACAATCATGTTCTTGAAGCTGTGGTCTCGTATACTGAAGAACTTGCGTACACGCAAGCGAAGGAGGCAGATAAGTTGCTTGCTCAAGGGGTTTATCTGGGTAAATCTCGTTTCAAGTATTTTGAGACTACTTTCAAGTAATTATGGAGAATGGTTTAACTCTGTAGACAAAGACACCAAAAAATTTGTCTGTACTATTGATTTGTGGTACCACGTGTCTACCATAGCAGATATTAAGGGTGTAGTATTCTTAAAGCACAATTACCACATCAGCTCTAATTTGCTTGTCTATTGTAGTAAGAAGTCACCTTCTATCATATTCATGTTCATTCACTGTCGTGTTAAAATGTGTGTGTCAGTTTCTTCATTAGTTTAGTAAAAGTTCTTCCAGCTCAAGCTAGCTTTGTTATTTGACCTGGATGACATTTACATCATGCACCCATATTCTTATATGTGTATCAGTAAATGGCATGCAGTTTCTTATTCTATAATTTAGATCAAGTACATTATATAGCGGAGTGGCCAAGAAGCAACAAGCTATGGACCTATGGAAACTCTATGGGATATAACATACGTTTCTAAAACATAAATTTTCCTTTTTTATGATTCTGTTCTTCATTTTTAGTTGCATATTCTTAGACTAAATGTTAGTTTGTGCCACAGGTCCTCTCCATGGAATCCCTTATGGGTTGAAGGATATAATTTCAGTACCCCAGTACAGAACAACTTGGGGTTCAAAAACTTTCAAAAAACAAGTTCTTGACATTGAAGCTTGGGTGTACAAGAGGTAGTAAACATGTTGGGAAGTGCAAACTTGCAGCTAAATCTATATCATAAGTAATATTTTGCTAGCTTGTGATTCTGTTTGATATATATAGGTTGAAGGCTGCAGGGGCAGTTCTTGTTGCAAAACTTGTTTCTGGATCTCTTGCATATGATGACATCTGGTATGGCGGTAGGACAAGGAACCCATGGAACATAGAGGAATTTTCAACGGGTTCATCAGCTGGACCTGCTGCATCCACCTCAGCAGGTATCGTTTATTTTTTGAGCTGTTCAACATTTCGTCTTCTTCCATGTTTTCCTTCAATTACTCTTTTTCGGGATTGCTTGGCTGAGCACCTCTCTGTGGTGCTCTTCATAATTATAAGCAATTTTACTTATTTATACTAACTTGTACTTCTATACCAAAGTTTTCTCTTGCAGCTGTCAGTTGAAATTGTATTTGTTGATTTCTTTGGAGGCTGGGAACAAAGAAAGGAAGAAAAATTGTATGTGTTGCCTCTACTGACACTTACTTCTCCCTCATTACCACAGGTATGGTTCCATTTGCAGTTGGTTCAGAAACAGCTGGCTCAATAACCTACCCTGCTGCTCGTTGTGGTGTGACGGCTTTACGCCCAACATTTGGAACTGTAGGCCGAAGTGGTGTAATGAGCATATCTGAAAGCTTGGTACTGCCTCAACCTTCTTCTATTGCCTTTTGTATTTTTAAGCAGGGGTGTAGTTAGTAGTTAAACTTACATACCATTTGGTAACCAGGACAAGCTTGGCCCATTCTGTAGAAGTGCCATAGATTGCGCTGTTATTCTGGATGCCATTCGGGGTAGGGATCCAGATGATCCCTCATCCAGAGACAGTCCCCTTAATGACCCATTCTTGGTTGACATCACTAAGCTTACTGTTGGATATCTTGATGATGCCGAGATGGAGGTTAGTTGTCCAAACTGTTCGCTGGAGTTGAGGGTTCACACCAGATGACACTCACCATACCTCATGGATACTATTGCGTGATATTTTCTTTTTTCTTTCATCCTTCAAGCGGTTCACATGATTGTATTCCAGGTTGTCCATGTTCTTGCATCCAAGGGTGTTAATGTGGTTCCATTCAAACTGAATTATGCAGTCGACTCTGTTCAAGGAATCCTAAATTTTACAATGGACGTTGATATGTTGGCCCACTTTGATGAGTGGCAGCGTTCAGGGCAGGATGATGAATATGAAGCTCAAGATCAATGGCCTACTGAGCTCTGCCGTGCCCGCATGATTCCAGCTGTAGACTATGTTCAGGTTTCTATTCGATTGACTTTTAGAATAATAGGAGCTTTTGTGTTTGACCTGGTTTACTGATTATATTACGGAAGTTTCTGCCATACATTGTATGCTTATGAAATAAAGAAACATTATTGCCACTAATCATGGGGCCTAACACTTCAACTACTTCTATTTTAACAGGTCAAGAATAGATTTCAATTCTCTAGCATATTGTGTTGCTTTGCTTTCTAGGAGGTCTATCTATTTGTTACAAAAGCTTTGTAGTCTTTATCAAGCCTCCAAAAACTAAACAAAATCCAGTTCATCCTCTGTCAATGAAGAATCTTAAGTTTCCCTCTATGTTATAGATGATTCCTTGTTGATTTAGGATTTTTATTACAAAGTTACTATTAAGTCGACAAGCATTTGACTCAGTTGGAAATAGATACTGTTTGAAATCTCTTAAGCCTGTATTTAGAATTCAAGTATAAATTTGGGTATGTGGATAAAAAATACAAAAATAAAAAAATATTATACTTTCTTGTAAGTAGGCACCAGTCAACTACTCTACCAATAGGCCACAGGGATTTTGTTAAAAGGCAAAATCAAAGGCTGCTACGGTGTTTATGAGTGGGCCTTTAAATGTGAGTTCAAGCACCTGCTGCTATGAATGTAAGTGGCAATTACTAGGTCTTGAGTGTCGTCTTGCGGGCATATAGGCGTATCCACAAAACAATTGGCCTGAGTTTTTTATCTTCAGCTTCTGAGGTTTTCAAAATGATCCCATTGGAATCATGGCTGACCAGTAGCTCATGAGTCATTGAAGCGTTAAGCTTTAGTTTACGTAGGCATGTATTATTTAACTGGATTAATCTATAATTTTAGTATTTTTGTGAGTTGAGTACTTTCCATCATTATCCACAGGCACAAAGAGCACGGGGAAAGTTAATCCGGGAAGTAAGAGAAAGTTTTACCGTTGATGCAATCATTGGCAATGCAACTGACTGGGAGAAAGTTTGCTTGGGAAATCTTGTGGGTATGCCTGTAGTTGTTGTTCCAACAGGATTTACTAATATATCGAATCCACCTTCTACTGGCAGCCGGCGGAGAACCACCATCACCACTGGCATATATGCACCTCTCGTTATGATCACATTGTAAGCAGGACCTGTGATTCTTTTTCTCCTTTATTGATTTAGGCAGCAAGTAGGCAATCTGTCTGAGTTCCATATCTAGTTATTTTTCAGTGACCCTTCTCCGGTACTTCACCATGTTAGATTTTTGGAATTATTCTTGCCAGCTCCATTATATGTATTGCACGGTTAATTATATCATATTAACTTGACTACATGTCAAGTAATCTAGTATCTCCTTGAAGCACTGAAGTTTGATGGACCATTAGGGAGTGATTTCCATTTTCATGTACATTGACCTGGAACCAAGCTGATTCATATTCTTTCTATTTGCAGGCTTTAGCACTGGCAATGGCGTACCAATCTGTTACTGATCACCACAAACAACGCCCACCTATTGATGATCTTGGGCCAAACGACAGGATTCCAAATCCGCCTACAGTCACCTACCCTCCTAGGCTGTTGCATCTTTGAAGGTGCCTCACCTTCAGATCCAGTACTTTTTATGTAGGCCTGATTAATAGTCCGTGTTATTTCCAATCTATGATTTACCTACTTGTTTGCTTACCTCAGTTTATAGCTTATTGTGCTATATTCATCCAAGTGAAAAATAATTGTTAAGCATCGGAAGTATATCATATTGGTTAATAAAACACGATTGAGTTTTGAAATTTGGATCATATGATGCATCTATACATATTCTTATGATCTCAGTGATCTCAAAAGAAATTTGGTTTCTAGCGAGGCCAATTTTTCTTTTAATAAAAACACGATCTTGTTGTACTTTTAATAAAAATGGAAGTCTTTTTCACGAAGATGAAACATCAAATCATTCCTTGTTTCCGTTTTAAAATTAGTTCTAATCCCTTGCTTTAGAGTGATTTTGCCTGTTTCGTGTTTGGTAAAACCATGTGAGCCGTCGATCTTGAAAAGTGAGTAAACAACAAAGAGGTTATGACTGACTGGGAATCCCATTTCTAAAAGCAAGATGAAAAATGGGAAGGAATGATGAAAAATCTACGGGCTTAGTTCAGCTAGGACGCGAAAAAGAGAGATAAAAAGAGTTCAGATCTGCTGGAACTCGAACCGCCGCCGAAGACGGACAAAATGCATACTGCTACGTGGCGAAAGAGTGGGATGAAGCGCCATTTAAAAACGATGGAGTCCGTCGCCGACGAAAAGCCGGCGAAGCCGTTCCAGCCCGTCCATTTCTTGCTCGTGATGCACAACAAATCCAGTCACGAATGCCCACTTGGGCAGCACCGGAGGCTGCCAATGGGTTGCGAATTTGGTGCAACGCCTGAGTCTAAAGTTGATCGGACCAATGGGAACCTCGATTAGGTACCTGCAAAGGCTAGTCACTGGAGGAGGGACGATCGTCTAACGCCGGAGCCGGTTGCAAGTGGTTCGGATCCAATTGGAAAATCAAAACAATAGGACCCAAGCAGTAAGGACAAATCCACTAGCCCAATGCTCTGTTGTCTGACCCAATGGAAATTGACTTGGAAGTAATCATGGCATTTGAGAACAAGGTTGTTCTGCAAAGGAGGTGGGACGTTACCTGAACATTAGGACGCGCAAAATAGAAGTCTTTATTATTGTCGCAATTATTGCCTTGTGTTGTATTGCGTGTCTAGGTAAGGGGTTTGTATGAGTAGGAATGGGTTAATCATGGCTTGGCTTTGTACATCGGGAGGTAATATGAAAGTAGAGAGTAGCAGCAAGGTTAAATCTCAAAGAAGCATAGTTTTGATAAATCTTGTTTGTGCTGAGGATTGTTTTTCCTTTAATAAAATAAATATTTTTGTTATAATCTTTTAATCTAAAGTGATTTTACCATTTAAATCATTCATCTCTCCCATGAGCCAGGGACTTCTTCCATGTTCTTCTCTAATTCGAACTTAAAATATGATATTTAACTTTAATATCAATTATAATGAACTTAACTATTGAGTTAAAAAGACATGATTGTTGGTTTGACAAGCTCAATTGCTATTATATATCATCAACATTGGGCTCTTATAAACTTAATGTATCCCAAGCCCCCATAAGCCTATAACAACTTCACATCTAATTGTTGTGACCCTATTGACTAGGCAACACATCCTTATTAAAGATGTAATGTGGTAGAAGTAGAACCTCATTTTCTAGTAATACTAAAGCTTAGATAAATATCCTATATTTTTCATGAGTTAAAAAAGAAAAAAGAAAAGAGAGTCATGGTTTCACAAGTTATCACTTAATTAATTAACTTAGTGTTAATATAATAAAAGCTCCATTGTGAGATATGAGATTTGACACTTAGGCATGAATTGGGTGCATATGTTATTATACAAAAAATGGTAAACAAAGTTATGGGCACAAGAGCATCACCTACGTCGCTCAACAGCCAGGTGAGAAAAACTAAAATTAAATCAAGCATATCAATGTTTGTTTCCATTGAAACTTAAAATGATTTTTAATATATTTTGATGCCATCTCGGTGCAAAGGGGAGACAATCCAATTGTTCCAGCGTCCCCTCTTTCAATAAAATCTCCTAAAATCTCCCTCCTTCCTTTCATAAAAATAAATAACAAACAACAGCATTTAATATCACTTACATTCTTTTTTTTTTCTTCAACTTTTTCTTAGTTCAGCCCTTAAAATGTAGTTGAGATAGTGAGAATAATTTGTGTAAAAAATCTTACCAAACAAACATATTAGTTTGAATTTCTTCAATTGCATTTTTAACTAACCTGAAAATAGTTTGGAATAAGCCATTGTCATTCAGTATATACCATCAAACTTGCTTAATTTGGGGGTTCTGGGTTATAAACCTGTCCATACCGTTAAGGATCAGAAGCATAAAAACAGATGGACGGACTTGCATAACAAAAAGGGCAAAACTTATAACGGAAAAAAAAAAGCAAAAAAAAAGAATTATGTAACCTTTTTAGGATTTTGGTGGGGCCTTATCCGTATTTGGTAATTTCCGTAATTTTACCTAAAAATAAGGGTACATCCCCTGTCAGCTTATCGTTTAAATATGCCTCTTTTGGCACCCCTCCGATCTCTCTTGCTTGGTCTCGGTGTGTTGTTTCTCTCCATTTCTTTCCTTCGTTTGATCCGCCGCCGAAGGTCTTCCCGAAACAGAGCTTCGCATCTCTGATTCTCTCATAGTATAGATCTCTCGCATCTTGTTTATGGTTCAATTGGAATCAAAGCAATTGTGCTTGGATTGATTTGTGATATAGTTATTTCGATAGATCCAGAGTAGGAGCGTCGGGACTCACTCTCTGTCTGATCTGATCAAGGTATGGCTTGCTATACGTCATTAATCTCCAATTCTCTACGTGTCTTCGGATTTGCACGCACCTTCCACCTTCTCTTTCTCTCCTTCCAGTAATTGAGATCTCTGACTTCGCTTGACCGAATGATGGATCGGCCTGTCTCTTGCTTTTGCTGTAATCATTCCTTCAATTCTTCATCGATGAGTATGCTTAGTTTGTATAATTACTGAGGCCGTTAATTTTCTGGATCTCAGTGCTCTGTCAACTCAGTTATATATGATATACTGTTCATTATTATTTTTTCTTTCTGATTTTGATTCTCGATGGTTTCATTCTATACATGCACGTAAAATCCCGAGTATTTGGAGAATTTTGTCTCTGGAAGATTTCAGTTTGTCCAAAAATTGATGTTATGTAATCGTTGAGTTTCTGCTGCTTAATCTATTCAGTTGTCTTAGGTTGCTGCTCATAGCTGTTGAGATGGCGGCGTCAACAGCCTCTGGTTGGTACAGAGGAAAAGTGAAAGCCGTTCCTTCAGGGGACTGCTTAGTTATTATGGCAATGACGGCTAACAGGCCCGGACCCCCGCCTGAGAAGACTCTTACATTGTCATCTCTTATTGCTCCAAGACTGGTACTCCTTCATTTTGAGCCCAAACATTTTCCTTTTATTTCATTTGCATGATGATGTACGGAACCAACTTGGAATTTTGATTGTTCATTGTCATCTTTTATGGTAGAAGCTCAATACCTATTTGTAGCGGGCCTCTTTTCAATTTTCCATGACGTAGTTTTTCTTGATTCTTTTCTCCTTCGTTACTAGTTTCGTGGTTCAGTATTAAAGAGGCCAAAACAAAGAATTTCAAGATGATTGTTACCATAATTGCGACAATTGTTAATGTAAAATTGTCTAAGTTTTCTTATTTTCTTTTTTGTACTTATATTCCAGTTTGTTTAACTATTTTCAATATATGACTTTGAATGGTATGTCTTCCATACTCCTAGGCCCGAAGAGGGGGTGTAGATGAGCCATTTGCCTGGGAAAGCAGGGAGTATTTGCGGAAGCTCTGCATAGGAAAGGTATCTTTTCAAAACTCTTTCACTCATTTTGGCTATATCAAAATATGTTCATTATAGGAAGCATTTTTGGCTTGACTAAATATTTAACATTGCAGGAAATTGCCTTCAGAGTGGACTACACTGTACCATCCATTGGGCGGGAATTTGGCTCTGTTTTCCTTGGTGACAAAAATGTTGCTTTGCTGGTGGTTTCTGAAGGCTGGGCGAAGGTTACATTCTTTTTGTTTCAGTAGATGTGTACCATTGAGAAGTGACTTGATTTCTCAGTATGGGTGTTGGCTGAATCTTGTTTCTTCAGGTTAGGGAGCAGGGTCAACAGAAAGGAGAAGCGAGTCCTTTCCTTCCAGAACTGCTACGACTGGAAGAGCAAGCTAAGCAAGACGGTCTTGGTCGCTGGAGCAAGGTTCATACTAGTTTTTCTCTCCTACTGTTTTCTAGTGCTAAATTTCTTGCCTATGTTCTGTTCTTTATTTTTTATTTTTGTTTCTAGAGGTGTTCCTTATGTCCCTCCCTGGATATTGGTGCTTTTCTGGGGTTTGACAGTAGGGGCCTAGTGAGATAACAAGTTTGTTATTTATCTTCGGATGATAGAAACAGAGTAAAAAATATAAGAAATGATGTATTTTGATAAGTTAGTATTTACCCCAGATGGGTCATAGTGTATGGATGTATGGAATTAGTATGGTGATTGGTGGGTGCACTGGTTTACCCTTGTGTTGTTGCTATTCACATTTGTTTTGAAGTCATTTGGATGGCATTAAACATCTCTCAACTTTTTAATGTAATTAGCCTTGAGATTTGTTTTTCCTCAAAATCAAGGGCTGATAAGTTCTTAAGTCGAAATCTGCCAGTTATTCACGACCTTGGAGAAAATTCTACTTTCCTCAGTTTTAATAGTAGTAAATTGGGATGGTAATGAGAAGCACCTCCTTAGCATATGAAATTACCTTGCAGGACCTAATGTAAAAGTGTTATGAAACAGATCAATGAAAGGCTCTTTTCTTCCTGATCACAGGTTCCAGGTGCTGCTGAGGCTGCGATCAGGAAACTACCTCCTTCTGCTATTGGTGATCCCAGTAACTTGGATGCGATGGGTCTTTTAGCTGCAAACAAGGGCAGGCCCATGGAAGCCATTGTTGAGCAGGTCCGTGATGGCAGTACCATTCGGGTCTATCTGCTTCCGGAGTTTCAATTTGTCCAAGTGTTTGTTGCTGGAATTCAGGTATACATTCTGTGCTGCCATCACCATCTTTCTGCAGGAAATTTTTCCTGGTGTCAAAATGCTTCCCGTTATAACCTCAGTTTCCCTGATTGGTATTAGTCTCCATCCATGGGAAGAAGAACTGCAACTGAGAGTACTGTTGAAACAGAAGGGACTACGGAACAACGAAATGGAGATGCTGCAGTTGAATCTCGAGCCCCTCTAACATCTGCACAGAGGCTTGCAGTCTCAGCAACATCATCCATTGAAGTTGCTCCTGATCCATTTGGTCTTGAAGCTAAATATTTTACTGAGCTTCGTGTTTTAAGTAGAGATGTATGTAAACTGCTAAAATAGGTTATCTTGCATATTTCCCATTCTTTTTTCTGTTGAAGTTTCTAAAATTGAGATGGATGTGTAGGTTCGTATTGTCCTGGAAGGTGTCGACAAGTTCAGCAACTTGATTGGTTCAGTTTATTATCCTGATGGGGACTCTGCAAAGGACCTGGCTCTGGAGCTTGTTGAAAATGTATGCGACTAATGTTGTGCTAGTACTACATACATATTTGATGATTGAAATCTTAGTATTTGAGCAACAGTTCTGATGTTCCCCATTTTACATTTAGCTCTTTAGGATGGCTTCCTGTGCGGTTTTGGTGTGTATTGGTACTAAAGTCATAGTTATAAGGCTATTGTGGTAGATATTATGAAACCACACATAATCAACAAAGAAGTATCAGACATAGGAATCTTGCAAAGAATCTTCTTAATTTTGAGCTATATTTGTTTAGTTGCTTGGCGTTGTTAAATTAGACAAAAAACAAAATGGCTTTCTTATTTGTTCAATCTCTTCAAGTCATTTTCGATTTGAACCCTTTGGCCATCAACTTGATTCTTGTTTGGAAGTGCTTCTGGTTACAATAATGAGGCTTTTTGTCAATGCTTGTTGTGCGTGGCTGTATTTTTTGTCTCTATTGCCTTCCTAACTTTTAACACATGTTCTCTTTGTTTTTGTGTGAGCTATATTCTGCATCAAGTTTATTTCTTTGGTGGATTTCTCTACCTGGCAATTGCTGATAAAACCATTCAAAATGATGAGCGCTCATACTGCCAATAATAAGAATTCTCCTCTGTCTCACTCTAGGGTTTGGCTAAGTTTGTTGAATGGAGTGCAAATATGATGGAAGAAGACACCAAGCGGAAGCTGATTTTTGTCAATGCTTGTTGTGTGTAGCTGTCTTTTTTGTCTCTATTGCCTTCCTAACTTTTAACACATGTTCTCGTTGTTTTTGTGTGAGCTATATTCTGCATCAAGTTTATTTCTTTGGTGGATTTCTCTACCTGGCAATTGCTGATAAAGCCATTCAAAAGGATGAGTGCTCATACTGCCAATAATAAGAATTCTCCTCTGTCTCACTCTAGGGTTTGGCTAAGTTTGTTGAATGGAGTGCAAATATGATGGAAGAAGATGCCAAGCGGAAGCTGAAGGCTGCAGACCTACAGGCCAAGAAAAGCAGGTTAAGGATTTGGACAAACTATATACCTCCGGCTACAAATTCAAAGGCAATCCATGACCAGAATTTCACAGGAAAGGTAGGACTATCAGTTCAAGCTTTGCTTATCTCAATTTAATGATCTTCCACGTCATGAATTTATGCTAGACAAAATTTTGCTTCTTCAGGTGGTGGAGGTTGTAAGTGGGGACTGCGTTATTGTGGCTGATGATTCTGTCCCTTATGGAAGTCCATTGGCAGAGCGGCGAGTCAATCTGTCAAGTATTAGGTGTCCCAAAATTGGCAACCCTCGCAGGGATGAAAGGCCAGCCCCCTATGCCCGTGAAGCAAGGGAGTTTTTAAGAACACGACTTATTGGTCGACAAGTATGAATTTTTTTGTCAATATTGTTTTTGTCAATATTATTATATATTTTTTCGTTTTGTAATCTTTCCTCCTTCCATTTCAGGTGAACGTTCAAATGGAGTATTCTAGAAAAGTCGGCACAGCAGATGGATCTGCAGCCAATACTGGGACTGCAGATTCCAGAGTGATGGATTTTGGTTCAGTTTTCTTATTGTCTCCCACCAAGGTTGAAGGTGATGAGACCCCCTTACCTGCCCCACCTGCTTCTGGCCCCCAACCTGGAGAGAATATTGCCGAGCTTGTGGTTGCACGTGGCTTTGGCACTGTTATTAGACATCGAGATTTTGAAGAGAGATCAAACTATTATGATGCCCTTCTGGCTGCTGAGTCCCGTGCCATTGCTGGGAAGAAAGGTATCCATTCCGCCAAGGATCCTCCAGTCATGCACATAACGGATCTGCTTACGGTGAGCAATATTCCCATCATGCTACCTTACTTTCTCACTGTAGTCACTGGGTTAATTTTTTTTTCTTTTGTTTTATTTCTGTGTATCATTTAGGCATCAGCCAAGAAAGCCAGAGATTTTTTGCCGTTCCTGCAACGAAGTAGGAGAATTCCTGCAGTGGTGGAATATGTCCTCAGTGGTCATCGTTTTAAGTTGTTGATTCCCAAGGAAACATGCACCATTGCCTTCTCATTCTCGGGTGTCAGATGTCCTGGTCGTGATGAGCCCTATTCAGAAGAAGCTATTGCACTGATGAGAAGAAAGATAATGCAAAGAGATGTTGAGGTATTCCCTTACCTCTTAGAATAGGATAACTTTCCTCTTGGTTCCTTTCCTTCCGTTAAACCTGTACCTTTATGCAGATTGAAGTTGAAACCGTTGATAGAACTGGAACTTTCTTGGGATCCATGTGGGAATTAAAGACAAATCTTGCAGTTCCTCTGCTTGAGGCTGGCCTTGCGAAACTTCAGACTTCCTTTGGCGCTGACAGGATCCCTGACATTAACCTTCTTGATCAAGCAGAGAAATCTGCCAAAAGGCAAAAACTAAAAGTAAGGAGTATAACCTGCACTACAGTACCTCTATTCTTCCTCTGTCAGTTTTGCTAAGTGGAGGTTTTCTTTCAGATTTGGGAGAAATATGTTGAAGGAGAGGAAGTGTCAAATGGTGCTGCAGCTGCTGAAAGCAAACAGAAGAAGTGCTGAAGGTGCTTGAAATATAAGTGCATCAAGTAACACCTGTATTGTGTGGTGTACAGGTGGAGAATGACTTGTCCTTCTGTTATTAATTTTCAGGTAATGGTTACTGAAGTCTTGGGTGGTGGGAAATTTTATGTCCAGACGGTTGGGGATCAGAAAGTATCCTCCATTCAGCAACAACTTGCTTCTTTAAGTCTTCAAGAAGCTCCAGTCATTGGTGCATTTAATCCTAGGAAGGGTGACATAGTCCTTGCTCAATTTAGTGCTGACAGTTCCTGGAACCGAGCAATGGTGAGTCATTTCCTGATACCTATGTTGCAACTGTGGAAAATCTCTTTCTGTCTCCAGTATACCCTTGTAACAAGGGAGGCAACATGTCTATTTTGCCCTGGTATAATGGTTAATATGTTCAACAATTTTGGCAGTAGGCTTTCCAGGCAATCTGGATAAACTGCCACAGGGATGCAAAACTGGCCTGCAAGCAATCTGTATGAAATGCATATTGACAAGATGCTTTGTGGAAATTTTGTAGGAAAATATATTTAGTACATTAGATATAATGGCAAATCTCCAACATGTTTTATTTTCATTTTTCTCAGGGATAGAAGTTTTATATTTTGATTGCTGCCAGTATAACTTATTGCCATTTCTAAGTTCCGTCGGGTTATCCTTTTCCAAACCATTTGGTGAGGTGCATATCTTGTCAGCGATGTATATACGCTTAGTATGAGCTGAAAAACAAAGTACTGATGCATACTGATGATCGGTTGAAAATTCAGAAGGAAGTGAAGTCAACAGTTTTTTCTCTTTGATATTTCTAAATGCCTGTCATGTATTATATATTATCTTATTCTAGCTTAAGGAATTTATGATGTACTTATTAGTATTTGTGATGTCATATTTCAACTGTTCTCAGTCTAGTTGTTAGACCAACAACCTGCAACTTTTCGTTTTATTCTATTATTTATTTATTTATTAATTTTTAGCTGTGGTATGGAGTGGTGATCAAGTAATAGATAGCTTCTTAAAACATCGACTTACATCTAGTTGTGCAAAAATTTGCCTTTTTTTCTGACCCTTAAAATGCATTTGTGTGAATGATTTTATATGTGTTTCTTTGTGCTAATAGTTCCTTTTTAACTTTCAAAGATTGTCAACGCACCACGAGGAGGTGTGGAATCCCCAAAAGACAAGTTCGAAGTGTTCTACATTGATTATGGGAATCAAGAGGTGGTTTCTTACAGTCAATTACGGCCTATTGACCCTTCAGTGTCGTCTGCTCCTGGTCTTGCACATCTATGCAGCCTTGCTTACATAAAGGTTCCAAGCTTAGAGGAAGATTTTGGTCAAGAAGCAGCTGAGTATCTGAGTGAACACACATTGAACGGTTCAAAAGAGTTCAGGGCCAAGGTTGAAGAAAGGGACACTTCAGGAGGAAAAGTCAAAGGACAGGGAACTGGCACAAATCTTATTGTAACTCTTGTCGCTGTGGATGCTGAGATTAGCATAAATGCTGCCATGCTTCAGGTTTGAATAGGATCCCACTTCTTTGCCGTGTTCTCCTTTGAAAGATTTACCTTTGACTATATCTATCTCCAGAAGCATGCAATTAACTGGACATATCTCGCTTGTTTTGCGAATGTAAATTCCACCATTTTTGCCTGAGCTACGTAATAATTCTTCGTGGTTTATAATAGTTTATCATCTAAAATGAGAAACACAAACCATATGCTGCGTGACCTGAATTAACGATTAAGTTATTTTCTACATTAGCTCCTTATGTGTTTATTGTTTTTGGGGAAGTATTTCTACCAATTTTAAGGGGTTCAATCGATTGATTTAAAAATAGAATTTATCTATACCGCTTATGGCTCTTCTGGTTTCAGGAGGGACTGGCGAGACTAGAAAAGAGGAAGAAATGGGACTTCAAGGAAAGACAGTTGGCACTTGATAATTTAGAGAAGTTCCAGGAAGAAGCACGGACAGCTAGGAGGGGAATATGGCAGTATGGAGATATCCAGTCAGATGATGAGGATACAGCCCCTGTTAGAAAGGCCGGTGGCCGGCGATGAATAAGATAGTGATCTGAGGTAATTTAAAAGATATAACGATCCCTGCAGCCTAAGACCAGTTAAATTATAGGCACCATTTTGGTGGCTTCTAATGTATGAGAGGAAAGAAGAGTGACGTCACAAACTTGCTTAAGTTTTGTTCTGTTTTGTTTTGTTTTTCTTTTTTCTTTTACCCTTTTTTTTCTCCAATTTATTGTTAGGTGAGGGGACAATTTTTTTTCGCTCGTGTCTTAATAAAAGGTGAAAGGCTGTGTTATTACTGTGTTTCAATTCTCTACCAATAAATTAGACATTTTTAAATTCATAATCTGTTAGGATACAATGTCACGTCTTAGAAGCTACTCCTGTAACGCCGCAGAGCGGAGTTACTCCTTACAAGTGCTTAACAAGATATTGATTGACCTTCGTTCGGAGGCTACCGTCCAACGGAAGCATGTTTGCCCCGATTGGAACCTAATACGGTAGGTTTTAGAATTTCTTAGATGGGTTTAAAGCTTTAACTTTTCAGAACCTTTGGGCTTTGTGTTTTACACCCTAGGTCTCTGTTCCCTAATATGGTTTGATTATATAGAATGAACAATTAATTATCTTTGTGATGGTTGAAAATTCCGATTGCCAGTAGTTTTCTATCCCCAACAAATTTTGCAGGTGACGGGAAGTGACAAAAATAGGTTTTCGGGTTTTAGATCGTTAGGTAGCTTGAATATTATGACCCAAAAGGTTTGTAAGACTTTTATTAGTAGTTATTTCATGCTGGTTTCCCAGAACTCAAGTGCGTTTGAATGTGGTTCAGGTTTTCCAAAAAATCCTCCATGATCGTGACCCTTGGCATTATGGGGCACAAATGTGCAATAAAAGATTCTGTGACTGATCACTACAATTCGCTCACTGTCAACCGCGTTTTTGGACTTTTGACCAGATCTCTGGATAAATCATACCAATGCGACTCAACGTAATGTAATGATAACTGTATGACTGAAGATTACGTCTTTATTCTTTCCAGGATTCTCTCTGGATTTCAGAATCTATTTAACAGGTCTTGGCGCTCTCTCTAGGCATGCTGTCCCACTGGGTTTGCGAGTCGATTTTTTATTTTTTATTTTTTTTTTTCATCTTAACTTATAACTAAGCTAAGAGGACACTTCTTGCAAATCAATGTTACCATACTCAAATATTTAATCTCGAACACTTCTCTTCAAGATTGTGGTCATAAAAATCAATGATCTTAAGCCATAATGTGCTTTGTATTGCTGTGTCTTAGTCAACAAATTAGCAAGTTGATTTAAGGTGCTCACGTGTGTTGTTTGAATTTTGCCACTCACAATCTTCTTACATATTAAGTCATAATTATCTCCATATGCTTCGTACACTTGTAAAAGATTGGGTTCACTACTGTCTTCATTGTGATGTCATAATTAGAACGTAAAATTACATCCATTGGTGTGTAATTTTGCGAGTCATATGATTTTGTTAGCTATGATGGCTACCGCAATAACTCTCATATGAAATTAACCCCATAATGGCCAAAATTATCCCTAAACCATCCCTATAAAGTGTGTGATTACCTCATTGCTATTGGAAGCATGGTGTCTACCCTCCCTTTTGTCACCCTACGTTAGGTGGCTCCTACTATATCATTCAAGTTTTCTCACTCTTAAATGCAATCGAGTAGTGTAATGGACTTGGAGGAATCTGTCCATCACTTAGGTCAGCCACAAACCAAGATCACCCTTTCAACTAGCTTTGAAAAAGTAAAGAGAGTTTATGAACAATAAGAGTATTAGGAGTAGGAAGATTTCGAGTGAATTTTGTGAGAAAGGGAGATGTGAGACTCCCTTTATAAAGTTGTTACTTTCCTTCAAAAGTTCAATACTATATCATAAATGTGTGCAAATGTTACCATTATTTGAAATAGGTTCATCGAATTAGGACAATTGTCTTTCGTAATTGTAGGTAATAGTACTAAGACTAACATTATAATCATAAGTATAAAATCATAACAACAGTATTTATTGAATATCAATAATGTATCCCATATTAAAGATAATTGTTGTAATCTAGAACATTCAAATATATGGGACATAAAAGGAAACTAGAATGGGCACCACCAAAGTGGATAACCCAACAACAAGGGAAACTAGGCGGGTTGAACTCATACTCACCAACTTGGTCCATCGGCTTGTACTAGCAGTCCAACACATAGAAGTCTAACTTGTACTCGCTCGACTAGCCTGTCGGCCTGTATTACCATTTTGAAACATTCTCCCTCACCTAATTTGGCGACGCCATTGTCGCCTCCAAGTAATAGTCAACGAGACCTCAGAACTTTACCAGTACTTGCAAACTAATCCTTTGTGAAAGGGACGGTAAGCTTTATACTAATGAGGTATGAACTTTACTAGTACTTGACCCCTAAGGTTGT
Source organism: Casuarina cunninghamiana (assembly GCA_028551485.1). NCBI lineage: Eukaryota > Viridiplantae > Streptophyta > Magnoliopsida > Fagales > Casuarinaceae > Casuarina > Casuarina cunninghamiana. The sequence continues at coordinate 26,249,731 of CM052366.1, read as the reverse complement.
AATCAACTAGCCTTCTCTTCTTGTCGGCCTACCTCTTCATCCGTTTAATGGCTTTGTTCATATAGGATTTTGCCACATCTGCATTCTTTTACCACGATTTCATCATTTCATAAGCACCAAAGCATTGACTTGAATGCTTGGTCTCTAAAGCTAGAGGGGTCAAGGGTTGTTGCCCTATCACCAAGTCAAATGAACTCTTATTTGTTAATTCATTTCTTTTGAGACTATAAGAGCACTGGGCTACATCCATCAACTTCACCCAATCCCTATGGTTCTCACTCACAAAGTTTTTCAAGTATAATTCCACCAAGCTATTCACATTTTCCATATGAGTATCTATTTGAGAATGAAAGCTCGTAGAGAACCGTAGCTCCAAGCCCAACAACTCAAAGAGCTCTCTCTATAGTTGACTTGTGAAGCATGAATCTCTATCACTAATGATGTTTTGTCATAATCCTTAGAACTTCACCACGTGCTTGAAGAATAACCGTGTTGTGACTTTCGTGGGACATTCCACAGGGGCTGGTATAAAGGTCGCATACTTCAAGAGCCGATCTACCACCACCAAGATTGATCCATAACCATCAACCTTTGGTAATCCAATGATGAAATCCATGGAGAAGCTTTCCTATGGATGTCCTGATAGGCAATGGTTCTGGTAGACCAATAGGAGGTCTCCATTTTGGCTTATCTTGTTGGCATATAAGGCAAGTTTAACATATAACTCTACCTCATCTCTTATACTTGGCCAATAATATAAAGCTTCCAAGAGAGCTCGCGTCCTCCGTTATCCAAGATGACCCACCCATTTACTATCATGACATTCTTTAATTAGTTTGCGGTGGAGTTTCTCCCATCTAGGCATGTAGAATTGCATTTTCTTGGTGTACAATAAGTCATTTTCCATCTAGAATTTTTTTTTTTTTTTTGCCTTCTTTTACAAATTGTTCCAACTACTTGGCCATAGGAATCGTGGGACATTCATTCATGGATTAATTGCAGTGTATCCCCCAAGCTAGACTCATGGCAGCTAACTCAACTTTTCTACTAAAGGCATCAGCTACCATGTTTGTCCTTCTAGGCTTGTACTCCATCTTGTAATCAAACTCAACAAGGAAGTCTTGCCACCTAGCTTGCTTCAGTGACAACTTCTTCTAGGTCTGAAAGTAGCTTGTGGCTACATTATTCATCTAGATCAAGAATTGCGAGCCAAGTAAGTAGTGACGCCATGTTCTTAAACAGTGAACTATGGCTATCATTTTCTTTTCTTGTATCGTGTAGTTATGTTATGCCTCATTCAACTTTTGACTTTCAAAAGCAATAAGGTGTCCTTCTTGCATAAGCACCCCTCCAATAGCAAAGTCAGAGGCATTAGTATGTACCTTGAATGACTTTGTGAAGTTAGGTAGCGCCAATATCGAGCTCCTTCGTCACAACGACTTTCAAATAATCAAAAGCATTCTCGCAATCCTTGGTCCACTCCCAAGCCTTGGATTTCTTTAATAGTTCGGTCATCGGTGTGACCTTTGCTGAATATCTCACAATTAATCATCTATAATAATTCATAAGACCAAGGAAACATCTCAGTTCTGTTACCTTTGAAGGAGCTTTTCACTTTGCTTTCACTTTGGCCTTACCCAATTTTAAGGTCCCTTACTTGATCACGTGACTAAGGAAGTCTAATTCTTTTCGAGTAAAAGAACACTTTTATTTCTTCAAGTACAACTTGTTTTCTCGTAGCATCTTGAACAACATCTTCAAGTGCTTTATGTGCTCCTCCAATTAGTTGTTATACACCATAATGTTATCTAAGTATACGACCATAAACTTGTTTAGATAAGGATGGAGCAAGTTGTTCATCAAAGTGTAGAATGTCTCTAGGGTATTGGTTAAGCCAAACGGTATGACTAACCATTTGAAAGAGCCATATCATGTTGCATAGGTTGTTTTTGGCTTATCTCCAATAGCAATCGGAACTTGGTGATATCCTAACCGCAGATCCACCTTTGTAAAGTAACTAGCATGGCCTAACCTGTCAAACAAATCTCCTATTGAAAGAATAGGGTATTTTTTTTTACGGTTACCTTGTTTAACACCCAGTGCAATGCATAATCACATCGATCCATCTTTCTTTGCCTAGAAAGCACAAGAGCTCCATATAGGGTTTTTGAAGGTCGAATGTACCCCGCATTGACCAATGTCTTCAATTGTTGCCGAAGTTCTTCCAATTCTGGTGGGGACATTCTATAAGGAGCCTTTGTTAGAGGTTTTGTCCTTAATTCAAGTTTGATGGCATGATCAACTTCCCTCCTAAGAGGTAATTGTTTTGGCATTTTTGGAGGCATGACATCCTTGTTCTCCTCAAGGAGCTCACGAATGACTTGAGGAAGATTGTCTTCCTTTACAACCTCCTCATTCTCCTTCAACTTAGCAAGATAAGTCACATTACCTTTCTAAATGCCTTTCTTCAATTGCATAGTGGAGAGATTGATTTGTGTTGGACCTATGGCCTTGGCAGGGACCATGCATGACATATTGCCTCAAAATATACACAAACAATTATGTACTGGATAAGGAAAAGTGTTAGCTTCATGAAGAAAATCTAACCCAAAAACCAACTTATAGTCGTCCATAGCCACCACTGTAATATCCACCTTCCCCTTCCATTTGCCAACATGCATGTTCAATCCTTGAGCAATCCCAACCACTAGCCAAGGAGTGCTGTTCACCATCTTCAGTGAATCAATATCTTTCTTTATCAAAAGACCCAATTTCTTGGCTTCTTTAGGTGTAATGAAGTTGTGGGTTACAGCCAAGTCCACCATGGTTTTGGCTTTCTTATCATATATTACACACTCCATGTACATGAGAGATCTCACAGCTGATCTCGAGGCCTTCCTTTCCATTGAGTTGAACATTTGGAGGGCTACCAAATAACCATCCTCTATTGGAGTCTCCTCTTGGACTGTATCTTGCTTCATAGCATTCACCGATCCTTTTTTTAGACAATCTCTCATATAATGTGGGTCTTTACAAATGAAACAATAGAGATTTCCTTTCCTTTTGTCACCATCATGATTATGAGGTGGCCTGCTACCTCTATTCTAGTTAAACGAGACTCCATTCTGATTAAATGAAGGTCGACTCTTTCCTTCTCTTCCTTAGTTGTCACTTCGAGTAGGTGGTCTGGATGAAATATCTATTCACCTTCGATTTGTCAAGGATTCCACAATTAAGATAGCTTCACTCAACTTGGTCACATCTTGCTTCTCAATCTCATCTTTTGCCTACTTTTGAAAGCCATTCATGAAGAAGAACAAGAAAGTCTTCTCTTACACATCTTTGAGGTATAAAGTTGCCTTAGTGAAAGCTTGCACATAGGCTCACAGAGTTGTGGTGTGTCTCAAGTCTTTTAATGTTTCACGAACCATATGATCCATATTCTTAGGAAGGAATTGCTTCTTTAGTGCCTTCTTGAATGCCTTATATATGTTGATTAGGTCCTCCCCATTCTTTGTCTGTTGACATCTCCTACGCTATCACACATTAACACTATGAGTGAGATAATATGAGGTAGTTTGTACCTTCACACAATCATTGCTAATGCGAGCCATATTGAAATATTGCTCCATATGCATAAGAAGTTTTACACTTCAGTTGCATCTCATTTCCCGCTGTAGCTCATTGGCTTAGGGATATCTCTATGAGGGACAATAGCAAAAGCAAGCTTTGCTTGCAATTGTTCATGACTCCTTTTAGCTCTTGGAATTGCTCAACAAGTCCTTTCAACTCAACCACATGCTTTTCAATGCGAGCTTGGTAATTTTCCAAAGTATTGAGCATTTCCTCTATGGACACCATTGTTTCAGCTTGCGTCCTCTTTCTCTTTGCCTAGAGTTGGTGTTAGGACTTTCCCGCACCTTCATATGTCATTTCAAGAACTCAGACTATCTTAAGAGTTAGGCTTTGATACCACTTGTAACGGACTTGGAGGAATCCATTTGACACTCAAGTTTTAGCTTGAAACTAAGTCAATTGCAAACCACGATCATCTTGAGGACTAGCTTTAAAAAAGTAAAGAGAGTTAAGCAACAATGAGAGTATTGGGAGTAGAAATATTTCAAATGAATTGTATAAGGAGATGTGAGACTCCCTTTATATAGGTGTTACCTCCCCTTGAAAATTCATTGTTATATCGGTTACACATTTGTAGTGGAATCATAAATGTGTGCGAACATTATCATTATTTGAATTAGGTTTATCGAATTAGGAAACGTATCTTTTATTGAATATTAAAGTCGTTACAATATTAATAACATATCTCACATTAAAGAGAATGGTCTAAAACATTTGAATATAAAAGACATAAAAGGAAACTAAAATGAACATCACCAAAGTAGACAACCCAACAACAAGCAAAGTTAGGCAATTGAACTCATGCTCACCAGCTCTGTCCGTCAGCCCGTACTGCCAGTCTGGCATGTAAAAGTCTGACTTGTACTTGTTTGGCTACCCCATTGGCCCGTACTACCAATCCAAAACATTTTAGTTAGGACATGGATGACATAATAGTGTGGAAAACTTGTTCATTTGACTACTTTCTTCATTTTTGCAGTGATATACGTCACATTTTATTCTTTTGTCTATTCGATGTGTTATTGCATGCCACTTAATCTAAGCAAATTTGAAGTTTAGAAATGCCCCAAACCAACGACAATATAAATAGAAAGAAATCATTGAAGGATAAGAAATAGATAATTGCTTTCCATTTCTGAAGTGCATGAATTGGTGAAACCCAACACAGACACCCCCTCCCTCGCTCCCTCCCTCCGAATTTCTCCTACAATGTGGCGGCTACAGACGGCTCCGCAGAGGTTGCAACGAGATCATGGATAGCCTTTTCATGAATAAATAGAAGTTTTCTTCGCGGTCGACCATGCTGACCCTCACGTACTTGGGGCTAACACCGAAGTGCTTCCCCCCTCTGGCCAATATCCTGTGGCTTTTTAGGAAGCTTTCGCAATCATCTATATCTCCTTCACATTTTAACCACGCGAAAGCTGCAAAGTTTAGAAAACAAGAACATTTCTCAGTCAATGACATCCCTCTTACTGTAAAAATAGAAACTCTTGCATTCAATCACTCGATAGGATATTACCAGGTTGAGGCTCAGACACCCGCCTTAAAAAGTTGCAGTATCCTGGTTCAAATTCGGGCAGGCTGAATATTCTGCTACTGTTCACCGCCTCCTTCAGCAGCTTCCACCTCTCCGCCATAAGGTGATGACTGAACTCGAAAAAGGATTCAACTCCATTCCAGCTCCCAGCATGTTCACAGCTGTCAGAAACAGTTCTCAAAACCTTGGCTGCACGGTGTTGGGAATCCTTGGACACACCTATTGTGTTGAGCTCAACGAATTTGATCATTCTTCTTGCGACCTCTTGATCCTTCACAAGAGCCCAACTGGAGGATGTACATGCAAGAATTTAGAAATTGAAACATTCAACACACATTTGTTTTACCACCAAGCTTTAGGAATTAAGTCAATCACTACAAGTAGAAAGTTCATATGGTTACAGTGTCTAATCATCTGACACGATGACTTAGCGTTTCATGAGAAAAGGCCAGCATCATGCTTATACGGACTAGCATTCACACAACAGGGTTAGCAGAGAACAAATACAGCTTCCAAAATGATTGTCAGTAGAAGAGATTACCCAATGCGCGTCCCTGCATGGCCAGTGCTCTTCGAGAGGGTAAACAGCATGAGCTCATGGTCTGCCAGGGCAGCTATTGGAGTATAATGTGGCCAGTAGTAAGCGAGGTCATGAACCAAGATGCCTTCACTTCTGTTGACCACAGATCGCCTGACATTGCCATCAGGGTTATTAGGGGAAGTGACCAGTTCAATGTATGGTCCCTCCTTCTGATAGCTCTGAGCATCTCCTGCCCATTTGAAGAGGCCTGACTTGAGGCAGTCCGTCATGGATGGGTATGACTGCAAGTAATTTGCAAGTGTAAATTACCATATCTTAAAGATGTAATCTTCACCAGTGCAGAAAATCAATCAAGCCAAAGATCTATGTCCTTAGCAAACCACAAAACATCGTCTAGTTTAAACTCGATAGGCCTCTTTAAGAGACTCGCTAGGATTACCAGTATTTCAGTGGCTCTTAAGTCACCAAGCTAAATCTATTGCATCTCGGCAAAATTAGATCATACACAAGCATTGATGTGATATCCTCAGTCAACAGTTCAGGAGTAAAACACAATCTAAGTCAGACCATTGCTTGTCGTATACTCAAAAATCTGCGATCTTGCATCTTACTGGGCAGAAAAATCTCAAAAAGAAGCGGACTTTGATACTGTCAGATCATGTTGTAGTGTACATGCAACAGGTTCGTTGGAATTATCAAGATGGTATTAATACCCTGATTCATCGAGTATTTCAACACCCATATAAAAGTACTTTCAAGGTTATTTATGCCATCCGATACGGCACATGCATATGCAGTCTCCATGGGAATGAGGGCTTCCTGAATTGACTTGAATCGGGTTATCTGTCAGCATGCGTAATTGATAGCATGGAAGGATTAAAGACAGAAGCATAAATGAAGTTCTACAGAAAGTGCAAAGATGCGCCCAAGTCGAGAATCAGAATACCGATTAAGAGATGAAAAGGCTAGTAGGGCAGGAGAAACGAATGGCAATATGTTGGAGAAAGTCTCGAGTATCACACAACCATTCCGTAAGTGCAAAGTAGTTTCAAAAAAGGAAATACAAGTATGCCCACCTTGTAAAGTGACTTCATTAATCATTGATATAAAAACATCGGAATAAACCTTTTTCGGAGGTAATGCCGCGCTCTTGCCTAGATTCTCGACAAGCATATAAGCAAATGGCTACAGTATCAAATTCAAGAACACTGAATTGAAGAAAAAACACTAAAGCAACAAACAAGATTAACTATGAAATACTCACGGAATAGTATGGGGCCTGGGAGACAACGCTAACTGGTTCAGGTGCATCCGGTGGCGAAAGGGCAAAAAGAGCAGCGAAAAAGAGCTGCGATGAACCTGTTCCAACTATTATGTGACGACCTTCCGTCACAGCATTACCGACCAGGCGATGCACGCGAACGATCTCTTCCCCCAGCTCCGGCTCCAAAAACCAACACACATTGCTCACATCTGAAAAGTAGCTCATATGGTGCCACCCCTGGATCACAACCGAGGTTTCGTCGCCCACTTGTTGCCAATACTCTTCGTACATTGTTGGATCACCCCTGTTGAAAACATGGTAATATAACATGTCAGAGTGCAGCTATGGTCCTCATAATTAGCATGTCACCATGCCTTTTGAAGGACTGGTGTCTGATCATGTCGACTACTTGAAAATGACTAATATCTAATTTGGCACAAGATTAGTGACCCATCAAGTTTTTACTGTACTTGGCTGCTATCCATGGGGCACCCCTTCATCTTGGTCATAGAATCCACCAACTCTCCATCTAAAAGGAAACCAGAAGTGACGTGCCGCTGGAAAAATGAGTGGCCACTTGAATGGCAGCATGATGACTCGCCAAAACGTCACATCTCAGAAAATAAAAATGTAAAAGTAGACATAATCAGCCCATGAAGGGATGGAAAACACTCGCGGCAGCAGAATTCTAAAATTGTATGGGTGGGTCCCGATCTGTCAGCCTCTTTAATTAGAAGTATGCATATCTAACATAAGATCAATATGCTGTATTACGTGCTAACAGGTAAAAAATCAGAGAAAGTATCCATATCTATCTGCACAGAGCCCACGGAAATGGGGGTAGATCCAGGCAATCCCCCGTTTTCCATATAAGCCTAACAGAGGGCCTTAAAAATTTAGGGGCGGCCAAAAGTTCTCAGATCTTATGCGCCCCACAGACAGCACTTTACATCAAACCAAACGCCAAAAGGGTGTCCAAATCCTGTGTCCTCAGAGCCACATGGCTCCCACAAGCATGCAGCTACCTGTAAACCCCTTATAGTGCAGTGCGCTGCGACAAGCACCTTGGGCTCTCCAACTTACTATTTAACTGTAAGTTGTCCAATTTGGGTCCACAACTTCGGCACATAATGATGGCTAGTTGGTCAAATGCCAATGAGCACCACCACCTCTCATGTCCATGTTAGAATTCTAGCAATAGCACTACCACCAGCCCCCCTCAACTTGGGAACAGAGAAATGACAAAAAAAAATCATGGAGAAACCAAGGTTCTTTTCCCACTCCAACAAGCCACCATAGAAAATCTCTACCATTACAAAGGACCTGTCTTTGTCTACGCTAGTAAATTCCACAGCCGGCATAGTCCTCTTCCTGAACGGAGCAGGGGTCCAGTGCACGTTAGGAATACCAGCTGCAAACTTTCTGAGGCAGCAAGGCAATTCAACGGATATAAAAAATGGGAAGACAACAATAAATAATATTACCCCCATAATATGTGAGAAATATCACTGACATCATCTCAGTTCTCTGACATATCAAGGATCCCTTGGATTTGAGATACCATCATTGCTTACCTAATAGTTTCCCATCCCCAAGAAGCTGACCTTTCAACTTGACAATTATGCCCTGTCCCTTTTTATTTTCTTGGCACCCCAGGCCTAAAATTCTTGGTCTAGCCGAAAATCGCTAATTCTGCTGTCAGCCTTACGGGAAAAAGAAAAAGAAAAAAATGCCTGACAGTCTGCAGGTTGGGAAGGGACATACCAAAACCGCGAGGAAGGTTTAGTGCTACATTTTAGAAGCTTTACTGCAAAGATTTGATAAGATGAGATGAACTCAGGGAGCACAAAAACAGATCAACTTGAAACAAAACACTCGTTGTACTTACTGGTCGAGGTTGATAACTCTCTGCACGCCGTCCTGAGGCTCAGTCCGAGAAGTAGCTGCTGCGGATGAGGAAGAAGTCGAGGACAAACGTGTCCTCTGGCTAATTTGGCCTCCTTGAGGTTCAGAGCGGAACCTAATGAGACCCCTCTCCCTCTCGTGCATGGTCCTTAAGATTAGACTGATATTCAAGGCCAGAGAGAGCACGAAGATGTGCCTCATTGAGAAAACACTCGGGATATTAGGCATGGAACTAGAACAAAGAAAAAGAGAAAGGGAGAAAGAGTCTTGAAAGAAAGAAAGAAAGCGTATACTGATACAGAAGCTCGCTTGACTGAATGCAAAGCAGTCAAGCAGTGAGCCTGGATTTATCGAAAACCCAGAAGAAACTGAAGTGACAAATGGATAGTGGAAGTTAATGCATGCAGACTGGGTTGGTGGTGCCTTACTAATGCCTGTCTCTGGTGCGGGGTTCAGGAAACTGAAAAATGAAAGCAATTCAAACAAAACAGAGCAGCAAGTCAGGACGAAGCAAGGGCGGTTTTGGAACTCTGGAAACACTATGAGAGGAAGAAAGAGCTCTCAGATTCCTGAACCCCCCAGAGCCTCTGTGCATGCAAATCCCAGAGGTCTAATTTGGGATTTGGCCTATCGTTTGTAGATTTCCATCAAAACATTCAACTTAGTTGGCAAAAAGTAAACAAAAACTAGAATATCGATTACCAGCATGATGCTTCAAGCTTTCCTATGGGTTTAAAGAAAAAAATCGACAAAAAAGATACTTTCTAGAGAAAAAGTTCCATCCTCCGCCCTCATGCGGTGGCATTCTTTTCCAAGAAAAGAGAACCCAGAACTGACAAGGTTGGGAAGCCTAAAATGCGCCGGGAGGGTATTGAGCACCTCCCCCCTGAAGGCTCTCCGACAGGAGATTTACTCGGGAACCAAGAAATCCCACAACGATTTGCCGGGAAAATCGCTGCTTTCCGATGCTACTTAGATCTCTAAATGATACACTCAGGCGTAGACTCAGTGTACCATCTTTCTGTACGAAAACATATAATACATATCTATCTACTCTCTTAGGAGTACGAGAAAAAGGGATTTAATGAAAGGCTGCTCACACAACATGCTCTGCGTTTCTGGTAGCTTTTCTTTTTCTTTTCTTTCGAATCATTTCTTTTCTTTAGTTTTTTTTTTTTTTTTCTGTTTCCTTTTCTTTATGGCCATTTGCTTTCCGATCTCTTTTGCTTAAAGCTAATCGTTTTTGAGTTGTATGCATGTTGGGGCTTTGATTTGGACTGGGAACTAAACAAGAAAGAGATATTGATTAGTGAGACAGACAGGTTTATGGTGAACTCGCTCTGTTGCCAGGTAAGTTTTTGCTTAACGCTAATCATAACTCTCTCGTTAGCTGGTCATGTTGGCGCTTTCTTCCTTTTATGTTCTCAAGAAATTAGGCTTTATTTTTGGTCCCCTCATTTCTGCTTAATAATATTTGTCTCCTCCTTCCACGGCTTTGTTCCTTAAGCATCCTCTCCAATTCCTTTGGAAAGACAACCAATGTTGGATGAGTTACAATCTGGGAAATAGGGATAACACTTGACCTCTTCTTTCCTTCTTTTTCCTTTCACTCCTAATACTAATACAACGTCCTTTTTAAGTCTGGCTGCAACGAATCCCATGTTTTATGTACATATACAAGTCAAACTCTTATCGTGATTCTAAATCATTAAAGTTTTGTCTGCTCTAAATACTTGTCATAGTCAACAGATAAAGATCATGCACTTGTATTCTTATCATCTACCAGTGGCATGTGGAGTGTTGATCACACTAGATTCTCAGGGTAATTCTTGATCTTTGATCTCATTCAATTCAATCTCATTAAATACGACTTTAATAATTAAACCCAAAATGAATGTTATGTGCCAAGTTCGAAGTTCGTGCTTTGACAGTCAGTATCATCTAAGTGTGTCACCTACTGTCTACGTAAGTTTGTAGAAGCGAGGACATAAATCAGTTTTCTCGTCTTTTCAAAGAAGAACATCTCGATCTTGTTAAACTGCTAACGAAAATAATATTGACCTCCCATTTTAAATGTTTAACAACATTTCTTCTGCAATTCCAAGTAAAGTAATGCATGTCACGTGTGCGTGACTGTTTCCTTGGTTGATGAACTATAACCTCAACCTAGTCAATTATTTCAAACTACTTTTAGCTGTCTCCTACACAATCATATGAATACACTTAATATTTAGCTACTTGAGTCGAGTTTGTGACTGGACATCATATTTGCATCGAGGAAGTACTCAGCGAAGATCACGACAGTGATTGTTTATGTTATATTGACAATAATGATGTGCCTTTTCGAAATGAATTTGAAGCATAAAGAAAAGCAAAGCTGATGAAGTCTACCTCTGCTTTTGGTGGCTCCGAGAGTTATTTAATCAGAGAATCGCGTACCTTATGCACACTGGCTCTTGGGGAGAGAGGAAAAGATTCGGGCGTGCGGATAGCAAATTTATCGTATTGTTCTAAAAAGGAACAGAACAGCGAACCTCCGTTGAACCAAGTGGAACTTTAGAGAAGTCTCATGCTTGCATGCTATGCGCCGACAGAACGTTACTGTTGAAGTAACTGGGACTTCTGATTCTTGGCAGGTTTCTTGGAGTGTTTGGCGTTACAGATGACAAGAGTGGTGTAAAAGGAGGTGCCAGGATATCAGATAACACTGCAGGAATGATAGTGAAGACTGGAGAAGAAAGTAGGGGGTGGGGGGAAGAAGAAAGGAACGCTAGTCGAAGGGGAAGTCCTTATAACTTCACCTAACCCTGGGATGACTGGGAGGAATTAGTGAAGAGAGAAGGACAACCCGAACACAAAAACTGAAGTAAGGTAAAAGGTCATGTTGATTGGCGGCATATTCTTGGCATGTAATGCATCTGTAAGCAACGATTATGGCGTTTTTGGCATGGATCCATATGAATTACACTTGACTGCGGAAAGTAGGATGCCGTAACACACGCAGATCTAGTACATAAAAAAATGTCCATAGTGGGGGCAACAACAAAGTTCTTTTGTTTAGTCAACAAAATAGTCCTGGTTTTGAGATTATGCGCGAAGTGGCCAGGTTAAATGCATTACAAAAAGAAGTGGCGGCAATTGGAACGAGTTTTAACCCAAATCTTCCAGCGTTTACATATGGAAACACGTTGTACTGAACGCATAATTATTGGTTCAAATGGTCAACACATGGGATAAAGTGAACGAATGAATGTGATCCCACTGATTAACCCTGGCTTTCCAGCCAGCAAAATGATCCGTGTTGAAAACTGGACGGGAAAACTTATGCATACAGATTTACTAGAGGTCGGACCGCCTGTCTGCATCCGATGGAGCTCCATCTGCTTTCTTTTTTGTTTTTCTTCAGTGTTTTTTCAATCCAGTGGTCTTTTCTTTGCTCTAGATTCTTTTCTTTTTTCATTGGTTGCCAACCAGGAAAAAATGAAATTGAAGAGAATGACACATCAAAATCCTGGAGTAAGAATTGCCTGGACATCCTACTATAAGGGTCCACGAAATCAGCACTTTGAAAGAGCAAATTTTTTCATTCAATAGCCGGGACCGTATAAGTATGTTTCTGAGAGCTCAGTCGTGGTGATCTGCAGGGGATTTAGACAAAACAAAATCCTTTAGGCTGAGCCCTGCCTTTGAGGGCTCAGCTTGCTGCATTTAAGTAGGTCATTTTCTGACCCGTGCACAAGGTGGTCCTTCAGCTTCCAAGAAAACCAGTCAAAAAGGTGCTCACATTGAGATTATTCCATTCAATTGCACAACCCGTCACATTCCAGAGGGCATATATCAGATGGTATGGACCCCCACTCAGTGAATGCACCGGGCTTGTCGTATATGCAAAACAATCTTCCCCAGTGCAAATAATAGATCAATTTGAGAAGGTGAAGATAATGGAGAAGCTCTGAGTCGGCATAAGATATTAATTGTCGCCACCCAGAAAATGAACTTCAACATCTCAAAAAATGATTCTTAAATCTATTTGGAGTTAGTGATTTCTTCCTGTGTTAATCATTACCCTAGTATTAGTTCAGATTCCTAGTCTAAACTCCGCATAATGTGAATATTATATCAGCGCACGAAAATGACATATGAAAGAATGACACCTTAAACTTCCTTCTAGAAGAAAGGAAAATGATTGAAAAGGGAAGAAGAAGAAGAAGACGAAAACAAAGTCCTCTCAAGCAATAGAAACCTGGAAGGAACAGAGATTTTCCCTCGTTCCTTCCCTTCTCTAGCAGAAATTTCCACTTCCAACGTGCATCTTTTCCTCTCATTCGGGCCGTGTAATTGCGGGCTTTATACATAAGGGACAAACCGCCCAAGTGTTTCACAGTAACAGAGGCACAAATAGGAAATAGACATACGTGCTATAGAATGGGTGCCGCTTAGGCAAAATCCAATTTTAATGCAGAAGCAACACGTATGCGATCAACCCATCACGTCAGTCAGAAGGAACAAGTAAACCCTGTACTTCGTAATGCCACTTATGTAACGCTTAAAGGTTGATGCCCATTCAAAATTGAGTAAGAGCAAAAAAAGAAGAAGCTAGATTAACCCTTACTCCTTATAGATATGTCTTCCACTGTACAAAAAAATATTCCTGCTGAGAAAACGGTTGTTTTATCTATTGTCTAGAGGGTATAGCAAAACCCGGATCATGTTATGGACCATTATGTAATAGGAGTAACTTATAGATGGTTTGTATATGTAGTTCTACACTATTATTTTCTTACTTGTAATTTTTGTACACAAGAAATATAGATTTATGATTTCCTTAATCCCTTATGCTCTTAACATGATATTAGAGTAGGTTTTTTTGTTCTTGATTGGTTATCAATTTTATGCTTCCACATTTTTTGTTTGAGTATGTTTTTCTAGCCAACGGGAGTTGTTGCCTAACTTTTTTTATGTTTTAGATTTGATTGTTTTTTAACCTTTATCACTGTTCGTATTGGCTTGTGTTATGGAATATCATGATACAGAATATTATGTGGCGCAATATTAGGTTTAATTTTGTATGTGAGAATTAATGTAGATATTCTCTATATTTTTTATTATTATGTTTCCCATGTAAAGCATTGTCACGGGTTTATATAAAGACCTTTCATTGTATAGTCTAAAGTATTGCAACATCAATAGAGAGAGAGATTTCCACACTATGTTTCTCATTTTGTTATATGGTATTCGAGACAGTTAGGTCATTCACTTCCACTCTTCTTTTTTCATCCTTTCCCGAGTGCATTGGGCTCTCTTATCACTGACTTTTTTCCACCTTCTATCAATCACCACCTTCTCTTGGTTATTTACCCAAAACCCTTATCAGCACTTTTTTCCGTTCTTCTAGTTACCCTTTATCCCTTTCAAAATTCCCATTTTGCCATTGCAATCCTAGCCACGCGCCAATTTTTCTCAATTTCATAATTATCCTTTGCCCTTTTTCTTATATACCATATTGCCACTCAAACCCCAATTGTCATCTTTCAGCAATTCCATAATTACCCTTTGCCCTTTTTTTGATTTATCACTCTGCCATCAAACCTTAGCAGTCACCAACTTTCTTAATTCCCAATTTACCTTTATCCCCTTTTCAAATTTCAATTTAGCCATTTAAACCCTAGCCATCATCAACTTTCTCAATTCTCAATTTACCCTCATCCCTTTTTCGAATTACACCTTTGCCACTTAAACCCTAACCACTGTAATACTTCTCCGACCACTGCTCTTTGCCACTCCTATGTCCAATTCAACCCCAAATTTCACTTTTACACCCCTAATCACCCTTTTTGTTACCTCCATTCATGACCTTTATTACCTTACCATGGTAGATTTGTAAGTTGGGAGTATCGTTTCCCACTGCCTCGCCAAAGAATTGAACTATCATCTTTGCGCAGATTAAGTTTGGATCATTTTTCTCACCTATAACAAGCTTGGTTTCCAACCAAACCCAGAAACCATTATAACAAGCTTGGTTTTCTAACGAGTTTACTTTTTATTCCATTATTATAAGTTTGGAATAGATAAAGAAAAGAAAAGAAAAGAAAAAAGAGATCCCGTTGCCCACCCACCCCCGCCCCCCACAGATCCCATCGCCCAGAAACCCCGAACCGCCCGAGACCGCTGTCCCCCGCCCCACCCAAGATCCCGTCACCCCCCCCCCCCCCCCCCGCCCCCTAACAGAGACCACCATCGCCCCCAGCTCACAGATCCCGTCGCTCCCCCCGCCCCCTAACAGAGAC
This sequence comes from Casuarina cunninghamiana, assembly GCA_028551485.1. Classification (NCBI taxonomy): domain Eukaryota; kingdom Viridiplantae; phylum Streptophyta; class Magnoliopsida; order Fagales; family Casuarinaceae; genus Casuarina; species Casuarina cunninghamiana. Next base: position 26,234,558 of record CM052366.1, on the reverse strand, counting down.
CCCATCGCTCCCAGCCCGCAGATCCCGTCGCCCCCCCCCCCCCCCCCCCCCCCCCCAACCGCCATCGCATCACATTCCTCCATTATGGACTAGCTCAAACTTTGCTAGTGGCCTCATGAGGGAGATGGTGAATGAAGGATCTGCAAATACCTTCAATCATCAATTAGACTCTCCTAAGGTCGTAGCTTATGGTACAAGTTGCCAGTCGACTTTGCCCAGAATCTGCCGCTCCTCGAAGACGTGATCTTAGCTCCCTTGGATTGGTGTCAATGGTGAGTACTAGAAGTGGAAAAATGCGTACTGCATCATCAAAGATGGAAATAGGAAAGGTTATTCCAAAATCAAGCCATGAAGAGATTATTTTGGATGTCTTTAAACCAGATGGCTAAATTAGATTACCATCCCCCAACTGAGAAGGGAAAGAGAATCAAAGTGAAACCCCCCCCTGAAGCAATTGAGGAGGGCAAAAGCCATTTTGCAAATTGTCTTGTGGGTTATTTTTTGAATGCTTATTCTTCGTTTTACGCTGTTAAAGGAATTGTTGAAAAATTGTGGGGTAAAGATAACTTACTGGATATTACTGCCACAGAGGATGGCTTCTTTTTCTTTCGATTTTCAAATATTCAGAAATTAGAAGAAGTAATGGAAATTGGAGTTTGGGACATAGCGGGTAAACCTTTGTTTCTTCAAAAATGGCATCCTTGTATCAGATTAGAGAAGGCCAAAATATCTGATGTTCCTATTTGGGTTAAGTTGTATAACGTTCCCCATGCTATATGGAATAAGATTGGTATGAGCCATGTTAGTAGTGTGTTGGGTAAACCTTTATATATGGATAAAGCTACTGAACAAAAGCTCTGGCTATCATATGCCAAAGTTTGTATTCTAATGGATATTGATAGTGAGTTTCCTCAAAATTTTGATGTTGATATGGGTAATAATGAGGTGTTTGAGATTACTGTGGAATATGGTTGGATCCCTCTTAAGTGTAAGAAATGTAACTCTTTTGGTCATAGAGATTGCACTATAAAGAAAAATATATGGATTCCCAAAAAGAGTGAAGTCCCGCAGGTTAATAAAAAAGGAGATGTTCAAGAACCAGTTACTATAGTAGAGAAGCCGAATTCACTAGTAATTAAGGACAATGGTATTGCTCAGGCAATGACTATTAAGCCTAATATTGCTACTTCTCAAGGAAATTCTGAGTTTATAGTTGTAACCAATAAGAAGAAATCTCCTGGGAAGAAGAAGGATAATAATTGTGAACTTATTTCAGAAAATAGGTTTTCTCAGCTTGCTAATGCTAATGAAAATCAAACCTCTTATAATGAGATTTCAGATCTTCTTGGTAACCTTGATGCAGTGGAGAAAGGGGAAAAACCTCCAGATCAATGAATATCTTATCCTGGAATGTGAGGGGCCTCAACAAAAGTCCTAAACAAAGAGAAGTTGTTAGATTTGTTTTATCTCAAGCTCCACATGTTATTATTTTGATAGAGCATAGAGTTAAAGAAGAAAATGCTAGTTTTGTTTTGAAGAATATGTTTGATGAATGGAATTACTCTCACAATTATTTGCATTCTAGTGTGGGAAGATTATGGATTTTATGGAAATCGTCTGAACTACAACTTTCAATCCAAGGTACCTCATCTCAAGTCATTCATTGCCGCATCGATAAGATAGGTTTACCTCCTTTTTCTTATCTGCTATTTATGCAAGCAACTTGGAATCTGAACGTAAGGAGTTATGGGCAAATATTGAGTCTTTCTTTTCCCAAAATATTGGTAGCATTCCATGGTTATTGGTGGGTGATTTCAATGAAATTCGGCATGTCGATGAACGAATTGGGCCTAATGTTAAGTGGACAAGGGGCATGGAAGATTTAAATGATATAATTGAGAAACTGGGATTGTTGGAACCCTCTTTTATGGGTTCTGTTTTCACTTGGTCGAACAAAAGCTCATCCCAGAATCTCAGAGCAAGCAAGATTGATAGAGCTTTACTAAACACAGAAGGGATTCTCAAATTTGATAAACTTTCGATTGAATTTTTGCCTCCCTTGTTATCGGATCATTCTCCTTCCTTGGTTAAGTTAGATACCACTCACAAAAGGAAAAAAGCTCCTTTCAGATTCTTTAATTTTTGGACAGCTAGTCCAGATTTTATGGAAACTGTAAATCATGTTTGGCAGCAAGAGGTCAGTGGCACTAAAATGTACAAAGTTCTGAAGAAGCTAAAGGCATTAAAGTTATCCCTTAGGAAACTAAATTCTGCTCAATTTGGTGATTTGCATCAGAAGGTAAAGGTGGCAAGAGAACAATTACAGCAAGCTCAACTCAAGTTACAACTTGACCCCTTTGATACATATATGCGTATTGAGGAAAGACTGAAAATGGAACAATTGATTGCATTGAGTAAACATGAAGAAATCCTTTTAAAACAAAAGTCGAGGAATCTTTGGCTGAAAGAGGGGGATAATAATAGTAGAATGTTCTTCTCATCTTTGATGCGTAGAAGAGCTCAGAATAAAATCTCTCACTTAGTACTAGAAGATGGTTCTACTATTTGTAATGATGATGCCTTGCGGGAAGCTATCATTACGTATTATCAAAATGTACTTGGAAGTTCCCGTGATAATAACCTTTTCACTAGAAGGTACTCTTCCTTATTCCATGAGAATGTGAATGATGTGTTGAATCTACCTGCTTTTGAACGCTCTGATGTGAAGAGAGTTCTTTGGGGTTTTCATGATTTTAAAGCTCCTGGCCCTGATGGTTACAATAGTCTATTTTACAAGAAAGCTTGGTCTATTATTGGGCATGACATAGAAGATGCGGTAATAGATTTTTTCTCATCCAATAAATTATTGAAAGCTATTAATGCTACTTTGTTATGCCTAGTACCTAAAACCCCCAACCCGAGTTGCATGAAGGATTTTCGGCCCATTGCCTGTTGCAATGTGCTATATAAAGTGATCTCAAAGCTACTTGCTGAAAGGATAAGTCTTATTCTCCCTGAAGTGATTAGTCAAAACCAAACTGCTTTTATTAGGGGTCGTCAAATCTCTGAAAATATTATGCTTTGTCAAGAACTACTTCATAACTATCATAAAGGAGATAAAGGAAAGCGTGTTGCCATTAAGATTGATCTTATGAAAGCTTATGACATGGTTAAATGGGATGCAATATTGGGTGTTCTCCAAGCTATTCATACTCCTCAAACTTTACTTGACTTGATTAGCCAATGCATCACTACTACTAGATTCTCTGTGAATTTCAATGGTGATCATGTAGGTTATTTTGCGGGCACTAATGGTTTAAGGCAAGGGGATCCTTTATCCCCTTATTTGTTTGTGCTTGTCATGGAGATCCTCAATAGGATAATTATTGAAAAAGTTTCCACCTCTACCTTTAAATATCATTGGAGGTGCAAGGAAGATAAAATCACCCACCTTTGTTTTGCAGATGACTTATTCTTATTTGCACATGGGGATATTAATTCAGTATTATGTCTCACTGAAGTTTTGGAGGAATTTGCAACACTCACGGGTTTGCAGTATAATCCTAGTAAAAGTCAGATATTTTTTTTAGGGATCACTGAACAAGAAAAACTTTTGATACTCGATCATACCCCCTTCTCCGAAGGAAGTCTCCCTATTAGGTACCTTGGTGTTCCTCTTATTACTAGAAGGCTTACCTATACTGATTGCAAAGTTTTGTCAGAGAAAATCATGACAAGAATTGATGGATGGGGAATGAAACATCTAAGCTATGCAGGAAGACTACAATTGGCAAAATCAGTCCTCACTTCTATCTGTACCTTTTGGATGCAAATGTTCCTTCTCCCAAAACAGACCATTTATGAGATTGAGAAGAAGATAAAGCACTTTCTCTGGGCATGCCACTCAGAAGATAATAAAACTCATAAGGTTGCTTGGCAAGTTGTTTGTTCACCAAAAAAGGAAGGAGGTCTTGGACTACTAAACCTTAAAATATGGAATAAAGTTTTGTTGGGGTGATCTCTCTGGAATCTCATAAACTGTCCTAATTCATCCTTATGGAGTAAGTGGATTCATAGTACTAAATGCAGGAGAAATTCAATTATGGATCTTGTCATCAAAGGAAATATGGCATGGAGTTGGAGAGGTCTTCTAAAGTTACGACATACTTTAGCCTTTACACTAACCAAACCCTCTTATTGTTGTAAGGAAACGTACAAGGAATTACGTCAAGTGAGCACTGAGGTTGAATGGTATAATTTGATATGGTCAGGAGGAATCAGCAAACATAACTTCATTGGTTGGCTCATATGTAGAGACAAACTACCTACGGCAGCAGTGATCTCTCGTTGGCTCCCCTCAATTGATTTGCATTGTAATTTTTGTGGCTCTCAATATGAAAATAGATCTCACTTGTTCTTTCAGTGCACTTGGACTAACCAGGTTTGGAGAATTATTCTAGCTCAACAAGGCATTCGTAAGGTCATCTACGATTGGGAATCTGAATTGCAATGGATGATTAAAGCAACTAAGGGAAAGGATTTAGCCGCAAAGCTTCTCAAGCTCTCTTTCTTAGCTTGTCTTTATTGTGTATGGTTAGAACGAAATCGTAGACGTTTTCAGAATAAGTCTATTGATATTCCAATGTTGTTAGCTAAAATCAGGAGAGTAGTCCGTGGAAGAGCTTCTTTATTTAGAAACATTAAACTCTCTCAAGTTAATGTTTTGTTGAGTCATAGTTGGAGAATTCCAAATTCTATCTTTTCCTAGATGAATTGTAATGCTGGGGTATGCCCCTAAGCTTATGTATTACTTTATTCTTCGATGAATAAACTCACATATTCATCAAAAAAAAAAAAACAAGCTTGGTTTCCTTACTGAACAAATCCTATGGCCAACCAATGACACTAATGCAACGACTTGCTAGGACCAGGTTCATGCCGTCATGCTCATCTGGCTCATCAACTCAATGGAACCATCGCTCAAAAGTCTTGTTTCTCATCTTAAATTGATCACCAAAATTGCGAGAATCATTCGACAAAGTCAGTGGCCCATAAATTTATAGCCTATGTCAAGCAATTGTTGACCTGTGCCTCACCGGTGGTTGCACGAATGATGGGTTAACCACCTTCTTCATTTGCCTCAAGGCCCTCTAGGGTGATCTCCACACCTAGCAACCACATGTTCGGTGCAATTGTGGCCATTGTACCTTCAAGGTGAATGACCGCCTTCGATTTCGCAAGTTAGAGGAGTAGTCCATGAAGTTTCTAATAGGTCTCTCTTAAGAAAATTTTCCAATGTTGTAAGGCACCTACTCCATGGCAAAGCAGGAACTCCACTAGCGAAGTGGCCAATTCTACGGTGAGGCTGTTTGTTTTACTGGTCTCTGTTACGATGTCATTAATAGTTCTCCATCACCCTGACAAGACAACACCTATGCGAGTTGGTCTGGGTCAGGCCAAAATTCTTGGTCTAGGTCTAGGTTGGGTTAGGCCTGCAAGTCCACTTAACCCTCTACCCATGGGACTGCTCGGGCTAGCACAAGTTCCCTTGTCTGCCAATGATCCTCCTCAAGGCTCACTTGCTCTCATTGCAAGAAGCATGGCCATATAAAGGAGTTTGGTTTTCGCTTAGTGGGTTATCCACCTAGCTAGTAACCTAAACAACAAGGGGGAGGTTCCCATTGGAAGTCCAATGGGCTAGCAGCCCACCAAACCTCCGTTGAATCCTTAATCTTTTCTACATCTCTAGGCTTTGGGCCTCAGCATATGGATCAAACTTCTCTTAGTGGGTCTTTCACTAGGCCTTCCTTACTTCATGGGCCTTCATTGTCCTTTCATCCCAGCATGGGCTTGCTTGGGCTCATTTCTCCTAGTTCGGGTAGCACCTTTGGCAGCTCTACTAGTCTCACTCCCTATGCTGAACAACAACATAAGTTGCTCACTTTGTTAAACCAAGTAGGCCCTTCCAAACCTAGCATTAATTTCACAAGTATTTCTTCACCCTTGACTCATTTTACTTCCAAATGGATTATTGACTATAGGGCTAGTGACCATGTTACATGCAATTTACATTTATTAGACTCTTATTTTCCATGTGCCTTTCCTTTTTTCATTCGCTTACTTGACCAGACCCGAAGCCTTGTCACATATATTGGCCAATTTCAACCCAACTCATGTTTACATTTAAAAAATGTCTCATTTGCCCCTAGTTTTCTACATAACCTTCTGTCCATTCGTAAACTAACTTGGGATAACCATTGTGTGGCTATCCTTTTTGCTTATTTCTGTGTCTTTCAGAACCATACAATTGGGGCGTTGATCGGGCTTGACAAGGCTGAAAGGGGACTTTATTCCCTTTGTTATGTCATTCCTAAGGATTTCAATTTTGTTTTGTCCTCATTGTTTGTCTTCCATTCCAACTTTTTCATGTGCTTCTAAGTAATTTCTTACTTGTAACTCGGTTTTGAATAATGATTATTTTCTTTGGCATAAATGTCTTGATCATTCTTCGCTAAAGTCTTATTTTGCTTATGACTAGACCATTTCTTGTCCGGCACATTTTTCTTGTGACATTTACCCACTTGATAAACAAACTCGTGCACTTTTTCCTTCAAGCACTACTGCAACCACTTCTATTTTTTTAACTCGTTCACATGGATGTTTGGGATCCCCATTACCATCCTAACCATGATGGGGCTCATCACTTTTGGACCATTATGAATGATTTTTCCCATGCCACTTGAACCTTTTTATTACAATTTAAAAGCTAAATTTTTTCCAAAATTCAAGCTTTCCTCTCCATGGTCCATACTCAATTCAGCACCACTGTCAAACACATTTGCTATGACAATGACACTAAATTTTTTTCTTCTAAGTGTTCCTCTTTTCTTCTTTTGCAAGGCATAATCCATGAGAATTCTTATGTTTACACTCCCCAACAAAATGGAGTCAAGGAATGCAAGCATCGTCACTTGTTGGATATATTGCTTGTGTTTTGCTCTTTCAGGCTTATCTCCTACCCCATTTTTTAGGCAATGCTTTTTAACCACCACATATCTCATCAATCACCTACCTTCTTCTCCTCTCAATGGCCTTACACCTTACGAGCGTCTCTTTGGTATCCCTCATCTTCTTGATCACTTGCTTGCATGTTTTTGGTTGTTAGTGTTATGTCACCGTTTTTAGTGCACATGACAAGTTCAGTCCTTATGTTATTCCTTGCGTTTGTATAGGTTATCTTTCCTATCAAAAAGGATATAAACTTTTTGATCTTGCCTTGGGAAAATCCTTCGTTAGTCGTGATGTTTTTTTTTTAGGAAGATGTCTTCCCATTTAACTCCATGTCTTTATCTTTGTCCCTTGACAACTCGATCATCTCTTCAACTCCAATCATACCACCTATGGAAGACTACTCACCATGTTCTTTACCTATTGATGAACCTATTTTTCCTGAACTAGACCTCATTACTCCCACTCTTTTTGATCCTCCCACTCTTTTTGATCCTCCCTCTCTACCTTCTACATCTCCTACACCTTCTACACCTCCTTCTCATTCAAATGACCATTCCATTCCTAAGGTTGTTCCTACCCCTTCCAATTTTGCTCCACTTGAGGCCATTCGTCACTCTGATCGCCCTACCAAACCTCCCATTTAGATCACTGATTATTTGTGTCCTACCTTGCCCTCTACCTTTTCCACTTCCCTTTACCCTATTTTCAACTATTTTTCCCTTGATCAATGCACATCCCATCACCAATACTTCATTACTTCCATTTCTACCATCCTTGAACCTTATTTCTTTCATGAGACCATTTGTGACCCTCACTTGGTTACAGCCATGGACATGAAACTTGCTACTTTTGAGGCAAATCAAACTTGGGATGTAGTTCCTTTGCCCCATGGTTGCCATCCAGTTGGTTGTAAATAGGTTTATAAAGTGAAATATCATGTTAATGGCTTTATTGAACATTATAAAGCTCAGTTGGTTGCTAAGGGCTACAATCACCAATAGGGTTTTGACTATCTAGACGCTTTCTCCCCTACTGCCAAACATGTCACTATCCGACTCATTGTCACAATTGTTGTTGTTCATCATTGGCCCTTTTTTTAAATGAATGTGTAGAATGCATTTCTTCATGACGATCGCTCTGATAAAGTTTACATGGAACTTCCTTTTGGATTTCACAATAAGGGGGAGGAACTTGTATGTCAATTGCGAAAATCCCTATATGGTCTGAAGTAAGCTTCTTGGCAATGGAATGCTAAGTTCATTACCTTTCTCCTTGGCTATGGCTTTCGACAATCTAGGTATGACTATTATCTTTTCACCATGTCTCAAGGGAGTTCTTTTGTTGCCTTACTTATATATGTTGATGACATCTTGATTATAAGGAACAATTTGGTAGCCATATTAGATCTAAAGGCCTACATGAATTCCACTTTCTCTATAAATGATCTTGGACAATCCAAATTCTTCCTAGAAATTGAGATTGCTTGTTTACCTTAGAACTCATCTCTGAAATAGGGTTAATAGGCTCAAAACCCTCAATGATTTTGATAGAAGAGAATAAGAAGTTTACCATCATTGAGTATGATGTCAATTCTAAGGAAGAATATTATGATCCGCCATTTAATGACCCTTTGATATATCAAAGGTTAGTTAGTAGACTGATCTACTTGACACTCACGAGACTTGATATCACTTTTTTGATTCAATTGCTCAACCAATTCATGCATATTCCAAAACAATCACTTGGATGCAACTTTGAAAGTGATCAAGTATCTTAAAAGTTGTCCAAGGCTAAGGCTCTTATTTCCTTCCTCCTCAAAGTTAGAGCTTAAAGCCTATTGTGATTCAAACTATAGCACATGTCCTATAACACCAAAATCCACCACTGGTTTCTATATAATGCTTAGGGATTCCTTGATATCATGGCGATCAAAAAAGTAACCCATGGTTTCCCTTTCTTCTGCTGAAGCTGAATATCGAGCAATGCAAGTCACCACCTATAAGATAATATGGATCATGGGATTGCTTAGAGATTTTGGTTTTTACCTTCAACAACCACCCTTGCTATTTTGTGATAATGAAGCAATTAAGAAAATTACAGCCAACATGATCTTTCATGAAAGAATGAAACACATTGAAATTGATTGTCATAATGTAAGAGAGAAATTGCAACAAGGAGTTATTATGATACATCATATCTCTACCAAAGAGCACCTTGTAAACCTATTCAGCAAAATATTTTACAGCAAGTAGCATTGACATCTTCTTTCCAAGCTCGAAGTATTTAACTTGTTCAAATTTCTAGCTTGAGAGGGAATGTTACGAATATTATGAGGTGTGATATAGGTTTAATTTTGTATGTCATAATTAATGTAATATTCTCTATATTTTTCATTATTATGTTTTCCATGTAAAGCATTGTCACAAGTCTATATAAAAACCTCCCATTATATAATGTAAAGTATCGTAATATCAATAGAGAGAGAGATTCCCACTTTTTTTTTCTCATTTGGTGATAGCTTGAATTAATCTTTGTTATTAAAATCAATTTTTTGTTCACTCTAAAGGCTCTTATAAGTGTCATCAGAGGCCTAGACACAAAAGTGCAGACTTGTCACAAATACTTCAATCCATATTTTATAAGTCCTCCTCCTTCCTACCAAACATGCTTATTTCTTCCTAGGCTGGCCCATTTTACCCTAGCCCCTTTGCACTTACCAACCTAACAATTAACCCTCCTAAAGTCCATTTAACAGCATTACAACCACCTCCCTAAACTTTTCTATAGCTTTTTTGTATCGAAACTCTATTGCTATATACCATATAATGGATAATGTCTCAATGCTTTTTTATGTCACTCCTTACTTTGGAAATCAATATGTTGCTATTAGTGATGGCTTATATTTACCAATCAACCACACAGGTACACTTTCCCTTGGAAACACCACGTGATCTAATGTTTTAGTTGTCCTAAATATTTTAAAACACTTATTATCAATCTTTAAATTTACTCATACTAATAATTGCGTCTTTATGTTTTATCCTATATATTTTATTGCAAAGAGTCTCACTACAAGTTAGGACTTTCTTTACAATAACCTTGATCATGGTTTCTATCGTTTCACGCCTCGAAGCAACGTCATTACTCCTTTTACTTAGATTACATCCAATTTTTGCCCTTTCTCCCTTTAGCATCAATTTCTCATTTATGCTACCTATCTAATTATTTTGTGACTCCTCAAGTATATGAACACTTTATTTTCCAATACTCTCTTTTTTTTTTCTTTTTGTAAGGCATGTCCTTTGGCCAAGAGTCATCGCCACCTCCATTCCCTAACCCTCAACTTTTTTTGTATCCAGTATACCCTTATAACTAGTACATTTTGATATTTAGGGTTCTTCACCTATATTTTCCTTTCATGAGTATAAATATTATATTATTTTCATTAATGGCTACACTAAATTTTCCTAAATTTATCCATTAGTCTCTTGGGAAAACTTTAGCATTATTTTTTTATGCATTTTAAACTCTTGTTGACAATTAGCTCGAATACAAGATTTAAACAATTCAGTTTGTTACAACACTAAAATTTACCTCCAACATTTTTTGCTCGTTGTTTAATGATTTTGGCATTCAATAATGTCTTTAATCCCTTTACTCAAAATTCCAAATGGTTTTATTAAAGCAAAGCATTGGCACATTGTTGACATTGGCCTATGACTATATGCTTCATACAAACTTGCCCTATGCACCATTCATTTTGCGTTCCTTGGATATCCATCAAGTTATAAAGGTTACAAATGCTATGATCCCTATATTCTAAAGGCATATATTGTTGCTAATGCCACATTTGATGAGACCTCTTTTTCTTTTTAGTAACCCTTTCTTCTATGTTGTTTTTGCCCCCTACCTTACCTATAACCCTTATTTTCCCACCCCTTCTTACTCCCACTTCCATAACTCCCACTAAATCATTGTCGGCCCCACCTACATGCCTTCCATTAAACTTCTAGATAGCTTTTCCACCTCTTCAAATATGGTCGTTCCCACCTTATCACCATGGCCTATGATACCTTTGCCATTTCTCTCACCACCATCAACTACTACCCTTATATAATCTTCTTCCTTTTCACCAGCTCCTGCATCTTTATTTCATCCTATGATTATTAGACTTTGAGATGGTACTGTATAGCTATACATTTTTACTCACCAACATACTTTTGAACTTATTATTGTTGCCTAGCCTTTTCATGAACCTACCACATGTGCTCAAGCTAATAACGATTCTAATAAATGTGTTGTTATGGACGAAGAATTTTCAATTCTTGTTTAAAACCACAATGGAATCTTATTCCTCCACCAACCTATGTCACTTTGGATGCAAGTAGATCTTCAAGATTAAACTTTCCTCTAATGGTACTCTTGAGCATTACAAAGCTCACCTTATTACCAAGGGCTTTCATTAGTAACTTGACATCAATTATACTAAAACATTTAACTTAATTACCAAAGCAATTATTATATGTACTGTGTTGGCCTTCTCTTAATTTCATGGTTGGACTCTTTGTCAACTTGATGTTAAGAATACTTTCCTTCATGGAAACCTTATAAAGAAAGTCTACATACAACAACCCATTGTTTCATGGATGTTGCTTAACTCACTAAGTATGTTGCCTTTACAAATCTCTGTATAGCTTGAAACAAACTCCTTAAGCATGGTATCAACACCTTAACTCCTTACTCCACTTTTTTTTTTTTATAAATTAAAAATGTTAAGTAATATTATTTGCTCTAGATAACTATCACAGATATTAACTAGAAGAAAAAAATTGTTAGTTTTCTTTATTTTCATGACTTTTATTTGTCATGAAGTAATTTAAACAAGAAGTTAGATTTCTCAACTCCCTAAGGTTTGAAGGAAGAACATTAGGTTCTCTCATCCAAGTAGTCTAAATCATAAGGGAAAAAGTGAAGAGAAAATCCTAAAGCATGATTAGGGCTAAATAAAGCTTGTGATCAACTATGAAGGACCAAACTTAATAAGATTTCCTTAATTCAACCCATTTGATAACTCTATTTTTATAGATTTATTTTGACTACTTTAGGATATAAATAATACAATTTTGTGAGATAATATTTGATTTTTCATATATTTATAGAAATATTTATTGTTTATGTAGCAAACCCTAAAAGAGATGAAAAGCAAAGGAAACATAAAGAAAAGAAGCAAGACACGTGAGGAATAAAAGAAAAAAAAAAAGAAAAGAAAGGCAACATGTAAAAGGGAAGGAAAAAGACAAAAAGGACAAGAGAGGAAATAAAGGAAAAGGCAATGTGAATTATGAAAGGGGGGATCTAGTGCACGCCGCCCAAGGGGAGACACAAAAGGCAATGTGAAGTGTGAAAGAAAGAAAAGGCGCCACACAAGAGAGAGAGAGAAAAAAAAAAAAAAAAAAAAAGAAAGGAGAGAGAAAAGGTGCCACCGGAACCAAGACCAAGAGATAAAAAAGAAAAGAAAAAAAGAAAAGAAATAAGAGGCGCAACAGCTTACCTCTACTTCATTACATTCTTAATGTTTGTTTGATTTGTAGAAGTTTTGCAAAGAATTCTTAAAGAAAAGACAGTGTGGTGACAACTTTCCTATTTTTCTTTCATTTAAGATGTTTTGCTTAATTTCTATCATTGTTATGGTTTGTTATTTCATTATGTTCTAATTTTCTTTTGTTAGACTGACAATATAGCCTAACTATAATGATGTGAATTTTATAAGTTTTTATGCTTTGCAAGATATTTTATTTATAGGAAGTTGCATATTATTATGTTTAATGCTTTTAAGTGATTAATTACTACTTAAATGATTTGATTTGCATTTTTCAGACCAACAAGAGAGGATATGCAATTGCTTCTTGTAATATGTAACCATAAATTAAATATGGATAGACATATACCATATTGTTTGTGTAGCTTTTGGTGTAAACTGAGAATGTTCATAGATCCTAATGCATTTGGTTTGTTTCAATTCACATATAGAGATATAGTGAATTAGTGAATTAATGAATTAAATGTGTTCACTATACCTAGACATAGGATAGTAAATAAATTAGGAGATTCCACCATCACATAGATATTATCCCTCTTGCAAGTATATATAATCTACATTAATACCTCATATTTATGGTGAAATTGGACACTCTAACATGTTGTGTATTTAGTTTTATTAAATTTAGTTGGTTATTTTCTTCTCTATCAATTTGGTTTGGTAGATAAATTCTAAGAATTGTTCACTGTTAGTAATTAGTTAGCTTAGTAATTATCAATCTTTGTGGGACGATATCTTACTCATCATTATATTACTTGTTTAACATGTTCACTTGCATTTAGAATTTCACCGAACACCATTCTCTTGTACTACATCTTTTCATGAAGTGCCTAGGATGTAAAAGCAGCTTTTATCTAATTTCCATTTCTTTAAGAAGATGGCCAATTCCTTGAGGTTGGGCTTTATCAATAGCAATTCCAAGACTTTGAATGTATGTCACCATTTACTTTCATCTTTAAAAAAACTTGCTCTTTTTGGGTAAGAAATTCAACCATTATTTGGCCCTTTGGAATGGAAAGCCTATCATGCAAACCTTTATGTTGGTGGCAGTTAATTTTTTTTTAATCACAAGCTTCATGTCCCCACCATTCAATTTCATGATTTTGTCCTTGAATTCAATTGGTATATAGAATGCTTGCTCCAAGACTACTTGCTTGATCTATATCAAGTTCTTCCCTTGAGTCTTGGATTTTTTTAATTTTCCTTCTTATTGATTGTGACTCATGCTTCTAGAATTCTTAAGCACAATTAACAAGTTATTTCTAGGATGATAAACTCTCACCACCTTTTTCTTTCTCTTGTGCCTTTCCAATGCCATAACCTAAAGGTGTTACACCTTTTTTTTACTAGTAAAATTCAAACAAGTTTTCAATAATCCTATTGGTGAGCATTGCTCTTTTTCATCCCTATCTTTGCAACCATTCTAATCTCGTCCTTCATTTTGCTGAAAGACCCAAATATTTAAGAATTATTGCTCCTTACATCATAAAATGTGGTGGTCTTTTTTCTTTTTGAAGAAAATATTGAATTTCAATGATTGATCTTTAAAGATTGAGAGTAAGCACAAAATAGAAAGAGACCTTGAGAGCTAATTAAGAACAAAAAAGGACTATGAAACTCTATTATTGGGTCTTCTTCTATCAACATATATGATGAATTTCTTTGAAGGCTCCTTACTCCACATTGGATTCATTATTTCTAGCCAACTCCTCATTGTTCATCCTTCATGCTAACAACTACAATATCTTTTTGATTGTCTATATGGATGATATTATTGTGGTTAGTTCTCCTACCACTTCTATCCCATCCTTGCTTACTACTCTTTAATGGGAATTTTCCATCAAAGATTAACTACCTCTTTACTATTTTCTTGGCACTAAAGTTCAATCCACTTCTTAAGACTTATTTTACATCAAGCAAAGTTTGTTTTAGATATTCTCTCTAGGACTAATATGGTTGTGGCTTAGGCTATTTCTACTCCATACATATTGGACCCTCTTCTATCCATCCACTATGGTGATCCATTTCCCAATCTCACTTTATACAAGAGCATGGTGAGTGTCCTTTATTATCTTATAATTAGCAAGCTTAACACTGTGTATGCTATCAATAATGCTTGTTAGGTCATGCATGCATCCATTATTCATCACTAGCAAGATATGAAGAGGATACTCCACTTTCTCACTAAAACTCATTGTCATGGTATTCTTTTGACACATAACTCCTTCCTAGATCTTTAATGGGAATTTGCCATCAAAGATTAACTACCTATCCACTATTTTCTTGGCATTGAAGTTCAATCTTCTCCTTAGGGCTTATTATTACATCAAGCAAAGTTTGTTTTGGATATTCTCTCTAGGACTAAGATGGTTATGGCCTAGGCTATTTCTACCCCATACATATTGGACCCTCCTCTATCCATCCACTATGGCAATTCATTTCCTAATCTTACTTTATATAGGAGAATGGTAGGTGTCTTTTAATTTCTCACACTTACCATGCCTAACATTGTATATGCTATCAATACTACTTGTTAGTTCATGCATGCATCCACTATACATCATTGGTAAAATATGAAGAGGATCCTCCACTTTCTCACTAAAACTCATCATCATGGTATTCTCTTAACACACAACTCCTTTCTAGATCTTTATGGCTTTATTGATGTAGGTTGGTTGATGATGGTGGTGATTGTTGGTATGTTAGTGGCTTTTATGTATTCTTGAGCATAAACTTAATATCATGGAGCTTAGATAAACAATGCATTGTTTCCCACTCAAGCATTGATTCCGAGTACAAAAGTCTCATAAATACCATTAGTGGGCTCATTTGGTTAGAAGCACTTCTTCATGATTTTTAAGCTTTTCTTACTAAGCCCCCCATTATTTGATGTGATAATATCTATGCAATTCATCTTACTGCCAATGATATCTTTTATGCTTGTACAAAGCATGTAGAGATTAACTAATAGTATGCTCTCTTAACACTTAGAAACATCATTAAAAAAGTACAGCTCTACTATTTCAACAGGGGAAATTCTGCAAGTTAGTTTTTTGGGCAAAAAATGATTTAGAATGGCTATATTCTAGAAGTGAAAGGTCCATTTTGCTTGACTATTAAGATGAGATGGTTAGCTTGGTGTTATAGACAAAAAAAATCAAAAGGAAAGAGTATCATTCAAGTAGAAATCGAAAATCTTCTCTCAAGCTCATCAAGCTCATGAAATCATTCATCTTTTAGTTACTTTAATCTGAGTTAATTATTATTCATGTGTGCTTGTTAGGAAATCATCTTGTTCTTCAATATAATTGTTATTGATTTAATTTTCTACAAGAAAACAATGCTAAGGTTTGTACAAAATTTAAGACATTTGTCCATACTTGTATTGGATTCCTAGCACTAGATAGAAGCTTATGAACTACATATTGTATATTTAATAGAATCTTAGTTTGAAATTTGAATTCTTAGGGAGAGAACTTGTAACTAGGATTAAGGTATTGGTTATCCTTTGTAATCAATTAGTTAATTAATTAGAAAGTGACTTTAGTAGGTTGCCAGGGTGGGGTGGAGTAGGTGTCGAGGTGGCTTTAACCAAACCACCTTCCAAAAATCCTTATCTTAGTATGAAAATGTTATGTGTGAATTATTCTTGTTGCTAAGATTAATTTCTCTATAATCACTTATTAATTCACATAGCTTAAAAGAAAAGACAAAATAATTTTTGAGAAACCTAATTCACCCCCTCTCTTAGGTTACTATAAGATCCAACAAGTGGCATCAAAGCTAGGTTATCTCTATTCTAACCAAAATTAGTTAGACAACTAGCATGACTACCATCTTAGCTTTTAATATTTATTGGTACAAATTATAACCATTGGAAGTACATGATGAAAATGTACATAAAGGGACAAGATGTAGAATCTTAGAAAATCATCAATAAGATAATAGAAATACCAAAAGAATCACATTTACTTTGATCAAATAAAGCATCTAAAGAAAAGGATAAAAATGGTAAAGCTATGACTATGTTGTATTATTCTTTAGTTGCTTTTAAATACAACAAAATCTCCACTTGCAAAACTACAAAAGAGCTTTGGGATAAATTAAAAGTCTTACATGAAGGAACTGAAAAAGTTAAATATTTTAAGATTGACATGTTAGTTCATTATTATGAATTGTTTATGATGAAACTAGGTGAAAGTTTTTTGGATATGTTTACTAGATTTTTTGACATAGTTACTAAACTTTCATTGCGATGAGAACACTCTAAAAATAAGAAATTAGTCAAAAAGTTCTTAGCATGCTTAGATAAAAGTTGGGATGTTAAAAAAACTAACATAGAAGAAGCCAATGATCTAAATAAAATGAAGTTAAATGAATTGCTTGGATCTCTACAAAAATATGAGTTTCAAATGAATAAGAGAATTAGAGAGAAAAGGGAGTCAAGGAAAATAGATAAAAATATTACTTTTAAGATTGTTGTGAATGATGATCATGATTCTGATTTTGATAATGATTGTTGCTTTGCTTGCTCGAACAATAAAGAAGTTCTACAAAACAAAAAATAAAAATCTGACAAAGGGTATTGATGATCTTTACTATGAGTATAAGAAACTAGGTCATATAAGAGCAAATTGCCTAGTTTTGAAAGTAAAGAAGGAAAGAAAGATTTTTAAAAAATCAAGGCATTGGTGGTTACTTAGGATGATGACTTGTCTCTGAATGAAGAGGTAGAAGAACCAACTAATGTGTGCTTTAGGGGAATAGAAAAGTATGAGGAAAATAATGAATTGATGCCAATTTGGGATAAAGACAACTTATCTTTTGATGAAGAAGAGGAAGAAACAAATTGTGCATGCTTTATGGGAATGGAGAACTACAATGACTATGAGGTAAGCAAATCTTACAATTATGAAAATTATGTTTTGTTTAATGAGCTGCATGATACATTTAATGAAGTAGTTGATAGACTACATGTGTTAGAATATGAAAATAAAAGATAAATGTGATAGGTATAAAGAGAAAATAACAATTAGAAAGTGAAAATAAGGATAATTGTGTACTATATGCAGAATGTGAAAATGTGAAGAAAAAAAAAACTTAAAAAATTCACAAGAAATAGTTAAGAAATTTAAAAAAAGGAAGTGAAATGTTAATAAAATAATAAGCTCATGATGAAGGATCTATGACAAGGCTGGTTTATGGTACAAACCAGAAAGGAACATAGATTATGGATAATGGATGCTCTAAACACAAGACTAAAAATCCCAATATTTTTTCAACAATCACACCAAGACATGAGGGAACAATATCTCTTGGAGGTAACTCTTCTTGCATCATGAAAGGTGTAGAGACTATAGGTAATACATCTTCATCCTTTTAAATTGATGATGTTTTGTTTGTAATAGGACTGAAACATAATCTTATAAGCATTAGACAATTATGTAATAAATTATAAAGCAAAGGTTAGGTTAAAATTCTACAAAATATCTAGTAAAAATAAAAAGATTGTTACTTTTGGAAAAATACTTGAAAATATATATATATTATAGCTAACACATTTAATATATATATATATATATATATATATATATATATATATATATTTAGCAGTAGGTTTCGACAATGGTAGCTAGCTATGGCATAAGAGAATGGCTCATATAAATGTGAAACAACTTGTGAAATTGTATAGAAAAGACTTAGTAAAAAGGTTGCCAAAACTAAAATTTGATCAAATGTGGTGTGTGATGCATGCATTCAAGGAACACATGCAAAAACAAGTTTTAATTTAAAAGATATAGTTACAACCACAAACCAATTGAATTAATATATATGGATCTCTTTGGACTAATGCAAACAACAAGCCTTAGAGGTAAGTATTATGTATTTATAATTGTTGATGATTATTCTAGATTTAATTGGGTATTTGGTATTGCACATAAAAGTAAAACCTTTCATGTATTTGAAAAGTTTTGTAAAAAGGTACAAAACAAAAAAGATTCTAAAATCAAATGCATCTGTATGGATAATGATAAAGAGTTCAAAAATCATGAGTTTGAAGAATTCTATACAGAAAATGGAATTGAACATAATTTTTCTACACCAAGGACACCATAACATAATAGTGTAGTAGAAAAAAAAACACACTACAAGAGTTAGGTAGAACTATATTTTGTGAAAATAATTTGATTATGTATTTGTAGGGTGATGTTGTAAATACTACATATTATGTTTCAAATAAAGTTTTGATAACACTTATATTAGAGAAAATCCCATATGAACTATTTTATGAAAAAAAGGTCAAATGTATCATATTTTCATATATTTGTTTACAAGTGTTTTGATACCAAAAGTGAATCTAAGAATCTTTTTAGTAATAAAAAGAAAAATAAAATCTAAGAAAAAAACTCCCACTAAGTGTACATAATAAAGGAAAATAAAATCTAAGAAAATTTGATACCAAAAGTGATGAAAGAATCTTTTTAGTATATTCTAGTAATAGTAAAGCATATAAAGTCATAAATAAAAGAATACTAGTTGTTAAGGAATCAATTCATATAATATTTGATGAAATTATTAACTCCCAAGTAAGGGAAAAGATGATTATATGTATAGATGAAGATCTAATGCTTGTACCATTGCTTGAAGCTTCACCTAGTAACCCTTTTGGTACAGATAAAGATCTAGCATCCATATCATTGCTAGATGTTCCACATAGTAAATCTTTCAATGCTATAATCACACAAAATGAAAAAGAAAAGTGGTTAGCACCTATGGAAACAGACCCCACCTATCCAAGGGTACAAAATGAGGTAACCCCTAGAAATATCATTGGAAATTCCTTGGATAAGGTCTACATACATTCCTCAACTCATAATATTTATACATTTGCTACATTCTTGTCACAAGAAGAACCTATAAATATTAAAGAAGCTTCAATTAATAATAATTAGATCATTTTCATGCAAGAAGAGTTAAATCAATTTCAAAGAAGTATAGTATGAGAATTACTCCTAGACCAAAAAGTAAATCTATCATAGGAACAACATGGGTGTATAGAACTAAAATGGATAAACATGGTACTACAATTAAAAGTAAAGGTAGACTTGTGTACAAGGATATAACCAAGAGGAATGTATAGTTATGATGAAACTTATGCACTTACAGCTAGATTAGAATCCATTCACATGTTCTTAGTTTATGCATCTCATAAGAATTTCAAATTATTTCAAATGGATGTCAAAAGTGCATTTTTGAAATGTTTTATAAATGAGGAAGTATATGTGGAAAAATCTCATAGTTTTGAAGATTCATTGTCTCCAAATCATGTTTTAAACTCACTAAGGCTTTATATGGTTTGAAATAAGCTCTAAGAGCTTGGTATGATTGTTCAAGCACATATTTGTTAGAAATGATTTTTAAAAAGGTGTTGTTGATACTACTTGGTTTATCAAGTCACATGATTATGATATTCTACTAGTTCAGATCTATGTAGAAGACATCATTTTGGTTCATTGAATTCATTTTTGTGTAAGGAATTTTCTAATCTTATGAAAAAAGAATTTGAAATAAGCATGATAGGTGAACTTAGTTATTTTCTAAGACTACAAATTAAGCAAACAATCAATGATATTTTTATTTCCCAAAGTAAATTTACATGTGAACTCCTCAAGAAGTTTAATTTTAATCAAGTTAAAGAAATAGTCATTCCCATGGGTACTTTTACCCATATACATGATCTGAAAGGTACTTTCATTGAACAAAAGACTTATAGAAGCATGATAGGCTCATTATTATACCTCACTACTTCTCACCCTAATATCCTTTTTAATGTGTGTCTTTGTGCATATTATCAAGCCAATCATAAAGAAAGTCATCTTATTGTTATCAAGCAAATCTTTAGATTTCAAGCATAAACCTAGGTAGGTATTTGGTATCCTAGAGAGTCATCTTTTCATTTGCATGCTTTTAATGATGTGGATTATGCTGGTATAAAACTAATCATAAGAGTACTTAGTAGGACTTGTCAATTCTTAGAAAATATGTTAGCTTCATGGTTTTTCAAGAAGCAACAAAGTATTACTATTTCTACTACTAAAGATGAATATATTGTTTTGGGTAGTTATTGTGCACAAGTTCTTTTGATGAAAAACAACTTGTTGATTTTAATTCTCTTCAAAGTTCTATACCCTTAAAGTATGATAACACAAGTGCCATTAAACTAAAAAATAATAATAATGTTTAGCACTCTTGCACTAAATACATAGAGATTAGATATTACTTTATATGGGATCATGTACTTAAGGGGATTGTCACTATAGAATATGTTAACATCCTTCATCAAATTGCTAACATTTTTACCAAATCTCTTAATAAAGAAAGATTTCATTATCTTCGAAAAGAGTTAGAATGTGTAATTTAGAGGTTTGATAAGTTCAATTTTTACCAAATTTGCATCACTCCATAAATGTATTGGTATATTTGTGCTTTCTATCAATCTCATGATTAGAGTAGCCTACTTAGTCAATCAATATTTAAAAGAGTTAGGAATGTGTAATATAGAGGATTTATAAGTTCAATTTTTACCAAATCTACATCACTAGTTCAAATAGGCGTTTATCTTGGTATTATGCTGCAAACTCCACATCACAAAATTAGTTACTTCTCAAGGGGAGTTCTTAGTTCATCCTTTCTCATATGATCTTTCTATATTTCTTTTGTTGTTGCTCCAACACCTATATTGTAAGATTTTTTTTTTTTCATTGTTGAGTTCTTACTCTTGCTTTTTAACTTCAACTTTGGTATGATTTTTGCTCCTTTGGTTATGCTATACCATGATTTTGCTACAAATCTTTGTTCTCATATATTTTGCTGCAAATTTCACATATGTTTTGCTGGTTCTAAAAGATGAATATGAAAGACACAACATTATAGTGTTGAGACCATGTGTTGTACTTGTTGTGGCTATATGGGTGGGAGAAACCATAGTACACTTCATCTAAGTGCAGAAAAGGAGGAGAATGAGATTGCTAGAACATGTTGTAATCATATTATTGTCATTTACTTTAACACACACTAGTATATTGTGCATTCCAGGTATGCATCTCTTGCATCTCTTATTTTTCCTATTTTGATGATGTTAAAAAGGGAAGAGATATGTGCATATGAAAAATATTATCATTATCTCTATTATGTCTTGATAGTGTCATAAAGGGGAGGGATATATATAGATGAAAAACACATTCTATCTCTACTCTATGTTGGCACACGAGGAATTTATGATGAAAAACACTTTTGAAAAGCTCATCATAAAATACTTTTCATTCCTAAGAGTCTTTCAAATGCAAGTTTTGTCATCATTAAAAAAGGGGAGAATGTTGGAATATTATTATTTTGATGATGACAAAAAGAAAATAATAGTAAGAAAATACTCTCATTATTTGAATATTTATTCAATATAAGAAATTGATGCTGGAGTATCTTTTTTTGTAGAAAAGTTACTGTGCAATCCAGCTTATGTGAGTCCAATCCGAAAAAAGCTTATGTAGGTGACCCAGCGCCAAACCCATGGTCCAATGCGCGGGATCCAGTCCAAGTCTGGCTCATAGAACAATGCGTGATCTAGAAGCCCATGTAAGCGAGACCCGTAGGCACGACCCAGGTCCATGTGCGTGAGGCCAATACAATCGCAAGCCTGACTTTTTGTGTGCAACTCGGATGACTGATGCACGGCCCGCATCCAGTAGCAACCCGCTCCGCGCATCCGGATGCATTCAAAACCCATTTTGTCCCAGAAGCCCGTGCCACCCGTCTGCGACCCACTGGAAAACTCAACTTCATAAGCAACTCGGATGACCACCATTGAAGCTGAAATTTGGTTCTTTTTGAAGGTATCAAAGAGAAGAATAGTTCTGTGAAGAAAGATGTGAGATTCAAGCACATGCAGAAGATCAAGTCATGATGAATCGAAATGTTCTTCACGACCCGATGGGTTATATACAACCCGTTTGTTTGATTAAGGAAGAAGTGATGGAATCAAGAGTTTTAGAAGCCAAAATCATATGGGTTTGTTAAGGAAGAAGTAGATTTAATGATCTGAGATGTACCCACAAGGATTTGACTCGAGAACAAAAGGATTTGAGGAAGATTCAAAAGAAAATATGGAAACCTGACCCATGACCCAGATTTGCTCCGCAAGACGTTAATGGCAAAGTTAAGAACACGCTGAGTTTTTGTTTAAAGGGCTTTTAAATGATAACAAAACATTAGCTTAGGCCCGATAGAAAAAGTACAACTTTGCTCTCTCAACGAGAGAAAATTCTGCAAGTCAGTCTTTTGGCAATAAATAATTCAGAACGGCTATATTCAGGAAGTGAAAGATGTGTTTTGCTAGACTAAGGTGTGTTTTGCTTGACTATTAAGAAAAGATAGTTAGCTTGATGTTATAGATGGAAAAATTAAGAGAAAAGAGTATTATTCAAGCAAAAATCAAAAAATTTCTCACAAGCTTACAAAATCATTCATCTTTTGGTTACTTTTATTTGAGTTGATTATTGCTATTGTGTTCTTATTAGGAAATCATTTTGTTCTTCAACATATATTATTATTAATTTAATTTTTTACAAGTGAACAATATTATGGTTCATACAACATTTGAGACTTATGTTCATACTTCCTTATATTGAATTCTAGAACTAGATAAAAGTTTTTGAACTGTATATTGTATATTTTATAGAAGCTTTAGTTCAAAATTTAAATTTTTGAGAAAGAACTTGTAATTGAGATTAAGAGATTAGTTATCATTTATAATTAATTAATTACAGAGTAACTCTAGCATGTTACTAAGGTGAGGTGGCATTAGTGTCTAGGTGGCTTGAGTTGAATCACCTTTCAAAAATCCTTATCTTTGTGTGGTTGTATTTCGTGTGAGTTATTTGCTTATAGTTAGGATTAATTTAGTTCATAAAATAACTTATTAATTCACATAGCTCAAAAGAAAAGACAAATAAATTTTGAGAAACTTAATGTACCCCTCCTTAGGTTGCTATAAGATCTAACAAACTTTATATTCAATTTATTTCTTCTACTACTCAAATTGTTGATATCTTAACTAAGGGTCTCTCTACTGCTCATTTTAGGCATTTATAGTTCAAACTGAAGGTGCATTCCACCCCATTCGTTTGCAAGGAGTATTAGAGAAGAAATCATGAGCCCGCCTAAACCCCCCACCTCTTATCGCAACACATGATGTAAGCATAATAAACTAACTAGCTTCATACAGCAAGTTGCCTGCTCCTACGCTACCCAAGGATACTGCCCAAGAAGCGATGCCGCCAAAATCAATTTAATGTAACTCACTGGAACTGACAAAAGATACAATAGGTGATAGCTAGCAATTGATTACATGCTTGTAAAATTCTTTACATAGAGAAATTAGTTGTAAAGTGCAATAGTGAAATAGTACTAAGAAAAGAAAATCAAGGTCAATCCCTTCTCTATTTCCTTTCTTCTTACTACTATTCCCACCAGAACAGTCTTCATTTCTGGCCACCGGCTTAGTCTATTCTCTTTCCTTTAACCATTGTGATTGTTTTTAAATACAATGGCAAAATTTGTGACATCCAACCACATCTAACCCCCAAGATGATTACCTAAAATTATTTTCTAAAATAAAATCAATAAGTACTTGGTTCAGTTAGGAAAAAGCATTGTTTGAGACTTTTTTATTCTAGTTCAAATTTGATTGCATGGGTATGTATTTATAAAATTAAAAAATTACCCAAAATGCACGCTCATCCTCTCCTGTCCCCTCTCCTCTCGCTTTGGGCTCCACATTCTTTGTTTCGACCCTGAACTGGGCTCAGACCACAATTGAAAGAAAATGTCGACGTATTGCATTGCTTCGTGTGTAAGTTTAGGACCCAACCCAATCATCTTGTGCCTTTAACCCAAATTTTGCTCGCCAAGCCTCAACCCGCCCGCGGCCTTCCTTTCAGGGCAGAGCTTCGGTTATTCCTATGGCCTCTTCTAATATTAGCATTTCATGTTGGGTATCTGAGATTCACAGCGTTGAGTCCAGACAAATGGCGGGTATGGCTGAAGCAGACGACTCCTTATTCGTATGGGACGAGAAATGTCAGCTCTACTTTCATGCGAGGTTTTCTTCACTGCTCCAAACCATCTAAGATATATGCGACATGCTTTGTTTGTTATATTTGGATTGTCTTTTTGTCGGAAGGTCGCAACGAGTATTCAGGCTTCTTCGTTGGTCGAACCAAAATTTTCTCAATTTTATGCATCCTTTAAGTCTATTGGTTCCAAAATAATGGATTCTTGAACTTAAGCACGTAGTCTTAAGCTTAAATGAAGGTGAGGCCAAGTTACAGCAATAACTTGTTTTTGTCTCTCAATTTGATGCAGTAGCGGGTTTTACCATGACCCTGTTGCTGGGTGGTACTATAGTAGTAGGGATGGCCTTTATTACAAATTTGAGAACGGAAACTATGTGCTTCTGGAGTCTGACAAGGTGCCACCTTGCTCCTTATCTGTTTTTTTTTTTTTTTTTTAACGGAGAATTGTGTTAAATTCTTGTTGCTTCTCTTCGTTATTTGTTCCAGAGCAATGACGGTGAAGTTAATCAGAGCAAAGAAATTGGTGATGGCAGTCTGCGTCAGGATGATGAACCATTTGCATTTGGCTCTTGTATTAGCAATGAGCGTGGCTCTGTATTCCAGGGGGGTGAATCCGAGGGTTACCGATGTATAGGAAATGATCATGATGAGCACAGGCTAGGTGAGCCAAGTTGCACTCCAGCTTTTATATTGAAGTTTATCTACTATGTTGGTTCGATTTCAAGGGATGGTGGTTTGTAAGTGTATGGCCTGAAAAATACATTATGGTTTATCCTAGGGTTTGTTGTTGGACCTGTATTGACCATCACCCAAGTAAATTTACCATAGCCATCCATTTAGTAGCATCTTGGCTACAGAAACTTTGTTGATCTTGTAGAAGTTCATGGGTTTGCTTCTGTGCTGGTAGGCCCAGATCATTTCGTGTACTTTGTTCCTAGTGCTTGATTGTCTGGATTGAAATCTCTTTGCCATGTTATTACATCTCCAGATTGGATCTGTTTTCTAATTTTTGTTAATACTTGCCCACAATCAGTGATGTGACATCTTTATCTGCTTTCTTATGATGTAAGGATATTATGCTTCTCATACATAGAAAGTTGTCACTACCATCAATACGACTTCTGCCATAAAGTTGAGTTGCAATTAACAGATTTACTGTCTAAACACAAGTGCTTTTTTCAACCTCAACAAAACAGCCATCAGTACAACTATCTAAACGCTATTGCTTGATTGTCTGGATTGAAATCTCTTTACCATGTTACTACATGGTAGCAGATAAATATGTCACAAGGCAGATAAAGATGTCACATTGCTTTTTCAACCTCAACAACACAGCCTATCCTGTGCTACCTATATCAATACATATTCTATATTGTGTACTTTCAATGGGAGTCATGTTGTCCTCGTTTAACCATTGGAAACAGACCTGAATCATTGCAGTTACAATGAATGTGGTATTGATTTTTTGGAGGTTCACGAATATAGTATTCTCATTTAATGTGATGGTTATGATCAAATAATTGATGCTTTTATTACCAGGCAATACAGAGTGCTCCAACAGCCTTGCAGCTGAAAATCCACCTCCGTCAGAATGGTATGCTACTTCAAGTGTTTCATTTCCTCATTTCTTCATCAAATTATCGCTTCATGGTCTCTTTTATAAAGAAGAGTTATTATTTTTCTAGGCTGGAGGATACACTTATTGATCTTTATTTGTCTGGTTATTCCAAGCTTGAAGTGCCTGATAATGATGATTTGACAATGTCCTTGGAAACAAATGATGTGGATAACCTCAAGTTATCAGCTGAAGGTAAGTTCACAGTTCTCTTTATTTGATGGAAACTACTAGGATTGGAACAGGGGCCTTAATTAGTTTGTTTCATGGAGTTGCAGGGAATAGCAATACTTATGAACAGGGAGGAGAATGGCTTCTAGAGGACCAATGCGGTGTAACTAATTCAGGTGGAAGTATTTCAGATGATGGTATGGTTACTATGATGCATCTAACATTCACGTTCTTGATGTCCATCTTTTTCGTATATAGAGAGCATTGACTAACATTGAATATTGTCAGTAGCTTTTTGGCCGGTAGATTAATATCATTGGCCTATGTACACATCACCTGTGTATCCTAGCAAGTTTCATCCAATTATCTCTTCAAAAGCCAATCACCAGACATTCGCATGAGCATGAGAACCATGGGAATCCTAATAATACCTTCTCTGAAAGTCTCAGCTGTCTGTCAAACGCTCCCTAATTGGTTTTTTGAGCCGAGAACTTTCATTACTTGGAACTGGTGATGCACAATAAACATATTTATTCTCTGACACTGCCACAGGTGTTTCGTGGAATGAAGAAAACTGGCGTGCACAGTATGGTCAAGTTGTCCAGTCTGAAGAAGAGCCAATTCCGGAGCTTCCAGCTCTTGATTTATGGGACTGGGCATTGGTTACAGAGTCTAGAAAGGATGGAAAAGGTGACGTGGTGAGGCTGGTTGGGAGATTAGTGAGGAAGTCTGTTAAGCTTCATCCCTCTATGCCTTCTGGTGGTGGTCTTTTAAAAACTGCTCCAATATGTGAAGTGCATCTTGATCTGGTACGAGTCATGTCAGGTATGTATTTGCTTCTCACTCAACACCATATGGAATTCTGTATTATATGCTTGCACAATTTTTAATTTACTGGCTTGTATTCATTCAATTGCTGAGAAGGATTGGTTAATTAGGAGGTTGTTGAAAATTACCTTGTGCTTAATTTTAATCTTCTTTGTGAAATTTCCTCTCTCAGGTCAAGTGTACAAGTTGCGGACTCCTAGCATGGGATATTTAGCTTCATTGTCAACTTATGATTCTTCCAACCCCACAAAAGACTGGGGTTTCCCTAAATTATCAGTTGATAGGCACTCTGCTCCTCTTTCTGAGTCTCGTGGAAAGCATGTATCAAAAACTGCACTTGGAACATCCGTCAGCAAGGATTTCTCTATGTTGCCTGATAATCTTTCTGCATCCGAAATGGTAACTTATTTATTTAAGAAGTTTTACTTAGAAATTTGGATTTGAACTGATGTGCTGAAAAAGTGTGTGATCCTGTTCTAGTCAATTGACATAAGTATATCAATAGTGTAAGAAGTATGTAGAAAATAGCAGCTGATAAAAGTAGTGGCAAGCATGAGTCTTTTGATGAATGCAACAGGAAAACATGAGCACATAGAAGTAGTCACCCTGCAGGCAAATGAAACTTTAGGAATTCTATTTGAAGAACTTGGAATTGCATCAAGTAAAATATTTTGACATGACTTGCTAAAGGAATGGCCCGTGCAGAGAGTAACTTATGGATACCAAGCATTGTATTTATGGAAGAGCATTCGATGTAGGTCAGGAAGGTAACAAACCCACACTGACTATGAACAAGTAGAAGCTTGGACAAGTAGGCACATTCGTTTATAGATTGCCAGCATTGCCCGCTGATTGAATACTACACAAGTATTGCAAGCATGACTTTTTGAGTCTGCAAAAGTTGATTTTGGACTCTGAGCTTCTCTATTTATAGGCAATGTTCTGTACATATGAATAGATCTACAGACCTATATCTTTTGTTGATATTATGGATTATATGCATCCTTTTCACAGTGTGCTTCGTTTAACACATAATAATCCTGTTGCATTTCCAGAGAAGACCGCATGCATATAGGGACAGAGCTGCCGAGAGACGAACTTTACATGGGGGTTTTGGAGTGGGTCCAGGACAAAAGAATTCAGTAGTGGGTGAAAGTAATCCTTCTGCCAGTAGAGAAGAAGCTGCGGCTGAGTCCTTGAATATGTCATTTGGAGCTGGTAGTTACGCCAGAAAACTTTTAGAAAGCATGGGCTGGAAGGAGGTATACTTTATTCACTCCCAGCCTCTCAAAATATCAGTTGCCGGTTACATTATTTATTCTGGTCAAATGGGTCCACTTGGCTCACGTTAATGGCCGTGGTACATCTTATACTCTGGTATATCTTCCCAAAAATACTTGTGAATTAATGGATTTAGAGCTGTGACCATGACCAAGTATAAGATGAATAGATCTTGTGGTGCTTGTACAGGCTCCCTCCATTTATTGACATTTCCTTTGCCTAATTCATTCAGGGTGACAGCCTTGGCAAAACCCCAGGGGGATTGGTTGAGCCATTACAAGCAGTTGGGAACCTTGGAAATGCCGGATTGGGTTGGCCTCAGGGAGTAGCGAAGACATATCCACCAAAGTAGTGTGGTCACTTTGTATAGCCTAAGAGGATACATGTTTGTATATAATGATAACCATTGGTTATCTTTTTGGCTCTCGTTGCTCGGAAAAAAGAAAAAAGAAATAAATAAATCAGCTGTTTGATAGGACAAATCGATTCGCGTAGTGTAGTCACATGCATTTCTGGCCGTAATAAACTGGCAGTGAAATCGACGGTCGAGGCCGCTCCTTACTTTTTTCCCGGCCCTTCTTATCTGAGGAAGGCCTAACAGAACGGCCTATAATGAGCTGTTAATTAATCATTTATATTTTTTAATTTAAGCTATAAAGACTTAGTCATACTTCCTTTATGTCCTTGGTCTTGGTACAAATTTTTCAAAAGCCCCACTTTTATCCGAATCCATTTGTTAGGGTACAACAGGATCTGAATTTAGATCAATCGGCCGTCCAACAAATGGGAATAGCGTATCCGGTCTAATTTTCAGGACCTCCCCTATGCATACAAGCCTATTAAAAGGAAAACTAGAGCAACTAAACTCATGACTAGCTCTATTGTTTATCTTCTGAACTAAAAAAATTGTAATTAGTCATAATGTACACTCCACAAGGAAATGGGAAAAAAAAATTGACTAAGTCATACAAAATTCCCAGGAGATATCAGTTGCCAGCTTCCCCTGAAATCGTAACATCATCTCCAGCTTTCTTGTTAGCAGCTGGATTAGAATTTTCCTCCTCCATTACACTCTTCTGGTGCACCTCAGGCTTCAGCATTTCAATCTCTCGATCCTTCTCTTCTAGCTTCTCTTGCAAAATAAGCACCTGGAATACAGGAAAAAATAAAATGTGAAACCTTACAAGTTCTTTGGTATCTCATTCAACACATGATGATTAATCTTATTACAATGTCACACTTAAATCGCCTTAAAAAATCTCATTCAGATTCTAACCTTAAATATCTTCTGTTAACTTATATCCAATCAATTATATCAAGTACAAGATATAGTTTTCGTCAGATAATTGCTCTAACACAATTATGTAATACATCAAACTACCAAGTACAAAAAACATAAGCATCCTGAGAAGGCTTGCGGAACATTCTTTTTCAGTGACTACTGTAAACATGCCATACTTAGACATAGACAAAATAAACATGGCAACAAACAGCATTAATACATCCACGTAAATTGAGAAATGAAAGAAAGATGAAAACCATTTCATTTGATCTTTCCACATCATTTGTCAGCCCCTCCATATGTTTGTGCAGACCTGTATGCAATGGAGCAAAGAGGATCAATATGGCACAAATTTCATAAACCACTACAGAAGAAAATTAGTTCAATATCATGCACAAAATGTCCTCAAATTTAAGTGTACCCTCAACACTTCCTTAAAATAGGATTAATTATGACAAAATATTCTCAAGAAAGTCTTTAGTCATTTGATTGGCAAGTTATCAAATCCTAGGTTTGCTTAATCCTGAGTTGCATAAAAGTACTATGTCACGTAACTATAAAAGGTGGTAGTCTTGTAATTTGCTTTGGCTGTATCCAAAGTGAATCCCAGCTGAAGTATAAAAACATTAACGCAATTGACATGTCACTGACCTTCAAATTGATTTCTGAGTTCGGAATTTTGAGATTTCTGGAGAGCAAGTTGCATAGCTAATTCATGCATCTGTAGACAAACATTAAGAGAAAACAACCAAGAGTTTAGCATAATATGAGAATCCATCAATCAATGGACCTTGGAACGAGAAATAATTTCTTTAATGATATAAAATCGGTAGTAAAAACCCATACATTATCTATTAACCCAACTACTATCTGCACACGCACAAATGTATAAAGATCCTTTGTCAGGTTTTCAACAAAACTGGAAATCAATTTACTGTGTGCCAAAGAGAAAACTAAAAGAAATTGTATGATAACAGGAACTATAGTGCAAATGCAGTTGCAGCACCTTTCCTTCAGAAGCCAGATTTCCAATCTCCTCGTTTTCCTCTTGCAAAGTCCTACACTTAGCCATCAGCATCTTGCCCATCTTACTTTGTGGAGTGAAACTGAGCGCAGAAATAGTATCCTGCTTCTCTTTCAACTCTCTCTCCTTCTCCTCAACCAAATTCTAGTATTACGGTACCACAAGAAACAATAAACATGCTCATTTAATTGCAAAATGCTACCCAAGAAATTTGGAGAGGTCTAAAGTAACAGCTTAGCATACATTTATAACAATCAGAAATCTTAAAACAATTAACTGCAATCACCATCTACATAAGGGAGAAAATGGAAGGTTACATGTATTTTCGGACATGCAGAATATGTCGGACACACAGAATAATATGTTCTGAGCAATGTGGCATAATTTTCCACTCATAGGCAACCAAGTTAAGGTGATTGGTGATAGGAGGTATATATGATTTTTTTTTTTTCCCTTCCCATGGATGCTTTTCTTTTTTAATTTCCTTTGTAGTCAACCTCGTCATCACTTTCATCAATCTTATCTCTTCCTTCTCATGCACTTCCTTTTTGGCAACAAAGTATCTGCTAATATGACCAAAAAAGAACAGAAGCACATGCATAGCCAAGGGTTATAACACCCATGTCTTATAAGACAGTTACAGGTAATGGCTCATAAAACATTAGCTACTAGAACAAAAGGACAAAAAGGTATGAAGCCAAGCAAAAGCTTACTTTCAATTGGTTTTTAGACACAAACCTTTAAGCGAGTAAACTCTTCATGAATTGCTGGGTCTAGTAATAATCTCCTAGCCTGCCAAATTAAGCATCATAAAATAATATGCATTAGATAGTTAATTAAAATAATTAGCAAACAAGGGCTTTGTTTCTTTTAAATAACGGAACCAGAACCCTGTGGCAGGTTTGAAGTTGACAATTGATATATGATAGAAATTTATAGAATAAAGAAATCACAGACGAGGTAAAAGCCAGAAATTCATCAATGGAAACATAATTAACATGAAGAGCAGCAAGGTAATCACAATGCATTCAGTACTACAACAGGGAGTTTGGGAAATAGCAGCAGTAAGTGATCCAAGATTAAGCATGTAAATTTAAACTATGGCACATATAAGACATAGTTGTATGCAGACCTAGACACGTAAATAACTCAGAATTCCCTATTGATGCTTACTGTTTCCTATGTGCTTTCAGATTCACTTAGGATATGTCATACGTCAGAGTAAAAGTAGCATACCCTATAAACAAAAGAATCTATCTCTCAGAATACCTACCATCTAAGTAATCTCAAATAAGGATACTGCTTGTTCAATACTGAAAGGCATGGCCAGGCCACTTTTAGTGCCATTACAAATATCATTATCATCTTCCCCACTTCTAGAGGAATGGTAGACAATTTTTTTATCTAAATCTCTCTCATTAGGATCAAAAGAAAATGACAACAAAAGAGAGACATAAAAGGGCTGGAAAAAAGAAAAAGGAAGCAACGTACTTCATTGACAAAAAAGAGAAACAAAGAATTGAGAATTGTCTTCTCCTGTTCTTCATTAAGGGATCTACACTGGAAGCAACGTGTATTTATTAAAGTTTTTTGCAATAATAAGCTGTCCTTTGAGCATGCCTCCCAAAAAAGAACAAATTTACAAGATCTTTTTAACATTTGCAAAAAGAAACTTGGACCCTATATCTGCAAGTGTGTGATATGAGGCAACCTCAACTCCGAAGGTTTAGCAAATGTAGCTTTCGGACCAACAGCAGAGATGTTCTTCTGGGTTGGATTTGGAGTGGGACTAGGGTAACAATTTTTCCAGCTCTCTAGAATACATTATAAGAAAGAAGTGCAAGAATTTCAAACCCTCTCCTAGTTCTACAGAAGAACTGGAGGAAAAAGTTTAAAAATCACCGATAACAGCTCATAACATTATCATGAAGAAAGGCTCCCTAAAGAAGTTATGTATGATATACATATGTTAGTTTGAGGAGAAAAGCTTTTGGCTTCTTGGCAATCTACAGTTATGGTGAGTGACTACTCTACAAATATACAAGTAGAAGAAACAAATCCCAGAAAAGAAAAAAAAAAAAAAAGATGCTGACCAAGCAATTATAGCATCTCCAGATCCCGCAATGTCATGAATATGTTTTATACAGTAACAATAAATTTTTTTCCAAAAAAGGAAAAGAAAAGCAAACCACGACATAATATATCTTACCTGCATAGATGGTGGCTTGAGTTGAGCTTTTAACTCCCTAACAGCAGACTGAAAATTTAAGAATAATTTACTTTTTAGATAGATAAACATATCAGAAAATTAATGCAAGTAACCAACACAGTTGAAACCAAGTGTTTCACAAAGTTCATAGAGCCAAGCTGAAGGAAGCCTATAAGCCACTGAAACCATGGCAGGAGGGCCTAAGCTTCAGGGATGGTTTAGCAAAGCAGAAGAGGAGAGAAGACGCAGTTGCAAATTTGTTTTCTTACTTCAGCTAGAGGAGAGCTTGGAATGCCTTCTGATATTCTCAAGGTCAATTAAAGGGCTTAAAGCACTATTTCTTGGGCAAAACAAGTAGTTTAGTACTCTGTCAATTCAAAGGAAGCTAGCACAAGTAAAGTGGATTGTAGAGAGACAGTTCTTATTTCAATAAATACGCTAGCCAGAATCACAAAAGCTACCTGAAGCTCTCCAACTTAATCTAAAACCTTAGGACATTGCAAAAAAAAAATACACATTAAGACTGGCATATGTTCTCACAGGCACAAACAGAACCATTTTGCAAAAGAGTTATATGAGAGTTCTAAAATCCTAAGTTCATTTAATTTCTAAAACAACTATCATTTCTGTTGTTGATAGAAAACTCTCTCCAAATTGTTCATCTTCTCTTTAGAATGACTTCCGCTCAGATAGAAAACAAAACTCATAGATGCAAAATGACACATACTTCAAGAAACAGATATAAAACAAAAGAAAAAAATTTCTTACCTTTAACTCTGCTATTTCTTGTTCCCGTTTTGCGAATGTCACAATGAATGCAGCTTCCTTTTTCTTTGCTTTTTCTAGCTGATGACAAGAACAAAACAGGATTAAATTGTGAAAAAATAGATAGTGGCTTTTCATGGAAAAGAAAATTGAAAAAGGTGGCATTAAGTAGCAAACCTGTTCTCTCAAAGACTCCTCAGAGGATTTCAGAGTCTGAAGA
The DNA here is from genome assembly GCA_028551485.1 of Casuarina cunninghamiana. Classification (NCBI taxonomy): domain Eukaryota; kingdom Viridiplantae; phylum Streptophyta; class Magnoliopsida; order Fagales; family Casuarinaceae; genus Casuarina; species Casuarina cunninghamiana. The sequence goes on along the minus strand of CM052366.1, from coordinate 26,200,422 downwards.
TAATCGATCACTGATTTAGGTTCTACAGTGAAAAGGGACAATATTTGTTTAGGAACACAGGCAGAAAATAATCACAAAAGGACTTAAATCCTTGAACTGCTCATCACATAGGTAGTGCAACAGAAAAGGGCTGAACTATTCAAAGGAATGCAAACCAGGAGAAGACCCAGCAGGAATGAATGCTTCATTCTGAAATGAAGAACGCCACATCTGAATCTCAGATTTTGCAGCTTCAAGCTCAGCCTGAATTAATAATCACATTCAGCAACCGAGTATCTGTTTGTTGGAGAGGCATAATCATATACTAAGTATATTAATTACACACTTTCCTATGCTGTATGAACCTTCAACCTTACATTTGGAAGGGTTAGCATTTATAAAATTTGCACAATGACATCTTACAAGTTATGAAAGTGCAAGTATGGCCTTCAGAGGACCCTATCCATGAGTCTCTTGCTATCACTATCAAATTTTTTTATCTGAATCTCTTAAGCTGAAGTACTTAATATATCTCTAGGTTAAAACTTTGTTATTGGAGATAATACTCAAGTTTTAAGTTATTCAAAACTTGAACTTCAGGGTATGTACAATAGTTCACAACCAAGTTGCAAATGAAAGTGAAGTAATCACTATTAAAGTGACAATTTATACCACACATCACAAAGACTTTGGAGGTATTAAAGATTGTCAATCTTTTATATTGGCTTAAACCTCTAACTACTAGTTTAACATGATAACAAAAGAAAAATCAGATTCCAAGCCCTAACTCTACCATTACTAACCATTTTGATTATATATTCCTCATACTGAGCCTTATTCGCTGGGTACTAGTTTGAACTTACATTGTGAAAGAGCGAAGAAAAATATCATATATAGATGATCGAATTCAATATTTCCTATCAGTTTAAAATTTTTTGATAATTGGTGATAACCCACTATTCAGTGCTGAATACAACATAAACTTCTGTAACAGCCTAACTCAGTGTCCATTATAGAATAGGCTCATTTATAAATGAATCAACTATTTCAATTTACTGAATCTGACGCTCAACAATTAAGACATTCTGCAATTTGAATGCAATAATGAATGGTCAATCGGCCACATGTTCTTCAATTTATGAAATGGATTTCATAGATATTAGCTTTGACATAACATAATCAATTCCAAATTACACAGGAACTACCACATTTTTATTGGAAAACTAAAAGAAAGAACCATCTTGAATCTAAAAATAAAACAAAATATATGAATTACTCCTATTTTAATTGGCATCAGATACCTAAAATTTTAGAAAGCACTAAATTAATTAACATTTGAATTCCTATAATATGACAGAATTTCAATCTTTCAGTAAAACATCATAGCAATTTAAAAGGTCAAAGTTAAAAACAAAAACAAAAAAAGAGAAGATCATCAACATTATTGTGGAAGAGAAAGAACACGTTTCTACAAGCCAGAGGACTTCTTGTTCTCCTAAAAATTTTCATCCTCATATAAAACTAAGAAACAATATAATGAACCTGCACAAAGTGTAAAGACTCAATATCTAATGACATTAGAATTTCCCCATTAATTTTGTTTAGCAATTTTTTCCCTTAATAACATCATTAAATATATAGCTTAGAGAAATTACACTGATTGATAACCTACAGGACAATGAAGGAACAAAGACAGAATATCAATTATGAGGCATGAAAACATACTTGGCATGTTGCAAGGCTATCCTTACAGTTTTGAAGACTGCAAAAAAGCATTTCGATATAAAATAAAGATTTGTCTGGAATAAGGCTCAACACAATCTAAGAATTGAGGGCATATAATTCCATCCATAAGATAAACAGTCACTCTGAATATCTTGCAATACCTTTCACGAAGAGACAAAATCATTCCTGTTGCCACGCCAGGAGCAGTTTCTTCTAACTTTGTTTTATTCTGCGTATTGAACAGAGATATGATGACCCCAATGTATGCAAATGACATCAGAATAGATGTTTAAGCTTCTTCCACCACAATAATACCACTTGGAGAAGTTGCAATATATGAGAAATATCACATCCCAGGAAGGTAAAGACTTGGAAACACTTAAGGTGTGATGAAATTTTAAATTACCCAATGTATCTTGTGGAATAAACAAAAATCTATATGTTGTCTTTTGGTGAAGTCCGAGGTGGAGCCTGAAAGAGGTATGCATACTGATACAAGTTCAACAAACGCATTGCATCCATGTTCTAACATAGAGCTGCTTAATTTCCTCCAATCTCAAACAACTGGTGATAAACATCCACAAATCATGGGAAGACAAATACTAAAGGCTGCAAGGTCCATATATTAATCCTTTTTTTTTTTTTCTTTTTCTCTTTTTTTACTAGTCATTTCCAGGACATTTCAAGTTCAAACAATAAGCCTTAGGCATTCAGAAAAGGTTAGAGTAATAACTAATGATAGATTCATCTCCTACTAAAAGCTTCAAGCACTGAATAAGAAAGTCCAAAAATTACGCCTTTGCAACTCAGAAAAAGACCTTTCCTAAATCATACATGTCTAGCTCCAGTTCAACCAATGACTAAACTAAATTTAGCTATATAGTCAGACTAACGAGCTAGGTCCAGTACAGGCAACAAGCAAACTAAATTTGAACATAAGTTAGATTAACCACATACTGATCTTCTAAACAGACATTATAACAATGAATGCATACAAAATTATCAGGGTCCAATACCTAGGTCATTTTAGAGCCCACCAAAAAGCGTGATAAAAGGACAGCTAATTGTAAAGACAATACAAAAGAATAGTGTAATTGACTAGATGCGGACAAGTCCTTAACACGGTTAATAATGCTCTGTTCTGATCAGATTTAATGCCACGCAGATGGTGGTGACCCTGATGGTTTGAGTGCGCCATATGAGTGTATGAGCTTCAACTCCATATACCCATGGAGAAACAGTGGACACAGTTGGAACCTCTGTGAGTCTTTAACTTGAAACAAGATGATTTCCTGTCATCCAATCGTGCAAGCTATTATCTAGAAGGACATCTTCCTTTGGGGCAGGGTGGGAGTTAACCTTATTAGAGGAATTGCTCCCTCAAGACTGTAGGACTACTTTGAGAATACTTTGAAGGCCTAACCATACTAGTTTGTTTTACTTTACTTTTTGGTCTTCTTTTCTTGTTCTCAGTGACTCAATCTCAAGGTTATGCACTATGCAGCCACGAGTCCGGGCTTTCGTCATCATGACCATCAAAAATCACCCTTTCATCAAATGTCACTTTTTCCTTAACATAAGAACTCAAGCACAGAGAAATTTACCGACATAGAAGCTCTTCAAAAACCAGAAGGAAAAAAAGAAGCGATTAGAGTGCCAGGGCAACAATGACCCCCTTCATCTGAAGGAACTTATAGTCATCGGTATCACCCATCTCCGTTTCCAAAAACCCTCTTAGTTAGGGTTTTTGGAAATCGACGAAAACACGAATAAATCCGAAACTATGATTTCCACGCAATAAAATATCACTTTCTCGATCTCAAGCCTCTGAAACTTTTGCCAAAACCCAAATCCAAACCTTATACTCATCAATTTTTAATGCCACTACTATCTCTCACAATTACTCGAAATAAATACATATATACAATCATATAAAACATAGAAACTGACTGACTAATACCTTTTTCGAACCAAAAATATCGTCTTCATCGTCCTCAAGATCCCCAAAGCTTCTCTTATCCCCTAAATTATTTTGCGCAAAAGAAAAAAAGTTTAGGAAAAACCGCATTTCGAAGATCAGCGTTTGGTTACAGAGGAGCGTAACTAACCTGACCGCCTGGCATTGTGCGACCCGGGAAAATCGCCTCCAAAATCATCGTCCTGTGTTTCACAGAAGGCATTCGCGAAACTGAGTAAGACGAGCAAACCTATATGAACATCAACAGCAAAGGAATTGTAGGAAGTATTACTACGTCGTCCAGATGGGAGTGGGAGGCCATGGAATCGGAAATGCCTATTTCTCCCGGAGAACGGGTTCCTCCTTCGACTCGCCGACTTCCCAGTGGCGTCACAATTCACCCTCCGGAATCGTCTCCGGCGTTGTCATTGCAATTGCGCACATTTCTCCATAATAAGGTCTAATGGGCCTGGGAAACAGCCTACAGAAACAGAAAAAGGAAATTAAATGGGTGCTTGCTCTGGGCTCTCGAGGACTGGATCAATTGGGACGGCCCTCTATTAATAGGCCCAGAATTCTGGTCCATGACAGCCCTTGAGTGCTAAAATTTTAAAAAAGAGAAGGTCTAATCAAAGGAAAACCACGACAAACGCACATCAAAAGAAAACAGTAAACCTGGCTTTTTACTTCAACAGAGAATATATTAACAAATACTCATTAGAGGCTTAACATATTACATCGTGAATGTCTAATCTCACATTACTAAGATATGAGGTTATGTGTCTGGTTAAACGTGATTGCTTCCTCTCATAAGCTAGTTTTTGAAGTAAATCTAAGCTTTTTTAACAATAACTCAATTAATATCCCTATATCCTAAAGCCAATTCAAATCTAAGTTATGGATTCAACACTTTATACCTCAAACCTCCTTTGGCTTAAATAAATAAGTAAATAAATGATATCTAAGGTATGGATTCAATAGCATCCCAACAGCGTTTTGAGTAGTTAAATAGTGGTCCTCTTCCTCATTTTGTGGGTTTCGGCCCACGATTTGTTCCTTCTTGGTGGAAGACTCAAGACCCAATGAGCCATTGGACTTAGCTCAGATTTGGAAATTATTGTGTTGTGAAGTAGAGTTGGCGAAACACATGATGTTGTCCTTTGATTTCAAGTGTTACCTTTTCCACCACCCTAATTCAACAACTAGTTCAGCTCATTCAATCATATTTAATCTGGGTTTTCGTTTTTTCAATGTTGGTTAGGTTGATGTTTTCAATCAAATCTCGTGTTTCATGAGGCCGCAACATCCATTTTCTTATGCTTTTTCTGTTCCTTGGACTTTGATTATAAAAGAACTTTGGGATCGCTCATCTTTTTGGCCATACAATGATGCACTGACATAAGAGACAAACAAACTTTCCATCCAAATCTTCCCACCCAAGGGACCAAAGCAATCGAATTTGTTTATTGCTTAACATGGATGATCTCATTACACTTGTTGATTTTCAGCATGGATCATCATGCTAATAATTTATACCTAATGATCTATTTTAAAGGGATAATCACACTAGCCTCGGCTGTGTCCCACTCCCACTCCTTTCCGTGATTGGCTCGTGCGGCATGGGACCCTCCTGTACAGTGGGGGGCCATCTGTCATCATTTGATTGGGCACATAACCACGTGGGGCTCCCTTCTCAATCACAATTATTCGCCCTTTTTATGAGAAACCTTTTCTTAATATTCATTGATAAGGAAGGATAGGCAGCCATGATTGAATCTCTGGCAAATTTTTTAAGGCTTCGTCAAGAGACTCAGATTTCTGCTTCGTTGAATGAATCAATTCAGGTAGGAAAAATTTGGTGTTGGAAGGAGACATTGTAACATCTGGGCCCTGGGATCTTCCAAGGCCAATTTTAATTTCTTCCCTTTAAAGAATAGAATATAAGAAGAGCTCCTTGTCTGTCTTTGGTCTACTGGCTTTGCCCAGACAATGGAAGAGAAAGTCTCCCTACAAGAACGTCTCATTTTCAACGGTTAATGCTTTTCTCTCTAAGCACTTTCTTTGCCTTCACTGAGTGGAGTTGGTGATGGTTACTAAATTATTATATAAGGTCATTAGGACTAACAGTGTGTTTATTGACAAGTGCATTCTGGAAGAAGACAAGACTAGGGTATGGTGGGTTTGAAAATGGGAGCCCGAACTTTATACAAAAACCAGGTTGTGGGTGTGAATGATTTCCTCTGTCCCTCCTATGGGTCACTTCCGTCCAAGCCACCCACCTGAATAATTTTCTACTTGTCTGGTTGTCGATGGACTTCGAATTCAGAGAGATTGTCGAGGGTGAAACATGTTCAAAGAAAAATAACGTTTTGTATACGTCATGATCAAGTCTAAGTTAAGATCTCAAGTAATTGCATGCTACGGTCACTCAATTAAACGACAAAATAATGTAGATAAAAAAAAAAAAAATAACCTTTGAAAGGTTCTATACACCCTAAAGGTTTTCAAATTCAACAAATAAAAGCACTAAGCCCCTTGGCTTTATATGTTCAAACTAATGTCGGAAGATCTCCCTTGTCCTTGCTCATAGAACCATTCGAATTGTCTTGATCTATTTATAAAGAAAACTTCAAACGTGTACACAAAAGCAATAATACATCGACACTGAAACGTCCTACCGTGGCCTGTCCCTTCAGTTTATTGAGCTAAAAGCCAGACAAATCATACCCATAATTGAATGCAAAAACGGATTGCTTGCAGCAGAAGTGTCTGACAAAGAGTCCTGATATATCTCCCCCCATCTTGAATGAAGGGGGAAAGGGTAGAACAGGATAATCCTCCTTAGCTTTAGAGACATGGGAAGTCGCCTTTTGTATCCCACAAGCATGCATGTAGAAGGCAGAGCAAATGGACATCCAATCAAGCTTTACTTTTTGACGCTTTTTGGAGCATGAAAGAAGGAAGAAGATCGCATGTGAAACTAAAAACAGAAGCGCTTCGAGGAGGTTGGGGCAGGTCGGCAAGGGGTGTATGCAACTTGGGAAACAGGATGGGTCCCTTGTTCACATCTCCATTGTTGAGGCGTCAACCTCAGTGCCTCACTTTTACTCCGTCAAACTCCAACACCGCCATCATGTCTCGACGGCAAAGGATGAAAATCTGGCCTTGGCGACAAAAGGAGACGTAAGTGGCACGCAGGAAAAGCATTTTTGTCTCAACAACATAGGGCTACACATCATTCTTTTTCCCCATAATACTCCTCTATATCTCACCATTTGCATGACTTCTTCCTCAGATTTTCTAGATGTCCACGTGCGAGCACTACTCAACCCCCTCCTTTTTCTGGGTGCATGGATGTAAACCACAATCAGAGCTCAGAAGAAAGCAAGCACTCCTTATATTTGGTTTCAGAATGTGTGAGATTTCTGTAAAATCCCTGAACGTCAAATCACAATAACACAAGCATAATTAAAACTACCCTTTCTTTTTTTCCTTCATGTTCGTGGCTTAGAAAGCAAAACCTCAAATCAAGCAGATGATATCAGTTCAATTAGTAATTAACTAGAGGCTAGAGATGTTATGTACTTTCGGGTTCAGAAGTTGTGGATCCAATGGTTTAAGAAAAAAGAAAGCTGAAGGTCTGGTGGTCCTACATGGGTCTACTCTCAGATCACCGCCAACTTTTCTGTTGCTAATGAGTCATTACTGTAACTAAAGCTTGCCTAACAAACTGTGATTATATAGTCTTTTACTTAAAACCAAAACAACAGTCGAATTAGTCAAAGGCTTAAACAGGACGCTATAACTTCAAATCCAAGAATTCGCTGTCATTGCCAAAACAGGTAAATAAACTTGAAGCACTATTGAGAAGAATTTTCTATTATGTAAGAGATATCTATTTTCAAGTAGAATATCCGAACTAAACTGTCAATATGTAAAGATAAAGAAAACCCTCACCAGAAAGTCTTAGCAATCTTTCCTACTGTTGAGCGTATCTTTTGCTAAATACCGAGTAACCACCAAATCCTGGCACCAACCACGTGTTATTTCTCTAATAGCATTATGATAGTTAATTACTCATGAGATGATCACTAACAAGTCATTTGTGGCCATGTTGGATCCAATTAATCACAGAGAAGAAAAAAGTAGGAACAGCAATGAAAAGGATGAAAAGCCGGCAACAGTCAAACACCAACCTACAAGTAAAAGGTTTTACTACTTCATTCATACATCTGTCTGCGATGATTTCAATGGTAGCTTATGAAGCACATAAAACTCCACTTGAAATAGCAAACCATGCCTGGAAATAACAATTTCGGCGATCCACCGAAGCCACCGAAGAAGGACAGACAGTAATTATGAGAAACAAAGACGAAACTAATGGTGCATTTTTGGAAGTCACTGTTTGCTCCCATAAAAGACATGCCTAAAAGCGCCACCCCACCTCTTCTCTTTCCTGAGTTGGTGGAGCACCCACTAGAAGTGGACTCGTCGAATCATGACTCTGAATTTTGATGCAAGCTTCTGAGGTATGAAGGTGTGAACATGTTCATTGGTTGAAACCACATAGTAAAGTTGGTCCTTGTACTACCATAGCGTGGTTTCTCATCCATATGTCCTATATGTACGTAGGTGGCCTCAAACTAAAGTGCTCTCTTTCTGTCTAAGATCAAGGTTGGCAGTTGGTTCCCTCATGAAGGAAACACTGAAGTATCTTGCAGGAATTGCAGGCCCGAGTGGCTATGGCTCAAATTCCACGGCTGAGCAAGTTACAGGGGAGTGCGCTCGCTTCCTTCCTCCTCATCTAACCGCCATAATCACTGGTTAGTCTCAAGCTGCTCTCTACCCACAAGAAAGTTCTTGGTAGTGGACATGTAATCGTTTCTTTTTGATGATATTTGCATGTAAGAGTCGTCATGTTTCCCATGTAACCTTTGCTTCGGTGGTTATTGTTTTTCACTCAACTTTCATCAGAAACAAGGATTTTTGATTTGTAAAGGATATCATGGGATTTAGAAGGCTTGGTGTGCTTGTATGCGTTTCTGTTTGTTGGCCTCAAAGATGACTCAAAAGTCTTTGTTAATTTCAGGTTTCTTGTATCTCGTCTTGTTCTTCTTCACCCTTATTTGTAAACTTTGCAAAAGTTTTCACTTTTTTGTTCGTAAGAAAGTCTCTCAAAAAATTTGCAGAGATTTGTGGATTCAGTCAAGATCATTTGTTCCATGTTCTTTTGAGGCTTTCTTTGGGAAAGATATGCGTTGCAGATAATCTTTTTACTGTTCACATCTCTGGGATAATCTCCCTCCAACGAATATGCTAAGATGAAAATCTATCAGTGGTTCCTTTTGTCCGCACCAAGATATGGATTTTTGTCTTTTTTTAACAACAGCATCTTATTGGTCCCTCTAGATCACTACACACTGAATTCTTGTTATAGAAAATCCTGTCCTTTTCGCAACGAAGCTCACTTTTGTATTTCACGATTTCATTGTAAATTCTCATGCGCGATAACGTCTTCCATATAAAATAATCAAAAGCATCTGGGTCTTGTTGTCTTGATTTTTCTGCAGGAGCAACTTCGGGCATTGGAGCTGAAACAGCGAGAGCATTAGCAAAGAGGGGTGTGAGAATAGTGATTCCAGCAAGGGATCTAAGGAGGGCAGGCAAGGTGAAGGAGGCAATTCAAAAGGAGAATCCACAGGCGGAGATTATCTTGTTGGAGACCGATTTGAGCTCCTTAACTTCTGTCAAGAGATTTTGTGCTGAGTTCTTGTCTCTGGGATTGCCCCTTAACATTCTCATGTGAGCATCCAATGTTCTTCTGCTTTGTGCGTGGTTGAGAGGGACTGTATATGGTTCTAACTATCAAAGATATCATCTTTGCAGAAACAATGCTGGAATCTTCTCTCATAACTTGGAGTTCTCGGAGGACAAAATTGAGATGACATTTGCTACAAATTACTTGGGTAATTACTGATTAACCTTTATCTAGTTGATGCTATAAGAGACAGAATCAAAAGAAACAATGAGAATCTCTCCTTCCAAAAGAAATGAAAAAGCAAAGCCAAGACGTGTTAGCTTTACATACAGAAGAACAAAAAGCAAAAAACAAAAAAACGGGTAGCTTTCACCAAAACCTAAGTGGAGCCCTGATTCTAGCCCACCATAGATTTCCAGCTTTACCTAAAAGAAAGAGAAATACTTGAAAACATAACATGGTTTTTAACTTGCTCTTTAAATCTTTATGGCAGGTCATTTTTTGATGACAGAAATGCTGTTAGAGAGAATGGTAGAAACAGCAGCCAGTACAGGCATCCAAGGAAGAATAATAAACGTTACTTCTGTGATTCACAGCTGGGTGAAAAGAGAAGCTTTTTCCTTCAATCAAATGCTCAACCCACACAAGTACAGTTTTCTTTCACATCTTCTTTGCTAACAATAATAATTTCCTTTAGTTTGTAAGATCCTATAATGGTGACTTATGTAAAGCAACTAATGGCTGTTCCTAATTTGTGCAGCTATAATGGCACTCGAGCGTATGCTCAATCGAAGTTGGCAAACATATTGCATGTCAAGGAAATAGCAAGACAGTTGAAGGTAAAAATCGAGAGAAGGAAAGTGAATTTGGCAAGACCACATACTATGTATGCCTGTCCATTGAAGTGTATGCTTGGATTCTTGCAGGCCAGGAATGCAAGAGTGACTATCAATGCAGTACATCCTGGGATCGTGAAGACCGGAATTATTAGAGCTCATAAGGGCTTCATAACAGGCATGAGATTAATTTCCCTATGACAACATTGTCTGTCATATCGTTCAATCTAGATGGAGATCATATTCTGATATGTTAAATTCACGTGCAGATTCTCTGTTCTTCATTGCATCCAAATTGCTGAAATCAACATCTCAGGTTTGTCTCCCTTGGCAAACATTTAACTCAATTAGTCTCGGATTCCATACACAACCCTTTTCTCATAGTTCATGAATGGTTTCTGCAGGGTGCATCCACCACATGCTACGTCGCTCTCAGCCCACAAATGGAAGGGGTGAGCGGGAGATACTTTGCGGACTGTAATGAGAGCAACTGCTCGAGTCTAGCAAACGATGAATCAGTAGCACAGAAGCTATTTAAGCAGACGCGAGCTTTGATTTTCAAGCGATTAGGTCAACCAGATAAAAAGGAATCATCTTTCGTAAATATAGAATGTTAGGACTCATGTATATAATAATCATATGTATTAAGAAATGTAGTAGACATCAGAGAGGCCAGCTGATGGTGGCTAAAATCACATGACGAATAACGGGGCTTGAGAACCATTCCTTTCTCATCACCTCTGTAGGCTGCAGTCCTCAAGCTCTAAGCTTGTAAATAATAAAATACCCATCATTTCACTAATCACCATAATATTAAAGAAGAGCGAATTGTCATTAAAGGATGTCGAGTAAATTCATCAATTGCTTATACCTAATTCGCTCCATTTGTTTGTTTACTCCACTCTAAGTAAATATTAATTATTTTATTAAATGATCCAAACAAAAACTTGTAGTCAACTCAACCATTGAAACCCAATCATTAAATAAAAATAAGGAAGTTCATAGCAGAGCTCTAGGACCATCACGCTTTCATTCTACCAACTATACACCATTCCAACGAAAAACTGCATAGAAATGCATCAATAATTACATATTGAGGCCGTGGTGCTTTACAAGTCAATTGATCAGCCACCTGTCACGGGAATTAGGACTAGCAGAGCAGGTTAGAGCATCTCGTGCATGTTGAATCATTTTTGAGCTGATAAATTAGCCTTCACGCCATCTTCATTTCTTAACCTGCAACAATGCCTTCACGCGGAAACCTAAGAATAATTAATGTATTATTCTATCAACATTCATACTTCACACAACAAATGCTAGTCTTTGAAACAAGTAAAAGATTATACGCAAAAGAGTCTGTTAAGCAATCTCTCATTGTGATTTTTGCTTCCGAGAATCATCACTTTAAACGTAAAATAACAGTCAATAGAAAACGGAATGCATAGGACAAAAAGCAGATACAAAAGAGTCTTAAAGATTTCCATGGAATTATTTTTCTCGCTCCAAAACAAACACATAAGTTAAGAAGGGAGTGCATTCCAAATGGATCTGCTCCTAAACCTTCCAAGAAAAATCCTACCCAACAAAAAAACTAAAAAACTCTATGAGGTCCCTCCAGTAAAACTTTAAAAACCGCTAGAAATGGAAGAACAGAATATGAAACTCTCTAGCAACCTTACAGTGAAGTAACGAAGTGGTAAATGGCCTCACCTTTTTACGTATGCGACGACCCCAATCAACTATTATAACATTCCCTTGATTAGAATATCCTCACTTAATATGCTCTTTCAGAGTATATCCATACGAAAAGAAAAACACTTTGGACTTTACCTCCCAAAATACTCTTACGAGAAAAGTGCATGTTACTCAAACCTCTTAAGAATTATAATGAGGAAGCAAATGAAACTGACATCCACATTTAAGCCTCGAATGTCAAAACTCATCTTTCACCTCATGTAAGAAGACAAAAAGAGATCAACAAAGAAACCATTAATTCTAACTCCCAATCTTGAAAAGCATAAATAAAATAAGATTGCTGGACCCTCTCATCCCCTAACGTATCCAAATATAAATTTAAAAAAGCATCCTTGTCTTCTGCAATCGTGAATAAACAATGAAACACATCGTCAAGGATACCATCCCCACAACTCAAGTATACGAAAGGGGATCCTACTACCATCTTATAACTTGGACCTACTTCTACCTCTTCCAACCCACCCCAAAGACTACATTTCATAGGTCTTACATTGAAAATCCACTCCCCCAAAGTTATTAAGCAGAACATATTATGATGACAATCACATAAATCACAGATATGGTCAAGAAACTGGTCATTGATGTGATCTGTGAAAATTTCTTTACCACTTCGATATTTTCTTAAAGTGCAGAAAGATAAATGAATCACACAGAAACTAGTCATTCCGATTATTACCTTAACACGATTGGACCGCCGAAGAGATGATGCTGAACCTGGAGACTGAATGTCTGGATTCATACCTCTTGCATGGTGTGCTTTCTTAGAAGGTCTGTCGCCTTCTCCACTTTGGACTTGGCAGTCATTTTCCTCAACCACTGGTTCACTGTTGTCAGTTGAGACTGAAAGAGCTGGAGCAGACATAGAAATTAAGGAAGCCTCTTGATGATGAGCCATTGACTGGGGAAAGAGTCCTGTTGAGTCAAATATGCAGTAACAATTTTTATCAGATACACTAAGTTGTACATGAATGGAAGAAAAAGATAATCTGACCATAAAACCACTGTAACATGTGGCGTTGTCCACAGGAAGATAAATGCCACATTTATGCTGGGAAGCTTGGTAAAAATAATATTTTGTTGGGTCTTGGATACAAAAACGGAACACCCAAGGAGAAGCCAGCCCTCATTGTTAACCATATGTCATGCTTCAGGCATGCATTATGCTTGGTAGAAAACAGGAGATGAGATTGTACCTTGTGCCACTGCTTCTTGAAATTTCTCTCTCATGATTTTAACGAATTGGAACAAGCCATTTGTTTTGTTCAACTCATGGATCAACTCTTTGGAGTCATTCAACTGTGGATCACAATCTAACACTGAAAAAAAAAAATAAATTTGTAAAATTTATGCCATCAAATATTTGGTTACAGCGTGAACAATGATGGGACTGCATTACTTACAAGAATAAGTATCATTCGCGTAGCGAACTGTGAAAGAGTACTCCTCATTTGGATTTTTCAAATTAATGTTCTTGAATGTGAATTTTACCCCTACAGAACCAAAAACTAGTAAGAAGATCACTGTAGAAAAATCAGAATAAAAGTTCCACAATCTTAAATGAGTTCAATTACCATGTCCTGCTTCAACATGGAAACCAAGAACCCTATTGTACCATGAAATTGCTTCTTGTGTTTCGCGCTTGCATCCAACTTCTTGATTACAATTTTCTTCAGATGCCGCCAAAGCTGTTGTTGGTATAAAATGAAGGAAACTAGATGTAAACCATTCACAATATAGCTTCCGTTTCATAAACAAAGCCGCTACATATCAAGGTTGACAAATAGTTCCGTCCAATTAAGACAGAAAAGAAATACAGAACAGACGCCAACACTTGCATAAACCCAGATATATTGAGCTAAAGTAATCAACATCTCTCCACTTTTCTCCTTATGGATTGGAGGACAGAAATCACAAATAAGATATATAAGACTTCTCACCACTTGCTGGTTCATATCACAGATGGAAAACTTAACATGGAGAATATAAGAGGCAGCATCTCTACATAACCAAGAAGAAAAGTTATTATGATTGAATGCACTTATACTGATTGCGGGTTAAATCTGTACATATTACCGGCAATGCCTCATCAGAAACACAATCTAATAGGACACAAGCAGGTGCCAAAAATGTATTATAAGCCGTCTAACATAGGCCTCAAGGATATGCACACACCAAAACAAAGTGGTTATAATACACAAACCACAACAAGCCAAGTGTAAGGAAGCAATAAAATACTATTGGCAAATAGATAATCATACAACCACAGGACAGGCGACCTGGCTAAGGGGAACTCCACTATCTGTGGAAAAACATTACAGACGAAAAAGGTCAGGAACAAGATTTGTGCACCCCATCACCCCAACTCTTATGATTTCAGTTTCTCACAATGTATTTACAACACGACCAAGCCAATATAGATTCCAATTAGACTGGATTAGTTTTTTGCAACAAATGTCGTAGACAAACCCCTACTAAAGAAAAACTCCTTCCCTCTCTCTTTTCTCTTCTATACCCTTGTGTATATAACATTGTCCTTTGCATGTATACAACCCCCTAAAGGGAAAGACCACAATCTATTGTGCCAAAACAATGATCTAGCATTTTTGTAGATTTCAATCACCAATCTGAAAAAACCGAAGGGCAACTCTTTCCCTTACAGACGAACCCATTTCCTTATTTACGGGAATGCCTTTTCACAAAGCAGAAGATTAAAGCCAAAATTAGGTGCTAACGTGCATCAAATTTTTTATCAAATGACCAACAACTTCCATTCACAGTAGCAAACGTTAGATATTCCACATAAACTTGAACCTATAAAATAGGTGCATAAAGTACAACCTACAACCATTGATGAGGGAGAAAAATACCTAGAGATTGTTGAGATATGGCTAACGCGTATTGATCTCTCTTAGCCCTCTGCTCATGTACTCTTCTTTTAAGCTCTTCTACTCTACCTTTTTGAGCAGCAATAGAGTCCATTATCGACATGCGCTTGGCCTCTTTACGAGTCTTCACTACAAGACAATAGTAAGGAGTAAACAAAGTTTAAAGCTTCAAGGAAATTGTCTTCTAATTTCAAAAATACAGACACCAACAATTCAAAACTGAGTATTAGTTTAAAAAATTCACAACCAAGATTCAAATGAAGAAGTTACCGAACAACAACTACTTCAAGTTTGCAGTCGGCTTGGAACTCAAGAAGCAGAGACATGTACCTGATAGGGCTTTCACCATCTCATCCTCCACCTCCCTAAGCTTAGCTTTAAGCTCCCCTAGCTTTCCTAAACGATCAAATTAAAAGCCAAGTTAAGTGGCGGTCATCGACTGTGTGCGACTCCGAAACCCTAACAATCTGACTCCCAAAATCCCTCATATTGGCAGAAATCCTCAGGAAACACTCGCAATACCTCGTATTTCATTAACTAATAAAGAAATCGGTGCATCTCTAACCGTGATTTTGGACGGTTTCCTCTGCTCTGGCCCCGATCGATTCCAGGGACTTCCAGAAGGAGGCAACCAAGGAGTCCATTTTCTGCTGCTGAATCGGTAGAGGTGTTTCGCAGATCAACTGGAACGACTCCATCTTCGGGCGAGCACTGTCCTCTGCTGAGGTCCCCATTGCAAGCACAACCACGCGCAAAACACAACTTTGTTTTCAAACCAAAAACTGCTCCCCGCTACTTTGATTTGAATTTTTCCTTTTTCTACACTTTCCCCTTGGCGCTTGGATCACGGTGTTGAGCTGGGCCTCGCGTCGCGCTCAACCGTCGTTTTACTTCCACAAACATCGCCAGCGATTAGAAGAGGGTCCCATATTCAGACCAAAAACTGCTTTTAAAGAAAACGCTGCCAATGGGCCTGAGGAACAGCCCACCAAAAAGCCGAATAAAGTCCTTTGCTGAAGACAAGAAACAAGACTTCCTACCCCTTTCCTTCGCGATCTAATAACGACACTTGACCCCCCTAACCCAACTCGCCCCCTAATCTCATTTCAACCTCCAAATTATAACTTTTAAGTAATCTTCTTTTGTCGGAAGTATGCTAATTTACCAACAACAAAAAAAAAAAATTAAAAGATAAAATAAATAATAAAACAAAATATAATCATCTTAAAAATGCTGTTTAGCTAACTAGTTTAATAGTGAGTTAACCGGAACTCTAACCATGAGATTTGAAATTAAATACCTCTTAAGTGTGTGTTGTAATATTAAAAAAATCATCTTAAAAATCAAACAAGAATATAAAAATTTATTAACAAAATAAAAATTAATTACCCATTTTCAACACATGTCATTGTAAATTACATTTTGTCTTAAAAGCGTCAATTATTTGGGAAACGAGTTAAATTTATTTAATTAGTATATTTATAACGATTAAATTCTTAGGAATGGGTAACTTCTACTAGGGGCTCCTGGTTCCACGCTCTCCCAAGCAACCCGACGGCCATTCACCGCGTTCGGGTTGGCATATGCCGGAGCTCAATCTAAATCATTTTGGTTGACCATTCCGTTTAGAAACCCGATGCCCACAGGCCCTTGCCCTCTCTTTATTCTCGAAAGTCAATGTACCCAGGCTGTTTTATCTAAAGAAAGGTCACTTCTTCCCTGGGTTTCCTTCTTTACTTCTCCTTTCCCGAGGACTTTTGTCGAAGGAAGCACAACATAAATACCCAAGCACTCCAAAATTTCTGCAAAAGTTTTAACAAGCCTGAGAGCAACGCCTCTGGATGTAACCTGTACTGATGCTGCATCCAAACAAATGATCGGAAAGTTGGCAAACTCACATGCATGCCTATGTCATATGTGTTACTTTTTGGGCTTGGCGCTGTCTCATTTTCTGTACACCCACTGTTTCTCTCCCTTAACCTCTTTTTCCGATTCTACAAGCCTAAGCCAAAGGAATGTTTTGAGATAGTGACCTATACTTGTCTTCTTCATCCACCTTTTTCTCTTTTTCTCGTTTGCATGTGAGGAGCACTAGTTCTTGTTTTTCTACATGTGAATCTCAATTATTGTGATTGACATTATCCAATATCAAGATAAGGGTACTAAGTTATATTTTTAAATAAAAGATATTGGCTCAATTCAAAAATTAACTCAAAAATATAAAATTATTTAATTTAAACAAATCTTCGAATACATGTCTTAAAAATGTAAAACAATCTACTACCTACTAAGAATGTAATAGCTATGAGAGAAAACATCAAGTCAGTGTTGTAAGACAAACAGTTTAAAATAGTGTTAAGCGTGAGCCTGCACTTGCACTTGCATTATTTTCAATTTGGGAGAAGCTTGCCTGTTCTCACGGTGACATCATTGCCTTTTGGATAAGGAACGATTTTGAACCTTGAGCTGTCGTGCAAGGTGGTCCATGCACAAAGATCACTCTCTCCCGAAAATACTGGGTCTTAAAGTGGGAAAAGCAAATACTCCATTCATAATCAAACGCTATTGCTCCTCTCCAGCCGCATTAAGTTTGCTAATCACCCACTTTGGAGCCGAAAGAGAAAAGCTAAACAGGTCATTATCCTTGAAAGAAGGGAACAAAATCCCAGAAACCAGAGAAGGCTACTGGTAATTATATTAATTGCAAGCAAGAGAAGAACATCCAACAGGGAAAAGCACCCACGGGAACATAAAAGAGATGGCCAAACGGGACGGAAAGAATAGCTTTCACAAAGCCACTGTGCCTGATATTACAAATAATCAGGCTTAATCATATCCACGAAGCTGCCATCCGTGTGGTGAAGCCAAATGGGCCATTGTTCGTAAAGTTTCCAAGTCAAAATGATCCATTACTTGACTAGCCGTGATTGGAGAACCTTCTTTATTGGGATTGTGCTCATCCTTGCTTCAATTATTGCCTCAAACAGATCAAATCATCCAACGGCTTTGCTTGACTCATTTAAGGAAATGGTCAAGCAATGTGCACTTGTGTTTCACCGTATCAAACCTCTCTACTGGACAGACCTTTTCTTTTATCTCTTTACTTTATCTCTTGCTCACCTTTTTTTTTTTTTTTTTTAAAGAAATAAATTTTGTCACTTAACATTTTAAGATTTTAAGTTAAATATTAACTATTTTTTTATAAAATCTTACATATGTTAAAAACAAATATGTAAATCTCAACCTTATAAAGCCTCTTATGATCTTATCACACACACACACAAAGAAAATATTAGTTAAGAAAAGACAAATAAAAATTATGAGATTAAAAATAACCTTTTTGTTCTCAACTTAAAGAGCAATTCTCGAGAGTTATAATTTATACAAAAATCTCTATTTTTTCTCTATCTCTCACATTACTCTCTCAAACCTCGTAATTAAGTTTTTCATAATATTTATTTTATACTAGCATCAAAGAAATTCAAATTAAATAAAATTAAGAAACCTTACAAACTACCTACAATATATACATAGTAATTTCATATTTATCCATATTAATTTATTCTAAATCTAATAACATAACTGATATAAATAATTCAATATTATTAAAATATAAGTTTAATATTTTATTTTTCACTTATAGATAAAGATTGTCATGAAAAGTATTAGCTTATGCTTAATTTCTTAAAATTTTAAATTTGTTATTAGTTTCCTTTATAAAATCTTTAAAAAAAAAAACTGGCAGCGTTTCCTTTTTATGCCCTTCTTTTCCAGGTCCGTTCATTCCAGAAGGAATATCAATCATGCAAAAACGATAATGAGGTGTTTGACCCGTAAAGAAACAGAGCAAATAATTATACATATCCAACGTACATGGACGAATTGAGTATAAACAAGAAATCTTGAACAGAGAGATCTCACTTCGTGGAGTGTGCAACTCTTGAAAGACCTTCATTTGAATGGCCTCTGTCACTTATCTCCTTTCAATCAGCTTTCAGAATCCAGCATATGGCACCCACAAAAATAAATGGAATCTTCGTGGAAGTCAAAAACGTCGTCGGAGTTGTACTTTTTGGTTTCTCAGCCTATAAGGTCTACCTAGCACGAGAGGACGGTCTAGCCACCATTATGGAAACGCTTTGTACTACACGCAATCATATCTTATCTTTTTTTGTCTACTTTTTTTTTTTCTTTTTTCTGAACATAAGATTTTATATCACACAATTTTTAATACACCATATGACTATAATTATATAGAAACACTTCTTATAAAAATATTATAAAATAGTTATTTATAAACAAAAGAGTATTGTACTTAAACCTAACTTTTATATGATGTTACAAAAACCTAATTAAAATTTAAATAACATGAAAGTTATGTCATACTATTAATATTATAAACATAAAAGTATGGTAAAAAATAAAGGAGCATTAGGTAAAATAAGTATTGAGATATTGATAAGTTTTTGGCTTAGTTGAGAACATGTATTGTCCAACATTGGCATCATCATCGAATCTATCTCCTAATAATTTATCCTATATAACCAAGTCTAAAACCCACTTGCATTTCTTCATCCCCCACTACGCCCCACTCAAAAGTCACAACAAAGAAAGAGGGAACAAGAGGAATGTTGACAACCATTGCATACGTATTGCTCCATTTACCCATATAATCATTCGAGAGGTAATAGTAAAAGTCCATTAAGCGAGGAAACAAAAGAGAAAAAGAAGAAGAATAGACTAGAAATCCTTCTAATTCAGAACACCCCCATATCTCTTATTTAAGTCTTTTTATGGTCCATGTTAGTGACAGAATTTGGTGGTAGCATATTCTAGAGAATGCGATGGTATCTCGAAAGTAAAATGGCTTTGGTAAGCACTTGAACCGCGTTAGTGGTGGATGATTGGGGGAGGTCCATGAACTCCCCACTCGGGTGCTCATCGAAAGCCAAAATCAGGTCATGTCAGTGCCTCATTGCTGTCTGATAAGATAACAATGTCGCCTAAATAGTAGTGCAATTCTCTGTGGCCCAAATGTTATGGTTTGTGTGTCTAAATTAACTGCTACGTCAACGCCTGCAAACAGGTGCGTGAAAAGAATGTTTAACCATTTCTTCTGATGAAGGCCATGCCCGGCCGTCCTATTCCCTTTCCCTTTTCCTTTTCCTTTTCCTTTTTCCTTTTACTTTTCCCTTTACGCCTAAGTCCAATCCCTGATTTGGTCTGGAGTTAAGACATAACTAAAACAGCTAAAGGGACTATAATGGCTTAAACCCTTTGCAAATTCATAATTGCAGAAGTGTTTAAGTGTTTAGAAGGATGAAACCGAGTTCTCATGTGAATGTGGAATGTTATATTTTGTTTGTCGTAATGGCTTTTTCAGAGAGGATGGGGTGGATGTTTGGAGGCCTAAGTAATGATGGAAGAGAGGAACACGTGGGTGTGCTTGTCTCTTCCTCTTTGCCATCGACAAAGCAAAGAACAAGAAAATACACCAAAAAGCTGCCCCTATACCATGGCCACTTTGGTTCTTTAAGCAACTCCACTCTTTCTCTCATGTGCAGCCCTTCCCCTCTCGTGCTTAGATTCCTAACCATTACATTATATCAATAAACTAATGCAAACCCCGTATCAGAGTCACGAGGCAGGCAGTATGAGCGACCATTAATGGTGAATCAAGTAAAACCTTCAACCAAAAAAAAATGATTCATTTTCTCAGCATGACCTGTTCTCACCACCCATCACGTGACAACTGAGTTTTTCCATCGCAAGGGGGATTAATTATGTTGAAAAGCAAGCTCCACTTTGTACCCTGCAGGCCACCCATAAATCTTCAATTCAATTTTGCAGGTTCAGCACCCTAACTCCACCACCGGATGCCTTTTTATATTTTGATTTTGCACATGATGTATCCAGTGGTTCTTTGATTTCATTTGGCATGTACTCTTTTAAATAACCCAATTTTAAACTATGCATGAGATCTAATCTACAAGACAATGGACCGTGTCATAGATCTCATTTTGAGAAGATATGAGATTCAAAGTAGCAGGATCTCAAGCATCTAATGTAGATCTAAATCTGATTAGAAGGCTGAACAACAGGGTCAGAGAGCTGGCCAATCCAGCTTTGTAGCTACAAGAAAGCAAGCTTAGAGGATTGAAACCTGTAGGCTCCAAATGAAACATACATGGAAAATGAAGCCTCACCCAATCATACAAGTTTAGATATCATTATCAACATTAAAACCATATCCTCTATTCTGGAATAAAAAATTTGCAATAGTTGGATCCCAGATTGTTTTTGGTTTAAGGAGTTCCTAATCCTAATAGGCACATCCAACTTTACTATTGACAGGGCTGACTCAGACCCCTCATGGCTATTTGGCCAAACATGCTGCAAGTGACAAAACCTACTCACTTACTAATTTACTTTTCTTTTTTTTTTTCTTGGTTCAATTCTTTTTTATTAATGAGAAATCTAAGAACCAGTTCCAAGTGAATACAGGGACAAAAGTGAGTCACCCACCCATCTCTCCCCCTCCATTTGAATTAAAAAACAGTACCCCCACCTTCCCCCCACCATAAACAATAGCTAGAAAACCAGTCCTCGAAAATTCCATCTTCTCTCTGCAGAAACATCATGGCCTAGCTGTTCTTGGATCCGGAGATTCTGGGTTTCTCAAGCTCTCGTTTATTATTATTTCTACATAAAAAAACTCGTAGCCCGCAAGACATGATTTGGTTTCTTCTTCCCATTGTCCCTCCCTAGCCTCAGTCCCTCCTTGTGCTCAGCTCCTCCGTTATCGTTGGAGGTTGTAGCATAGCTGTAATGCCTGTACATCCATGGACACTCTTTTCCTTCCTCGCAGTCTTTTCCCTTTCACTTCCCCACCACCGTCTGGCAGCTTTTGCCGCAAACCAACAAGGCCAAACTCTTCTTTCCTGGAAGCAGAGCCTGAGCGGATCCCCTGAAGCCTTGAGCAGTTGGGACCCAAAGGATGAGAACCCATGCGGATGGCTTGGCCTCACTTGCAACCTCAACAAGGAGGTCGTGGGATTGGAGTTAAGGTACGTGGATCTGAAGGGTCCACTTCCATCCAACTTCACCTCCTTGGTGTCCCTGAAGAAGATCGTGCTAACCGGAACGAACCTCACCGGTTTCATCCCCAAAGAAATCGCTATTCTTCAGGAGCTGAGCCACTTAGACTTGAGTGACAATGCCTTAACCGGCGAAATCTCGAGCGAGCTTTGCCAATTGCTTAAGCTCCAAGAAATCTACCTCAATACCAACCGGCTAGAGGGCTCCATACCCATCCAAATCGGCGATCTCACGAGCTTGAAGGAACTCATTCTCTTCGACAACCAGCTCAGTGGTCTAATTCCCAGTTCCATTGGCAACTTGAAGCAGCTCCAGGTAATCAGAGCCGGCGGGAACAAGGACCTCCAAGGCCCGTTACCCGAAGAGATAGGAAACTGCACCGATTTGGTCATGTTGGGCCTAGCCGAAACGAGCATGTCAGGCTTCCTCCCACCCTCCCTAGGCCTCCTCAAGAAGCTCCAAACGCTTGCAATCTACACTGCCCTCCTCTCCGGGCAAATACCACCGGAACTCGGCGACTGCTCGGCGCTCCAGAACATCTACTTGTACGAGAACTCGCTCACCGGTTCTGTCCCAATCAATCTTGGGAGCCTCAAGAATCTCCGAAGTCTTTTGCTCTGGCAGAACAACTTGGTAGGCACTATTCCATCGGAGCTCGGGAATTGCCAACAACTATTCATCATCGACATCTCGATAAACTCGTTGACCAGAAGCATTCCGAAAAGTTTCGGAAACTTATCGGCGCTGGAGGAACTCCAGCTCAGCGACAACCAAATATCGGGCGAGATCCCGGCACAGCTAGGAAACTGTACGAAACTCACCCACATCGAGCTCGACAACAATCAGATAACCGGCACGATACCTTCCGAAATCGGAAACCTCGCCAATCTCACATTGCTCTTCCTGTGGAAGAACAAGCTGGAGGGAGCCATTCCGTCTTCTATTTCCAACTGTCAGAATCTGCAAGCCGTGGATTTGTCTCAGAACGCCTTGACAGGGAGCATTCCCAAGGGGATCTTCCAACTCAAGAACCTCGTCAAGCTCTTGCTGCTCTCCAACAATTTATCTGGCGAAATACCGCCCGAGGTCGGCAATTGCTCGTCCTTGATTCGGTTTCGAGCGAACCTCAACAGGCTAACTGGGCCGATCCCGCCGCAAATTGGGAACTTGGCGAATCTCGATTTCCTGGATCTCGGATCGAATCGGCTCTCTGGAAACATACCGAAGGAAATATCTGGGTGCCGGAATCTCACGTATATCGACCTGCATTCGAATGCGCTCGCCGGAAAGTTGCCGGACAGCTTTAGCCGGCTTTCTTCGTTGCAGTTTGTTGATTTCTCGGACAACTTGATTGAAGGGACGCTAAGTCCCGGTCTTGGATCGCTGAGTTCACTGAACAAACTTGTGCTGGGGAAGAACCGGTTCTCCGGGCAGATTCCTGGCCAACTCAGCTCACTTCCGAGGTTGCAGCTGTTGGACCTTAGCGAAAACGAGCTTTCAGGCAATATCCCGGCGAGTTTAGGCAAGATGCCGGCGCTTGAGATCGCTCTGAATCTGAGCTGGAACCAACTCTCCGGGGATATTCCGGCCGAGTTGTCGGGGCTGGACAAGCTCGCGATCTTAGACCTCTCCCATAACCTTCTCTCAGGAGACCTCCAACAGCTAGCAGACCTTCAGAATTTGGTGGTCCTCAACATATCATACAATAATTTCTCAGGCCGTGTGCCGGAGACGCCCTTCTTCGCGAAGCTCCCGCTGAGCGTCCTCGCGGGGAATCCCTCTCTGTGCCTCGCCGCCAATCAATGCGGCTCCGACGAGCGCGGCAGTTCCAGCCGACGACGCGCGGAGGCAGCGCGCGTGGCGATGATCGTGCTTCTTAGCGGCGCGTGCGCACTGCTGCTGGCTGCGCTCTACGTCATAATCTCCGGATCAAAGAAAAGGCGGTACGGTGGCCCAGGATTCGGTGGGCCCCACGAGTGCGACGTCGAAGGGGATAATGACGTTGACATGGGACCCCCTTGGGAGGTGACGCTGTACCAGAACCTCGACTTATCGATGTCGGACGTGGCCAAGTCCCTCATACCCGGAAACGTTGTCGGCCGCGGGCGATCGGGCGTCGTTTATAGAGTGACGCTTGCAATGGGCTTAGCCATAGCCGTGAAAAGGTTCCGGTCATCGGAGAAGTTCTCGGCGTCGGCATTCTCTTCGGAGATTGCGACGCTGGCACGAATCAGACACCGAAACATAGTCCGACTCCTCGGCTGGGGCG
Source organism: Casuarina cunninghamiana (assembly GCA_028551485.1). Classification (NCBI taxonomy): domain Eukaryota; kingdom Viridiplantae; phylum Streptophyta; class Magnoliopsida; order Fagales; family Casuarinaceae; genus Casuarina; species Casuarina cunninghamiana. The sequence continues at coordinate 26,176,160 of CM052366.1, read as the reverse complement.
CCAACAGGAGAACAAAACTGCTTTTCTACGATTACCTGCCCAACGGTAATTTAGCAGCGCTGCTACACGAGGGTTGTGGAGTACTGGTGGAGTGGGACACCCGGCTGAAAATAGCATTGGGCGTGGCAGAAGGGCTGGCGTACTTGCACCACGATTGCGTTCCCGCTATATTGCACCGGGACGTGAAGGCGCACAACATATTGTTAGGGGACCGGTACGAGGCTTGCTTGGCAGATTTCGGACTTGCAAGGCTCGTTGAAGACGACGGGAATTCGTTATCGGCCTATCCTCAGTTCGCTGGGTCTTACGGCTACATTGCTCCGGGTGAGCTTTTTTTTTTTTTTTTGGACTTTTCCTCTAATCCAATAATTACACCTAATCTGTTAACTAATCACCATCAATGTTTCTAACACTTGCCCACAAATGGTTGTTGCAGAGTATGGTTGCAGTTTAAAGATCACTGAAAAAAGCGATGTGTACAGCTTCGGTGTGGTCCTGCTGGAGATCGTGACGGGAAAAAAGCCGGTGGACCCATCATTCCCTGAAGGTAAGCATGTCATCCAATGGGTTCGAGACCACTTACGGAGCAAGCAGGACCCACTGGAGATCCTGGATCCCAGGCTTCAAGGGCATCCAGACACACAAATACAAGAAATGCTGCAAGCGCTTGGAATATCCCTCCTCTGTACGAGCAATCGTGCTGAGGATCGCCCCACAATGAAAGACGTGGCAGCATTATTGAGAGAAATTCAACACGAAGCGACGATGGGCGGCGAGCCCTGCAAAAAGATCGACACCACGTCGTTTTCGTCGTCCTCCGTAAAGCCGGCTCGATTGGCTGCGCTCCAAGGCTCTTCTCAGAGTTCATTGGCTTACTCCTCCTCCTCCGCTGGGTACTTATCCGGGAATCCCTGATGATAATGGTTTGTAGCAAAGGAGATATTATTCCGATTGCTAGTGACTTGTAGTAGGAGTAGGAGAAACGTGGGAGTTGTAAAAAGGGTAGCCAGGTTTATTTTGCATAACGTGGAAACGAGATGATCAAGAATAGAGTGTACAGCTACTTCAAGAATTGGGTCATTCCCCAAATGCAAACTTGTTTGTCTTAAAACAATAAGGTGGTCAAATTTATTTATCTCTTTCATATTCCATAGTTCTTTTAATCGAAGATGGATTTCTTATAGAAAAGAAAACAAAAGGTCAATCACAATTAGAGTACTGTGAACGACGCAACAGGTGTGTATTATTATTAGAAAGGCTCGTTGTGCGGGCGGCGCCGGGGATGTGTGGATTGTGGGGAATTGCGAGCAATGATTGGATTTGCAAACCTCTCCTTGTCTCCCGACACTTGTTGTGGATTAGAGGATAAGAAAGAAGGTTTCATGATTTCATGCATCACCGCCGGGTCCCCACCCACGTGAGAGAAGAACCATAAGACATTCAAGAGACGCTTGTGGCAGTCGGCTAATTGGATTGAATGTCCGTTTGCCGATGCCCAGGTGGCGTATTCAGCAGCATGCCCTCGTCTGCGCCCACGTGACGGAGTTGAGAGGTTCTTGCGCTTTAATGGACACGAACATGTGACGTCTGAGATCCGGTGAGTTATTTTAACACAAATCGGGTTGCTTTTGGTTTAATAAATAGTGCAGCAAGGATTCCTAACGTAAGATGGTAGGACTTTTTATTATTTTCTTTTCTTGTTCTGTCTTTATTTTTCTGGGCAAAAGCCATAAGGTCTTAGATAGGCTGTATTTTCGTACGGATGTAGGGTCCGCCACAGGCATGCATGGGAGTGCCACATGACTGGACGAATTTGCAGAAAGATGGTGACTGCCGTGGTTCACTTTCAGCGCAGCTTTTCGGTTGTTAATATTTGGAAACTTTGGGCGGTAAAGGATGGGCTTGTGTTTTCCAGAGCCAGGTCTGGTCCACAACCGAGCTAACTCCATTAATTATTTTTATATGAAGTGGCGTTCATATTGGATAGAAGCCCGTCGATGCTGGTTTTCAGCGCACTTTTCAATCATCACTGCCGTTTATGTGACTCTCCTTAGGTCCAATATTTTCCATTCCAAGTAGCCTATTTGGGCATTTTGGATTAAACATCGGAAATCATATTGTGCTATGCAAAAAATTCTCTCTTTTTTTTTTTTTTTTTTTTTTTTTTTACACAAACATCGAAATACATTCAAATTTATACTAAACTAAACTAAACTGCAGTTGCCTAAAACACGCAGTGGGCTTCCGTTCAGCTGTACAGATCATCGTCATCTCCGGCGGCAGCGCCAGAAGAGAAAGGGGTTGAAGTTTCTGCTGCAGCGCGCTGCGTTGTGTCTGGAAACCTGAACTCCGATCCGAACCCTCGAGATTGCTGCAATGTCTGAGCAAAGACCCGGTATTTCCTGATATCGGCATCACTAACACTCCGGCGGGCATATTTCATCGACTCCTCGAAGTGTGCTGCCTTTATCTCAGAAACCTCATCAACGTCATCTTCTTCCATAGCTTCAGGGTTCAATCTTCTCTTCTTATTCTCCCGCTCAATATCCTGTCAAATCCAAATGCGTTAAACAAAGAGAAAAGCTGAGAGTACAAGGCTAATCATAAGGAACCCAAGATGAACATAATGCAAGCTCCAGTTGAGCAAAATGTGTTACCTTTTCAATGTTCTCTCTAATGGCATATTTGCAGGCACGTTGGCAGATTTCAGTGATATCTGCACCACTAAAACCAGCAGTGTAACGTGCAAGAGCAGCAAGGTCAACATCCTTAGAGACAGGTGACCTCCGTAAACATGATTGAAAGATCTGGAGACGGGAAGCCTCATCTGGTAGTGGGATGTAAATCAGTTGATCCAGACGTCCAGGCCTGAGCAAAGCTGGATCAATTATATCTGGCCTATTTGTTGCTCCAATGATAAAGACTGTTTTCTTTGCATTCATGCCATCCATTTCTGTGAGAAGTTGGTTCAAGACTCTATCCGGTGCACCACCAGCATCACCAACAGAGCTACCACGCTGAGAATATTAAACATCAAAAAATCAAGATCGATAATTAATTTAAACTCTGTTATGTGTTTGTTTAGGGGTGAGTAGAAATGTAAAAATAAAGCTCAAAGTATTAGTACCTGAGTTGCAATAGAGTCTAGTTCATCAAAGAAAAGCACACATGGTGCTGACTGCCTCGCCTTGTCGAATATCTCGCGGATGTTTGCCTCACTTTCTCCAAACCACTTTGTCAACAACTCAGGTCCTTTGATACTGATGAAATTTGCCTGACACTCATTGGCAATTGCCTTTGCAAGAAGGGTTTTACCACAGCCAGGAGGCCCATAAAAAAGAACTCCTTTAGAAGGTGACATGCCAAATTTCTCAAACTTTTCAGGATGCTCCACCGGATATTGGACAGTCTCCTGAAGTTCTCTTTTGACATTTTCCAACCCACCGATATCTTCCCATGAAACGTTAGGAATCTCCACAACTGTTTCACGCAAGGCCGATGGGTTTGAAGACCCTAGTGCAAATTTGAAGTGTTCATTAGTCACAGCCATTGAATTCAACACCTCAGCGTCTATGGTTTCATCCTCCAAGTCGACGACATCCATTTTCTCCCTGATGCACTTAAAAGCAGCCTCTGTGCAAAGAGCAGCAAGATCTGCACCTACATAACCATGTGTATTTTTGGAAACCACTTCAAGGTCAACATCATCAGTAAGTTTCATATTCTTTGTATGGATTCTAAGAACTTCCAATCTTCCAACTTCATCTGGTACACCAATGTCAATTTCTCGGTCGAACCTCCCAAATCTCCTCAGTGCAGGATCAATGCTATTGGGTCTATTGGTGGCTCCAATCACAATTACATGTGCTCGGGACTTGAGACCATCCATTAAAGTCAAAAGTTGAGATACAATACGCCTCTCGACTTCACCATCTGTCTTATCCCTCTTTGGAGCAATGGAATCTATTTCGTCGATAAATATGATAGATGGGGAATTCTTTTCAGCTTCCTCAAATGCTTTTCTCAAGTTGCTTTCAGATTCACCAGCTAACTTTGACATAATTTCAGGCCCATTGATCAAAAAGAAGAATGCACCGGTCTCATTAGCCACAGCTCTTGCAATCAGGGTTTTCCCAGACCCAGGAGGTCCATAAAGCAGGATTCCTTTTGGAGGCTTCACACCAATTGTTTTGAAGAGCTGTGGGTGTCTAAGAGGAAGTTCTACCAGCTCGCGGATCTGAGTCATTTGCTTCCTAACACCACCAACATCATCATATCCTACTTCATTCAATCTTTCCTCATCCTCACGTTTGATAGGTTCTCCTTCACAGAAGATTTCAGTGTCTGGTGCAACAATACAATATTCACCAGGATCCGTAGCTATTACCTTGAATTCAACGCTTCTCATTCCACCTCTGACTAGGAAAAGGTCACCCTTCCTCACAGGCCGAAAACATTCCTGGAAATAAGCTGTTGAAGCAAGAACAGGATCAGACACAATTACATATATGAGAACTTATTTCCTGATTATAACAACAGATAGATAAACCAAGATTTAAACAGAAAACTTACGCTTCAAATATGCATCAAAAAGGTTGCCAGTGATTCCCTCGATTGTATCATTAATTGGAAGGATGTGAACCTTTTTTCCATACTTCACGTCAGGGCACTGGTGGATGGACACAATATCTCCAAGGCGAATTCTAAGATTTGTTCGAACAACTTTGTTTATTCTGATTTTTGTTTCTTCGCATTGATCATCAACAATAACGGTGCAGATAGTATCTCTTCGCTTCTTTCCCTTGAGTAAAATAGTGTCCCCAAGAAATAACTGAAGCTTTTCCATTGTGTTTGAGTGCAGGGAAGCCACAGAATTATCATCATTTGTAGCTTCATCGACAATAAGGCGATTAGGAGACCTCTTGCGTTCCGGAAATACAGCGGAACAATCCCTCTTATTTGATGTCCTGTTTCATTATAAAGGTTAAGTTAACATTCCCCAACTACACTGGAAAGCACAACTGAGAGATGGCGGCTGCATATGTGATATGTAAAATGCACACGATGAACAGAGGAGGAACCAAAGATTTAATTATAAGCAAAAATACGTATTTAACCCAAAAAAAAAAAAAAAAAACACTCTCATAGTATTTAAAAACTGGTACTATTTCTATCAGATTTTATGCGACTCAGAACCCACCTATCTTTCCAAATTTAAAAAGAAAAAACTACAAATACTACTCACTGATTTTATTATATAGTATTAGAGAAGTGAACCCACAAGTCCAACTATTTTGTTTCCTACATCCGATTTGTAGCGTCAAAACTACCATTGCAAGGTTACGCGCTTTGCAATTCCCTCTCATAATCTTTTTCCCGTTCACTATGTAGACGGAAATCGCATATCCCCGGAAATCTTCAACCCGTGAAACAAGAAGCACAAGAAAACCAAGCAAGTTTCAGGGCAAATATAAACACAGATCAAGATTATCAAAGGCACCGCCTTTCGAGTCTTCCAGAAACCAAGGCAAAATTCTACATCCTTTAGTTCTCCAAGAACGTAATCTCTAAAGCCATGCAAAAAAGTATCTAGCTTTGAAACGTATACAGAAGTTCCAGAAAAACTATGATCCAGGAAACCAGCGAAAGAAAGAGTAGAAGTAACGTACTTGTCTGCCATGGTTTAGATTCTGGCTGTGTCGCTGAGAGCTTTGAGCTGGAGAAGCTATAGGCTACAAGAGTAAACAAACTGAAAGTTGTGCTGATGCCTGGAGAGGGCGTGAGAGATTTATAGGGAGCCGATCCGACGCAAGTCTAGTAAAAGAAGGACAAGGACTTCTTTGGCGGTTCGGACTCCCACCACCACTGGGACGCCTAACGGTAACTAGACCCGTTACGGGATAACGCGGCATTCCGGCGCAATTCCCATACTCTTACGGTTTTATGTTCGTCTGTCTAAATAAGATTTTCGAAAATATATATTTTATCATTAGTTACTTAACATGTATTAAAACTTAATTATTCTAATTTTAATTAAGATATCAGTAAGGAAATCCAATAGTATGAGTTACAAGAAGAGAAAAAAAAAAGGCAGAGAAAATAAATTATATGAAGGAAATCCTCGTCATTTGAATTAATCTTTGCAATATCGTTTTATAGTTTCAAATTAAAGATTTCAAAATAAAGTAAAACTTCTCAAATAGATTAATTAGTTTAATATTTATCAACTTTAAGTATGTTTATTACTTCAGACATGGAATAAGTATTAACTAATATCAACAAATACTTAACTTAATTGATTTGGATTTTCTCTATTTTATTTTTTTAATACTCACACACTCATTTAATGCACTATTGAAGTGTCGAACTTAAGACTAAAAAATTTCAAATATAATTACTAATCACTAAGTTAAACACTTGTGAATAAATAAAAGGGTATCTGTGTAAATACATGAGTTAATAAGTAAAAAGAAAAAAAAAAGCGTTGGTCGTCAAGTCAAATGGGCTGAACTTGGAGCCCAATGCCCCTAAATGAGAAAAGAACTTGAAAACATTGATAGCATTGGCTCTGAGGTTTTCTTGATTCTTGATTCTTTCTTCTTACGAAGTGTTGCAAACCCGCCAATACTCAATTTTCGTTTCGCGTATAGCTCAGAAGATGGGTATTAGAATTGAGGGGCAAATAGAGAAGGTAAATGGGAAAGATGTGAGTTACAGCGAGTTCGTGCAGAAATATATGGAAAAGAACCAGCCTGTGGTGCTAACAGGTCTTATGGATGATTGGAAAGCTTGTAAAGATTGGGTCCTTGATAATGGAAAGCCCAATCTTCAGTTCCTCTCTTCTCATTTCGGAAATTCCAGAGTTCAGGTACTCCTTATTGTCCAATAACTGATCGCATGTGCAAGTACCTTCTCTCTCTTTCTCGCTTTCTCTCTCTCTCTCTCTCTCTTTTATTTTTATTTTTCCTTGGTTTACCCTTATTCGGGTTTGATGTCTTTGCAGTGGAAGGATTGAGTGGAATGATACGTTTATTTTATCTTTTTTGATTTGCCATGATGATGTTTTTGAAGTTCAATCTTCCTGTTTTTTTTTATTTTTTCTTTTTTAATACCAAATGTTGTTTTAAGATCACAAAAAAGGTGCGGGCTGGAACATGCTTCCTTTTTGTTTTGTCGTTCTGCTAATTCAAGTAGTGAAATGGAGGACTTAAATTTCGAAAATTTTGGCATGACCATAGTCTGTGCTGGATTTTTTTTTTATTTTAGAGTTTGTTGACTTGCTGAAAAGTGCAGGAGATGTGTGTATATGAGCCTAGTGTATAGGACAGAAAAAGAACCCGTTCTTGGTAATTTCTATGAGAGAAAAAAATATCAGAATGTATGGCAATTGTGCCCACTCATGTCCGTCTGTACAAAATTTTACTAGTGCCTACATGCAACGAATTGCATACACCGCAGCCAACAATGTCCTCTAAGTGAAGCCTGAACGGAAAAATACCTCTCCATCCTCTGAATCATTTGTATATCCAAGGAAAATCCCATGTGGTATAGAGTTTGGACAATGAGATCGTGGAAAAGATAGAGAAAAGTACTCTTTACTTTCGTGCTTTCGAAGAATTAGGAAAGGGGTTTAGATTTTCTGAGCAATTTCCTCGTTAAAATTGATAAGGAAATGCATGACATTGAATTTTCAACTCTTATAGTGTTGAAACTTAGAGATGATCCGTGCCTATAAGTTGTCCACTTGTCCACGACTAATCACGTTCTGTAACTAGTTATTGTTTTACTGTCCGCGATGAATATTGGGTAAAATTTTCAAATCCACAGTTACTCTTTTCACTGATAGGTCAGACTTTTCTGAACTAGACTCAATTGTTACTTTGCCACTTATAGGTTGCAGACTGCGGCACTAGAGAGTTTTCAGATCAGAAAAGAATGGAGATGTCTGTTTCAGAGTTTGTTGACCACTGGCTGGAGAATTCATTGCAGGATCAAGGTAGTGCTTCAACAGATCAGAGTAATGGTCATCGTGTTCTATACTTAAAGGATTGGCATTTTGTGAAGGTGTGGCAGAAATTTATTTTGTATAGTTTCATTTCTTACTTCATAGAACAATTGTCTTTCTACAAGTAGTACACTATGAGTCAATTTTAACTCATTAGATAAAACTTCAACTAGGTACTTTGGCTGCATTTTTTTGAATTGTTGCATGATGTGGCTTTCAAGTGGTTGAGTCATTTGCTTTAGTGATATGACATGCTAGACAACAAGGCATAGAGACATAAACTGCAATGCCCCTTTGAACACGATAGTTTCATAATTATTTAGCTGCAAGTGCCGTCTATGCATGAAAAATGGAAAGTGAACTCTCAACATAGTTCTTTCTCAAGAATGCTTATACATCTTTTTTAAGGGATCTTGGATAAGTGATTGCATAAACTTTGCTTTGCTAGCGTTGAAATAATTCAGCATCCACAATTATTGGAACTTTGATTTTTTTTGGGGGTTCTGTGTAAGGACTTCTTTAATTTCTCATCTAATTTGGTAGGGCACTGCCCCTTTCCTGTGTCACTTGTTGCTTCAAAGGTTATATTCTAGATTATTGTTGGCTCAGTGGTCTGATTTGTGGCCTTTATCCTCTTTAATCTGATGCTCAGGAGTACCCAGAATATTTAGCGTACACAACTCCATTGTTTTTCTGTGATGATTGGCTCAATCTGTATCTCGACAATTATCGCATGCATACGGATCCTGACACTTACCAAGCCAATAATGAAATAAGTTGCTCTGACTATCGTTTTGTTTACATGGGAGCAAAAGGTTTGAGCACTGACATCATTCTTGGTTGACATTTATGTAATTTCAACTTATTCTAAGGGAAGCAAAAGCTTTGTGCTTCCTTTCAACAGAGAAATTATTGTTCTTTCTATCCTTCATAGCACATCCCATCGGCTCTTAATTTTTTGTGCAGGGTCCTGGACTCCCCTTCATGCTGATGTTTTCAGGTCATATAGTTGGTCAGCGAATGTGTGTGGGAAGAAACAGTGGCTTTTTCTGTCTCCTACTCAAAGTAATCTTGTATTCGACAGGTATGAAAATGATTTCTAGTCCAATAAAATAACTTCATGTATCAAATGAGACATTCCATCTGTCCGTATGCAGTTTTGGTATGGCAATTAAGTTGAATTTTTATATTTTTTATGCAGTAATTAACTGCGAGAACAAGCTTAGTTGTTAATCTACTTTCACATGATATCACAAGCAAGGGACGGCCATCCTGGCCAGTTTATCTGTTCCTTGCCTTTAAAACATTTTCTTTTTGTGGTCATTACATCTAACAGGTTGATTGTTAAAACTTAAGAAACAAATGCTATATTATACAACAACTGATACTTTGATCACCGCATTTTTTGTCTGGCAGCAGTATTATATAGTTATCTTATCCAGACACTCTACTTCCTACTTTCTGATCTGCACGGGATTAAAGTTTAAAGTAAGAATATATTTGATGGTGATAATGGTTTGATCAACCACTGTAGGCCAAAACCTTGGATCCTACTGCTTTATTGGTCCAACCCAGCAGCTTGTGTGGCGTTATTTAGGTTGCCTTAATAAATTTTCTGTTCTCATTTTTTTGGGTGGGTGTTTTGGGAAGGGGGGAATGGTGTTATTGACTTGTGTGTTAGAACCATATCAGTGAACTTTTATGCATAAAAGAATGCATTGACCCCTGCTTTGGACTGCTTATGTTGATAAATCCAGCTGTTCTAATGTTTTAGATAGAATGATATTGGGAGGGGAAAAAATTAGATCGTTTGAACTTTGTTCTTTCTCATACACTCACTAATTTTATATCAAGTTTAATAGTATACTAGATGCATATGTGCTATTATTAGAGTACTAAAAGTTAGTTTCTACTTCTTGGTGATAAACAATTTCTACTAAAATTTCCATTCAGGAACATGAAGAATTCTCTATATGATATATTTGGTGATGTCAGTGAAAAAGAATTTCCTGGCTTTAGGGAGGTAAGTTGGCCATATTACATCATCAGGTATCTCTTTTAGTTCTTGAGACTTCTGCCCATGTTCACGTGTTGTGTGTTCACTGTGTAGGCTATCTGGTTGGAGTACACTCAGGAACAGAATGAAATAATCTTTGTCCCGAGTGGATGGTATCATCAAGTTCATAATCTGGTATCTTTAATTTTACTTTCTTTTTGTCTTTTAGGAGGTTCGAATTGTGATTAGTTTTCTTTGTGATTAAAAGAAGAAGAGTTTTACCTCTCTCCCTTTCAGCTTTTGTAAAGGGTTTAAGTAAGTTGCATAAAAATTCGTTTGGTCAAGCTGATTTCTCACCAAATGTTATGTTATGATTAATGTAAAAAGGATAGCAGCATCCTGCATTTTGTGTTAGTTACTTACCCCTGTTTTAGAATTTATAGTTAGATCCTCATCAACTAGAACTGAAAGTTGTGAAATGTGCCCTAATTTTGTTTCTCATAAAGCATGAGGTGTTTCATGCTTCTTGTGGTACTCTGTGACCTGCGGGAAGCAGCATTTTAGTTTACTTGCCTTTAATTGAGGTATATCCAAGTTGTATTTGTTTTAAAGTTAGAATATTAAGGTCTATGGAAACCTAATGCATTGATTCCCTTGGTTATCTTATTGGGTCACTATTTCATTACTTATTGATTTGACAACATGGAGCAGAAGATGTGGGGATAAACTTATAAGGGATGATGACATAGGTTTTGGGTTGTTCTTCTTAGAATTATTGGCAAACGGTAGTCATTTACTTTTGGATGGTTAAATGGCATTTTCCTGTTGTTTGATCGGACTATATGATCTGAATAGGAACTCTCTATTCTAGAACTGATTTCGGATCTGAGGTTTCTTGTACAGAGTATCCCGTGCTCCTCCAAGTTTTAGATTTTCCCCAACCACCTTCACATGTTTAGACTCAGGGTTTTCTCAAATGTGGCTTGGGTGCTCCTCATTTTCTGGCATTGCATTGAAGAGATTATATTCTAAATCTATTTGATTTTGTTCTACCAGCTTGATGTCAATATCTCTTAACATGTATTCATACTCTTTTAGGAAGATACAATATCAATAAATCACAACTGGTTCAATGCTTATAACCTTTCTTGGGTGGTAAGTATATGCTAGATTTACATGTCCAAGTTGGCATTTAGAACCTATTCTAATTGGACTTGAGTGTCTCTCACTAATCCTACAATACTTCCAGTGGAATTTACTTTTGAGGGACTACAATGAAGCTAAGGAATACATAGAAGACATTAGGGATATATGTGATGATTTTGAAGGTCTCTGCCAACGCAATCTTGCAGCCAACACAGGTATTGTATGAATATTAAATGGTTACGTAATTCATCGCCCATCTAGATGTATTAATATTCATTGCAGTTGTTTAACTCGTGCATATACATTGTTTTTACTTTTACCTGTTCAATTTTGTCCTAAGATATGGCTGTTATGGAAGCACAGCTTGTAAGCAAAGCCTTGTCAAACTAGAGTTGCAACTTGCTGATAGATGATGGGGCATCTTACCTGTGTAATAAACCCGTGCTTTTTACATGCCAAAAGACATGCAAAACTGTCATCTAACAGCCCAACTTAGGTGTTTGAGAGAACTCGGTTAATTATTGATCTTTCTGATTCAACAAGAAATGATTGAAATTGTTGTTTTGCATCAAATAGTGGTAATAGAAAATTCTAATATACCAACCTAACTTGAAACACAAAATCCTCAGGTCGAGAATTGATGAGAAAGAAAAATCTAGCCAAATAGTGCCAAAACCACCATTATAGATCATCCATTTCATCCTATTCTACTGTAGTCATCAGAGGTAATCTTGTGGTAACTGCTGGAGAAACCACCGTATTGATTTTCCAAGCTAGGAATTGTTAGTAAGCTCCTTGTAATGGAAGATGTGATTGGCCAGCTGTAGTAATTAGTTCATTTTAGTTATGGTGTGTGTATTTAGGATGGCTTGTACTTCCCAATGAGTTTGAGTTCCTTAGTTTCTTCTCAATGTGAGTGTCCCCATGCTGGTCCAGTAGAAATGTTTACAATTCGAAGGTGCATTTGAGTGACTAAGGATGCTATACTTGGGTTGGGATGGGTTGGACTTGAGCTGGGCCCCTTCTGCCTAAAATCATAGTGGAATGCCGGAGTAATAGTTAAGAGTATGTCATGCACAGCCTTACCCTCCAACAGTCAGAGTAGCTTATAATGAAGAGTTTTTTAATTTCAACCACAGCGACTTGCATAGAGGATGGCGTTGAACCCTCATTTATTTGCATGATTAGTAGATGAACTGCTACTGTATTAGGAATAGCGTCATGACATTCTATGGATGATATACATTTTATTTGAGAACTAATACTGCGCCCATTGTGCATCCCTTTACCTGCTTGTTTCATTGGAGAACGTTGTTGTACCGGTTTATTTTTTGATACTATATTGTGTAGTGATCACGTCTTTTTCAACAGGCATGAACTTTTATGATTTCCTCATTTTCATAACACGCTTCTGCTTGGCGAATTTGGTCCAACTAAGCTATTTCCTGAGAGACTCCAAACCAATTCAAAGTTTGTCCCCATTAGCTCAGCATTTAGCTTTGAACCTTGGATCTATACAGAACATTGCGTCCAAGATCACATCTGTTGGCAGTCTGGCAGGAAATCAGGGTTTCTTCTTGGATATGAAGGAAACGCTTGATGATCCCGTGTTCCTTAATCTGTGCATAGAGTTGGAGAGAGTTTATGAGATGCTACACAAGCAACAGAACTGCCATTTCGATACAAAGAAAGTTTTAGTGGATGATTTGAGGGGCTTGGATAATATAAGAACTAACAGGTCCCAGGTGTTTACGGCTGAAGATCTTGTTCATTTTATTGAAAATGCTATTACCAATCTCGGTGGCACCAACTGTGAGGAAATTGTTTTGCCGTCTAAATTATGGTGCCTAGATGTTCAATGAGAATTGGTTTTTGGTGACAATTTTTTCTCTTAAAAGGTGGCCCCATCACACCGTTCTCAAAATCTTATGATAGTGCATCTTTCAGTTTGGCGCTCGATCACAATGATTGCAGACTGCGGGAAGTAATGGTTATGAGGCTTCTGAAGCATTTATTTAAATATGAAGATGAGATTGTCATCCCAAGCATGCTGACTGCAAAGCTCTGCTGCGATTACTTCCATTGTTTTAGATGCTCAATACAGGGAAAATTTCTCTTCGAGCCTTCTTTTATTGTGGTCTCAAAGAGAATTGCGAAATAAAAGGGTGTAGATTGAGAGATATAGCAAAGCTGGATTGAAAAAAAGTTGAAACAAAGTGAAAAACAAGCAACATTTGTAAGTTTTAATGTCTGATATGATGTTTGCAAATAACTAGGCATTTGATTTACATCTTAAGCATTTATCATGAAGAAGTTATGATGGCAGCAGCTACATGTCCCCATGAAAATGGGAAATGACCTGCTAAATGTCCACCAGATGAAGCAAAATCCATCTTACCATAGCAAATGCTGCATCCCTTGCGCTAGAAAACCTGTCCATTGAAGGATGCTCTGGATTTTATTTCGAAAATTGATTAAACAAAGGAAATTTATCTCTAATAAATTTTCTCTTGAATTTGTTGATATGGGTCCAATCCCAAATCCAACCCTATCGCATCCCATATCAAGGCTATAAGTTGAAGTTTTGAATGTACAAAATCTAATCTTCTTCTCTTTCTTTTGTTAGATAGAAATTTATGCAGCCTTCGGTATGGTAGTAAGTTTTGAATGTACAAACGCCGAAGAGGAAAGTGGTAATAGTTTGTTTGTTTCGTCTTGTCATGTTTCTCAAAAATCCGCATATGGGCCTTAGCAATCATTCAAGCCACTGAAGCAGGCCAGCGGACAGTGGCTTATCTATCAAGCTTCCCTCTGTGTTCCTCATCCATCTAAAAGAGAAAGCCAGCTTTTGCTTGCCTTTAGCTTTTCCTGCTTCTGTCCTACAAAGCGTCAGGACCGGCATCCATCTCTCCCATACTGACCGACAACTTTATGACCCCAACCTGACAATCCTGCATCAACATATGAAATGTTTTGCACCGTACTTTCAGGTTTCGCTGCTGCTTTTAATCCTGAGTTCTTGGCTCTAACGTTTAAACGGTGGTTGACTCCGGTGGCTTCTAGGCTATATGTTTGCGTTATATAATTAATGAATCCTCTGGCTTCTCCGCTCTCAAGTGAAGGAAGTGGTTGGGCTTGGGTCACTTTTTGGGTCCATTTCTATGTAATAGACAACTACGAAGAGGACCACTGCTTCAAGTGGTCCATTAAAGTATGCTTCTGTGTATTTAAGTCTCTTTTTTTAATCAGCAGGAGCAGGAGATGATTTGAGGATTAGTTGACTGGTTTAAGTGGTTACACCAATTGACTTCTCAAGAACAGGACATCAGGCTCAACTTGAGATGGAATTGTCTTCCCAAACGAACGAAAAAGACAGATGATAATGTCCAATTCGCTCAAGTTTTAGTATTCAATGAATTCTAAACCGCAAGTCAATGTTTGGGGGAAGTGCTCATTGGTTACTGGTGTTGGGTTGCTGGTGATTCACCCTCTAGGGTTCTTATTTTAAGAACTTGTATAATGGTCACTCAGATACACTGTTGTCGTGATCGGCATTTAATATTTTGAAAGCTGGGCTGCAAATTAGGATATGGCCAAATCTGCCAGATGAGCCAAAGTTTTCTTCATCAGCACATGCATACCATATATGAAGGGCGTGTTACAATAAATTATCATTTGCTTTGGCCCTTCCAAGAAACAAAGATTTGTCAAGGTTTATGGGTTCTCAGGTAGCCCTTTGTCCTTTGCCCTTAGTAGTTTGAAGGGTTGGGTTCTAAGTTTTAGTGCCTGTAATAAATGTTAGCCCTTGCCCTTTGTAGTTTGAAGGGTTGGAAGAAGAGGGAAAAGAGAACAGGGAGTTTTATTGACTCTTTGTATTTCCACAAATTTACATAGTCCCAGAGTTGGGATGAAGCATTACTAAACCGTCAATAAAAAAAGGAATTTTGTGGGAAAACTTTTTTGACACTCAAACCAGATTAAGGCCTAAGATGCAATCTGCAGCCTGAAATTTCAGAAGAAACAAAAGCAGAATCTGCGAGGAAAAAATATTTAGGCTACTCTCTATCCTGTGCCATTTTCTTCATGGGCATCTCACATTCCTTCCAGGACCCCCATAATAAAAGTAGGTACCCCAAGCGTTGTTTCTGCCCTGTCTTATGTCATAGCAACTCGGGTGATCGGCCAAGAGATGAAGATTTGTTAGAGGAAGCAAGTTATTATCCCAGTCAACCACTTGCAAGTTTCTGAAGTAGGATGCTTTTCCAAATCCTTCGTCTGCAAAATGGCCACTACCCATCTGAGTGCCTGTGTGGAAACCAGAGGATCGAGAATTTACAATCTCTCCTCCAAATTGTATCATGCTAGCATGATTTCTCAAGTGACTGAACAGGAATGCTGGCCAATATCCAACCAGTAGACCAGATCCAAATTCCAACCACCAATGTCCATGCTTTGGATCCTGAAACAAAAATCATTTTGTTTTAGTAACTTTTTTGTTGCTATTCTGCTTGTTTTTTTTGTCATTTCTTGGACTGGATAACACCCACATGATTAGTTTTCCCTTCCAGGTCTAACTGTCTTTATCATCTAGTGATAATTACCCACGAAAAAACGTAGGACAGGACCATACATGTAAGAGTAAATGTTAGGGGAAATGCAAAAAGAAAGAACAGGGTTGAACTATTCCTGTCGTAAAAGCTGGTGGGGCAAACCCCCTTTCTTTTTTTAAAAAAATTTAAGTGGGTGCTTGATTAAAGAAGAAAGAAGAAAAGCCGAAGCATCAGGAAGCCTTTTCAGAAGGAAAAGAAGAGAATCTAGAGAGTATTTTTTTAGTCTGAAAGAGGAGACAAGATGAGAAAGAACTTCCTTTCCTTTGGTAGTATTTAATTTCTATCATGTGCAGCTAGAACTTACCTTCCAAACAGTTATGCCAATATCAAATTGTCTACCGTTGTAGGAGGACCTTGGAGAGATTGCTGCTCCGATAGCAACCCTGTTGTTGGTTTGAACGAAGCCCGAGCAGAGTAAGTTGTAACATCCAGTGGCTTGGTATGCATCGGTCTGTGATTTGAATTACATCTCAGATCAGCACTAGCAGCATGCCATCAAACATATAACAGGGAAGAGAGGCATGGTACTCACCGTCCAGTAAGTGAAGAATCGTGGGTTGTTGTCTCCATATAGCTCTGGGCTAACCTGAGGAATTATGGTTGCAATATCTTTTAATAATCACTCAAGAAAAGCTTTCTGATGCCAAGGAACAATTGGGTAATTTAAAAAATAATACGAATGACCAAAATCTCTATTCTAACTATTAAGTAAAACAAACCCATTCCATATGCATTAAACAAAACTTCATTGTGTTCAAAAGAAAAGATGTATCAAGCATATGCATTGGAAGTTTCTTACAACATCACTTAGCAAAGTTCGAAACGTGGTCATGAAGAACATTACAGCTTTAGGCAACAGTAAACTTGCCTGCCAACCAGCTTCAATGGTGTTCAGATCGTGACCAAAAGAACCAGATATGACCCATAATTGTGATAAGCTGAATTCAAACCGATCAGTTACGCGGGGCGCCCACACGTTTATACTTGCTTTTGCTCCATAGTATTGGTCTCCGTTTGCAAAGAGGACTGCATGCTGCAATCAGAAAATTATCAGCTTTGGTTTCGAAATAGTTGTCTGATGACAGTTTCCATCAGCCTACGGATCCACTTTACTTGTTACGGAGTACTCCGCGACTCAATTTTGCCTGCTCCCCTGTTCCTATTGACCAAACCCTGCTGAGTCGTGGAAAAGATAATTGTTCTTTTTCCCACAAACTAACTTTTTCGGTGCAGTGATTGTAGGAATGACAGAACAGGTTACGGAAACGAAAAGCGAGATTTAGAAAATTTCGCTCAAGCGGTGATGGTAACTGCGTCTAATCAACTTTAGATTGCCGTTCCCGGAAATCAAGTTTTTATTTCCATTTCACAATTCTTTTGCACTCTTTTTTTTTCTTCTTTCTAAAATTGCATCCAATCAAGTCTACTTCAGAATACCAACCTCATGACCACTGCCCGTTGAATCTCTCCGCACAACTCTTGGTTTTCTTCCATATCTTCTAATAGAGCTGGCCCTCAAAATGTCTTTCTCTATAGTTCTTCTAATTGGAACAGTTCCCTCTGGGCATGATTCACCAGATTCTGCCCACCCTTGAAGGATCTCTGCCCCTGTATTCGTGTTGTTGTGGCCTTTTGGCCTCGCCGGTGGATCCTGTAGCAGTGGAACCTTTTATTCTCAAGTTATCAAAAATAATCACAAAAAGAGAAGAAAGGTTTACACAGTGTTGGATACCCAGTTGCCATTCTAAACTAACGAGAAAATAATGGCAAATTTTCTGTTGTTTACTTGTTTGAGGTTCAGTGATCTTGAGAGAATAAAAAAAGGCGGAATTACCAATGGTTTCTGTCCTCTAAGCTCGGGATGATCAAAGGCTGGTTGGAGATGAGATGGCACGCAGTCAATAACATCACCGTCAGGGCTCTGCAACAAGGCAACAAGAACTCAGATCGCTAAGCCTCAGAAACCACAAATACACATCAGTTAAAATGCATAGAAAACACCATGAAGTACAAAGGTATATATATACCTGAATTGTCTTGACTGCAGGCTTGTTGATCTTCCTGAGATAAGCTCTGACCCTTCTCAGCTTGCGCAACTCTGAAGCCGGGAGAAAAGTTTGGTTGGCCAGTAGGGAGTGGCCGGAATCTGAGGCAATGGTGGTTGAGAGGACGGGGCTAAGAAAGGAAGCTAGAAGAAGGAAAGCAACAAGAAGCATGGGAATGATCGAGGGAGCTCTGTGGGACGCAGGTGAAGGAAGTCTAGAGGAATGTTTCCGTGCTGGTGTCTTCTCTGTCGAAACAATTTCTGCCTGTATGCATTGGTGTTGTCCTGTTGCGTAATGAAGCAAACGAAATGGTTCATTCCTCTGTTTTGTCCATGGAGCTGAATCTATCTTCATGTCCATACAAAACGGAGGAACCACTCGAAGGAAAATCCAACTTCTTGCTTACTTCCTCACCATTTACAACGTATAAATTATTAGCAAACCCCTCTCTCTCTCTCTCTCTCTCTCTCTCTCTCTCTGTCAGAAAGAGAGTGCTGTGTCTTGGTTTTCTGTTCTGACACCCAGGAAATTTCAAGCACGAGCAGATTAAAATAGAGCCTGTCTGGTGGGGTTGTGCTTTTTCGAAGTCTAGCCAGTTACAGCCTGTGGTCAAAAGACTTCTTTTATCTTTCCAAGTCTTCAAGAGACATAGCAAGAAAGAGAGAGAGAAGGACAGTCCTCCGGGTCTAGTGAATACATAGATTGGAAAATCTAATACAAAGAAAAATCAGCTCAGGATTTGAAAGCAAGGCCAATGAGTATCGAATCTCCTTTGTTCTTTTCTCTGATTTTGAAGAGTGGGGGAATCCCACTTGATTCTTTGTCTCAATTTGACCTTCTTCTGTTCATTTCTTGTTCCTTTTTAACTTTCATTTTCAGAACAAATTCTCCAATTTTGAAACAAGCTTCTTTCTGGGTTAGCAGATAGGTCTATTCTTATTATCTGTTATTCTCTATCTTTTGGATCTTGCTTTTGTTGTCATTTCCTTTCTTTTTTGTTCATTTTCTTAGTTGCAGCCAAGACAAAAGATGTCTATGGTGGTTTCTGGCCAAGGAGAGGAATAAAGGTTAGCAGATTTGACCATTTAGTGGGCCATTTGAAATCATCGTGTCAAATTAGACATGATGATGAATAAATTCCTTTGCAAAGCAAAGGAGTGTAGTTTCTTTTGACTAATAGCATGAATTCGTTGATAATCAAAAGCTTCTTGTAATGATTCCGAGGAAGACCAACTTTGCCTTGTGGCCTTAAAGTATTACAAGTGCACGTTGGGAGCACTCTCCTTTGTTTATCTGTTTCCCTCTTCATTTTGCCGGCCAATCTATCTCCAGTCAAGTAAACGACTGTCATGTGTTAAAAAATGGTCTATCAAGATAGATGTATATTTTTTAACGTGGGACCTCTGTAGTTAATAGTTTTTTGCACACTAAATATGCTTGCAAAATTCAAAGTTAAAGTAAAAGTTGGACCAGTAGGTTTTGATATCATATAATTAGGCTTAAAGTTTAATCTAATAGCAAAATTACAAGTAAATTGTACTCATAAGTTAAAAAATAATAAATTCACATTTAAATAGCATTTAAGAATTACATTATTTGAATTCTCATAATATTGTCTTTTTGCATAAGCTAAAAGTGCATATTTTAAATTTTATATATAATTATTATAATTTGTAATCACTTTGACAATTAAGGTCAAGGAGGATAAGAGTAGACTATCAATACTTGGGCTACCTAGAGAATGGGCTACCAAGGTGTCGACTATGAAGTGTGGTGGAGTTAATCATGGTTCAAATAGATTGATTTCTAATTAGTCAATAGGTCTAGGTATTTTTGGTAAAATGATTACAGACTATAACAGTTACTCATTATTTAAATTCATTACTTTTATAAT
Organism: Casuarina cunninghamiana; assembly: GCA_028551485.1. Taxonomy (NCBI): domain Eukaryota; kingdom Viridiplantae; phylum Streptophyta; class Magnoliopsida; order Fagales; family Casuarinaceae; genus Casuarina; species Casuarina cunninghamiana. The sequence continues at coordinate 26,156,464 of CM052366.1, read as the reverse complement.
AAAAATAAATATTTCTTATAAGATAATTTTAAAATAAAAAATAAACATACAAGGACATATATGAGCTGTCTGAAGGAGACATCATCGTTTTGTTTTCGTTTACCTAATAAACGCAGAAAAACATGTTTAGCCACGATTTTGACATCCTTTTTACCTCGTGTGATTTCGGAGGTGTGGCCATATTAATGGATTTCTAGTAAGTTTCTCATCAGAACAGGTCCATTTTACCAGAAGCAGGAGTCAGATAATCCCCACAAGCAGCGACAAGAAGACTCGCAGGTCCCTACTGCCTTGAAGGATCAGCGGGGACCCTGGCTGTTCTTCACGTCCGATCATCTGTAGATGATGGGAATTGATAGACAACCCGTATACGCGCATTCATAAGTGCCAGTATCAGAAATGAATTGGGTTCTTAAAGAAATTGCTGGAGAACATAACATAAACATCGCTATGGCAGCTCAGAGGTAGCTGCAGTTGCATTGATTCAGTTGTCAAATAGACTACCAGAATGAACAAAGGCATTTATTCGCAAGAGATGAATGGGGACCCTTCTGTCATCTTGGCCAAAACAATTCAAATCATTACTTCCCACAAGGTGAAAGCAGAAAGCTACCCAAGTCTTTCAAAATCTCTAAAAAACTACAATATTCCCATCTAGAAACCTGGTAGCTCTTTCGAGGGGTGAGTTAGGCATGGGTTGGCAGTAGAACAGAGAGGTATGGGACCTTCAGCTGGTTATCTTTCTGGAATTCTGGGCAAGAGTGCTTGCCACTTCCAAATGCTCCTCTTTGCTTAGCATTCTTTAATACTCTCTCTTCTTTTCACAAAGGAACCCACTAACACTCCCAACCACCTCTGCGCCACATAAAGAAGAAACTGTTGGGGAATATTGGGCCACAGCAACAACTGGCGAATGACGCCGGGAATTTGGTTCTTTAGGAGCAACTATACCCTCACCTTTGTAAAGTTGGTCTCAGAGAATAGATTCCACCTCCACAACCTACGAGAATATATACTGAGATTTCGACGAGATTAAATTTGACCCAAGATTATCTTCTCGAAGTTTGTGTTTTCCTATGTAATCTAATGCATTCAAGAAATCGAGGAATGTGAGTTTAGGGTATTAAATACATTAACCAATGCCACTTGGGGAAAAGGCTGCCAATGCCATGCTTTTCAGAGGGTCCCAACAATGCAAAAATACTGAGATAGTAAATTTCTAATGGGTGGAACTGCTAATTAATGTTACAGGTGGTAGATCTTGTTGGTAGCTCTTGAGTAAATTCTCATGATGATTCCCCAGTACGCTGACCAATAATTGACTTCCATTACATCGGTCTTTGTCTTCGATTCGTAGTCTGAAGTGGCAGGAGTACTGCCACAGCAGATTCCATTACTGCTGTACTGGGAGTGATTATTTCCGCCATTGTCCTCTGAGCTTGAGAAACAATGATGAAAGCATAATTATCCACTGATTTGGATTCAAGATGACAGCTTAAATATAAAAAGTGTTGTCTCTGTTCTTCTCAATTTTAGAAGCATGCATTTTAGCTGGGAAAGTAGAACTTGTTTCAGTTGCTGGAGGAAAGAAACTGAAGTACAAGTTAACTGTAACATGAATTAGTTCCATCAAAGCATTGTAAAGAGAGTTTAGTGACTTGCCCAAGGATTTAAACTAAAACTTTTTGACTCACCAAAAGGCAGCCCATTTGGCGTTGAATATTGCAATGACATTATGGTGCAAGCACGCGACACTGGTTCCAAGAGGATGGTTCATTCGAAGCATGCGTGCATTATGGTGGAAGAATGCTTGCCTTGAAAAAATAATGGAACTGAGCTATAGCCCACTTCACGTTAGTGCTTTTTTGAATGTTTTAAAAGATGGTGATGGATCATCAGCTGTGGATGTGGATTCCATGTGAAGTTATCCCTCCAAACATATAAAATGTTGCTCTTTTTGCCATCTTTCCGAGAGAAAAGCTGAAAAATACGGGCCTTTTTCAAAAGCATCAATTGAGTACCTTCAAGGCTCAAGCTAGCTTGAATCAACTGAAATTTTTACTTTCTCAGATGGGCATCAAATCTTGCCTCAAAAGGTTGCTACCTAGGTGGGGTTTAATAAGTTATCTAATCCTTTCGGCTGTAATGCTACTGTAAGGGCATCAAAATGCATATGCTAACACAGATTCAGCCTCTGATGGTTTAGATGAGATATTATTCTGGTCGGGATACAAGACAATGTAGGCTTTAATTGTTGCCGTCCGTAAACTTTTCTGATTCAACTGTGCTTGTCTTTTTTGTAAGCGATTCTGATTGTATGATTGAGTTGCAAAAGCATATGGGAGAAAAAAGAACCAAAAAGAACTGCACCTAAAGCTTGGGAAAAGGCTGAAATATCACGATATCAGTGATGATATCCACTCGAACTTCTCACCTGATATCGGCCGTTTCGGTTTTTAACCAAACTCTAGTTGGCTATGAAACCAAACCTAATTTGATCTACACATTACAAGCTAAGAAACACCTACTTCAATAATTGAAGCTGAGCAGCAGAGCAGTTCGATTGCGTTCATGTGGGGTTAATGTTGCTGCAACTGGAAGTATAGAAACGACGTATAGGTTAGGTAACATTAAGGGATATTATTTTTCTGTGAAGACCAATGAAGGTTTAGCTTCCAACATTTCCCAAAAGAGAGAGAGAGAGAGAGAGAGAGAGAGAGAGAGAAATGCTTTCAGAAACGAGACAAGCATTTAAATCTGAAATTTTCTAATGGTTTGGTGTCATCAGTAACAAGACAATGTTTCAATAACTGAACATATTGAAGAAAAAAGACAATATAGGTGAGCAGACAAACAAGTAGTTCTTGTTTGATTTAAGAACTCAACACTTGGAAGCTATTTGCCAAGTTGTCACAACACAAAAGTACATGCAATATTGCATGCGTATTAACGTAAGCACGTACGCCAATGATTCCGACTCAGCTCTCTACATTGTATTCTTGCCTACTGCACAAAAAATAGAACGATTGTTCGTTGAAACTAAAATCACTTCCCCAGTTTTTATGTACTAGAAGCTCGTTTGTCTGCTGCACGGGTAATGTCATTCGAATATAATCGTAAACCATCCTTATAACTCAATAAAACCAACATTGTGCTCCCAAGTTTACTAAAGACCATTAAAACTATAAGAGGAAGACTCTATCTGCTCTTTGTTTGTGTGTACATTTCTTTGTATTTCCTCTCCTTTCTTCCTAGTTTTGGTTTCAGCTTGCCTGTTGCAGCAAATAACAAAGTGAGGAGAAGCATTATAAGTGTTACCCCCGTTTGTCACAATCGCCAATTCTTGGGGTTATCTTTGTTTCAGTCTACATCAAATGGACAATGTAGTGCTTCCTCGGGCAATTAAGCCAAGGAAAAACTGTATCTCAGTCAAGCTTAGACTGGTAAATCTTGCCGGGGGTATGGCAGTTTATTAGTTACTTTTCTAAAACTGTTGCTAGATAAGAAAGCTTGATGTTATCATATAATGCCTATACTTGATAAGGCTGCTTAATCTTAACCCACCAGGAAGAAGCGATTTGAGGTCATAACAGAAAAGACACAAAGATCATTTTTGGGTGGAAAGTTAAGGGCCCTGTCGCATGCTGCTGGTACAACCACTCATATCATTTCTCAGCAGCCTCCATTCCAGCATACGGCATGTCCATCTTCCTTTTCCCCAAGTCCTTTTCCTTAAATCTAGACTCCCTTCCAAGAAAGAAATTAGTGGGGCTTTGAAAAAGATGCGAATTGGTATGGAAAAACCAAAAGAATGATAATCATAGCGGGGCTCAGGCTCTTAAAGGGAGGTACTTGATGAATCCCCCTCGGAGGAGAGTGCCTTGAGTGTGGAAGGAGATTTTAGATTAGCAAAAGGTATATAAAGATTTGGCAAAACTTCATATAAAATGTACTGAACATAATAGTTCTCTTGATAGACAACAATAAAAGAATATGAAAGAACTAGATCTCAAAGTAATTTTTAAAACTTTAGAAAATACCAAAAATAATTGAAAGCTAAAACTATTGCACTAGGAAGCCTTTTTAAGGGTTGGTTGCTACTTCAATTCTAATCACTAGAACTACTTGAATTCTTTATTTTCTCAATATCTTCATCCTAACTTTTAGTCCCTTTACGTAGAATCTCTACATCTCTTTTTCTATCTTCTAGAGTCCTTATGCACCTCCTCTTCTATATTCTAAAGATCTTACCTTATTTTTAACCTTTAAGAAATTTTATCTAATTTTTATTTTTCTAGAATCTTATCTTATCCCTCTTCTTTCAGAATTCATGTCTTTTCTATGGATAGATTATGACATAAAACAACGGGTATCATTATTACAAATACTATTCATGCACAGACTCATGGTTTGCATCCCCTTTTCTGTGTTTTCGACCAAATTTGATTTTATAAAATTTTTACAATTATGCTTTGGGCATTTGTAAATCGAAACTTCATCTTTTTTTTTTTCTTTGTTGCCAAATAATAACAAAAAGGAATGAAGATACAATTATCCCCATCAACTAATTATTTCTTGAACAGCATACGTAAGTAAACCACACGTCATGTCTAGGGCCTTAGCTACAGGTTTTTGCCATCGGGTTCTATGACCTGAAGCCAACGGGTCCCTTGGTCCCAAAAGTAAGACAAATGGTCATGTGCGAGGAGACCCACCCCTCAGGTGGGTCTAGAAAAGAGAGGCCATGGTAGATGTTTTTGGTTACTAGTATAGATTTTTTTATTATTTTAATCATTTACTTGAGATGCATAAACATATTTTCACTATCATATTTATTATTTATCTGTAGTAAAGTAAAATTTTCAAATCTCAATGATCAAAAAGCACCAAAACATACGTTAACGTATTTCCCTAAAAAGTAAAAACTCTGAAGCAAAAACCAATGCAGTGCGGCTGCCGGAGCGATCGAAGTAGGATCTCCTGACAGTGGTCATTAAAAACAAGCTGCTATGAACGGTTTCTACCGGCGGTCACAAAGTTGTTAAACTGTCATAAGATGCAGTACTTATACACAAAAGTCTGAGAGACTCCTGTTCTGGTCTACCTGTCATACCTTGGCTTTGTTGAGAACAACAAAGCACTCAAGCGTAGAAATAAAGTACATACAAAACAGGAACAGGATTTAAGCTGTTTGGGCCAAAGAATCCCCAAGTCCAACGTTCAGGTGACGACACCCGGCGGATTTTTTTTTTTTTCACTCTTTACTTCTGTTTCTCTTACATTTTCTCTCGTCTTCTTTCGGTTTAACAACGGGGTCCAGCACAAGAGGTCTTCGTTTTCCACACCAAAAAAGGAAAAAAAACAACATTGTATCACGAGCCTAACACGAAGCGACATCATCTATAAATGTTTTTCAAATCTATCTGTTAGAAACTCTGTCTTTCTCGAATTTAATCTGTAAAGGGAAAACTACATCCATACGTAAGGAGTATACAGCTCAATATATTAATAACGAGATACATTCCAAATCTTGTCACACCATTTTATCCCAAACAAGAGAAACACTTCTTGTAAGAAGCCACCATCTATGAGCAAAGAAGTATCTTACTCAAAAATTGAATTCTAATACTATGTTAGAATACTCACTTTTTTATTTATTTATAAAAATGACTTGTATTATAGAAATATCTTTACATGCAAAGAATGCAATAAGTTAATATATTAGTAATGTGAGTTATGTATCAAACATTAACATGTTCACTAGTCTCAAGCGTGTGAAAATACTCTTAATGAAAACCAACTTAAACCCACAAACTAAGGTGGTTCACTTGAAATCGAAATTTTGATATTGTATTACAAAATCTACTCTAAAAGAAACACATTTATGTATAAGAAATACAATAAATCAATATATTAATGATATTAGATATACATAGTTTTAGATGAAACTTAGAGCAAAACCACATTGTTTTGCCCTGGTACAAGAGGGTGACATTTTGCTCTAACTGTTACAGATCCAACAGGCATGCTTGTCAAACTATGAGAGAGGGAACTTTGTTAAACCATGCACGTACATCCTTAGTAGCCTAGGTTGTTGAGAAAATGTGGCTGACATTAAGAGAGTTTATTTTTACATCCTTCTACCCATTTGACCAACGCTTTGTACATTTATAGCTTTGGTCCAATGGTCAATAGAATAACTTTGATCCTTTATTTATTTATTTTATCTCTTGCATCCATTCATTTTATTGTATTTTAGACCCGAAAATGCATCTTTTGCTCGAGTTAATGGCCTTGAATCTCCTTCAATCTTCGATTCTTAAGTTTTATCATGGTATTAGAGTAGGTCAATTCCTTTTCTTTTCTCGTATCTTGGTTTATTTTTAGCCTCGACAACTCAATTTTTCATCATCACATTTTTTTGCCTTGTTCTGGAGTTTTGAATTCTCTAGTTTGTGTTACAGTTGTGATCCTTTTTTCTTTTTGTGTATTTTTTGGAGTTTGGATTTGACATAGTTGATTCTTTTTTGGATTTTGGGCTGCTTGTTTCCTTAGGATTCACTGGAGTTTCGTCAAAAACCTGGAGTGTACAGTCTCAAGCACTCCACAAGTTCTTTAGTTTGGCTTTGAGCCTAAGTGATCTTTTAGTAATTTTAGAAAACACTTGTATGTCTATTTTATGCTCCCTAGGAACCATGTCCAGAGGTTTCGATCTTGTTGATAGCTCAATTTCACTATCACTAGTTCGTGTCACACACATGAATCATGAGTCTCCTATCATCACACCTATATTTAACCTTGCTAACACTCTAGATCACAGTATTGATATTACATCATACATTGATCTAGTGCCATCTTCTCATCTTCTCATCTTCTCATTGCCTCAACCGCACTTATAAACCTCTCATTTTGGCCACTAACTATATATATCCCACTATAAATTCCACTTCACATCCCATTTCCCATGCCTTATCTTATCATCACTTGTCTCCTGCTTATAACCATTTTGTTGCATCCATATTTTCTATCACTGAGCCTTCCACTTATCAGAAGGTGGTGTATGATCCTAGATAGTGTGATATTATGATTGAGGAGATTATGGCTTTAGAGTCAAACCATACATAAGATTTGGTTGTTTTTTATTTTTATTTTTATTTTTATAAGGAGAAGATCCATTGAATGTAAATGAGTTTATAAGAATAAACATTGAGTGAATGGAAGCATAAAGTAGTACAAGGAAAGATTGGTGGTGAAGAACTATAGGTAGCAAGAGGGCATTAACTATCATGTGACTTATGTCCTAGTGGGAAAGATGGTCATTGTGCCCCACTTAGTGACACTCACCCCTATTGATTATTGGGAGTTATATCAAATAGATGTGTAAAATGTATTTATTTTGGAAAATCTAAATGAAGAAGTATAGTTGACCATTTCAGAGAGAATTTGACACAGAGGAAGCAAGAAAGTATGCTACTTGAAAAATTTTTATATGAGCTGAAGCAAACATCATGACAATAGTTTCACAAATTTTCAAAGCCTCTTATTGATAATGGTTTTTATTAATTTTATCATGATACTTCCTTATTTGTCAAGAAAACTAGCAAGGGTCTTTAGATTGTTTTCATCTATATTAGTGATATTATTATTATAATAAGAGATGAGTTGTCTAATGCAAAATTGAAGAATTATCTACACACCAAGTTTCACATAAAGGACATTGAAATGGTGAAATATTTTCTTAGGATTGAGTTTGTGAGATCCAAATCCGGTAATGTCTTGAAGCATAGAAAGTAAGCATGCTAAGATCACAATGGAGTTGAATTTTGACTTACACTTCAATGGAGTATGATGTAGCTATTGATAAGAACAAGAAGAAGGAAGACCCCCCACTCATAGACATCACTAGTTTCCAGCAATTAATTGAGAGATTGATTTATTTTTACCATGACAAGGCTCGACATAAGCTAGATTATTTAAATTTTGAGTCAATTCATGCTTACGTCCAAACAATCTAATTAGGAGGCCACTATTTGAGTTATCAAGTATATTAAAAGATCTCTTAGTTTGGGTCTTATAATTAAGTTAGATAATTAAGTACATGATTTTGAGTTAAGTTGGAGGAGTCTTTGATTTCTTGAAAATGTAATAAACAACCTATTGTCTCTTTATTTTTCACTAAAGTAGAATATCGAGCCATAACCTCCACTTTGTGTAAGATTAGTTGGATATTAGTTCTCTTAGATGATTTACAAGTTGCTTTTTATTGTGATAGTGAGTCAGCCATGCGAACTACTATGAATTCTGTTGCGAATGAAAGAAGCATATACGTTCAATGTTCAATAGAATAACTTTGAACTTTCTTTTATGTTGTATAACCCAAAAATCTCCTTCAATATTTGAATCTTGAGTTTTACCATATAGAGCTGGCGTGGGCTCTGGAGCTTGCTTTATCTCCCTGTATAAAACTAAAGCCAAGATCCAACCACCTCAGGGCCGGCAATTGGGTGATGAATTACTGTCAAGGATAAGTCTTTTCTTGAACGCGCATACACAGCAATAGCCGGACAGAGAAATAGACAATGCTAAGAAGAAGATGCTTGTAGACACAAGGTGAGGAATGAGAATGGAAGCCCATGTAGGGGGAGAAAGAGGTACTAGCATTTTTTTTTTTTCCCTCCTTGGTAGATTTACGAATCTCATCAGCCACAGTAATTGCAAGCGCTTGAGACCTGATGGGCCTCAAATGAAAGAAAAATAAGTATACAGAAGTCCAAGGAAAAACAATATGTTTATGAAGCTTGTAGACTGAACTTCTTTTCTCGAAAAAGGTTTAGAATCAGAATTTGTGATGTGAACATGAAAGTGCCACAATAGGGAATCTGGACCGCGAATTAGACAACTCTGAACCATTATAAGAGACCGAACCAAGATACCTATGCTGGGGTATTATCTATTTTAATGGCACGAATATACTTCTACCCCCATTGGCTCATGCTTGTTACTGCTATAGTATGTACCATGCATTATTCCCACAAGTAAGGACCCCGTCACGCTTTTTCAAAGTTACTGAGGGTGATGTGGAGATTAATCATGTTGATTAATCCCTTCGGTAAAGATGATAGAGCATTGGTGAGAAATGTAGATATGTGGGCTAGCCTATAATCGGCCTCTAATTCATCTCTCTAACCTCTGCTTGTCTAACACAAAAAGATAATTTGAGGCAACAATCCCCTTCTCGTCTCTCTTTGATCCTTTCTCACTGTCCTTTGTCTCACCGCACCTTGTTTTCATGCTCTATAGAAGGACTGTCTGTAGTTGGCTTCCTAGTTTAATAATCAAGTAATAGTTAACTTGGTTCTTGCTTAACTATATTGTTATAGATGCAAAATAGTCAACAACTACGAACATGAATCCCTTTCAATCAACGGTGGATTCACTAATAAGCAAAGCATCCACGTTGATTTCTGTAGAATCCAAAAAGAAGAGGCATCTTCAATTCTTTTTTTATCTTCTCTGTCTCTCTTTACTCAATAAAAGTCCAAAAAAAGAGGAAGGTTGTGAAGTTGATTGCCATCCAGAATATTTTTTTATGGCCTAAATCATGTTTTCCGCTTTGTAAAGTGGCAACATCATCCCAGTACACACTACCTCCGATTCTATTTCTACAGCAAACCTCTTTCTTTCCCTCAGAATTTGGTTGTCACTGAGTGACAGTGGGTAGAGGAAATGTCATCGATGTTGAGGGAAAACAGGAGAGCCGGAGAGGCCTCTCGCAATGGGATTGTGCGGCGGATGGCAAGCCTTCCCCGGAATATTTTTGGGGGGTTTTCAAGAGCAATGGGTCTAGACCTCATGGGGATAGGAAGAAGAAGTCAACATCTACCCTCAAACTTTCAACTGCAACATCCACAGGGGCACATCATTGGTGCAGAAGAGTCCGAGTTTCTAGCCAGTTTCGAGCAGCAATATGGTTCCTACCATCCCTTTTTCTATGCCTGTCAGTTCATGGAGGCCTTGAAGATAGCAGAGGATGATCACAAGTTCTTGTTTATGTACCTTCACTCACCAGAACACCCTTTTACACCCTCTTTCTGCCGGGACACGCTGTGTTCAGAACTGGTGGTGCAGTATCTTGATGCAAATTTTGTTTCCTGGGGAGCATTGGCAAATAAAGGAGAGGGCCTGCAAATGGCTACAACGTTAAGGCCTTCCAGCTTCCCACTCTGTGCTATAATTGCTCCGGCTTCAGGTGATAATATAGCAGTTCTGCAACAGGTTAGTTGTGATTCAGGATCGCATTCTTTATTCGTTTCTTTGATGATCAAATCATTCTGCATGCTCAATTTTTTTTTTTTAATATCCTGGAGCAGTAGTAAGAGCAAAAGAAGAAAATTAAATAGCTACAATCATCAACTGGTGATAAGCTTTAGTTTGTGAGGTCTAATCAAGGGCATAGTGTTATAGAATACTTTCTACAGCTTAGGGCTATATAAGCTACGTGTAATGGTTCCATAGCACGCACATTTTACACTTTTATGTGACCCTTCTGCTGCTGTTGGTTATAATAGTAAAGGCGATGATGATAGTTGAGCTTCATTTTTCATTTTTTTTTTGGTTTCCTGTTACTGTCTAAGTTTAGATGGAAGGGCCAATTTCCCCGGCTGAGCTGGTAGAGACTCTGCAGAGGACAGTGGAGGAGCAAGGATTGGCTTTCGCCAGTGCAAGGGCTAAGCAGGAAGAAAAGATAAAAACAGATCGTCGCCTCAGAGAAGAGCAAGATGCAGCATATCTTGCATCTCTTCAGATGGACAAGGTGCGCACCTCTATGATATTCCATGCTTTACAGCATCTTACTATTTTGAGACAGCAAACTGACAATAAACCAACATTCTTGCCCATCTTAGGAGAAGGAGAGACTCAGGAACTTACCTCCACGAGAAAGAGTTCAGAAACCAGTGGAAGTTCCTGCCAAAGTAGGTTATGATAAGCTCAGGAACAATCCAAAGTTGTATGGTAAAGCCAAAGAAGGTGCCATTAGCAAAGAAACTCAATACACAGAAGTCGCAAACAAGGGAAAGGATGGTCAAGCTACCCAGGTACATATTACAATAAAAACGTAATGCATAATGAATATAGAGTTAATTTTGTTAAATCATGGTTGTCATGTTTCAGATCTTGATAAGATTTCCAAATGGGGAAAGAAAAGAGCAGACCTTTGCAAGCACAGAAAAGGTCCAAGCAATATACAGGTACATTGATTCATTAGCCCTTCCAGGTGTTCAAAACTACAGATTGGTATCTAGCTTCCCCAGAAAAGTTTATGGTGCTGATCAAATGGGAGTGACTCTCAAAGACAGTGGCCTCCATCCCAGAGCAAGCCTGTTCTTGGAGCCTCAGTAAACACCAATCATTTTCATTGTGGACGCATGCGCCAAACGCCAGGAACTTATCCACTATATCGTAGTTTTAGACAGTATGCTCTTTCGGTTCTTGTCTCCTCATTGATGTCATTGCTACAATATGAGCATTGGATATCATCTTCAGGATGAAACAAAGTATGGAAGAGTCGAATAATATTGTATTGCTGATCCCATCTGTGATGATAATCCCCACCCCCACAATATCTTGTGATTTTCTAAGAAAAGTAATTCCAGTGGTTTTTTTTTTTTTTATTTAAATTTTTTATTATAAACTCACACACCCGGGGAAGGGGAGGGACGGGATTCGAACCCCTGACCGGTGGGACGGCCGGTCAGGGTTAGGCTCAGAGAACGCCACTGAGCCAGGGCCCCCGCCCAATTCCAGTGGTTAGGTTTGGCTTGAAATCTCTAATATGTAATATGCCGTATCTTGCGATTTTCTAAGAAAAGTAAGTCTCATGGTTAGGTTTGGCTTGAAATTTCTGATATGTAATATGCCGGCCACCTGCCAGTTAGTATTCTATTCTGCAACTTTAACAGGCTTCCTAAAAGGGGAAAGGAACAGAAACATCTTCTCACAACCAATAGAAATTCTGTATCTTTGCTTTCTTAATCTTGATTACGTTTGACGTGACGCTTCTAAAGTTTCATTGCAAGACTACCTTCTAAATGCGGATTTCTTTGTTCTTGTTTCCAATTTCTTTATTCTCCATTAAAACACGAGGTCATTGAGCTATATGTCAACGTTCACTTTCATCTGTAAACTAAGGGCTTTCTATCAATGAAGTCTTCATATTAGAAAGAGAAAAAAATCAGAGTTTGGTGGGCTTATTAAACATGACAACATGCAACCTTCAATTTGTAACCTTGGGGGGTTGATATGGTGAAGAGACTGAACCAAACAAAGGAAGCAGAGAGAGAGAGCATCAAATAGTAATACTATACTTGTGACCAAAGGTGAGGGCAGAAGACGTTCAGAAAACATAGTTAAAACTGAAAAGAACTACTTAGGACACAAACTAAATTCAAAAGAAGTAGAGGAAAAAGAAATAAGAGAAACTTCCATAAATGCAGGGCCAAACCGGTCTGCTACAAGAATACATAGAGTAGAACATGGTTTTGGATTTTGGATGGCATTGAATTGAATTAGATGATATACAACGTTACAGACTCAACCTTTTATGGGCAAAGCTGAACTACTACTTGTAGCTACAAGAGAGATATTTTGTGAGATTTATGAGGCCTCCAATGGATCCATTCTCTGAACCTAAGGATTTTCTCTCTGCATGTTTGACGGGACATAACCCAGCTTCCACAGGGAAACTCAAGCACCTTCTTTCATGTTATACTCCACATTTTTCTGAGATTGCATCTTCCACGGAAAATCCTGCAAAAGCTGATAATTCTAACAAAAAACACTTTATGATATTTTTCTTGGGTCTTCTTATCACCATGCAAATAACAAGGTGTTGATAACTATTGCTTCTTCTCCCACTCATGCCTGTGTCCAGTGGCTCTTCTTCTCTGCCCTATGTTTAAATTTCATCAATATAATGGCATGAGGAAAAAATAAAAAGAGAAGTACATCAGTTAATATTACTCACCTTGGAACAAGAAGAGCAAACAATAGTAATATCACTATGTTCCCAAAATACTAAGGATTAAAGTTGATTTGATCGAGATCCCAAGGATGAAAAAAAAAAAAAGTGGCATAAAAGCTCTAATATCTCAATCATATTTCAACCTAATACATGTTATTATAAAATTATACATCTTAAACATAATAGATGAGTTTCTAATATTATTTTTGTTCTATAGTCTACCTAACCATCTGTCCGCTCACATAAAAAAACAAATTCTGAGATGCTTTATGCAACAAATGGCATAGGTAGTCTATCTACCACCATGCAACAATATGCCTGTCAAGAAAAGAGGCCAAACTATGGCCATATTGCTGAGCAATCCACTCGGCTTGGCCTAGACGTGGATTTGTGTAGTTTCAAAGGCAAGGCAAGGAGACTTTCCTTGGTGCTGCATCATAACTAGTCCTTTGTAATGATAGTATGTCTTATATTATTTATACTTTAAGTCACATTCTTTATTACAAATTGGTTCTAAGAAGAAAATGAATTTTTAAATTTCATATCCAAACCTATAATTTAAGTGAATAAGATCCTCCTAGGGCTTATGATTCAAGTACAAAGCTTTTCCTATGACAACACCTTGGAAAATTCCCAATTTCATTTCACTACGGTTATAAGGGGAAAAGATATTTTACAGTGCATGCAACTTGTAAAATTCTCTGTACATGAAAAGGTTACTTCCCCATTTTTTTAACAAGATCCTATGAAAGAAATGAACCTTCTAAAAGATATAACAATTAATTTGGAAACTTATAGCTATAGCCTATTCCATAGACTAAGCATCTTCTAGAAAATGTGTTGCTATATAGAGAGAAGCGGATCCATATTGGTTCCATTGCTTGATTTCTTATAGCAACAGTTGCATTGGAGAAGCGTTCTTAATTCTTCAACCCACATGAAAAGCAGAAAAAGTAATCATTAGAAAGGATGTTTAATTGAGAGAATCCTTCTGGCCTTGCGGGGAATGTAAATAAGAGAAGATTGGCCCATAGCGGGAATCTATATGTAGATGCCATCTTTTCGATGAACTTCTCAAGTTTCCCTAGAAAGTAAATTATCATGGTCACCTTGATGAATTTTATGATAAGCTGCACAAATTCTATTTCGCCAATTCACTTTATTCGATGCCTATAACTGCCAACTTGTTTTTTTTTGTTGTAGAGACAAGAAAAAATAATGAACATATCGTAACCAAGTTGAAATGAGGATCCAAGTTTATTCTTTATTAGAGAATGATTCCTTTCTCCAATTTTCTTCACCAATCTGAGTTGTTCTTCTTCTCCTTGTGATAAGAGAGGTTTTGAACTAAATTTTACATAAACAATGGTGTCAATAAATAAATAAAAAGGATAAAACTTACAAGATGTTTTCATGGCCAGAGTAGCTAATGGTAATACAACATATTGTGCAGAAGGCCAGTAATAAACAGAGGTCGACGACTTCAATGATTAAAGCCTTTGTATAAAGTAATGTTGTTTTGTTTGAATTGTATGCATTTTGATGAATGCCTCGACAATGTCATTTTGGTTAGAATTGTATGCGTTTTGGTCTTGCTGTTGGGCACCTCAAAATAGTTAGATAATATAGTTAGAGGTTGTTAAACAGTTGAATCACAGTTGTAACTGACCGAGCAGTATAAATGCTGTTGGTTATACTGCTCCGTTAGTTAAGAGTTTGGCAGTTAAGCAAAATTCAATTGTTTTAATTGTAATAGTTAAAGGTTTGGTTCCCTCAAAGAATCCATTTTGGTTGAAATTCATTCTAGTTCTTGCTGAATAGTCAAGATTGGTTGCAAGGCAAGGTTCTCTAAGGAGATTGATGCTGAATCGAGTCTGAATCCTCTTCATCCTCGCACTTGTTCTTTTTGTAAAAGTTAGAATTCTATTATGGACCGTTGCTAAGTGGTATTAGAGATGACAGCACCAGACCAACACAAACCGTAGGGTTGGATTGAAAGCTTGATGCCTTAATAGAGCCAATACAACAAGTGTTCTATGCTCTTAACACAAAAATTGATAAGGTTTTAGCTCACATCGATACTTCGAAAGAAACAAGAGAAAGTTCTACTAGACCAATTAGAGGAAATCGGATCCCTGAAGAACAACGAAGCTCCAGTGGGCACATTCAGACCAGAACAGTGTGATTGGAATTTCTGAAGTACATAGATGAGACCAACCCTTCTTCTTGGATAGGTAGGGCTTTATAGTTCTTTAATTTCCATGAAACTTTGAAGGAGGATAGAGTTTGAATTGCCTCTTGGCATTTGGATGGGGAAGCATAGGCAGTTTATCAACTTATGAAGAAGGGAATGGGAAATTAGCCTACAGTTTGGAAAGCCTTAACAAATGAGTTAGTGAAGCAATTTGGTCCTACAATCTTCAAAGATACTTTGGAGAACTCACCAAGTTAAAATAGATTGGTTCAATTCAAGAATACCTATCCCAATTTGGAAAACTTTTGTTAAGATTAGGCCATTTAGAAGTAGAGTACCAAATTAGTTGTTTCATTAGTGGGTTAAAAGAAAAGATAAAGTTGGAAGTTATAGCACAAAATCCACTTATTGTCTCAACTACTATAGGGTTTGCTAGGTTGTTTGAGGTTAAAGAGCTGGCTAATAGAACCACTTACAATCAATTATTGAGGAAGCCATATGGTGGAGTGGAAAGAGAAACCAAAATTGGGGATAATAGGAATAGGTTACTTGTTAAAAGACTTGTCCAAAATCATGGATAAAAGGACAAGGGAATTATGTCTTAATCGTGATGAAAAGTACTCCCTTAGCCATTGTTATTAAAAGTTATTTTTCCTTGAAGGATTACTACCTAGAGAGGAAAATGAGGAATTGGAGGAAGAAGTTGGGATGACTTGAGTGAACTAAAGATGTTGTCAATAGCTATTATATTTGATGTGTATAATCCTAAAACTATGTAGATTCAAGGGAGGATGGGGGCATCTAAGGATCTGGTTCCTATTTTGATTGATTATGGGAGTATTTACAATTTTGTGAGTAATAAACTGGCCAAAAAAACTAAAGTTGCAGCCACTTATGTAGAAAAAATTCAATGTTGAAGTGGAAAGTGGAGAAACAATCAAAGGGCAAGGGTTTTTTAAAGGAGTTGAGCTAGAATTATCCAATATTACTACGGTGGTGGATTTTTTCATCCTACCTCTTCCTAAACTTGGGAGTCATTCTTGGTGTTCAATGGTTATCCAACTTAGGAGTTATTGGTTAGGACTTTTCCAAATTGGAGATGTCTTTCACTTGGAATGGTAAATCGGTTACATTATTTGGAGAATAAAAGCCTCAAGACAAATTGGTGGATGCTTCTAAGTTGAGTAAATTGATGGGATGTCAGTAGTAAGGAGTTGTTTTATAGCTAAAATCAGCATTGCAAGTTGAGTATAACACAGTCCAGCCACCATGGCTAACACAATTTGAAGAGTTACTCACTACCTCTGAGGATTTATTCAAGAAACCTTAAGGATTACCCTCATACTACTCTCATGACCATTAAATAATCCTTAAAGATGAAACCAAAATTGTTCATAATAGACCTCACTAGTATCCTTATATGCATAAGAAAGAAATAAAAAAGATAGTCATTGATTTGCAAATAGGAGTAATTTGAGATAGTAATAGTTTTTTTTTCCTACCAAGTTCTTTTGGTTATGAAAAAAGATGAAGCTTGGAGGATATGTATGGATTATAGGTCCTTAAATAAGGAAACCATGATAGATAGTTTTTTATACCAATGATAAATGAACTTTTGGATGAATTGAATAAAGTTGAGTTATTTGCAAAATTGGATCTATAATATGGTTATCATCAAATTTGTATAAAGGACAAGGACATTCACAAAATTGCTTTTCGAACTCCACAAGATCATTATGAGTTCTTAGTAATGTCATTTGGCCTTTGTAAAACTCCTTTAACATTTCAAAGCTTAATGAACAAGATCTTCAAGGAGTTTTTAGGCATATTTGTCTTAGTCTTCTTTGATGATATTTTGATATGTATTAAAGGGTGGGATGAACATATTGATCATGTCTAAATGATTTTTAAAGTCTTCAGGAGGAACCAACTTTTTGTTAAGAAAGAGAAATGTGCTTCTAGGACTAAAACATTGAATTATTTGGGCCATATCATAAGTGGCCAAGGCGTGGCTGTAAAACTTGAGAGAGTAATAGCTATGGTGGAATGGCCTATGCCAAAAAAAGGTGAAATCATTTAGAGGATTCTTAGGGTTGACTAATTATTGCAGAAAATTTATCAAAGACTATGGTATAATTTCTTCTCCACTCACTTTGTTACTTAAAAAAGATGGTTTTAAATGGAATAGTCAAGTTGAAATAACTTCCAAAGAGCTTAAGATGAAGATGACAAAGGCTTATATGTTGAGACTACCAAAATTTTCACTTCTGTGCACAATTGAATGTGATGCATGTGCAATCGAGGTGGGTACAGTTTTAAGCTAGAATTAGCAACCACTTGCATTCTTTAGTCAAGCATTACAAGGTAAGGGTCTTTGGTTTTTCAACATATGAAAAGGAATTATTAGCTTTCATATTAGCTATTAAGAAATGAAGACAATATTTGTTAAGAACCCGGTTCATTGTCAAAATAGATTATAAAAGCCTTTAAAATTTATGGAACTAGAAAATTATCACCCTTGCTTAACAATGTTGGTTGATTAAATTGGTGAGATATGACTTTGAAATTTAGTATAACCAAGGGCTAAGAATGTAGTTGTTGATGCATTACCAAGAGTGAAAGAAAATCAGTTAGTTTTATCCAAAGAGCAGTTAGATAGCCAATTATAGAATCATTCAATCAGCTTTTGGTTGGAGTACTATTTTAGGCACTCTAAGGATTAAGCTATCCTAGATTTTTTTTCCACCAAGTTATAGAAGCATTTTGCGGCTTTAAGGATGCATATGTTGCCATTTAATCTAGAAAAGTAGTGTGTCTCTATCCTCGATATATGGGAACAAAGAGAGACTAGTAATCAATAACAACATAAGAAAATACAAATGTATGTAGTTTCTCTACCATCCCCTGAATGGTTAAACACTATATAAGAAGAAATAAAAATGACTCAAATCTTCAAGAAATTTTACACAAAATCAACAACTAATGAAGTAGGGAAGGATTGGCAACACAGAAATGGTGTGATCTTGTTTCAAAATAAAATTCATTTAAGGAGGAACTTTGCCTTTATTCCTACTATACTTCAAGAAATCCATGGTTTCATTCATGAAGGTTACTAAAAGACTTGACAAAGAGTTAAAGTTATAATACATTAGTTTAACATGAAAGAAGTAATCATAAAGTTTCTTAAAGAATGTGCTATTGCAACAACATAAAGAACAAATAGAAGAGCATAAGATCCGTGGTTAAGCCATTCATAGCATCAAAGGATAATGCGTTAATACAATTAAACTTGCATTTCTTTATGATAAAATCATGGGCTCTAACTTTAGTCACATGTGAGTAACTCCAAGAAATCATACAAACTGCCTTTCTAAGGAGTAGTAGATAATCTAGCTCATTAAAGCCATGCATCATTTAGTCATCTGTGAGGGAGATGAGTAATAGCCTTCTTTTGGGCTTCTATAATGTTAGTGTTGAAAAAAGATATGTTTTGTTGTGACAAATTTTGGTTGCATATAATATATAATTTTTTTTTTATATGTTTATGTGCAAAATTGAACAACTAGAAAGTAAAAGGTGTGCAAATTATAATATCAATTAATGACATTATAAAGTAGCTAGTTTCTTACATTATTATATAATGTAACCTCATATATGTTCAAAAGGAATATTTTTATGCAATAAAAATTAATGGAATTTAGTTGCATAACTATTCTTTTAAAGAAAAAAGTGATGTTGGATTTTATTTATTTGCAGGCCACTTAAAGTCCATTAAAGGACTAATCTAAGCTTGCATGAAGTAAGTCATTTAAAGTTCAACTAAGATCTGATCCAGAGCCTATTTGTTCCAGGCAGATCAAGGCTTGATTAATAGTTGATCCAAAGCCCACTTAAAGCAGGCTGACCAAATAAGGCTCAATTATGAAGCTGACCTAGAGCCCGTTTGTTTCAAGTTGACTGAGACTTACCCAATCCAAGCCTAACACAACGTACTTAGAAACAACATCATTCAACTTACTAGATCGAAACACTTGTTTAATTAAGACTCTTGACTAAGAAGCCCTAGCCCTCATTTTATGTGTTTTCTCATGGCTTCTATCTTTTTCTCTTTAAGCTACCAATTCTCCAATGGGAAGATTTGAAAAGAGACTGATTGTCATAACAGTCGACTAAGAGAATTAATCAAAGATTTTTCTGTTGATTGATGGAAATCTCTTCACTTTCTAGTGGGAAGATAGCTACGGTGATGTCAGGTTTGACAAGAAATCCTAAACAACTTATGTTATTTGAATATCATATAAAAGTTGTTGTTGACAATTGATTTAGAGCTTTTTTATGAGACACTTGTGAAATTGTGAGAAGTATTGAAGTTTTGCTCATAGATTGCTATCATATCAGTTTCTGTGATATTCTTTAATCCATGGTGATATTCGGTGATACTCTTCCAAGATCATTTCTTTGTGATCACTTACACTTGTATATACTTGTTTATGTGCTAATTAAACTCTATACATTATATGCAAATAACTATTGTTGTAAATTTTGAAACTCTAACTTGATGATATTTGAGGGTTTTATGATTAGAGGTTAGATACTTGTTCAATCATTTGAATAAGCTCATTAATAAACAATATCCTTTACATTTCATATTGTTTGGGGATTTGTTGATTGTAAAAAGGTTTATTCAATCTTCTCTTGTAATCGGTGACTTGTATAACTCCTTGAGGAGGAGTTGGAAAGTTTGGAGAATGTTTTCTCCTACTTTGTGAGTAAAGAGGACTTCAACTGGTTAAGTTAAAGGAAGAAAAAGGTGAAAGTAGGTGAAAAGGGCCGAACCACCGTGAAAAAATTAGTATCTCTCTTTGTTGTTTGTGATTATTTTAAGTTGCTATTTATTCTTATCTCTAGTGGCTTATTTGATTTTATTATGTGAGTTTTAAGTAGCTTATTGTAGACATATTGGTAGAAAACTAATTCAACCCCCCCTCCTTTTTCTTAGTTGGCCATTATACCTAACAATTGGCTTAATGAGCTAAGTTCTCTAATTTAAAGGCTTAACATCATAGAGTAAATCCTTATAATGGCTGTAGAAAAGATGTAGTTGTCATTGGGTTCAACAAACTACTTTTGTTTGATGGAATAAACTATAGACATTGGAAAAAACTAATGCGAGTATTTATTATTAGTCAAGATCCGGAAGCTTGGCATGCTATTAGGAAGGGTACTGTGATACTTGAAACTGATGAGTGGAGTAAAAATGAAGCTAAAGTCATGGGACTAAATGCTAAGGCTATGAACATGATATATAGTGATCTAAGAGCTCATGAGTTTAATAAAGTATCTTCTTGCATCACTAGTAAAGAAATATGAGATAAGTTAGAGGTCATATATGACGGTACTAAGAAGGTTAAATCTTCTAAAGTTACTATGCTTACATATGATTATGAATTATTTGTTATGCATGATTCTAAAATTCTTAGTGAACCATGACTGCAGTGAAAGAAAATAGAAAAGAAAAGAAATTCCCAAACAGGAAAGTTTGAAAACAACAAATTATAGAAAAAAGAAGGGAAAAAAAAACTATAGAAAGAAAAAGACGTTGTCGCTTTGCGTACTTAGTAAAGTCGCGCCTCTGGCATCAAACTCTCACGGTTATCTACAGCCGCCTGTGACTCGGAAGATGGCGCTCCGCCTGGGTCAAACGCCTTGCCACCTGCCTCTTCCTCCAAGTAAATTTTCCATGAAAGCCACTCGGACTCGCAAGCTCTCAGTCCGGAACTGTATGCTAGACATCAAAGAGTCGCGCAAGGTTTTTTTTTTGAACCAACTCTGATGCTTTCTGTTCCGATTGGTTGCATAATGCTCAATTGTCAACGGCTTCAATTGTATGATTCTCTGAATGTGGAATCAGTCTGGAACTGTATGCCTAGATGCCCTATTTGGTGGCGGACAAGACGTGGGGATAGAAAATAAATTCCAACTCTAAATTCTGTTATGATCGCATGCTTGAAGATTCTATTTTAAGATTTTTTGTGAAAACTTTTGGAGCATCCGAATGGATGAAAGGGCTATCTTTGCTAAATGATTTTCTAAAAGTCAAGCGTGGGCTTAATGGAGGGTAGTAATAGCAGAAGCGGTATCGTGTAGCTTCGATTGTATGTGATTAAAATTGTTAGTTATTACAAAAACAGAACTCAGGAACCTGTCTTGTTTTATGGGCAATTTTCACCTACTCTGTTGAGCGAATGGAGGGAAGGACACGGAGCCAAAACTGGTTAACTGAAATTTAAGTGGATGCTTTTTGCTGATATTCCACTATTTTTATTGTTTCTACATTTTCAATAGTAAGTGAAATGAGAATAAGTCTTCAGAGACCATGTTTTATAAATCTGCAGCTGGTTTTGGAAGTAAAGGAGAAGCTTGAAACGAAATACCATAGTCTTCCTCTAGGCAAGAATGGAAGAGATGATGAGGATATGATCCTATGGTTTCTGAAGGACCGAAAGTTTTCTGTTGGAGATGCTGTTGCAAAATTGACTAAAGCCATTGTATCCTCAACATTTTTGTTGGATTATGAACTTTAGAATATTTATATATTTGCATGCGCACACAAGCGTGCAGAGATGTTTTGAATTGAATTTTATCCAACTATTTTGGTTTTTGGAAAAGTTAAATCTCTTTGGCAAATGGAAACTGAAATAATTACTTTGACGCTCAGGCAGATATAGTTTCTGTACAAAAGTGGATTTTGATTTCTTTGGCTTTTCAAGATTACTATTTGAAAGATTGGTGCCTGCAAAGAGCTATTCTGACCCACACCTATTGTTGCTCAAAAGAGAGGATAGTTCTTCATAAGGTGCATTGGCTATTTGTTTAACATGATGAATGAAAATACTGATGTATAATGAAATCATATTTTATCCCTTTTCCATTCTACCATTACAAGAAATGGCGTCAAGAGTTTCAGGTTTCGGAATTGTCTGAAGAGTTGGTGAAAAATGTAGCTCAAACTGGAAAGTCATATGTGCACGATTTTCTTGATGTCAATAACAGACCAGTGCTCATGGTGGTGCCATCCAAGCATTTCCCCGGAGTAAGTCCAAAGCTTTAACTCTGAATCTTCAAATGAAAAACTTAAAAGATATTTTTTATGTTTATCTTAAACAGTTGGATGCAGTCATAGACTTCTGAGAATACAAAAGCAGAGAACATGTTTTGCAACTCTGTGTGTATTTCCATTTCCACAGCTCCCTGTGTTTCATTTCCTGCAAGAATGGAAGTCGTTGTTGAAACAAGTGACTCTGGAATGGATCGTCAAGTTTGGAGAACGAAGACTCCTTGAGAATATTTTGTGCATGGATCTGGCACATAATATTTTTTTTGCACTTTTTTGATTCAATGCCCCTTAAACTTCCCCTTTATAGATTCTCTTCTGTCCATTGCAAATTATAAGCGACTTAAGGGGAAAAGAAAAAACTTACAATGGCTATGTATATATGTTACTTCTCTCGTTAATCCTTCCTATTATATATATTACTCTTCGCAAAGTTATTCTATTCAAGTATGATATTATTGAACTCCAAGAAACAATGGTTCAATTTTAAACTGCAATAAAATATTACCCTTTCCATTTGATTTTCTTATTTATTCTATGATCTAACCATAAGCATAGATCAATTTGCTTATAGATGCAGGATCCTTCAGAGGATGAGAAACTCTGTGTCTATATGATTGAAAAAGCATTGAGTAAGCTTCCTGCTGGGAAAGAAGAAATACTTGGAATATTTGATCTTCGGGGCTTTGGAACTGCTAATGCAGATCTTAATTTTTTGACATTTTTGGTAATTTTTGGATACTAGCTACTGATTTTATTTTATATAGGGCATCTCACATGTTTTGTTTCTCTTGCTCCTGCAGCTCACATTAATTTATCTGATGAGTTAGCTGACTGAGTTCTTTTGAGCTTTATTCTTAATGACTTTTCGGAACGATGTAGAGATTGCAATCCTATGTAGTTCTTCCAAATTCCTAGGTTGGTGATGGTTGTGAATTTTCGAAGGTCCTTTTAGACATTACTACTTCTACTCACTTGGCTTGCAAGAAATCTATACTTGAACGTCGAGGGGCTGTTTTTAAGGTTATTCATTTTCGTCAGAACCATGGAGCTCAATATGCTTTAAATAAGTTAATGAGCTTGGAACATTTTAGTGTTTTATCTCATTTTGACTACTCTACTACTTGACGCCATTGCTATTTCCGGCAAATATAAACTTAATCATTCTTACTGTCCAAATCAAAAGGAGACTGTTACTTATACTTCTTAGATTTATAGCTCGAGATCACCATGAGTGCTTAATTATTGTCAACACAATGCTGAAGTACAAAAACTCCACCTTTCTTTTTTCCCTTTAAAGACAGTGGCATAATTACTTGAAAATAGTATTATGAGCCTTCTGGGTTGATTTACCGCTCGTTTATTTCTTTGACAGTTTGATGTATTTTACTGCTATTATCCAAAGCGGTTGGGCGAAGTCCTCTTAGTGGAAGCTCCATTTGTGTTTCAGCCAATTTGGCAGCTTGTCAAGCCCTTGTTAAAGTCATATGCTTCTCTGGTATGTAATAACCCATGATCCTTCTGCATTTGTTTTTCTCAAAGTTAGGTATCTCTTTTCAATTAAGTGTGAAACTATATTGTCAGACTCAAAAGTCTTATGCTGCATCACCCATTCTGATACTGATACTCTTTGAACCGTTAAATTCTGAGGCTGCAATCAGATGGACTTGTTAGCTGTTGGTTTAGTGCCTGCTTAGATTTATTATCTTTTCCATTTTCAAGTTTCCTACTTCGAGATGTGGACACCAAATCAATGAATAACAAATTGATATAAAACTAGCTTAGTCATGAATAATGTTGTTGCCATTTGTTACTTTCTTCTGCCTCATATTTTGTGCTTGCGATTACACGTATTGTTCTTTTGTTTTTGAAGGTGAGATTTTGCTCCGTGGAGACTGTCAGGAAGGAATATTTTACAAAAGAGACACTGCCGGCAAGCTTTAGAGACTCAAATGACTTATAATAGAAATTCTCTCTTGCATCTCACTGTTTGGTAGGCATATTCAAAGAACTGCTGTGAAGGCATAAATGGTAGGCAGTTCAGATGGTCAACAACTCGTTCAGGCTCATTGGGGTCTGACGACTGACGTTGTTTCCATACTTCCTTAGCCTTTTTTCTTCAGGCAGTGGAAGCAAAGATTATGATAGAACAACTGCTTCTACTCGAGTCTCCTATACCCTACGAACATGTGGAAAGTATTTAATTAATAGAACGTGAGTTTCGGTATATTGTCTATCAATAATTGCTGTCTCAATGACAAAAGTGTACGTAGAAATAAAATCCTCTCTTCCAATGCATTTTCAACAATTACATTTCTTCTGAATTGTTTGGAATTGTTTTTCTTCTTTCCATTGAATCTGTCAAACGAAAGCATCCACAATCGATTAGAGCCAAATTGGAAACAGATGGACCACCAATTAACAGACTAGTCTATACAGTGACTGCTTGAATTGCGGATAGCATGCACAAAATGAAACATGAAGACAACAATAATTCTGTCCCCAAACGAGAATGGTTATTTCTGAAATACAAAGTCGCTCACTTGCAGATCACAAAAGGCCTACAAGCTTTCTGCAAGCATAATTACGCTTCTTCAGAATGAACTCAACAGTTAAGGAGAAGAGTTCGGAGGTACCTTACACGGAAAGAAAAACATTCTCCTCATAACATCTCTGGAAATGAAAGGAACTTATCACAATGCAAAGGTGAAGAAATACAACTGCTCAACTTCCAACCTATTTGCTAGAAGTTCAAGACTTTCAGATTCTTTTCCTTGATGAATGCATCCCACTCAATTGGTCTTTGAGCTGCTCCATCGTAGGAGACATACTTGGGTAACTTCTTCCCATAAGAAACAAATGTTCCCCCACTAGTCAATTCCCTGCATACAGCAGCGCTCGGTATCCATCACTGAAATTCAGTCCCGCTGATGATCTAAGCTCACCACCTAAACGCTTAATGTACCTGCCAGCAGAAAACCATAATGTACTGAGTAAAGTCGATCAGAATAAGGACAAAAGATGGATTTCATAGGTTTTAGAGTTACTCTTTCAGTTTTGAAAGCCTCTTCAAAATGCCCCATTATTATGTTGTTTCCTACTTCTTGGTTTTCACACCTCATACTAACATTTTCCAGTTGTTGAGTAAAAGGCTTCTACTTCTATGTTCCCAAATGTGGTATATAAGCTTCCCAACGCAAGCTTTCACCTCAAAGCAATCGCATAAAAGGTATAATCTACGATTCTAGAAAGAAAGATCTCTGATAGAAACAGCTACTTTAGAACTTGATTTCAAACAAGGAAACCAAGGGCACAGAATAAAACTATTATTGCATTCCCCAACTGCCAGAATGAAGTGACCAAATTATATAGTTGGTTCACAAACATTCACACTTTCTCATCAGCAAACCAAAAAACACCAACCTTAGCATAGATAGGAATGGCATACAAGACCACTGCAAATATTAGTCTACTACATACAAGACCACTATAGTATGTACTAGACTTGATATTGTTTATGCAGATAGAGTAGTTAGTTGGTTTCTTTTAGATCATAGTAAAGAACATTGGAAATTTGTTAAATAGATACTGAGGTATCTTAAAGGAACTTCTAAGATGTGTTTGTGCTTTTGTAATGATGAACATGTTTTAGTTGGATACATAGATGTTGATATA
Organism: Casuarina cunninghamiana; assembly: GCA_028551485.1. Classification (NCBI taxonomy): domain Eukaryota; kingdom Viridiplantae; phylum Streptophyta; class Magnoliopsida; order Fagales; family Casuarinaceae; genus Casuarina; species Casuarina cunninghamiana. Next base: position 26,130,460 of record CM052366.1, on the reverse strand, counting down.
GCTGGTGACCATGACAGTAAGAGATTCACTATAGGGTACATGCTTACCTTTATAGAGGAAGAAGTTTTATAGCAATCAAGGCTACAAGATTATGGTACTTTGTCCATAACAAAGATAAAATATATTGCATATTGAGGATGGAAAAGAAGTTTTATGGATGAAAAAGTTTCTTTAGGAACTTGGTATAAATTAAGAGAAGGTTGTCCTCTATAACAACAATTAAAGTTCTATCCACCTATAAGAATGCTTTTTCTTATTCAAGATCTAAACATAATGATATTAGATATCATTAGATCAAAGATGTGTCAAAATCTAAGCAGCTAGATCTTGTGAAGAGAAATATTGATGATAATAGAGGTTTAATGTTAATGAAACTGCTGACAAGAGACAAGTTTGAGATATGCCAATGAGTTGCTGGAGTGGACTCTTAGTAGAGTCAATGTCTAGAAAGCAATTCTCTTTTTTGTTATGGTATAGAAATGTTGCACTAATGTCTCTCCAAAGGAAGAAGTTGTTGTATTTGGAGAAAATTAGTAAGGGTCAAAATAATCATTTTGCCTTATCTGAAAAAGAAAAATAAAAAGAAAACAGAAAAATAATACTGTAGCGTGCGAGAGTGCTGTAGCATTGTCTTCTTCATTGGTAGGAAACCTAGTTTTTGTGAATGTGTATTCTCATGTAACCTTTTTCCATTAGTAAAAAAAAAGTGGCTCCTTAGGTCATGGACGTAGGAAAACTTGCCCGAACCACCTAATTTCTGGTGTCCTTGGTTTGCTTGCTCTTTCTCGGTGTGTCAATGAGTGTTTTTATTCCGCATTTACTCTGATACTTGCTGCCTCAGATCCAACAACCTTATGATATACGTCACGTTGGTTTCCAATACAGTGATTAAAAGAAGCTTGAAGCTTGAAGTAGTCGTGGGTAAGCACTGGTCCAAAGGTTATAATTGGATTCGTTTTCTCATATTTTCTCAGGAGCTAAACGAATGCTAAAGTCAAAGCAGCATGTGATATAGAAAGTGAAAGCCATTGGCCTAGGTTTTGCAATACCTGGTTTGGGAGAAAGAGAATTGAGCAAAGAAACCACGCTCTTTCTGAGAGAACAAGAATCGGCAGTTGCAACGCATCGAACTCCGATCCGATGACCGCCGGCGACGATTTTCCGTACGGACTGCATTTTCGAGTTTTCTCTCCGAGGAAAGGGACCTCTGCCTCTGGGGGCTCCGAGTTTCCAACAGATTCAGCTTGGGGAGCCAAGGGCCAGCCATTTTCACATTTTTTATTTTAGTTTTCGCCACATCACGCCATCTCTTCCTTGCGGTACACCATAATTCTTATTTTAATCTGTCTTTCTTTAATTTCCTAAGTATCAAAATAACCAGGAAAGAATCTCCTTCAATTTTATTAAGAAGACTCACAAATTTAACCCAAAAATTAATTTAAAAGCCAAGGTACTCAAAGGCAAGGTCACTGGCAAGGCCAACGCCAAGGCCGTGCCAGGGTTATGGTGCACATATGATGCGCTAGCAGGGACAAAGCCAAAGCCATGGCCGAAGCAATGTGACCGGAGTTATTATTTCTTTTAGATTTTATGATATTATTTTTTAATGTGAAATTATTGTTTATATATTTTTTAGATTAGAATAGTGACAATATTTAATCTTTTGATTAGCTTTCAAACATATTAAAACAAGTAAATTAATACATATTTATATATTATCAAACATCTAATTTGGACTAACTACAATTGCATTCCGTCTTTCCCAAGTTGGATTACGATTTTTAAAATTTTGACGTGTTTATCACGTAACCTTTTCAGCCTTTAATCGTTATCTTGAGACGTAATAATTTTTCTTTTTTTTATATCAAGAGTTACTATCATCATCTACAAGAGTGTGAATTAATATAAAAATAAATAGAATAGAATTTGATGAAAATGATAGACACTAGAACATATCAAAAATATTAGAGCCAAAATACATCATCCTTGGAGTATTCGACAAGTAAAGATTGTCTTTTTCGTTTTATTTTGATAAATTTTATCAATACCAATAAAATTGGGCGTAATAACCATATGAGTGCAAAAAATTGAATATAATATTAACTTTTAAAGAAAAAGTAGTCACTTATGAAAATATGAAATATATTAGATAATACATTTCTTTAATCCTGTAATAACTTATAATTACTTAATCTTAGATGATCTTTAATATAAACATCTAAATATAAATGAGTCAACGTGCCAAGCTGGTAAAAAATTATTATATTTTGAATAAAATGACAATGGTTAACGAGACGATTTACAACCACATTTTACTCACAGTGCAAAGGAATCATAGACAAGTAAATATTGTCTTCCCTTGAGCTTTACAAAGTCAAAGATAAACCATCAACTTTGTGGCTTCGCTCTGCGAGAGGGAGAGATGGAGAAGCCAAGGTCTGTAGTACTCCTGGTGATCTGTTTTAGCTTTCTGGGTCTGTGCTACGCCATCGAATCGCCGCAGTACTCGGTGGTTCACAAGGAATCGGACTTCGAAATCAGACTCTACAGAGACTCCACATGGATGTCTGCTCCCGTCAAAGACATCTCCTTCCAGAGGGCTACCATTCTGGGTTTCCACAGGTACTTTCTCGAACCCGCTCTTTGGTTCCCGAGAAAGTAAAAGAAAGGAAAATCGATGAAAAAGACGGTGGTTTCTAGGCTGTTCTAGTCGTTTGCAATTTTGGGTCTTGGTTCTTAACTGTCACTTCTTTTCAATTATATATTATGTGAAGATTTTCGCTCGTGTTTTGTTGCTGAGAAAATATAAGGTTAGGAAAAGAAGTTGATTCGATTGTTGGTTTCTCATCCGATTTTGATGCTGATTGAGACAAGGGTTACATCTTCAGTGTATCAGTCATAATAAAAATCCTGCAATTCCTGATTTACTTTCCTTTGCTCTTACTTTGTTCTTCTTAGGAACCAAACAATTAGGTTTTTCAGACAATTTATTAACCAAATAAAAAAAAAAAATTGTTGAAGAAACCCTCTCCGTGCTCAGTTTCATGTATCTTGTATATACTTGATGGAGCTCTCAACCTCTTAGCCTTGATACTTGTAAGTGTTCGTACTTCGTGTAGTCTTGTCTCTTTCTCCTACCTTTTGACTCTGCTGCATATTTTCCTGTTGTCTCACAGGTTGTTCCAGTTCATTGAAGGGGCCAATCTAAATTTCTCTCGGATCCCACTGACATCTCCTATACTGACGAGCATAGTACCCGGTGCTGGCCCTCTGCACTCATCGGCGTATATTGTCCGGTTGTACTTGCCGGTGAAGTTCCAAGCTAGCCCTCCGCTCCCGCTCCCGGAGCTGAACCTGGAACCTTACGCATGGAACAGTCACTATGTTGCTGTCAGGAAGTTCTCTGGATTTGCAAGTGATAACAACATTATTGAAGAGGCAGAGAAACTTGCCATTAGCTTGAGCAGGTCTCCATGGGCGAATTCAACTTCAGCTGACAGTGATTATGCCTACTCCATTGCACAATACGATTCTCCATTCCAGCTCATTGGGCGTGTAAATGAGGTTTGGGTGGATGTTGATGCGTCTGAACTAAATGGCAGTAAATTGAGTGGAGTAGCCACGTCCTAAACTACTGCACGGATGGGGTTGACTGCCACTTCCTGCATGTCAACTGGTTGGAGCTAATAAGACATACATCACTGTGTTGTAAATAAATACAAAGTAAACTGCTTGTTGGTACCTTGTTTTAATGACATGTACGTGCATAAATTAGCTAAACTATTGCACGGATGGGAGTGACTGCCACTTCCTGCGTGTCCAATGCTTGCAGCTAATAAGACATACATCACTATGATGTAAATAAATACAAAGTAAACTGCTTGGTGGTACATTGCTTTAATGACATGTATGTGCATAAATGAGGGAATAAATAATTGTTGTATGTTTATGTGATTTATGACTCCAATACTTTCCCATGCTAATCAATAATTGTTACTCATAATTAATGGAAAAGGAATATTTCAATACCTCTTTTCACTGCCAAAATTTCCTTGAATTTGGAGTTATAATGGCGTTTGGGATTTCTCTAAGATGTTCCATTCTTGCATGTACATGCTCTTCTTTTTTCAGCTTAATCTTCTATCATTGCTGCACCCCGATAAAAATCATTGGCATTTGTTTGGGGATTCTTTTTCCCTGGTTAGGAATCTAGATTGGCAGTAATTGTTGAACCAATTGCTTTAATGTTATGACAAATAAGTATGTTCTGCACTCCAAGTTGGAAAATTTTTCTTTAAGAGCCAATGGTGCAGTGTACCATGCTTTTTTTTTTTTGATGAAATCTGCCATGCAACTGATTATCTCCAAAAATCGTTAGAACTGTTTTGTAGTCAAATTTTCATATGGGAATTCGAGCAGCTGCATATACAAATACAAAAATTTAGATGGTTTGAAATGAATAGTTCCTATGTCTGTGGAATAATAAATCATTTTTTTCTTCTTATAATTTCATAATCTTACAATTCTGCTCTCAAGAAGGAATCTTATTTTTCACCTTAGTTTTCTTATTATCGTACTTAAAGGCTATGTAAGAATACTTGATTGTAAGAAAATATTTTTGCCCTTACAAGAAAAAATGATCGTTTTGCCTTAATCTCTAATCTTGACTAACGAATTACCAAACAGTTGACAGGAAAAAGGATAGAAGCTCATGACCAATGCCAGGTTGCATTCTTAATAGGTTCTGAACTCATTTTAAGTCATCTTCAAGAGGCTCAAAGGTCCCAATTCCGTTGTCCAAATGGCTCAATAAGATCTCTCATGTTGCCTTTGTAAAGGTTTTAGGTGAAAGAAGAAGAGGACGCTATAAAAGAAAGTGCTCATTCCTTTCATAATGGCTGTAGAAATCAAAAAGCTTTTTCCGTGTGGTTCCTACATGTTTTCTTGCTTCGAAGCCAAGTCATTATAATGCTGCTGTCCAAACAGTTATGACACAACACTAACACTGTAAGTACAAGCATTCATGTGCAACAGAGCATGCAGCGGTGGCCTGCTTGACAACTTTCATGCCGATGCATAATCATAAATAGGTATGGGCATCTGGCGAGACAGGAAGGAGGCAAATAGTTGAGTCAAATTTTTTACCTTCTTCGGATGCGCTGAATGTAGCATGCTGTGCATAGGATTGTCTTAACAACCGCAAGATTAACATAGGATCTCAATCAAGCTTAGGACCAGATAGCAACCTCCAAAGTTGATCTTAAATTAGGCTTCAAAAAATCAGGGAATGGCCAATAATTTCACTCTCACGATCTGAATGTTGACAACAGCCTTGGTTTCCAGTAATCAGAATCTTTTCTAGCATATTTCTCATCATCCTTCTGCTCATCCGCAGCCAGAAGTTACTTAGGTCGGCATTTTGGACGAGTATAAGATGGCAGAGATACTCCAGCGCTAGCATTCTTCTTGCCTGGCATAGGCAGTTTGACTCGGAAATGGTAAATGATAAACAGAAGGCAGAGAAGCAAAAGAAACAGAACAACAGGAGAGGATATGAACATGTTGTTTAAGGAAGAAATACTTGTCCAACTTTTGCTTGCTCTCAATAATAAGTGTTCTCCTTCGACCAATGCAGCTCCTAATGTCCAAGAAACATCTCCAGGACCAAATACGATCTCTTTATCACCAAGACACAGCGCGTCCTCAATGAGTGCTGCCATGTAAGGTATTTGGAAACAACGGTTACCGGAAATACTACTCATGTTAGCCCATGATCTTGAGCATAACTGCTGGCCTTCCTCCCAAATCTTCGTCAAGTTAGCTCTTGGACTCAAATTTAATGTGTTGTAAACAGCAAAAAATCCAGATAAAGCATGAAACCTTGTAGAGAGGTCAGTGAAAGCTGTCAGATTAATGATACCTCTCCCTGCATATCACAAATGGGGAATAAAGTGTAAACTCCTGCACATCTATTCTACAACTCCTTCAATGAAAAGAAATGAGCCAACCGTATTGAAGAGGGCATATAATGCATCAAAAGTTGTGGCAACTAGTATGGAAAATAGATATGCCTTTCTAGTCATTGATTTTGGAAACCCAACTAACTGTTATTATAATCAGAAAGGGGAAAACATGAATAGACCCAAATTCCATATTGCAAACAATAACATCCCAACAAGAAAAAAAAAGGTAGCTTTGTGTTTCAACTTCACCAAACATGTGGTACCTTGGTAGTTGTTGCATCATGAGTAACAATAAAGTTTCTATGATCATAAAAATAGCAATTATTGAGGAAAAGAATCTTTTATACCTCATCCCATCTTTTCTGAGTTGATTAATTACAATGAGCAAAATTTCATCCAGCAAGGAACTTACTTCCAGAGTTTCCAATGCTTAAAAAAGCACAAGAAATATTTGTGTAACTAATTTCCAGATAGGACAAAATTTTACATAAGTCGCGACAAATACAGAAGAAAATTTAGAATGATAGCGACACCAAATAAGGAAACACATAGATATCAGGATGTTTCAAGATCGCATGCATTTTCAGATCCTGGGAAAGTATAGCAGTACCCACCACCATTAGAAGATGAGGTAACTTTAGAGTTTGTGACAACTGCTGGTTGTGACCAATCTAAACTGCTTGAACTGATGGCAGCAGCCCTTGCAACCTCTTTGCACCGCTCCCAATTTGGATCCCCAACCAGATAAAATGTAGGAATTTCAGCATTCCATGTTTGACTAAATTTTTTGAGCTTAGTAGCATTAAGCCCTGTGCAACCAGGGCAGCTATAGTTTTGTCCAAAATCAGAACCAAGACAAGGATGTCTGACTTCTAATGTATTTATCATATTTGTTGAGGACCATTGTGCTCGACTGAGCATGGCAACGCTCCTATCAAATGCCTCATTCAAACCAAACCCTGGGAATGAGTTAGCTAAAATCTTATATTCCATTGAACCGATCTTTGATGTCACTAAATCTTCTCTTGCATCATCTATTTCCATCACAACCTGCAATGACGAACCTCCTAAATCAAGAAGTCCTAAAGTGGGAGATCTTGAATCATTTTTGAATCTCTCCATTTTATAGTTCAGAGCAACCCAGCCATAATAAGCTTCTTCTTTCCCACTCAATACCCTTATCCAACTCTTCTCGTACAAAAACATGTGGTCCTTAACAACAGCCTCTACATCCTCCAAAAGCAGCCTAGCTTTCTCAATGGTCAACCTCCTTAACCCAGCAGTACCCAGAACGAAAATTGGAGTGTCTCTATGTCTTTCTTGAGGTACCACCTGTTCCGCCCAAATAAGCAATGGTTCCAAAGACGCTCTCACTCCCGAGAAGCTACCAACATGTTTATCTAACCCGGGCTCAGTTTGCATACAGTGATACTGACAAGAATTCCTCCAGAGCAAACTCTCGTTCATATTATCAGGATACGAATGCAACAAAAGAGGAAAGTGCATGTTACTAAGACTACCTACCATCCACTCGTACACATTTACTCGTGTCCCTGTGCTACCACAGTCCACAACCACTATAAAATACGACCCTTCAACTATACTACCACCTTTTCTTAGGTTAATAGCAAAATAAACACCAATCGATGACAGCACCACAACAAAAATAATGATACTTGCTTTTAACAAAAGGCTATAGTGAGTAACTCCCTTGATCGAAAGCTTGAGTTTTGAAGGCGATTTGGGTTCCATATCTCTATTATCAACATGAATGCATGCCAAATCCTCACAACTATTTGAACCTCTGGTCTCCACCTTGAAACCAACTTCAAAAATTACTCGAAATAATTGACCTTTAGACTGGCAAAGAATTAAACCCAATAAAACACATACTTCAGTCAATTCAGAGCATTAATTGGGTCCAAATCATAAAAACTCTCTACCTTGTGCGACGGAAACTCGTTTGAGTGAACACAAATACTAAAGCACACACGCGTAGAATTTAGCAAATTGCATCATCAAAATAGTCTATTCAACAACCAAAAAACCCAGAAACGTGTGAACACTAAAAGCTCAGCCAATCTCACAAGTTAACGTACACGAACTTCTGGGTCTTATTGGAAATCAAAAAATCAAGTCAAAGAGAGTCACATTGATCGCGAATGATCTGGAGTCGGAATGAGAAATGACGGTACCTCTCTTGATCTCTGGAACCACTGAAAGTGCGCCCCCGCTGCGAATCTCTCCGATGGAGCTGAGAAGTCGCAGACAGAGACAACAGGGTGTAACGTGTGCCGTCACGCACGTGTCGAGTTAATGACGCGGCGGTTCAGAGTAATGAGCTGAACTAGGACCAAACAAAATAATGTTTAGCGAATCAGGTTGCCAGACAACAGTTTGGTAGAGTCGAATCTGTGGTTCAATTTAAGCACCAAATTCAAGGAACTCAAGTTGTAAAGCCCAAAACATAAAAACAAAATACAAGATTAACATACAAGTAAAGTAGGTTTAATGGCTTAAACTCAATAATAGAAGCCCACTTCAAAACAATACTTAATTTAGTAAAAAATATAATTAAAGTGATTCAAACTCAAAATACGTGTTTCACAATATTTTTTATTCTTATAAAAAAAGGGAAAGAATTTTGAAACAACCAGCTCATACTAATTAATTGCATATAATAAGTATCTACAATCCAACGAAACTAATTATAGATATTGGAAATCTATTACAAGGACATTCCACCAAAACCCTGATACATGGAGGATGATAAAAGACCAGGAGAAGCTGAATAAAGGCTATGAGCTGTAATAGTAAAGCCATAGAAAAAAATATTTTTGTTAAAAGATATGGGAATATAATAGTACTAAGGTTTGGGGTTCAAACATTCATATGTTATAAAGAAAAGATAATGATGTGATTTGGGCGGGCGTGGAGGAGGGGTTGGATTGGACACATAGCCGCAGCTTGGATATTGGCTACATTTATATATCGTATCATACTCTTCATTTCGAGATTTTTCCTCGTCGATTAAATTCTGTTGGTTCATTTTGCGAGAAGTTGCTCTATTAATATCGCTCATAAATCCTTCAACCCGTCCTTGTTTTCTCTCTCGTTTTTTCTTTCTCCCTCTCCCTTTCTTCTTCCTCGATCTGAACCCCAAGGCACTCAAACCCCGGGGACTTCTAACTGAGGGATCAGAACCTTCTTACGCGGGAGGTTCGATCGCGCGTTCATTTGTTCTCTCTTTCTTTCTCGTTCTCTCTCGCTCTCTCTCTTCAAAAGCGCGAAACTTTTCTCGGATTTTCCCTCGCACTCTGCTCCTAGGGTTTCCGCGAATCCTTTAGAGCCATATCCGTCTCAGCCTTTCAGGCAAGTCCAATTCCCTTCCACTGTTTTATTTTCAGTTTCTCGGTTTTCGACGCTTTTTTTACGCCAGAAATTGAAGGATAAGAAAAATCGAAAAGCGAATGAGAAAAAGGAAATGGAATGAAGGACTAGCTGATTAACAACTCTAACTTTGTGCTAGATTTATTGCAAGACATCTCATTCTTTTGGTTTTGTTTTGTTTCGTTATCTTTTCCCTTTCGCTTTCTCCGCAACCAAACGTAACTCTTGGTCTATTTTTCGAGCAGAATTGAGGTTGTTGGATTAATTCGTGGTATTAATTTTGATATTCTATTTGAGAATCATTTGTATTTTGCGGTGCGAATCGGGGGATTTGAATGTGTCCCCCTTTTTTTTTTTTGCTCTTTATGAATGTTTATGGGACTGAATGAGAATCACGCATGAGATATTTTGTTTATTTGGTCGGCGGTGCATGGGTGATTCTCTTCTTTGTTACAGTTTGTCGGTGATTAAAGATGAAATAGTGATTGATACTGTAAAACAAGTTTTGTCCTTCAGTGACCTTGTAGAGCTTATGAGGACAGCCTTTTCTCCGTGGTTCATTTAGAAGTATCATATCTAGGTCATTATGGAATAGTTTCGGTAGTAATTGGAAAACAAAGTTGTGTCGGTTGTTTGTAAAACGGATGTGCGACAGAGAGAAATACAGAGACAGATGAGACTGTTGCCAAGAGAGAGGTGGGGTTATAATACAACTGTAGGAAGACCGCTTTGTTTTGATGATCAACAGACAGCTATTGATGAGCAGGGTTGAAATACAGATGCTAAGACGCTTAGAATAGATTGGATATGGAATGACTGTAAGAGTAGGTGAGAGCCAATAGGGTTCAGATGTTTTGGCAATCTGCAACACAGATTAGTATTTACACTACCAAGGAGGATTTTCTAGCCATCAGAGGGCAGAAAATTTATGTATACTTGGCTGCAATATTGGTATGATTTAGATTCTTCAGATGAGACAAAAAAGGGGAAATGGTTTGTTAGTCTAATACTGAGACTAGTAATCACAGTACTTAGGATCTCTTAACCACCAGAAGACAGAAAATTTATAGATGCAAGATTGGTATGATTTAGATACTCAGGTGTCTTGTAGTTAAGAGAGAGGACTGGAAAGAGCTTTTGATGGGATCAGCAGGCAAAGATGCATTGGAGCAGAGTTAAGAAGTGTGGTTCTGTCTGAAATGGAATTGCAGCGCACAGGATTTTGTCACAAATTTGGCATAGTTGAGGCGAGGGCTTTGTTGAGCAAAGTCGAGTGAAAAGGAGATTAGAAGGAGATAGCAAATAGGATTCCTAAGTGTTGTTGGAATGCATAAGTGGAGAAGCAGAGTGTATTTGATTTTGTAGCTGAGCTCCTTTAAAGGAAAACGAAGGAATTGATTGAAGATGGAAAAAGAATGTTGGCTGCTCTTATAGTTGATCGGTTAAATAAAATGATAACAATGGTTTAGAAATTAATTGGGAATTGAGCTGGCCAATGGATAGTCATTTCCTTTGACTTTGTTCCACATTTGTTATTGATCGTCCATGTGGACAATGGTGTTTGTAAATAAGACTAATTGATTTCTTTGTGGTGATTATTGCAACATTTTATATTGATCAATCTGTTTTTCTCCTGTCCTCAGGTTGTGTCAGATTGTTTGAATGATTGTGCAACAACAATTGGACCATGACGTCAAGTATGTCCGGTGGGGAGAAAAGGTAAAATGCGACTATTCTCCCTCAACTTTTTTAATCTTTGATGTTCTGGTATCCATAGTCCTTGTTGCTCAAAAAGCTCTGCGAACATATTTCTTGTTAGTTTTGTATATCATTGCTCACTCTACTTTTCTTAACACACTTATATCTAGGAACATATGGCTGTGAATGTTTCTTTTGGCAGAAAGATAATGAGGAACTGTTTTCTAGCCTGTTTAGCGCACATAAAGATGCGTTTTCTGAAGTATCTCAATGTTGACAATAGACATGAAAATTTTCAATGAAAATGCCTATTTCATGAGTTGATCAAAATATTGCTTCTTAGAGAATATGTAGAGCGTTACGATACTAGTGAATAGAAAAAACACTTGAACCTTTTTAAGAACCCAAGATCTCAGGCAGTTTTATAAAATCAGGAAATTTGATGTCTAATAGCTAATGGGGTGAAAATAAAGGTATTAAAGTGTGAATGAATAATTTTGCATTTGTTGGCTTTATATCTTTGCTTCCTTTTTCAAAAGAAAAAGAGTTTGGGGTGCTCGAGTGTGGGAGCAACTGTATGCTTTGTTTTTCCATTTTAAGCATGTACAGGTTTGGAGGATTGTCAGCAAAATTGGAATTATCCAGCAATATTTGTTAGTCAGAGCTGTGTAGTTTCAAGTTCAGGCCCATAGAATTAGCAAATTTATTTGTGTGTGTACTATCTATACCATATTTGTGCAGCACCTCTTAAAAGTTAAATCTTTTTAGAAGTCACGAAGGCAAAAATATGAAAAGTAAACATGTCACTTTTTCTGTGTTCAAGAAATGGGAATATTTGGGCTAGCTTGCTTAGTTTACATTTTTCAATTTATAGTGCTAACTTTGGTTCCTGGTCATTATTCATTCTTATACTGTTGTTTGTAAAAGGTCATTTTGTTTATTTCTTCTTTATTTCTGGCAGAGGAAAATATTGATGTATCATTGTACTGCATTTTGCATTAACAATTTTTGACGTGCTTTTAATCTCCAAGAATCACATGTTATTGGTTTCAACTGCGCTTTTTCCTTCTCTCTTCTCCATCCTCTTTTTCTGGGGAGAGAATATCTACTTAGTATAAGTCTTTGGATTAGTTACTTAAAAATTTGAAACATTAGGGCGTCTGTGTTTTGGCATTAACTTGCAATATCTCCCTGTCATTTGGCTGTTTTCTTGGAATGGTATTGTTGCCAATGTTGTTATATTATCAAGTGTTTGTTAAGAAAAACAAAAAACTGTCATCCTGTTTGCTTGCTGAAAGAAGAAAGTTGCTTATGGTCCTACAACAGACTCTGATTGTATTTACTGTGGTTCTTCTATCTCTACTGGAGGTCTTCTTTATCTTTTCTTGTGTTACTTGCTAGGCATGCTTATTATCCATTTTTACTATAATTCGGTGGTTGGAGCACCTGTTTGGCCTGCTTCATACATGTTTAGTGCCAGAGGAATATCAGTTTGGTTTTAATTAGTTGATGCTGTGACTGAGTCGTATCATCATCTTGGCATCTAATGATATCCCTATGCAGGTGGGGTTCCTCTTCTGCTACCAGAAGAGGTGGCATGATTGTCTTAGGCAAAGTTGTTGCCCCGAAACCAATGAACTTACCAAGTCAAAGGTATTTGGTTCCTGCCAAAATCTTTTTAGTTCACTTTCAGAGGTGCATGATATTTCCCCCTAAAATTGTGTTTTCTCTCTGTTGTTTTAAGGTTAGAAAATCATGGTATGGACCCTAGTGTGGAGATTGTTCCCAAGTAAGTAATACATCCATCATTCTAGGATCTCTTGCACTCTCTCTCGCTTTATCCATGTTTCTGTCTGCCCATACATACACACCTCATACTGATGGTCTTGTATGTGTGAGTTATGATTTCCACGTGTATCATGTGAACTTATGATATTGCAACTTCACTTTGTGTGTGTGTGTGTGTGTGTGGGTGGGTTTTGATTTCCATTGTATCATGTGATCTAATGATATTGTAACTTCATGTCCAGATTATAAATGCCTTTGCAGTTCTTGAATAGGTCTTTTACTTTTCAGGGGTACATATAGCTGGGGTAGTAAATCATCATCTTCCACTTCAAATGCATGGGGTTCTTCAACGCTGTCTCCAAGAACTGATGGCGGTCCTGGCTCACCTAGCTACCTAAGTGGTCGTCCATCATCTGGTGGAAGTGGCACACGACCATCAACTGCTAGTAGTGATAGAGTTCATGAACCTACTGCTAGTGCATGGGGGGCAAACTCAAGGCCATCATCAGCTTCTGGTGCGTTGACATCTAATCAGACATCCCTGACATCCTTGCGACCTCGCAGTGCAGAAACAAGGCCAGGTAGCTCACAGCTTTCTCGGTTTGCTGAGTCATTGCCTGAAAGTCCAGGGGCATGGGGTGCTGCTGGGACTGCAGAGAAACTGGTATATCTCTCATTGTAAGCTCATTGCTTGAGTCGTTGTGCACTACCGGTAATTACATGTACTGGGGGGTCCTTCTGAGTTCTGTAATTGAGGGATATGCTGCAGTAACAATATGTTGTTTATTCATTGAGGTGGTTGTGCAGAACTTTTGAGAGTCATTATATTTGTTGATTAGCATGTTGTTCTGGCTGCATTGTGTATAGATCTTCTTAACTCCCTTTACTTAATTGTAATTATATGGAAGCATTTCTTAAGCAACCCATTTCAACCTTAGCGCACTGTTTGTTTCTTGGGTTTTCTGTCCAACTGGAGTTTGCTTGAAATTCTTTGAAAGATGGCTACTGTATTTTGCTATAATTCTTTTTTTTTTTTTTTTGGTTTTAATCTGGCTGTTGACTTCTCTAAATCTATAATCAGGAGTAATTTGTTGACTTCATGTTTACATGTATTATGAGCATGAACAAGGAAAATAAAAAGAAGAAAATTGATCTAAACATATGATATAGTTAACTCATCGAGACTTTGAGCATATAATTGTCAATGATTTTTGTATGAAATTGCAAAATTGCTTTCCCACTCAGCACTGGAATAGTCGGTCTCAATATATTCCTGGACTTAACTACAATTTATATGGTGATTTTGGTCTTTCTGTGGTTATATATTTTTCCTTTCTTGGTCTAGGCTTATTGCAACAGCATTAGGGGCATATCTAGTTAACTTCAATTTATTTGGTGATCTTGATTATTCACTTGTGCTTTGTTGCTCTAGACTCTGGTTGTCCTTATTTTGTTTGTACTGTCTATGTTTGCTCTCTCTTGGATGGCCTTATTTATATTAGTTATTCACTGTGACACCTGCAGGGAGTAACGGGGGCCAAGAACGATGGGTTTTCTCTGACGTCTGGAGATTTTCCAACACTTGGTTCAGAGAAAGATAATTCTGGAAAGAATAATGAGTCACAAGGTTTTATTTTGTTTTAATTGCCTTTTAAATTTTTATTCGGTGTCATTTTTATCAATTTCTAGTCATTTTGTGACCTGTTTACAATGAAGAGTTTCTTGTATGATAATCTAAATCACTTACTGTTAGTCTTTAATGTACTTCCTTCATGAAGTTCAAAAGGTGCCACTGGAAAGACTTAAGCTTTCAATGCTGATTATTCAATTCAATGCTTTGATTGCTTGATGGTCTATCAATTGCAGACCACGATTCTCATGGTCATCCTGGCGAAGTAGGGCCGGCAAAAGAGGGGAATGGGACATCTATAGTTGGTTTGTGTACAAGCAGTCAATTCCCATGCTTTTAATGAAGATGCTAAAATCACGTGGCTTATGCTGAATTCTATTTTTTTTTCCATTGTCTTATTTGAATTTTTCATATCTCAGGTGATGTTTCCATAAATGCAGAAGCGAAAAGTGGGACAACAAATTCCTGGAGAAGGGATACCCCCCCATATGTTGAAGATGGAGTCGCATCCAATTTAGAGAGGTGGCAGGGCAATCCCCAGCCATACCCTAATCCCAATATTCCTCCTCAACATTATGAAGCTTGGCATGGTCCTCCTGTAACAAATCCTCCCAGTGGCGTTTGGTTTAGAGGACCTCCAGGAGGTCCTCCATATGGAGGTCCTGTTGGTCCTGGTGGCTTTCCTATGGAACCATATTCTTATTATAGGACTCACATCCCACCTGCCCTTGCCAATCCACAGCCAGGTCCCCCACCAGGTGGACAAAGGGGACACCACCCTAAAAATGGAGATATGTACAGACCTCATATGCCTGATGCATACATGCGCCCAGGGATGCCAATTAGGCCTGGATTTTACCCTGGTCCAGTGGCATATGACGGCTATTATGGTGGCCCAATGGGTTATTGCAGTTCAAATGAACGTGATGTTCCATTTATGGGACTGGCACCCAACACCTCTGTTTATAACAGGTACTCGAGCCAAAATGTTCCTGAGCCTGGCGGTTCCCAGGGAAGATCTGGTGGATATGGTCCTACTGGGAAAACATTGGTTTCAGAGCATGTGGAATCTGGTCATCCTCATGATGCTCGAGGACCATACAGAGTTCTTTTAAAGCAACATAATAGTTGGGAAGGAAAGAATGAAGAGAAAAAATGGGAGGATACAACAACTACCCATCCTACATATGGTCACACGGGCGATCAGACAGAAAGGTCTTCATGGGATAATGACTGGAGTTCAGATTATGGAAATGATGGGGAGACGGGATTAAGAAGGATGGAACCTGGTCAAGAAATTTCTTGTCTAACTTCTGAAAACCAACAGTCGTATTCTTCTGGACCTGTCAAAGTCATCAAACGCCTTGATGACATTTCTTCTCAGATTCCAGAACAAGCATCCTCTGGTTTACCTGAGGGTCCAGGGCCTGTTTCAGCTGTTCCTAAAGATTCCACTTTAATTGAGAAGATTGAGGGACTAAATGCAAAAGTTCGGGCTTCTGATGGACATGATGTTTTGGAGGAGCAAAAGAATAAAACTCACGTTCACAATGCCCAAGCTAACCATCTTGCAACTGAAGGTGGCAGTGGTTTTGTCCATTCCAAAAGAACCCATGCTGCTGAAATTATGAATCCTGCCTCCCGTGGTATGGGTGTTTCTGCAGGAGATAAGAACCTTGAATCTGCCGCTGCTGGTGGAACAAGCATCTCCAGGTTCTTTTTGTTTCCATTTCTTTTCCAGCACCTTGTTGGGTTTCCACTTAAATGTATTAGTTATTTCCACTGTTTGTGAAATACTAATTTTATTGCAGGAGACCTGCACATGGTATGCAAGGCAGATCTAGTTATCATGGTAAAGGAGGGCTCAACAATGAGGGGGCTGATGGTCGGCATAAAAAAATTCCTGTGGTAGATTCTCCCAGTGTTGTACCAACTTCACGTGTCCAAACTAATTCTAATGTTCATGTGCTTGATTGCCACACATCAGTTGAGGCTTCTGAAAAGTCTGGCTCATATTCGCAAGCAAAGGAAGAGAGAGAATCTTTTCCTCCCACATGTGATCTTAATGATTATCAGGCACAGGTAACATTAATTTTATTTGAAGTTCCCACTGGTTTTTATGTCTCTGAGACTGATGATTCTGGTGTTTCTGGTTAGCGTCTTGAGCAACGTGCCAAACAACTGAGGGAGGAGGAAGAAGAGCGTACAAGAAGGCAAATGGCCAAGGCTCATGCCAAACTGGAAGAGTTGAATAGGCGTAAAACATCTATGGAAGGGTCAATGCACAAGTCAGAAAATGCTTCAGGTGGTGCTGTCCATAATAAGCAAGAATCAATTGTGCTTCCTCAAATTGAGGGCCACACCATTAGAGATGAACAAACCCCTGTTCTGTCCAGTGAGCTCCCTCCAGAGAAATCTAAGAGTGCCAACAAGGAACGTATAGTGCATAATCAGTCTCTGTCCTTGCAGCAGGATGCTGATAGTGCCCATCTTGCACATCATAATACTTCTCACAATGTCCTTGATGGTAATGCCTCAAAGCATAAGCGGTTGGGCTACAAACAGAAGCAGAACATTCTATCAGAGAGGAGCGAAAAGGCTACTTCCATGAGTACTAATGACACACCAAATAATCATGCTGATGCAGTGCGTAAGGTGAATAAGGTCATGGTGTCCAGTGGGGGGGTTGCCAATGATATTTCCTTGAGCTCCAATTCAAGCCAGAGTGTGAATTCAAATACAGTGGCCGAGTCCTCAAGGTTGCATGTGAATGTAAATGCTGGGGCCAAGTCCTCAAGCTTGCCTGCGAATTCAAATCCAGTGGCTGAGTCCGCAAGCTTGCCTGCGAATTCAAATGCAGTGGCTGAGTCCACAAGCTGGGCTTTGAATTCAAATGCAGTGGCTGAGTCCACAAGCTGGGCTTTGAATTCAAATGCAGTGGCTGAATCCTCCGTATATCAGAAAAAGAAAAACAGGAGTGGCAAGAACAAGCACAAGGTGGAGTTAGCATCATCTATGACTGCTGTACCAGCATCAGAACTAAAAGAAACCTGTGTTGTGAATGCCTCTTCTGAAAGTAGTAAGCCAAAAACTTCTGAGACTAAATTGGATCCTAACTTGGTCCAGTCAGTAACAATTTCTGACAATCCAAATCAGTTATTGGAGCACCACGTGTCTTTGACCCTTGAGGATTCTCATGGTAGAACGAATAACAGTCAGTGGAAATCTCAACATTCTCGCCGGACATCAAGAAACCCACAAGTTAATAGAGCAGCAGAGAAATCCCATAGTGATGTTATATGGGCACCTGTACGGTCACAGAACAAAGCTGGAACTGATGAAGCCTGTCTGAAAATCGCAGATGAAGTGAGTGCTTCATCAATAAAGAGTGACCATCAAGCGCAGAGTAATTCCAAAAATAAAAGGGCAGAGATGGAAAGATATGTACCAAAGCCCGTGGCAAAGGAAATGACTCAGCAAGGAAGCATTCAACAACCTGTGGCATCTTCTATCAATCAGAGTACTTTAGATGAACCTGTTGCTACCGCAGATTCCATTTCTCAAGGCATGGAAAGGACAGAACCTGCAAAAGTAGGGCTTGCCTTGGAGCCTAGGAATGAGGATGGTAAGCAGAATAAGCAGGGGAAAGGGTCATGGCTGCAACGTGGATTGATAGAGTCCGTTGGTGGGCAAAGTGTGCAAGATGGACGCACTTCATACAATGGTCGGAATGTTAAAAAATCAAATGGGGATTACCAACCGCAGAGGTCTGATGTGACTTCACTGAAAGAGCAACCAAAATATCCAGATGAGTGGAATGTTTCTGATAGACAGAAAGTTCCTGATAGTTCTGATTCAGTTGCATCGGTTGCAGTTGCTGTGGTAAAAGATCAGGGGGTAACAGGCAGAGTAAAGCGGCATCCCTACAAGGGACAGCGAGGCGTGGGTAATAACACTGATCTTGACTACAAGAGAATGAATAGCGAGGAGGGCAGCAAAAGTAATAGCCAATCTGCGGCGCTTGAGATGAGTCAAACAGAATTGCCAGCTTCAAAAGAAAATCGAGGTACTGGGGAACGCTCAATGGCTCATTGGCAACCCAAACATCAGTCTTTTTCAGCCAATAATCAACAGGGAAGCAGAGGCAATAATGGTCGAAATGTAGGTGCTGGAGTTTGGACAAACAAAAAAGAGTCTACCCCACAGGGTGTAGTACAACAGGCACCGCCACCTGATAAGAGAACCAGTGGAGTATCGCAGCCACTCCATGATCAGTCTCCCCCTAAAAGAAGTGATTTGGGGGCATTAAATGTAGGGAATCAAGAAGCCACGAGAGGGAGAAAAGTGGGTTCACTCAGGGAACGAGCACCTTCCCCTAGTCGAGTTCCTGTTGGCCCAATTGAGCATGCTCCTGAAAGTATGGAAGTTAGACAAGAGCAAAGGTCATCCTCAGGGTTCCGCAGGAATGGAAACCAAAATAGTAACCGCGTTGACACAGGGCATGAATCTCGTGGGAATTGGAACTCATCTGGGCAAGAAAGCAAGCGTAATAACCCTCCCTCAAACTGGGAGAGGCAGAGGCACCATTCTCATTTCGAGTACCAGCCAGTTGGCGCATACCATAATAACAAAACAAACAATGCTGAAGGACATAAAGATGGAAATCATAATACAGGTCTGAGGGGTCAGAATCACTCAAGGCGTGGTGGGGGACACTTTAATGGACGACAAAGAGGCAACGACCGTGTAGATGCTGGATTTGATTAGGGAGAATAGGAGTACTGAAGACAGCCTTATGTTTTGGTTGTAAACAAGTTCACAATTTTTAGTGTCTTGATCCCTCACGTTTTTCAGGTAATCTATGTCTTTATGAGCATCTGATGGAATCTACATTCATAACTATTTACAACAATTGCCAATTGATGCTATATGTACTTTGAGCAGGGATTGGAGCAAACTTGCTGATGATGGGGGAGTACTTCTATATGGTTAATTTCTTCTTTTATTTTTCAAAATGTATCTAATCTGAACTTTGTAATTTGGTCACGGTTTGACGCTGTGAACCCTTGATATGTTACTTTTGATCCTTGTATTTAGTGAAACATCTTTTTACCATGAACACCAGAGAGGATAGAAGTGTAGTTTTCTGGTTCAGCATGTATTTCTCAATTTCGAGTTTGTGTTCTGCTGCGTTGAGAATCTTGTTATGTTTGGAGAAAATTGGTGAAGGGCAAAATGTTTATTTTGCCTTTACCCTTTTTTTAAAAGAAAAAAAGAAGAAAAGAACGGAATAATGAAGGTTGTAGAGAGAGAAAAACACTGTAGCTCGTCTTCTTCATTGTTAAGAGAAAACTAGGGTTTGACCAGGGTGCTTGTAATCCCTTGTATCTTTTCTCCATATAGTGAAGAAGTTGCTCTTTAGGCTATAGACATAGGGAAATCAACCTGAACCATGTAATTTTCAGTGTTCTTGGTTTGCTTGCTTTTCTTGGTGTGTGCATGAGTGTTTTATTTCACATTTGTCTCAATACTTGCGGCCTTCGATCTAACAAACTGGTATCGGAGCTCTAGTTATTGAATCAAAGTAGAGGTTGGTGAGAATCGAGAAGCTCTAGTTATTGAATCAAAGTAGAGGTTGGTGAGAATCGAGATTGCTTCTCGTTGAAGCAGTAAGGCTTGAAAAAGGTTCTTTTCACAAACACTTGGTGCACAACATAGAAGGGATTCAAATCTTTGTTTGAGGTAAGGGGTTTTCTTCTCCTTCCTTTGAAGGCTATTTTTCAACCATTTTTGTGGTCAGAAGTAACCGAATTTTGCTGGAAATAGATTGGAAAGTTTTAGGATTGTATCCAACCCGGGTGGCCGAAGAGGTAATATGAAAATTGACCCTTGTTAGTTGGTTTTTTGGAGAGAATCTATAGTTTATAGATTCCTCATGGCCCAATTTATAGATTGGTGTCCTTTGGATTGATGGAAAAATGCCATGATACGTTGGAAATTGGTGGAGAAAGGCTGACAGTGAAAACAAGTCCATCAACCTGATGTCGACCTAGAAACCTGATTTGTCAACTCAATTGAGATTTGACTTGTTGACCTAATTTGTTGATCGACCCAATACTTGATTTAACCTGAGATGCCACCAAACTTCATTTCGGTTCATTTGAGTGGGAGCAGGAAGCACATGCGTTTTCCCACACGCGTTGACATGCAAGTTTCTTCTAGAGCCTGAATTGCATGCTCTTGTCTCCCCACACGTGCAGAACCAAGCATCAAATAGAATTTCGACAAGATTTTTTTGGTCCATTTTGTGCTGTTTCTTAGTGGTGTTTTGGGAGATATTTTGACAGATTTAATGGCACAATTAAAGGGTTATATTGGTCAAGTTATTTGACACTATGTTAAGGGGAATTTTGGTAATTTGATTTCGATTTGAAAGAAAAGTCAAAAGGAAATTTACTCTTCAAGATGGAGAAATCAAACACTTTTGGTAAAGGTATGGTGATTTTAGGTTCATTCAATTATCACTCTTGGAAGTTACAAATGAAAGATTACCTAATTCATAGGAATTTGTTTAAAGCCATGGAAGGGGACTTGGCTAGGACTATTAATAAGATGATTGATAAAGAGTTGAAGAAGTTAAATAGGAAGACTATTTCTTAGATTAGACAATTTATTGAGTATAATATTTATCATTACACTATGAAAGAGATAAAAACATATGAGTTGTGAAAGAAGCTCAATACTTTTTATAAACACAAGATTGCTCGTAACAAAAATTTTCTACTCAAGAGGTTAATAAATTTGAAGTACATAATAAGACAAGCAATGATGGGGTTCTTAAGTGAATTTAGTCATTAGTGAACTAGCTGACAAAAGTAAACATTGCTTTAAAAGATTGGTAATTTAGTTGCAATGGATTAACCCAATTAGGGGGACGTGTGAGGGTTGGGGAGGGGGTTGTGGTGGGGGTTGGATTGGGTCACTTATTTTGTTTTATGGTTAATCAAAAACTAAATAAAATAATAGTACACAAGGAAATGTTCATGTGTTTCGGCCTCCTTGTAGACTTACTTCCACCTCTTCTTACTAATAGTAAGAGAGCCCTTTTTACTATATCATGAGAGTTATACTCTCACAATTTAGTATACCTTGATCTTTTGTGTACTAGATACAAAGATCTACAATCCATTTCACAAACAAAAAGCCCAACTTGGCTTTTCACTACAACACAATCTAATTGACTAATAAACACAACTTACAACTTACATCTTATAACACATTGTCTTAAAGACTAACAAACACAACTTACAACTTACTGTTACAAAGCAAACACAAGCCACACAACTTAATATTAGAGTTTATACAATGATGTATTTCTTTTCTCATGCAAGAAACAACCTTGATTCAAATTAGTGTATTTCTTTTATGTTGTCTTAATTTTGGTTCTTCAGAAAAAGCAGTCAAGCAACCAACTTTAACTCATAACAACAAGATTAGTAGGATAATGATAACTTCAAGAAAAACACACAATCAAATATATTAAGAGCACCTTAATCAAAGTACTTAGGTGATTTCATTGCATAATCAACACAAAATGTTCTTGAAATAGTCACTATACTCAAGTTTACTTGATTCACAATAGTAACACACTCAAGGAGAACACTAGATTAGAATAAATGACGAGCAAGCTAAGAATATAATCAATCAGCAACCACTTCACAATACTCTTAAGCAATTAATGTAATAAATTGTGATATGATTCACAACAGTAGCAAGCTTAAAAGATGGCACATGGCCAGAACATGTTGAGAGCAAACTTACAATATAACCAAATAATCTTGTTCAACAATTTTTTAGAATGCTTCTTGAATTAGTTAATATAAACAAGATCAACTTGCATGATTATAGAATGAAATTGATCAAAGAATCTTAAAATTAGAAATAGATTACCACACATCTCATATAATAATGGAATAAGTATTGTTTCATAGGGTATTTGCTTAAAAATATGGTAGATGCTTTCTTCAATTGTGTTTGCCCAAACCAAAACCCTAGCCATCATTATATAAGCTCTGAAGTTAAAAAAATTTAGAGGCAACAAAAATTATACCATTCAGTCATCAAAGCTCCTTGATTTTCTCTCGAAAAACTTCCATTTTAGTCAGATTTTGCTTTCAAAGAGTATATGTTTGAATATATATAGGATCCAACAATATCTAGAAAAGAGAGAAAGCGAGAGTAGACAAAGAAAGGGTGACCTCTTTGCCCTCATTTTTTTCAATCAAATATATATATCAACCCTTCTTCCAAATAAAAATGCACCATTTCATTAATCCAGCCATATAATGTAACAAGGACATACATAATTTTGTTCACTTTTTTGTTTTGTTTTTCTTTCTTTTTGTATTCTAGAATAAGAATGATTCTTTTATTATTTCAGTGCACCCAATCAATAATTTCCAAAGATAGTTATCAAATTTTGAACTTATTTGAAACATTTTACTTTAGGTAGTAGTGCACAAAAATAAATTCTCACAATCAATTTGAATTCTGAAGTATATATAAATACTACTAGCACGTGAACTTCAAGCCAAAGTATTTATAGCCAAAAGATCAGATAAAACATTCTAAAGGACAAAATTTTAGGATATAAGAGTTTTTGTATGCAAATAATCATCATCTTGATTATTTGTTTGACATACGTTCCACATTTTTATTTACACAAGATATAGATAAATAATATATATATATATGAAAATATTTTTTCAATTATTGTCAACATAAAAATATATTTAACAATTATCACCAACACAACTCCTACTGGTGTTTTGAGTATGGGGATGGTTCATTATAGTTTGCTCAATAAAGAAATTAGATTAAAGGAGCAAAGAACATTTGGGCAAATAAAAGTATTGGTTACAGGTTTTAAGTGCAGGTTCACAAACTACATCTGGAAGGCTTTGTTAGGCATGAATGGATTAACTCGAAGAATTGAACATTGGAGAGTTGAAATATATTGGATGATAAACACTGTTAAGAGGAAGAGCTTTGCAGCTACTTTGCTTAGTATATCTTTCAAGGCCGTATTGTATCACATTTGGAGCGAAAGGAATAGAAGAAGATTCAGCAATACAAGTCTAGAAAACTCAACCATTATTGCTAAAATCAAGAAGGACGTGAGAGGCAAGATTTCATCTACTAGAGGAGTCAAGCTTACAAATTGTAATAAATTTTTACAAGAGCTTTGGAATTTGCCAAGTGCAATATTTGAGCTTAGATGATGATATTTTGTAATCGAACAATCTTGTAAATTTTTTATGAGTGATATATAATTTGACCTTTTACCAAAAAAAAAAAAAGTATTGGTTACAAAATGGCAAGAGAAAAATGGAAATAGAAAGAGATAGAAATGGAGATAAAAGCAAAAGTAGAGGAAAAAAGGTAGAGTAGAGTATCAAATTCCAATAAGTCATGGGAAGTATCACAGTCCGACAGAAATGTCAAGTATTATCACTATGGAAAGTTTGGTCATTATAAGAGAGAATGTTAGAAACTAAAAGAGGGAGAATCAAGAAATGAAGACAAAAGAGTTGATAAAGACTTAATAGCAATTACATTTAGTGATGAGCTTATGATTTTCAATGATCATTAACTCAACATATTAAGTTAAGTTTTAACTCAGATTTCAACTTGAACTATTGACACATGAGCTTTTTTTCATGTCACTTCACATGAAGAGTACTTCTCATCCTATATAGTTGGGGGTTTTGGAACAATTGGCTTAAGGAATGAAGTAAAGGTCAAAATAGTTGGCATGAACAATATAGTTTTAGAGATTGATTTTGGATGTAAGTTAGTGTTAAAGAATATTAGGCACATTCCTAAGATCTATTATAGCTTGTTTCCAGTAGTGTTTTTTATGACAAGATATATCATAATCACCTTGGTGAAGGTAAGTGAAAATTCAGTAAAGGTTCTTTCATAGTTGCAAAAGGAAATAAGATTAGTACTCTCTATAGGACTAAAGCTAGCATTCAAAAAGTGTAAGTGAACATGGTGGAGGACAACTACATAGAGTTATGGTACAATCAACTTAGGCAAATAAGTGACAAAGTACTTTAGCATTTGCTAAAGAATAAGATCATATAATGAGTTAGTGATGTTGATACATGCTTAAAGCCTTGTAGTCATTACTTAGTTGTAAAAAAATGTAGAGTTTCATTTTGGAAAGAACCCCCCATCAGATGAAAACATGTTTTTGATCTAATATATTCACATGATGTATGTTGAAAGTAAAAACTTTTGGTGGCACTATGTATTTTGTCACCTTCATTAATAATCATTCTCGAAAGATATGAGTTTATATATTGAAAACTAAGGATCACATGTTAAAAGTCTTCACATAGTTTCAGGACATGGTTGAGAAAGCAACTAGAAGAAAATTGAAGTGTATCTATGTAGATAATGGAGGTGAATACAAAGGTCATTTGAAGAATATTGTAGGACTTAGGTCATTAGGCTTAAGAAGTCAGTTCCTGAAACTCCATATCACAATGAGGTTGCAGAACGGATGAACATGACCATTGTTGAAAAAATTAGATGTATGATTTCACATGCTACATTACCTTAATTATGATGGAGTGAGGCAACATGTCTTGTAGTAGATTTGATTAATATGTCTTTTTCAGTTCCATTGGAAGGTGATTGAGATGATATGGATTGGTAAGGACTTTTTTTTTTTTAATAAAAAAAAAAAGCAATTAAGAGTGTTTGGTTGCAGAGTGTCTATTCATATTCCAAGAATGAAAGGTACAAACTTGATAATAAAGCGTAAGATTACATCTTCTAGGGCTATAGACATAATGAATTTGGATATAGAATATGGAATCCAATTATAAAAAAACTAATCAAAAGCATATATATAGTTTTTTTTAAGACCAAACTATTGAAGATCTTAAAAAGACTAAGATGCCAAGAGTTATTAATGATAGTCTTAAGGACAAACCTATAACTTCTTCTTATCTAGTAAACACACATGAAAGAAAAATTATACAGGAAGAGCCGCTTGAAGCTGTAGTAAAAAAAGAAGTTCCTCTAACAACAGTCAATGAAGAATTATAAAGATAAATTGATCATCATTTAGTTAAGTCATCAACATAGCCCCTAATGAGAAGATCTAGCAAAGATTATTAGCCTTTAATGAAATATCTATCACATAAGTACATGATGCTGACTTATGGGGGAGAACCATAATGCCATGAAAAGGCTAGTGAAGTGAAGTACAATAGAGAGTGGAAGAAAGCCATGCAAGAGAACATGAAATCTTTGCATGGGAACCACACTTATGAACTTGTGACATTGCCTAAGGGCATGAAAATTCTTAAGAACAAGTAGGTGTACAAATAAAAGTTAGAAGAGGACAACCCACTACTAAGGTATAATGCAAGACTAGTTGTAAAAGGTTATGATCAAAAGAAAGGTATTGATTTTGAAAAACTCTTTTCACCTGTGGTGAAAGTGACTTTTGTTAAAGTTATTATTGGTTTGGTTGCTAGATTGAAATTGAAGATTAAACAACTTGATGTTAAGATTGTTTTCCTTCATGGAGACTTGGAGGAAGAGTTTTACACAAAGGAACTAGAAGACTTTGTATAAAAGGACAAGGAAAATCTTGAAGAAGAGCTTGTATAGTGTAAAATAAGCACCTCGACAATGGTATAAAAAATTGAAGTCATCTATGCTGTAACACTATAATAATAAAACCAACTCAGACCACTATGTGTTTGTGAAATATTTTGTAGGATGTGATTTTGTCATTTTACTTCTATATGTAAATGACATATTGATTGTTGGTAAGGATATTAAAAAGATTGTTGAGTTGAAGAATGATTTAAGCAAGTCTTTTGTGATGAAAAATTTGAGATCAATGAAACAAATTCTTGCTATGAAGGTTAAACGTGATAGAAAACATAAAAAGTTGTAATTATTCCTGGAGAAAGTGCTTTAAAGATTCAACATGAGTAAGGCAAAGATAATCAACATTCTACTTACAAGTCACTTTAAGTTGAGTAGAAATTAGAGTCTTCGAAATGAGTGTGAGATTAAAAAGATGAAGAAAGTATGCATATGCTATTGCTAATTTGATATATGCTATATGTACTAGACCAAATATTACTCATGTAGTTGGAATAATCAGTTAGTTTCTCTTAGATCTTCGTAAAAGATAATTAGCACTTTACTTGTAAGTTACTTTAAGTTGAATAGGAACTAGAGTTCTAAAAGTGAGAGTAAGATTGAAAAGATGAAGAAATTTCCTTATGCATATGTTATTAGTAGCTTCATATATGTTGTAATATGTACTAGACTAGATATTACTCATGTAATTGGGATAAGTTGTATGTTTCTCTTAGATCTTGGTAAAGAATATTGAAAAGTTATGAAATGGATACTTAAGTACCTTAAATGAACTTCTAGAATGTATTCATGTTTTGGTAATAATGAACACTCATTGATTAGATACACAAATATAGACATGGTTGGTGACCATGATAAGAGAAGATCTACTATATGATGCATGCTCATTTTTACATGCGACATAGTTTCATGGCAATCAGGACTATAAGATTGTGGTGCTTTGTCTACGATAGAAGTAAAGTACATTGCAATCACTGAAGGCAACAAGGAAGTTCCATAGATGAAGAAATTTCTGCAAAAACTTAATGTAAATCAAGAGAGGCTATATTCTATAGTGACAACCAAAGTTCTATCCATCTCAATAAGAATACTTCATTTCATTTAAGATGTAAGCATATTAATGTTAGATATCATTTGGTTAGTGATGTCTTAGAATTCAAACGTCTAGATCTTATGAAGATTCACATTAATGATAATGGAGTTGATATGTTGACAAAGCCACTAAGAAATGTCAATGTATAAGAAGTTGATATGTTGACAAAGCCACTACCTATGGACTCTAGGTAGAGTCAATGTATAAGGAGCCATTTTCTTTTTTCTTATGGGATATTGCACTAATGTTATCTTAAAATGGGGAAGTTGTTATGTTTGAAGAAAATTAATGATGGGCAAAATGACTTTTTGCCCTTATCTTAGATAAAGAAAAAAAAAAAAAAAGGAAGGAAAGAACGAAGACTATAGAGAAAGAAAAACACTATAGGTTGTCTTCTTTGTCATTGAGAGAAAACTAGGGTTTGATTAGTGTGCTTGTAATCCCTTGTATCTTAGTGAAGAAATTATTCCTTAGGTCGTGCACGTGGGGAAATATACTTGAACCATGTAATTTCCATTGTTCTTAGTTTGCTTGCTCTTCTTGGCGTGTGCATAATTTCACATTTGCTTTCATAATTGCTGCCTCGGATCCAACAAATCAAGACTACCATCTACTTACCAATGAAGCCGAGGCCTTAGTTTTGGATATGTAACTTCCTCTTTTGAATTTGATAGGCAGAGGAAAATCGAGGCAGCGGATCTGACCACTGATGCTTTTGCCGAGGAATGTAGGGGAGAGATGTTTGCTCTAGTCTTAAGGAAAATTTAATTGGGGAACGGATTGACAATCATGCTCATGGTTTCCATGTGGTAGTTACGAACATACAGGCATTGATGAGACGACAGAACCCCTAGTATTTAGATTAAGATCTTCTAAATTTTATTAGGTAATTTAAATTGGATAGGCAATTCAAAACTTTAATAACCCTTTGTCAATCAGATGGTTCAAATTGTTTCTTTAAGCATTTTATTTACCTCAGCGTAATATTTGGGTTTTCTTTTTAATATCTAAGTCGGCAATAAACACAATTTTGACAAACTTTGAAACTTGTAAGTTAACAATACCGAACTTGGAATTTTAAGAAATTGAGTAATGGGTAATCTAAAGAGTTTTAATATGCAGTAATCACCCCGAAATTCTTGATTTTACAACTATAACAATTGCTGTAAAAAGTTATATTTCTTCCCGGAAACTTGTACGTGGATTCTGGTCATTTCACTTGCCCCGAATGAGCAAACCCGAAGTGGGGGTCCGCTAAACCCCGATCAGAAGCCCCCACCGGATCCGGGCCAATTAAGTAAAATCCGAATTTCTTTCGGCCGAAGCGGGTCATTTCACAGAGGCCACCGATTCTTTTTTCATTTCGATTTTTTTTTTTTTTTTTGTTTCAACCGCCTTTCTTAACCTTACCCTGGGGTGTTTTATTGTGCTTCATCATCTCCACTGTGAAAGAGGGTCCCTATAAATCCCCTAAATTCAATCACCCAAAAAGTCTATCTCTTTTCATTTCCTCTCTATCCTGGTTGTTTCATCTGCGGAACTTCAGCTTGGGAATAAGATGCGAGGGTTTGTTTCTCTTTTCATGATTGCATCAGTTTTGTTTTGAGCACACCAGAAGAAATAGATTTGGGTTGGAGGAGCTCATGAATTCCAGTGCACGATTTAGTGTAAATTTTCATTCTTTTCGGGTCGTTGTGAAGTTCAATTGTGGACCTTAAGTTTGTTTTCTTGGAGGGTGTTTCTGCTTTTCGCTTTACCTTAGGGGTTTGCTTTCTGGGTTTGTAATTCTGTTTCGTACGGGAATTCTTTTTGTTATGTTCGTTTGGCAATAAATTAGCTAAGAAGGGAAGGAGACCAAATTGAAGTCTTGCATTTTTGGGCTTTACTTTTTTCTTAAGAAAATGAAAACCTCAGCTTCATTGCCTGCTTGTGTGACTGGTAATTGCATTTTTGCATACAAAGTCTTGTTGGCTATTCGAGAGGTTGTTTTGCTTCCGTGCGAAAGTTCGGCATACCATGGGTTTTGTTACCAGAAAGGTTTTTCCCTATGCATACAAAGGTTTTTTATTTATTTATATATATATATATATTAATTTTTTTAATTTTAATTTTAAAATAAGGTGAACTTGGTTAAGTTTCTGGGTCTTGTGCATAAGCATGTTTTACACTCTAAGAAGCTTTGTAGTTTGTGTTATGTTTTGGGAGTTTGAATTTAGCTGTTATCTAACCGCTTTGGATATCATACGTGCTTACTTGTGGTTTTTTCCTTGAACTAGGCTAGGCCTATTAAATAAATGATTGGGTGGTCAAGATTGATACAATGGCTTTGGTGACCCATCAAGTGCAGGTAATTTGAGGAAACCTTGAGTACTTCACGAATATATCTATTTGGATTTGAGAAACAAAGTCAATGTTATGTAAGGTTAGGTACCCCATTAGTACCTGTCTTCTATTGTAAACTCTTGTTTTGTGAAAGAATCTTTGAGCAACCTAAGAATGTTGTATTGTTTGAAAGAATTGCAGGCCACGGAGACAGGACTACTGTATTGGGTTCTAATTCTGGGCAGACAATGTTTATGTTTGGCATGTAGAAAAAGCTGCATCAGTCAATTGATCTTTATGTATAGTACTCTAGTATAGGTTTAAGTTGTAGATTACTTCACTCAGTATATTTTCAAAAAAACATGAATGTCTTTTTCCTTCTCGCTTGTTGTTTGATTATTTTGCTGAGCATCTGAATCCCTTAGCTGGTGGTGACGCCTTGTGCTTTATCTGCTGTTGGTTCTTGTACTGTTCTCAATGCAAGGCAGTATCTGTTTAAGCTTAACATTTAAGCCGAATTAGGGTGATGCACATTTTTTTATGGATCAAACATAACTCCTGGAACTGAAAAGTTAACAATCGTGTGAAATAAATTTTCCCTAGATGTGCTTGTATCATTCTTCATATGTGTCAAGATATCTGGATTTTCATCTAAACATGTCAATGTGTCAATTTTAACTTTCTATATCCATATGATATTCACTAAATCCCAAAAGAAGTTATGATGTGTTTATATATTTCAGGGTTCTTATGCTGTATTTCCTTCAAGACCTTTGGCATGGAGCAAAGGCATAAAGTTGAAGCAGTGTGTAACAAAATTTCATGTGATTGGGAAAGCAGATAGGCATACTTTACTAAAGCGCAGTGGTCGTTTAAGGTGAGAATTTCCTCCCTATGTTCTTTCTTGGGCCATTCTTGTGTATAAATCAAGTATGGCTAAGCATGTGACTCCTTTTATGTTTTTTGCATTGAGTGTGCTTTCAAGAGACGAGCTCTTTTGGAAAGAAGAGGCGCACTTCATTTTACACTATCTCTTATTTTGGATAGATATTGTAGTTGAATGTTGCAGGTTAGATTCACTGTGCCACTTCTGTGAAAACATCAGTCGAAAATTGGAAGCCCACATACAAAATGAAAACCTTGCTTTCTTCCAAATACAACACTGGATGTCCCTGAGATGATTGGATAGAATTAGTGCCGTGAGAATTAAAGCTTCTTTGAAATTCAAGAGAATAAGCTTGATTGTTGGGGCAGTTGTAATTTAATGGGTCACGAGCCCTCAACCTTTGTTTTATTTTTTATTTTTTATTTTTGCACCATTTGTCTTGTCTAGCATGCTGATAGCAGAAAAGGTTCCAGAGACTGAAGCTTATTGTTAAATATCTGCTATATAGGTGAGACGCCTCTTAGGCTCTGCCATGCGCAGGGTGGAATGATAAGTTTTATCTGCCACCCATTTTTCCTTTTCAGTTTTCTGGGAGAAGAATGGGAGGTGCGAAAATCTTTTCCATCATCTGTGGTGTACTGAAATTCTTTCTCTGACCTTATGTATATGAGATGCTATGTGAACTCCCATGTGTTTGAGTGATATTTTTTTGGGTTTCTCAGGAAATAAATCTTTAATATTTTTGAGGTTCTGAATCAATGTTTGTACAGTCTGCAATATAAGTAAATCTGCTGTCTTTTCTTTGCTATTTAAATTTGATACGTTGTGTTACTTGAGGTATCATGCATGAGAATTTTGCAATATGTTATAAATGCTTATTTTATGATCAGGAATGACAATTTAGAGGTCAAAGAAGTCTACTTTTAATTTTCATCTGGCATCTAGGTCATTTTGAATAATTTTAATCTGAAGAATTTTAGTTTATTCTTTGTGGTTTTGTAGTTAAAAATTTTCACTGCTACTTGCTTCATCCTGGAACTCTTCAATGTGTATATCCAGGTGCAATTGCACCCACATGTACATTTTTCAGTTGTCTTAGTAATATACATTGAGAAAAACTTCTTTCTGCAGTATATGGGCTCCTTGCAATTGTGGAAAGCCCAAACCTCTGAGAATTTCAGCTTTCAAAGGCAGTGCACAAAATAATGAATCTGGAGGCAGAACCAGTGGGCCAAAGGTTCCAAATAATTCTGTTAAACTAAAAGAAAGTGGGGATGCCGTAGTGGAGTCTTCAAAGACAAATGATATTCCACTTTCGTACACCTCTGAAGCTAATGAGAGCATGGTATCCTCCCCTGCTATTCATCAATTATTCAAGAAATGGTTGACCATGTTGCGCACACAATCAGCAAGTCAAATAGGGGATGGAGTTTTTGGTAAAGAACCTCCTTTAAGGAAGATGCCGGAAATTCAACATAGTCCTAAAATCAAGGAAAGAGGTGAGATTCTAAAGGCGGCTTGGTGCTACTTTCTGGATCTGGATGCAACAGTAAAGATACCCTTACTGATATTGTAAGTTTAGTGGTTTTTGCCTGCAACTTTCTCTTGTCTGTCTCTGCTCCCCTTTACTATTGGTTTGCATGACTTCTGAGATATTTCTCTTATCTGTGATATAATTCTGTCTTGCATGGATTGATTTATGGTATTGGGTGCCGGCATGTGTCTACCTGTCATTTGTAACTTTTGTAGAAGTGTACTCCAGGTAAAAGGGTCCTGCAAACTCACACATCTGTAAATTGACCAAGTCAACCTTTAGGGCAGTATTTTCTTCTACTTAATATTGAAGGGTTGTCTACTTTTCAGTTTTGACCAAGCTTTCTTAAGTCTAATTGGTTCTTAATTTCGTTTCTGCTTGATGATAGTTTGTGGTACCACAATTGAAGCGTTGCAAGTTAGTGTTTCCTTGTTTAATTGAGATCATCTGCAATTTTGTGGGGATTCAAAACTTCAATTGGTGGAGCCTAGTAACAGAGTTTTTCGTAGATAAAATCATATAACTGCAGTAAGTGACTATTGAATGTTAGTGGTAGTATTATTTGGAAATTGAGCTGCATTACTCTCGTACAATTGAGAACGGGGAAATGAATTGATTTTTAGTAAAGTCTAAGATTCTTTAATTTCAGCCCTAATGGTGTCTTGATCACCAGCTTAAGCTTCTAATGTCATGGTTCAGTTCAGCTCTGTGGAAATATCTATCTAACTTGAAGCAATATGTGATGTACTTGTGGAGTGTGTTGTATTGTTTTCCTAAATTACATGCACTGCAATGGGCATCCTAGCCATTTCTAATTTTCTCTGTTTAATCTGCAGCGTCCCCTTATACCTGGCAGTCAATGTGATTTATGGGGTTGAAGTTTCGAAAGAGTTGACTCCTTTGTGGGTTTTTGGGCCCCTTATCATAGCCCTCCAAATCAAGATGCTTCAATGGTTGTTCGCACTCTATGTCTTCAGTTTCAAGATGACTGTTAAAGTGATTAAGAACTTGCCCACTTACTATAGCTATGTTGCACGCGGGAAACTTAAGGAAGACATACAAGCTTTTGTGTGGCAACCAATAGCGAACATAAAGAACCTAGACCACAAAGAGCTATCAAGGAAAAAGATGAAAGAATTTCAGGGGTGGGTGGTGGAGAGGTACCTTGATTTTGTGGAGTCAATATGGCCATATTACTGCAGGACAATTAGGTTCCTGAAGAGGGCTAATCTCATTTGAGTATTGGAATTTTTCTTTGGGAAAAGTTTTCAGCGAGGGGAGAGGGCTAAAATCAGAGTTGCGTCTGATTATGTCCCAGAAGGTTGAGATTTTTGAGAAGGATTTGGTCAACCCCATTTTAAGCTGGGTTGTCTTGTGCTAGTGGAGAATCAGAAACGGCTTTTGACCGATTGTTGTAACTTCTAAGGTGGTGCTCTTATTCTTGGATGAGGTCCCTATTGATTTGTTTCTTTTCCTCCTTTTGTATTTACCTAATGCTTGTATTCTTGAGGTAGATGGAAGTGATCTTAAACTCCGGTACTAATTCATTAATGGATTTTGGCAGCTTCCTTTTGGTTCCGTGTCTGGTTCTTTCCCGTACCTGCTGTATTTGTGATCTGGGTATAATTCATCATTAGGTCATATCGTTGGTCAAAATACGCCATTCTCTCACTTACTTCGTAAAAATAATGTTGTTAACATTGGGGTGATAGGGGTAGGGCTTTTGATGGCTTGGGCAAGGCAGAAATGGCTTGTTTTTTAGTTTGTTCGATATGGGTGACAAGGCATCTGCACTTTCATAACTTAAGGTGGTTCTACTGTATTTCTGGTACATTATCCACTTCTTTGTGTTATGCTATTTGGGATCACACAAAACGTGGTCTCTTCAGGCTTGGACCCTCCTTTTTAATCAGTTTTAGATGTTATGAAGCTTACTGATTAAACTTCCAAAAACTAAAAATTCTCGAGGAAAACTAATGCTTAACTAAAATGGCTGTCTGCTTTCCTTCCATTCTACGTGGGCAAGTTCTCTTGAAAGGTTATATGTTGAGAACATATGTTTCGAGACTTGTGCCATGGAATATGAACACAGCGTGAGGGGAGAAAAGCTAGAGAATCCACTTAGTTTTTTCTCTTCGCTTCTTTCTTGTAGGAAAGGAGAAAGAAGGGAAGGAAAGGAGAAAGAAGGGAAACAAGGTTTTGGGAAAAAGTATTGTATTCAGTTTGTCTTGACCTAATGGTTATTGGTCAATTTATAATACAATGACTGAGTACAAAAAAAAAGAAAAAAATAATATAATAGAATAACTTCCTATTCTGTACAATAAATAATTTCCCAAATGGTGACGATTCTGTACAATATTTGGCAGTTTGTTCAAGACAAGGGTTTATATTACCAAACAAAGACGAAGAGAAAACGGCAAAGCATGAAACCGAGGAAAAACAAGAAAACAGAAGAAAAGACAAGGTGAAAATAAAAGCGACAAATCGGGAAGAGTGGAAGGTGGGAGTTCAATGCAAGACGTGAAAATAGGATTTTGTCCAAAGCCTTAACCCGCTCGAACCAACGAGAGAAGCAAAACAAGCCTCCCTCTCTCTCTCTCTCTCTCTCTCTCACATACACACACTCGAAAACTACAAAATCCACGCCTAAGAATTTCCGACTTCCTTCGCTCTCTCCCACCCAGTTCTTTCCCTCTTGGAAATTTCCATATGGGAATTCATAAATGCGCTCCATTTTAAGGGGGCTCGCATTAAAAACTCATGAAGATGGAGTGCTTCAGTCTGTGGTAGACGCGGTGCTGGTTCCTTTTGCTCTTTGATATGGCTGTGAGAATCGGCTCTTCTTTTTCTTGTTTGGTTGCTTCTGTTTCCTCTCCTTTCCAGTCCAGGAGAAGTTACCGGGTAAGATTTTGGTCATATTTTGTTGCTCTGGAAATTTGTACTTAATTCTTTTTGAAGAAAATCCTCGCTTCAATCGGTTTGTTAAGTTTTTCATTAGCTGAAAGGTTTCATTTTGGTTGGTGAATTCGGATTTAAATGCTTTTTTACTGCGTATGATTCTAAAGATGGTGGAAATGAACACAAAGGAGGTTGCCTTGACCGAGTAATAGTTTCTACTTGGCCTACTGGGTAGCCATTGCTCGAATTAGATTTTCCTGCTTTCTTTGTCTTATGATATATATATATATATATGTGAGGGACAATGAATAGTCGCTGTGACTGATGCAATGGGTGATGGTTTTCTTGATATCCTTTGAACTCAACTCTAGTTGTTTTTGGCTTTTTTTGAAAGCCAGACGATTGTGTCGTTGGCCCAATAATTGGGTAAGATACCGGAAGGAGCCATCTTTCTGATGTCGATTCTATATGACAGCCTTGCTTCTGTTACGTTAAACATGAATGAGATCATTTATTACTTCTATTTTGTTGCCAGTGCATGTCACTAGTTATTAAATCATCACTTTTTTCTAAAATTCAAAGTCAGTATAGAATGATTAATGTGATCATTTAGTTGATATTTCAGTACTCCCTCTCATATGTGGGTTCGAACTCCCTCTTAATGAATGAGGTTCAACACATAAAAGCATTTAATTGAAAAATGAAACCAGAAACACATAGCAAAGTTTGAATTTGGAATATCTGCTTTAATACCATATTAAATTAAGATAATAAAAAACTAAGTTATATTGTAACACTATTCTACTATACTGTAAAATAAAATTACAAAGTAGAAGGTGAGATTTTTTCCACTCAGTGGTTGCATTACTGGTCAAAAGTTCTCTTCTTTATTGAGTAATATTTGTTGTTTTACTTGTCTTAAGTCTAATCTATTCTATGAATGTCAAAGAGTATCTCCTATACACATTGTTCTTCTTTATGATTTTCTTCTTTATCTTGACAATCAGTTGAGCATTTCACGAGGAGTTCATGAAATTCAACAACATGATTTTCAGCTGCTAAAATATGCTAAAGGTAACTCCGAACCATATTTACTGGATAGTTCTTGAAGTTCTACCATTTTCATTATGCTGCAGCAGGCAGCATAATTCTGATTTATGTTGTCAGTTGTAAGAGTAAGTCTAATATGGGAAGTGATGGACTTCATTTGCCTATAGCTGCCAAGCTTTTTCTTTTACCTGCCTAGTACAATCTAGTCATTGAATTAAGTCCTTTTGCTTAGATTTTGAGGTTTTAAATTGATAAGTCCTCAGAAAGTCTGCAGTGGTAATACTTCTCTAAACGTGTTGTAGTCAAGTCATGCCAGTGCATAGCTGGAAAGCAGAACTCAAGTAGAAGATTCCAAAGGAGTCAACATTTTTTCCGTGCTATTTCTGAAGAACAGACACAACATGCTGAAATTGAATCAGATGCATCAGAACAAGATAGCCGTGATCCTAATGCTGAAGATGTCTCTGCTGCAAGCGGCTCATATAGCCATTTTGCGGGAACTGGTGGAAAACCAGGTTTAATCTCATTTTATAATTCTCCATATAAAAGAGAGGATGACATCCCCACATCAAACCCGCAAAGGAGTCAGAACAACTTACTGTGGTTTATCGGTCCTTCAGTGCTTATAGCCTCTTTCATTTTCCCCTCACTTTATTTGCGCAGAATACTCTCCACTATATTTGAGGACTCCTTGTTGACAGGTGAGCCCACATTCTTGTGTTGGTCTTGAGATTTCCCTTTTTCTTTTTATTTCATTTTGTTACGAATCTTGACTTCTTTTTCTTTTTAAGTTTTTTTTTTTAAACAAGCTTTAGATCAATGCTCAAGTAAAGCAATATGCAAGGATACAAAGAGTTTTGGTCTTTTATTTCTCTTGGGTCTGAACTTGGATGCCTCTTTGTATTTGTGGGTTTTTTGGGGGGGTGTTGGGGTTGGGTTGGGGGACTGTGGTTGGGAGTGGGGGGAAGAAAACTGTGTGTCTTGTTGGGAGAGGAGTACCTTGGACATACTGACATGTTGAACTTTGAGACTTAGGACGGGATTTGTAATGGACTGGATTGGCAGATCGTGGTCTGTAGTTTACCTCATCTTGGGACTGGAAATGCTTGAGACTTAGCTTTCAAAACAGTTTGTGAAAATGTCTTCTGAAAACAAAACCAAATAGGTTCAAAGCATTTCATTCCATAACCTTTTCTTTGATCTCCGTCTGCAGATTTCCTCATATTATTCTTTACCGAAGCTCTGTTCTACTGTGGAGTTGCTGTATTTCTTGTTCTGATAGACCGCTTAAGGAGGCCTATTGAGCCAGATTCTGTCACGGTCACTCACGGAATCTTGGCTCCTCACATAGGACATAGAATCTCTTCTGTAGCTGCCCTGGTGCTTAGCCTAATAATTCCCATGGTGACAATGGGCTTGGTCTGGCCCTGGACTGGTCCTGCAGCATCTGCTACCCTTGCTCCATACCTGGTTGGTATTATTGTCCAATTTGCGTTTGAGCAGTATGCAAGATATAGGAAGTCACCTTCATGGTCTGTCATTCCAGTTATCTTTCAGGTATACAGTTCATGACTCACTGCTTCCCCATTTTGTTTAGTATCTCTCTGTGGTACCAAGGATCAACATATAAATTCACTTTGAGATGTTACCATTACAGGTATTTTTCCATAAGAAAATTCTAGTTAACCTCCAGTTTCAGGTTGCAAGGATATTGCGTTTTGTTTTCAAGCCTTTAACCCTTTTGGTTCTAAGTACTCTTTATCAAACGTTTAAAACCCATTAAGGAAAGAGCTTCTTTATGCCTGGCAGGTGTATAGATTACATCAGCTGAATAGAGCAGCACAACTAGTGACAGCACTGTCATTCACGGTTAGAGGAGCTGAGATGACCTCACACAACCTTGCAATAAACAGCTCCCTCAGTACTCTTCTTAATGTCCTCCAAGTCCTTGGGGTCATCTGCATTTGGTCTCTCTCGAGCTTTCTTATGAGGTTCTTTCCTTCTAATGATGTGATCGTGCAGGGGGACATGGGTTTCAGAAAATGATGGGTAAAACGGTCACTCACCTAATAAAAGAACAATGTTGCAGGTGGTCTTCTATCAGGTTTATAAATCTGTAGGGGGCGGACTCTCTTGTGGTTTAGTTGTGCTTTGCTGGGAACTCAAAGCCAAAAGGGTATTGAAGCATTTGACTTCCTAAAGGAAACTAAAAGGTGGCTACAGACTCTTGTAAATGAAAAGTCTAATTGCAGGGAGAGGCGAATGGCAAAAATTGATGTGTTCTATTTCTCCATGGTCTTAGAATTTCACTGTTGCATGTATATAAGTCCTTTTCGCCACAGATTGGCCATTTTTCCTACAGATGTTGAACTTTGAAAGTTACCTAGAGTGTTAAAAAAGTCGGGAAGACCATTTATATTCCGTCATTTACTTGTCACAAATTTTGACATGAAGAGCAATTTGTAGGAAAATTGGTGCTCTGAGGATTAAAAGTGCGGGCAGTTTGGTGCTTTTTGATACTATTGCTATTACTTAATACTGATTCTATGGTAGCTTTACATTTTCCTCTCAAAGCATCTGATTCTGCACTGAAAACTAAAGGTCCTGGGTTTTAACAGGATATACTTTCCGAAAGCATTCAAGCTCATGGGTTGACTGTACCAGATTGAATGAGCAATCTCCATAATCTCTATTTCATTCAATTTCTGGGCTCCAAACATATAATAAATTTGAGGGAATCCATATTTTCTGCCATAACCACCTGGTATCAGGCGCGACTCAGCCGAGCAAGAAGTGGATAAGTAAATCCAACTGCCCGCCAATGGACCAGAAGAATGACGCTGGTGAAAGATGACAACGGATGCCTAGTGTTTTAGGACATTGAAATTACTATGAGAAGCCAAAACTAACCTGTGATTGCAATGACATAAAGGAAAAGAAAAAAGGAATTTGCTTGTGGCGTGGAGCAGAGGTTGATAATTCTCTGTGCAAAGGCAGGATGGTAATATACTAGAGGGTAAATAAAAGTAGATGTTGACATAGGCACTAAGATATTTAAGCAAGGTGACAATCAAAAACAAGATGCATGTGCTTCTCATGAACTTTCGGAGATTGCATAAATAATGTTCCCAAGACGGCCTTTTTTTGTTTCCAATCACCATTGCCCAAGTGGCCCTATCGCTGTTTCAAAGGGCAATGATCGAATTTTTCCTCCAATACTTCATCACATAAACGAAATCTTTCTTCTGGCTTTCCTCCGAGTCGTAATCAAGACAAGCATCGCACGAGTAGACATCAAAGAAGTTATGCTTGTCATCCTATCAGACAGCATATCCTAAATAGCCATCTTTATCGAATCACAGTAGGGGAGGTTTTGTAAGATTTCCAATTATGAAAGCCGTCGAAAAATTTTGTCCAAGCTGTCGGCGAAAATTCTCCTTGGCTCTTAGGAAAAGTGATTTCTGTGTCACTATTCCTTTTCACTTGGAGAAATGCTATCTGATAGACAACTGATTCGGATCATTTTATGCGAAAATGCCCATCGAAGGTTGGACTTCCAATGCAAGCCCAGGAGAGGATTTTCTAAACCATTCACGTATGATTGCATAATTGGTAAGTGGTAGCAAACTTAGTTATTAACTTTTTGTTATAGTCCTTGTTACGATCCCACTCCCATGGGCTCATTTAAAGGTGACGTGATAGCATGAGTGCTTTCTTGCGTGTGTAACACTGTGTCAGTGTGTATCACGAGACCATGGACAAGCAAAATCCTTCACGCTTGGTTCCGTGTGGCGTACACATTTTGTAGTAATGATGTATACACTAGAATAGGGGTTTAGTTTAGCTCTTATACGGAGCTGGGAATGTAAACGGAAAGCAGCTTTTGAATCAACAGAAATGTTAAAGGAGGTCCGTTTTCCCTCTAAAGAAAACATGTGTTCCAATGAATTTGTTGGTTCCCTTGTCATGGGGTCTGGTGATAAACTCCCTAAATGGCCTGAAATTAGTGTAGTTATGGCTCCTGATAAGCAGGATCGTAATAGTCCTAAAGGCAATTGAACTTATTATGTCAACAGACTTAGGCCTTTTGATTTAATGAATGAATTTGTTATATTTGATATCAGAATCAAACTACATATCCAAAGTCTAAACCATAAAGGAGTTGATATGCAAAAAGGGCTACTTGGCAAAAAAACATTATGGGCCAAAAGGACGCCTAAATGTCACAGGTCGGAAGTGGCTCAATGGTTGGGTTATACACTTTTTCTCTCATACAAGCACGTGCGGATTCCTTGAGTTTGGAGGCTGCGTATGCATATGAATTCGGCTACAGGACTGTCTATTCTGCAATAAGGAAATGGGAGCATCTTTTTGGGCCGTTATCATCAACATGCATTTCACTTCCTCCAAATTTTCGTTTTCTCAGACTCCGCCTGGGAAGAAAAAAGGGGGTGGGGGTGGGGGTGGGGGACGGGGACGGGGGACTGGGGACTGGGGACTGGGGCTGAAGTCCTATCCTCCCTTATTCCGCAAGCACTACAGTTGCAGCCAGCTAACTTGACATGCCCTTGTTTCGTGTGACACTAGAAATATAAGGATTCTAAAGCGTCCCTTCTGGGCAACTTTTTTATTTCTTATGTGAAGTGTTCATTGAGTTCCTTCTTCAAGCGTAGTGTTGAATTCTATCAGAATCATTCCCAGCATTTTCCCAACTACCAACACTCGAACACTGTTTTATTTGTCAATACTACTGTGTTTAAACGTGGTGAAACAAGATTACGTAATTCATCTAAGGTAAGAGAAGCTTTTTCAACTCCTTTTTCTAACATTTTCTTGCAGAGATTGGGGCCTGAAAAAGAGGCAGTGAGGAAAAAAAAATTGGTTACCAACGTGTACAGAAAGTATATGGGCGCCTGATCCACATCTACTATGAATAAAAAAATGAAAAACGCATCAGATTAAATAATACAGCCAACAACTATTCTAACAACTTGCCTATCAACAAGCACTAACGTAACAAACGAATATTGGTTGGGATTCGGCTCTAAATACTTAGATCGTCTGATCAGACCAGTGGCTTTTTTCTTTTCCTTTCTTCCTTTTCCAGTAACTCTTTTCGACAAATACCAAATAGCATATATATTGCCATAGAATTTATCAGCATTGAACAAAGAAAAGGAAATACTGAAAGTATCTATCTCATAGTAGGTTTCTTTATCTAAATTTTTGCATATATTTGTCGGAAAAAGCTTCTTCTCTCTGGGACACTTTTCAAGGAAAAAGGGGGGGAAGGAAAAAAAGAGACGAAGAACGTGTTAGTTTCCTGCTGTCAGTGTCTTCAATCATATACCTTCTCCTTTGGCTGTATGTGTTCTGACTTGTTATTCCCTTTGACTCTTAATTATTCATATTTTTAAACATAACCCTCCCTTTAGTTCCTCTTAACTTTCAGAGTAGGTAACGTTTTTGTATCATACTCTAAAGATTGAAAAGCTTCCAGAGAATGATCTATTTGTCTTATGGAGTTTGCAAGACAGATTCATATAATATGATTTCATATGTTTACTTTTCCATAATCAAAAGAAGAAGAATCTTTCTTGATATATGGCTTTTTCTGCAATGGAACATGTGTAAGGCAGAATGTAAAGAGGATGTCGAATGGTAATTTAACAATCTCAAGCTGATAGCATGATAGAAAAATAGAACA
This sequence comes from Casuarina cunninghamiana, assembly GCA_028551485.1. Taxonomy (NCBI): domain Eukaryota; kingdom Viridiplantae; phylum Streptophyta; class Magnoliopsida; order Fagales; family Casuarinaceae; genus Casuarina; species Casuarina cunninghamiana. The sequence goes on along the minus strand of CM052366.1, from coordinate 26,088,804 downwards.
TGGACAGGCATTCAAGCACTTGGGTAACAAATGGTCCAGGTTGTGAATACTTTGTTTCCTTGCCTGGATGTTGATGGGACAAGCTCAGTTAGGCTTTCGTCCTTAGTGGTTGCCTCAGCCGAAATTCTTAGGAAGTACTCAAAGATAAGAGATATAAAGCAAGAATTTAGAACTAAAGAAGGATGAAGTCCTCCATCATAGGTAACCACATTGAGTGAACGTCTGTCTTCTTATGTTGGGGTTGTATTCTAGGAGGAATCTTTCATGAAAATGAGGCTATCTTTCTCATTCTATCTCCTACATTCAATTAGCTTATTGGGCCAACACAGCATTCTTTGAATGTGCCACCACCAAATCTCACATGCTTTTGGATACATCTGCACTGAACATCATCGATGCAGCTGGTAACTAATGGGAAACAGAAAACTGTGGTTGCTTTGCCGTTCTGTTTTCTTCATGTATTTAATTTGGGGTCGGAGGATTAGGTAAAGAAAGAGGAGGTTAATGTTTGAACAGTCTATGATCAGAATGAAGGGGAGGAAAAAAAAAATTTGTAGATGAATTTGGGAAGAGGGAGACAAATTTACGGAAATAGATAAAGAGAAAAGTAGATCTGGTTTCCTGGTTGTATGTCATTTACCCTTGTGTTAATGGTTTGAAAACTTCCACTGGCCGGTTATTTAAGCAAGATCAAGAAATTGTATTGGGTACCCAATGATTATCCTTGATGCTCCGGTGGAGCATCCTGATTATCTCAATACCGTAATGGGTCTATACCAACTTAGTTGACATTCCATGAGGTCCAATTGACCAGATCTCTTACAAAGTCAAACAAACTGGATCTTAGGGGAATTTCTAATAGGGCTCTTACTAAAAATATTTATTTATTCTTATTATTATTACTATTACTATTTTTGATATGATGGATATCTAGCCCAGACTATATAGCCAGTAGAGCCTAGAGATATACCCACTTCTTTAATTCACTTCAGCAAGAGGCTCTTTGTTTCTCTCTCTACATTTTGTTCTTTGAGCATGCTCATGGAAGCTACCTTATCTCCAAGAACCAGCTCGTTGGAGCATTATTGCCTAAAGAAAGAGGAAGAGGTTACCCTAGGGGCATAGTTATGTTAAGGAAGGTTGGTGTGGGAGATTTTGTAAAATAAGTATCCTGAATTCAAATCCTTCAAGTAAAAAAATGAAGGAAAAGGTCAAAAGGGTAAGAAAAAATTACTAAGAAAACATCTCTTTGAACAAACTTTAGGCCTATTACTATAAGCTTTTGAAACATATTAGGTATACTTACTTCAAATAAAAACTAATTAATCTCCTTATTTATATTGTCAATCCTTTGAAACATGCGTTATCCCCACTTTAAATTCTCACCTTTCAAAGTTCTGTTTTATTCCCTCGTACTTCTTTTTCTACTGATTCTGTTAAGAGTTAGAGAGCTTCTCTTTGTATTGTCAGTTTTCCCTTATGAATGGAATTAAGCTTCCTAACCAGCAAGATTGAATCTTTTGAATCAGGTATCTGATACTTGAATATCTTGGCTATCCATTCTCATATGGGTAGCCTTCAAATGTTTCAGTTGCTGCTGTTTTCAGCAGCACTGGGCGCTCTTCTTGCTGTCACTCTTGCAGATAATCATGCGGATGCTTCTTGCCTTCTGAGACTCAAATCAGAACTAATCGATCCTGCAGGAGTTCTCGAGAACTGGTCTCTCAGCTCTCACATATGCAGCTGGAACGGACTGACGTGTTCAGACGATCAGACTCGTGTTCAGGGCTTGAATCTATCTGGTTCTGGACTGTCAGGCTCACTCTCTCATGAGTTTGGGCGCCTCACTTCACTTGAATCACTTGATTTGTCCTTGAACTCCTTAACTGGCCCGATACCTCTAGAGCTCGGGAACCTTCAAAATCTAAGGATACTGCTCCTCTACACAAATTCTCTTTCTGGTAAGATTCCTACGGAGATAGGTCTTCTGAAAAGGTTGCAAGTTCTTAGAATAGGAGATAACATGTTAACAGGTGAAATTACACCAACCATTGGTAACCTGACAGAGTTGAGAGTTTTGGGTCTTGCTTATTGCCAATTTAATGGAAGCATTCCAATGGAGATTGGTAATTTGAAGCATCTGGTATCTCTTGATTTGCAGAACAACAATCTCTTTGGCCTTATACCAGAAGAGATTCATGGCTGTGGGGGACTCGAAAACTTTGCAGCATCCAACAATCAGCTCCAAGGAGATATCCCTTCAGCGATTGGGATGCTTAAATCACTGCAGATTCTTAACCTTGCTAATAACAGCCTCTCCGGATCAATTCCGACCTGCATTGAGTGGTCTTTCCGAACTGAAGTACTTGAATTTGCTCGGGAATAAATTAGGTGGCGAAATTCCCCCGGAGCTTAACGAGTTGGTTCAGCTTGAGAAGCTTGACTTATCAAAAAACCACCTCTCAGGAGCCATTAGCCTTCTGAATACCCGGCTAAAGAATCTCGAAACCCTTGTTCTCTCTAACAATGCTTTGACAGGTAGCATTCCAAGCAGCTTCTGCCTTCAAAATTCAAATATTCGACAACTTTTCCTGGCTCGAAATAATCTCTCGGGTGAATTCCCTTTGGAGCTACTGAACTGTTCCTCACTTCAACAGTTAGACCTTTCTGACAACAGGCTTCGAAGGAGAGCTACCATCCGTCCTCGACAAACTACAGAACCTGACGGATCTCTTACTCAATAATAACAGCTTTTCCGGTACTCTACCTCCTGAAATTGGAAACCTGAGCAAATTGGAAAGACTTTTTCTGTTTGACAACATGATTACAGGGGGAATCCCGGCGGAGATTGGAAAGCTACAGGCGTTGAGTGTCATTTACCTCTATGATAATCAGATGTCAGGACAACTGCCGAGAGAGTTGACAAACTGCACGAGCTTAACAGAAATTGATTTCTTCGGAAACCATTTTACGGGGTCCATTCCAGCCACTATTGGGAAGCTTAAGAATCTAGTTCTGCTGCATCTGAGGCAGAATTATCTGTCAGGTCCCATACCACCAAGCATGGGTTACTGCAAAAGGCTTCAGTTATTGGCCTTGGCTGATAACGGATTCTCTGGATCGCTGCCACCCACATTCAGGTTCCTTTCAGAACTCAGCACCATCACTCTTTACAACAATTCCTTCGAAGGCCCTCTTCCCACTTCTTTATTCCTTCTCAGAAACCTCAAAATCATAAATTTTTCTCACAATAGGTTTAGTGGAACTATCTTTCCTCTCTCTGGTTCAAATGCTCTGACTGCATTAGACTTGACAAATAACAGCTTCTCAGGTGCCATTCCTTCTAATCTAGCCATGTCAAGAAATCTTGACCGCATCCGCCTTGCACACAATCATCTTACAGGCAACATGCCTTCCACATTTGGCCTGCTCACAGAGCTCAAATTTCTTGACTTATCGTTCAATAATATTTCAGGAGGCCTGCCATCTCAACTTTCAAGCTGTAGAAAACTCGAACACCTTTTACTTAACGATAACCAGTTCAAAGGCATAATGCCTGAATGGTTAGGGAGTTTACAAGAACTTGGCGAGCTAGACCTGTCATCCAATGGATTCAGTGGCACGGTTCCTGCGGAGCTTGGAAACTGTTCCAAATTACTGAAACTTTCTCTTCATAGTAACACTCTCTCGGGAGAGATCCCACCTGAGATTGGGAATCTAACTTCTCTTAATGTCCTTGCTTTGCAAAGAAACAACCTTTCAGGCTCCATTCCGTCAACAATCCAACAGTGTAGGAAGCTCTTTGAACTGAGGCTCTCAGAAAACTTTTTGTCAGGTTCAATACCATCTGCGATAGGAACGCTAATTGAGTTACAAGTAATCTTGGATTTAAGTGAAAATTCCTTCTCCGGGGAAATTCCATCGTCTCTTGGAAGCCTTGTTAAGCTAGAGAGAATGAACCTCTCTTCTAATCAACTCCAAGGAGAGCTGCCTCAGTCACTGGGAAAACTTACCAGCCTCGACATGCTAAACCTGTCAGATAATCATCTCCAAGGCCAACTTCCTTCCACATTTTCAAGATTCCCGCTGAGTTCTTTCTTGGGTAATGCTAAGCTATGCGGCCCACCATTAGCAACGTGCTCTGAATCCGGCGGGCAGTTAAGGATGCAGCTTTCCAAATCCGAAGTAGTGGGTATTATCGTGGCCATTGTTTTCACTTCTACAGTGATTTGCTTGGTGATGTTTTATGCCATGTGGAGAATATGGTGCAATTGGAGAGAAGTTTCAATTTCAAGTGCAGATGGTAGTGGAATCGAACAAAAGAGAGAGGAAGGGAAACTGATCCATGAAGATGAGAGGAGAAGGAATAGTAAGTACTGGAATGTTAACTCCACGGAATTGGTTGCTCCACAAGATAAGCCAAATTCCACAATAGCACGCATATTCCACCTCAGAATGGGGTCAAAAGCCACAGAAAATACCTTGTTCTAAAGCAACGTTATTATTTCAGTTTCACTTCCCTTTTCTTTCTCTCCAATCTTTGTTTTGTGATCTTTTACCACCTCTGTTTGTAGAAGTGAATGTATTATAATATTCCATAATATAATCTTAAAAAGCCCAGCGGCTTTGGAGTTCAGACAAATGACTGTATGGATATCTGTTAGAGAAAATATGCGTTTTAGGTTGTTTCTTTCATTTGCGTTTTCTCGAAATCCATCTCTTGGGTGCCAAAGGTAAATCTGTCTCTCCAGTACTCGCCTTTATGAATGAAGTGAGCCAGGACGTAGTCTTCGGCAACCCTACGCTAGATCGCGCCAAGCCAAGAAACTGATAACCATTACGATACTCCGGGTCTGGGACGGATACTCTTATTCAAGGTTTAAGTTCAGGCCTAGTTTTGTATATTAGGTTAATGTAATTTTTTAACTCTCAAGACGAGAGAATAAACTAAAAAATAATATTTTTCTCACCTGATATTATCAATATTTGACTAATGTCTTTCTTTTTTGATGATTAATTTTAAAGAAGATATTTGACTCTCAAATGAACAATCTTCAATTTTTTTTAACTATTTCTTCCTGTTTGTTTCATATTTGAAGGCTACTCCATCTGGGGAAGGAACTTGTGGATAAAAAAAGAAGTATCCAAGAAATTCTTCAAATTTCTTAAGCGATCACAAGAACTTTAGTTTTTGGTAAAAATTGAAATGGCTTGAATTGCTTGATTTTGGTTGTATACCATTACTGTCACGACCCTAGATTTGGGATCATGCTCTTAGAACCAAAATAACACCGATGAAAAAAAAAATACCAAATTATATTAAAAATCAAGTAGAATAACAACATATAAGACGAAAGCGATGTGTAACTTATCAAGATTGAGAACCTAAAGCTTCCTTAATTATGAAGGTCAAACCAAGGTTTCAATCTCTTTAATAAGCGCTTCCTCTACCTTTGCCCTAACTCTTTATTTATAGCTTAATTCTTAGCCCAGTATGATTAGGTTTTGGATTCCCAAAACAATTGAGTTTCATAATCCTAAATTGATTGAGTTTTGGACATTCCCCAAAACTACTCAATCTTCTTAATTAAAACAATCTAAAAGCATAATAAAACTAATTATGATTAAATCCCTTAGTTAGCATACCCTAGGCCTAACATTCCACCCCTCTTTTGAAATCATTGTCCTTAAGGATTGATAAAGAATTGATGCCGAGAGTTGTTCCGGTGGTTGTCCCCGATGAGTGAAGTTTGGAAGGATGAGGACAATACTAGAAAAAATTAGTAGCCACATGCCAATCCAAGAGAAGGCAAAAACACTTGTAATCTTATTTAGTGCCTTGCCAAAATTCAATTGTTTGATCTCATAGGAGAAATCAAAAGGCCAAATAACAATCGAAATAACCATTCTTCCTTCTTGTAGTGATGTTTCCCTGAACATAATAGGCAAAAAGATTGGTTCATCAACCTCTTGGACTTGTTTTGAGTTCTCCTGCATCAAAATGAGTGATTCATCCATTGATTTGGTCAAAGTCACTATTTTGTCATTGTCAATTACAATGCTATCAAGCACAGAATTGTCGTTCTTCATAATGTTGCTTTGCATGATGATGTTGTCTTTCACCACAAAATTGTCATGGCTACTAACATCCTCAATGATGGGGAACAAAGGATCCTCCGTTTGCTTGTTTTTCGCCTTCATTGAGTCAACAAGTGGCAAGCGTTCCAATATCACACGTTGAAGGTTATCCATTTTGTCACTAAGGGTGGCCACAAAATGGTCATGGCTACTAACAATGATGGGGAACAAACAATCCTCTGTTTGCTTGTTTTTCTCCTTCATTAAGTCAGCAGGTGGCAAGCGTTCCAATATCACATGTTGAAGGTTATCCATTTTGTCACTAAGGGTGGCAATAGTATCATGAATGTTGGTAACCTCGCCACGAAAGGTGGTAAGATAATCATAAAAGTTGGCAACATCTTCCCTCTCCAATGGTTGCTTTAAGGTTTCAATCTTTTTTGTACCTTTTTCCTTTGCTTCGCCTTGAAGTTGGGTCTGCACTATCGTGGATAGCTTCGGACGTTGATGATAACGGTTGTGTTGAAATGGAGCAAGGTCAGTAGCCCATAACTCTCTAAATTCTGCCAAACAAACTAGTATGTCTTGAATTACACTTTCCATCATGGTTTGTTGGCGGGTTTTTAACCAAAGTAAGTGCCCCCCAATGAGCCAGGATGATAGCTTTGATACCACTTGTCACGACCCTAGATCTGGGATCATGCTCTTAGAACCAAAATAACACCAATGAAAAACAAAATACCAAATAATATTGAAAATCAAGCATAATAACAACATATAATACGAAAGCAATGTGCAACTTATCAAGATTGAGAACCTAAAGCTTTCTTAATTATGAAGGTCAAGCCAAGGTTTCAATCTCTTTAATAAGCGCTTGCTTTACCTCTGCCCTAACTCCTTATTTATAGCATAATTCTTAGCCCAATATGATTGGGTTTTAGATTCCCAAAACAACTGAGTTTCAGAGTCCTAAATCGACTGAGTTTTGGACATCCCCTAAAACTACTCAATCTTCTTAATTAAAACAATTTAAAAACATAACAAAACTAATTAGGATTAAATCCCTTATTTAACATACCCTAGGCCTAACAATTACTACCTTTTATAGGCGTTTGATACAAAATTGAAAGAGAAAAAGAAACCCTAACAAATATACAAAAAATACATTAATCATAAGCTAATTTGAGATATGCTAAAACTTGGAAGAGATCTTGATATTTATGGAAAGTATTAAAATTCTTGCAAAATTCACACATATGCTCAACATATTGTTCCTTTGTTGGGTTTAATGAAGGTTGGTGGAAAATCAACATATGCAAGATTTTCCCCACTAATGTTGGTGGTCTTGGTTTGAACATCAATAACAATGGCCAAAGGAGCATACAAAGCACCTAACCCTTGGAAGGGGTGAGTCAAGTACTCATTGTTGTAAATGTGTTCTTTAATAGTGCTTAATTTGTTGATGAGGGCATTGACCTTTTGTAGGAATTCAAAGACTAAGTGACTGCCCTTCATGATGGCTTGGAGACATAACTTGAGGCTAAAAGTGCAAGCTATGCTCTAGGCGGCAAATTCAGTCGCCAGTGTGCCAAACCAACTTTACTCCATTCCATGCCTTAAACAATGCTTTTTATGGATTGCACCTATATGAGTTTAGTTAGGAATATGGACAATAATGTTGACAACTTTACCTTAGAACACATGTGGAACTTTTTTCTCTTTGAGCATACTATAAGCCATTTCCATCACCATCTAATTTTTATTCTTAATGACTTGATTCTACTATGGATATATGGAGTATCTAGCTACCTTTCAATTCTAGCTCCAATGTAAAAGGTGTTAAACTCCCTAGAAAAGAATTTCCCTTCTTGATCTAATGGTATACTTTTGATGCTTTTGTTACCCTAGCTTTTTATTTTAGACTCGAGACTTTTGAAAACTGAAGGCTTGGGTTTTCTCTTTAAGAAAGAAAACTCAAGTCATTCTTGTGGAGTCATTTGTAAATGGAATAAAAATTTGTTTCTTTAGCTTATGTAGCAATTATAGTAGTCTTATTTTTCTCCTTAAATTATGAGTTGAATAAGGTTCTCTATGGCTCTTTATTGGTTAACGTAACCCCTAAATGGCTCCTATTACTTCTACTTGCAAAAAACTTGCCACTAGACTTTCCTTATCCAACAACAATCCAAGCACTTGGGATGGTAGAAGGCAAAGAGTATTAAAGCTAAATAGGATAAATTTTAGTGTTCTGCATATCAATCACTACAATGGCTCAATTGAGATCATGCTCATCATATATGCTCCTTCTATTTCTAAACACTAGCACATATCCATTTTCATCCATTTGGCCTACACTTAACAAATTAGAACTTGAGCTCAACACCTATATCATTTCTCCTTTCAAGGTTTAGACTATAATATCACATTTTCTTATTACTTCAATGAAATCACCATTCCCTAACTTGACTCTCATTCTAACTAACTTATTTAAATAGAAGAAGATATGTTCATCATATGTCATATGATTACTACAACCACTATCCAAATACTAAAGGTTAGCATCATTTGCAATAACAAAGCAAGAAACATAAAATAGGACAACATAGGATTTTGCTCCTTCTATGAAGTTTACTTGTTGGAATTCTTTCAACTTATAATTCTTTACAAGGTGGCCAAACTTGGAATAGTACTTGCATTGATTTCCTTTCATCTCTTAGGTTTTCCTTAGACTTTGATTCTAGTATGAATTTAGTTTTCAAGGTTGACTAAATAAGAATATCTCATAATTTCTAATAGTCAATTTCTTTAAGGTTCAAGAAAACCCGAGTTCATTAATTGTCATTGTATTGAAATCCTTGGTTCTTTCAAGGTGGTCATCATAGATCAAATTTCTTAATCAAACTATGAGGATTTTTTCAACAATTCTCCTTTTAGAGAACAAATTTAACTAACAATTGAGTTGACTCTACTTTAATGATTCACAACCGTTTCATTTTCATCCATTTTAAGCAGCTTAAGATCTCTTTTTAAAGCTTTTATATGTATATGGCATACATGAAAGATGTCAAGGAATTTGTTATTCAATAACACCTAAGCCTTGTGCATTGTTGTTGCTTAAGTAACCCTTTTGAATGCCTCTTTTACTATTGGTAGTTGCAGAACCACAAGCATCTTCAACTTATGCTTCTAATTTCCTTTATGTCTTTCTTACTTAGCGAGAGGCAACTCTTTTTCATTTGTTACTTTGGGAATACCATTATGGACCAAATCCAAACCCCTTGGCATTTAAGATACACACATATGGCTTGCCAAATATAGATAGATTGTTATTAAATATTGGCCACTATAGCTAGGAGTTGGGAAATAATTGACCAAGTAAACATGAAGAGGATGAAAATGGTGATGCCATAATAGCTAAATTTTTGAATGAAAATGACCCCTATAAAAAATGAAAGAATGCTTTAATACCATTGATAAAATTGAAAGACAATCTTCTAAAGACATTTGAGTTAACATTCATATGAAACATAGAAATAATCTAAACCTAATTGGTTCTGTCATTATTGAATTAGATACTTACAACTAAAAGATAATAAAGTTGAGAATAAAAAACGTTTGCCCACTTTTACAAAAAACAACATATCTTAAATAGACACTAAGTGGTACATAATGACACAAATTGATCTAATGTTCCCAAAAGGCATGACTTATAATGGTTTCCCAGAAAAGAAACGTTATGAGTTGATTTCAATCACCTTGTACTAAAGTACATCCCTGAGAGTTACAAAATAGAGTACTTGTAGATGTATAAACCATACTAAGTGGAAGTCAACTTAGTTATTATGGTTATGTCAAGAACCAAGCCTTAACCTCAAGATACACATCTAAAGGTGGTATACCCTTGGCCATTAATAAAGCCACAAAACCGGCCATCCACATATGGTTTGGGACAAATTCTAACATATCTTTTGGAAGGCCATAGGCTAAATGGGAAGAACCCAACTTGAAAAGAACGAAGTCCAAACCTTGCACAAGAAAGAACCTATGTAGACCCTTTTTGGAAGGCCATAAGGTAAATGGGAAGAACCCAACCTAGGAAGAACAAAGTTCAAGCCTTGTACGGAGAAGAACCTAGGTAGCCAAGAAAATCTAGCCTGGATGAAACCTATCCCTAATACCATGTCAAGAATCGAGACCCAACCTCAAAACACACATCTTAAGGTAGTACGTCATAACCATTTATAAGGCCACAAAACAAGTCATTCATATTCGATGTGGGACAAATCCCAATAGTTAGTTCCAAACTAAGCCATGTCCATATTACTAATTAAACTTAACAAAAATGGCAAAGGCTTAGAGCCTCTTGCTTTGAGTTTTCTTCCAATTGTTCTAAGTTTGTATATTAATCAATCCAAATGTTCAAATGTTTATGATGAAAAATTCTTCACTTTTGCCCTTACTTGCCACCTATAGAGGGTGAACTAATGATGGTCATCCAAGCAAAAAAGAAGAAAACTTGCAACTTTTCCAAATGTAATAAATTGCATAGAAAAATTTCACTCACCTTATGTGATCAAAAGCAGCCTTGATATGAGGCCATGTGGCCCATCACTTGGTCTTATCTTCATAACTTAAAGGTCCAAGAAGCCATGGTTTTACTTGTTTTACTCGAGTTTGAAGTCATTCTCTCTTTCTTATTTTTGTTTAATTTGATTGTCAAATATGGAAGATAATCTTGAAAACTTGTGCCATTTAACTTCAAAGCAATAATAAGTGTTCCTCACCCTCTCCCATTCTACTTGTCTACAATCAACTCAACAATAACCCATTATGTTTCTCATCATTGTATCATATCTTGTTAACTCCAATTTAGAGAAAAAGCAAGCTCTTGAACAAACACCTCCATCCCTAAAAAAGAAAGCATTGTCATGGAGTGAGATTGTAGATGATTCTAAATTTTCTTCTCATAGTTTTCTTAACTTGAAGTCTATATGGTGGCCCTATAAATGGCTCAAGGTTTTCTTCTCATTGTTGTCATAACTTCATACGTTGGCCTGTAAATGGCCCAAAGTTTTCTTTTCATAGTTGTCGTAACTTCAAGTCCATATGGTGGGCTTGTAGATGACCCAATGGCTTTATAGGTGACCCAAAGTTTTCTTCTCGTAGTTGTCTTAACTTTAAGTCCGTATGCATAAAAAAATAAAAAACTTGTGCCCAAAAAAAAAACTTAGCTTTCTTGAATAAATTTAAATATATAACAAGTATTCATACAAGATAAAATTAAGAGCATATTTCTATTTTGTGATTTTCACATCATATTATAACAAATATATTTTTTTTTTCACTCTTAGACACATTAAATATAGAAATTTTAATTATGTTGAAAATCCCTTTTCTACACAATAAAATTTCTCTCTCATGGCCATCATCTATATTAACATTTGAAAATGTAAAGCAACCATCAATCATCAGTTCTTTTTTGAGTTATTTACCTATCTTGACATCAACGACAACCAAAAAAGTCAACAAACTATCTGATGTGGTCAAGTCACATATTGATACAATATAATGCTAGTTGATAAATGATATAAGGTGGCAATTAATAAATTTTAAAATCAATGAAAAATAATTACAAAAAAAAGGGCAAATTGCTGGATCATATGAATGGTAAAATGTAAGTAAAAAAAAAAAAAACTGAAAACAGTTAAACAAGCATAATTCGCATGCAAAGATTCTTTTGATCATGAAAAAAGTTACACGCGGACAAAAGTTAATGACCAACCCACTTGTAGTAATGACTTGTATTTTTCTGAAAAGGAGATCTAGACGTTCCTGGAAGCAACCCATTAGACAACTCTTGCGAATATGCGGAGTAAATGCTTCTTGTCTATTTTTTAATCTTTAAATAACTCTAAATAAGTGGTTAATTCAACCATCTCAACAGTCGACCAACAGCGAAGATAGCCAGGAAAATGATATTATCACATAAAGAAGGAAGGCTTTCCATGAATCTGCCATGGGAAATGTAAGCTGGAAAGTAATCTAAAGAGTTTTGTGTAGACAAGGATGACACAAACCTCCTATAGAACCAGCCAAAGCACCCAAATCAATGGTGAGCTTCATCTTGGGTTAATATGTGCAAAATATGGCCGCTCTGTCCATCAAGTGTCACAGGCGGATGGAAGTGTTTTGCACGTAAACTACATGAACATGAAAACCCATTGAGACGTAGGCATACCCATTTAGACATGAAAAACTTAAGGTTCACAAACATATCATATGATGCTGCATTTCCAGCTCTAAAAACACAAAGACCCAAACTTCTAAAATGTCCCCGTCAACCCCACATGTTTGAAATCATCATGTCAACGACTTCCAAAGAAAGTAACAAGACACCAAATAAAACCAACAAGTTTCCATAAGAGAAGAGGAAGAAGAAGAAGAAGAAGATGGAGGAGGCGATCAATGAGGGTTTGCTGAGGGCTTATAAAGGCTCCAAGCTCTCTCCTAGGGAAAACCTTCGGTGCTAGGGTTTCGGGCAGCGGGCATATGAGGAGTCCAGATGAGCAGTCCGGGCAGTGCTAGTTGGGCTGCCCGGATATAAAATAATTGTGCAAGTTGCCTAAGTCGAGCTTATCTTTTGCAGTCTCTGCTCTCGATTTTGTGCTTCCACCGTTTATTCCACTCTATGTCAGTTCACCATTCACCGTCCCACCTGTCAAAACACAACCATAGTTAAAGGCTTGGTTTGGTTGTGTTTACTGTAGTTTCAGAAAGAAGCAAACCCTTGAAGGAGCCAATAAAGACATTGGAGCTCTCGAAATCCGGAACAACGTTGGTTTCATCATCAATGACATTGGAGCCAATAAAGGTTTGTTTGTTACTGTTGAGAGACGACCGTAGGGAATGAAGAAAATGAGAACTTTTCTACGAAAATCAAAGTGGGAAAATAGAGAGGAAGGAAAGAAAGAAAGAATATCAAATGCATATAACTTTCAGGAGTTCTCTTTCTTTTCCTCGCTTTTGCGTTCTTCAGTTCTATTCTTTCTTCTCAACGTCTAGACCTGTTTTTTTTTTCTTTTCACTTCTTTCGATCCAAACACCGCAAAAGTATGTCAACTAACAACGCCAAGAATATCGGCATGTATATGATTCTTTTCACATCTTTCCCTTTTATTCTCCTATAATTTCCAAAAGCAGTCCAGGTTCGACCAGGTCAATGTCTAAAGAGCACCATCGGGAGGATGGATGCACTACCAATTCTTACAAATTTATGAATGTTGCCATATAAACTCTTCGATATTAAGTTAATTGTTAAATATTAGTCTGGACTTATCCCATCATTATTAAGATATGGACTTGTAAAATAGTTTATGTGTAAAAAATTATTCCCTTTTCTTGAGTTAGCTTTGGAGGAAGGCCTAGACTTTCTAATATAGTATCAGAATTTAGTTTTCTCTTAACACTCTTATAGTATATAAAAAAATATTCAATTTCCTTGAATTAGCTTTTGTGAAAGGACTAAACTTTTTAATATGATATTAGAATTTAGATCTCTCTTAACACCCTTATGAATATAGGTATGACAACTAAATGTTGTGTTCGTGAAAGGAGATCAATTTTATTTATGACTATAGCCATATTGCCAGGCCTCAATGTCTTTTGCAAAGGAGTTCTAAGGTAGCTGTCAAGTTCTATGGCCCATACGAGGTACTATAAAGGCTGGGTAAGGTGGCAAACAGATTAAGGCTTCCAGAATGAGCCGAAATTCATCCCGTCTTTATGATTTGGGTCAGAGTTCACAAAGTGAAAGTGGCATTACGGTATGGTCTGAGTTGAACCATTGCAATGAGAGGGCTTATTAAATATAAGTGTAAAATTATTCCATACTGTTAAAAAATAGACTTGTGAAATAGTGTATATGTAAAAGAATATCACATTCCTTTAAACTATCTTTTGTGAAATGATTGGTCTTAGATGAGCAGCATCCATTTAGATTATCACATTGACTTATAAATATCGTTTAGCAAAATCGATAATACTCACGTTTCACGTACTTAAAGCTGAGTTTAAAGCGTTATATTTGGGCTTCCCATTTGAGCTACCGCATTTTGGTCATGCTTTCTTTCTTGGCATTTGGCTTCGGTTTGCCGCATTTGGGAAATGAATTACACACCACTTGTCACCTGTTTTGTATCTTTAGCTGCATGGCGCACGGGTTGGGTCTTATCTCATCAGACACACCTATTCTGTCTCCTTCTCATCGCAATATTGGTGTTCTTTGCTATTGGGTGTTCATCGAAAGCTTCCAAGATGTTGTCAAATATCCGTCTTCATTTTAGGAAACAATTTTTTAATCTAAAATACTGCTGAAATACACACACACACACACACAAAAAAGCTCATATATGTTCTAATCCACAAAACATCAAGCTTTAAAAAGATATCACCCAAAAAATTGTGAGAACCTCAAAAGAGAAAAGAAAGAAAAAGGAAAAGACTTACATGTATCATTTTGCAGCTACTTCATGGTTCATCTTCTAAGATATTTGATGTGGCTGCACAGAACGCAACGGGATCATAATTGATCACCTACGCAGCAATCTTGATGGCAGCCCGTGGCGATGGAGCTCCACGAATCATACTGTGCATAAATCTTAATTCCCTCTGCCTGTTGATACTGTGAGTATAGTTTTAAGGTAAAACATCCATGCACGGACAACATTACACAGCCCCATAGCAGACACTGTAAGTTTACAATTTTCTAATTTTTTAAGCACAGTAAACTATCTCATTGCTAACATCTATATTTTCTACTTGAAAATAAAAGGCAACCATCAACTAACAGCTTATTCTTGGGTCACTTACAAATCTTATCATCAATGATAATAGAAAGGTTAGCAAACTATTTGTTGTTGTCAAGTCATCTATTCATACAAGATAATGCTACTTGATTGATAACATAAGGTGACAATTAGTAAATTTTGAAATGAATGAGAAAGAATTACAAAAATGCAAATTGATTGATTATATAAATGATAAAATGTAAATAAGTACAGAAAACTGAAAATGGCAAAACAAGTTACCACACATACAGAAGGTAATTAACAACCCACTTGATGTTATGACTTGTATTTTCTCAAAAGGTGATTGACGTTCTTGGAAGCAACCCCTTAGATAACTCTTGCGAATATGCCTAGTAAATGATTATTTTCTAATTTTTAATCTTTAAATAACTCTGAATAAGTTTGGTTAATTCAACCATCTCAACACAAAAATAGCGAGGAAAATGATATTATCACGTTAAGAAGGAAGACTTCCATGAATCCGCCATGGGGAAATGTTAGCTGCAGGATAATCTGAAGAGGTCTGCGTAGAGAAGGATGACATAGACCTCTTATAGAAACAGCAAAAGCAACCAAACGAGTGGTGCGCTTCATCTTGGGTTAATCTGTGCAAATGGTGGCCGCTCTGCCCATCAAGTGTCACAGGCGGACGGAATGTTTTTGCACGTAAACTACATGAACAAGAAAACCCATTCAGACAGGCATATACACACATTTAGGCATGAAAAGTTATGTTTCACGAAATTATTAGGCTGCTTCAATTGCAGCTCTAAAAACACGAAGCCCCAAACTTCCAAAATGTCACTGTCAACCCCACATGTATGAAACCATCATTTTAACCACTTTCAAAGAAAATAACAAGACACCAAACAAAACCTACAACTTTCCAAGCTGTCAAAGGAGAAAAGGATGAGGAGGAGGAGGAGGAAGATGGAGACGATGAATGAGAATTTGATGAGGGTTTATAAAGGCGCCAAGGTCTTCGAGCCTAAAAGGAGGAGCTTAGGCACTTTTTTTTTTTTTTTTTTCCTTCCTGAAAGGTAAAAGGATAGAAAGATTTAAATCAGGAATCTTAATATTAGAAGCCGCCTGTGCTTTCCATTTTGTGTCTCCACCGTTTACCACACATGATGTCAGTTCACCATACCCCGTCCCACCTTCCGAAAGACCATCATAGTTTAAGGCTTCGTTTAGTTGTGTTTACTCTTGTTTCAGAAGGAAGCAAACCCTTGAAGGAGCTAAGACATTGGAGCTTTCCAAATGTTGAACAACGGTAGTTTGATCATCAATGATATGAGGTTTGTTACTGTCGAGAGACTACCACAGACCATAAAAATGAAAACTTTTTTTTTTTTTAATGAAAATCAATGTGGGAAACAGAAAAAGAAGGAATAAAAGATACGTATAACTTTTAGGAGTTGTCTTTCTTTTCCTCGCTTTTGTGTTCTTCACTTCTCTTCTTCCCATTGTCCAAACCTTTTCTTTCCTCTTCTTTGGATCCAAACACACTAAAATATGCCGACTTATAATGCCAAGAATGTCGACAGGTATATGATTCTCTTCACGACTTTCATTTTTATTCTCCTATAATGCCCAGAAGCAGTTCAGATTCGATGGATCCACTATCAGTTCTTCACAAATTTGTGAATGTCGTCATATTAACCCTTGGTTATTGAGTTAATCGATGAGCACGGGCCATTAGACTATCACATTGACTTATAAACATCATTTAGTAAAATTGATAATACTCGGCGTTGCTACATCCGTGTTGATAATAGGAAACGATTTTTTTTATTATCTAAAATGCCATAGAATCCAAAAAAAAAAAAAAAAGGCTCATGTATCTTCTATTAGTCAAAACATCAAACTCAATAAAATTGTGAAGAATCTCAGAAAGAGAAAGGAAGGACTTCTATGTATCATTTTTGTTGCTCGTTCATTGTTAATTTACTGAAGATGTCATTGCTGATAGTACAACCCACGGCCAGCCTCCTAGTATTTGATGTGGTGGCAGAGAATACAAGGCTATCATGGTTGACCTCCTCCGTATGCGAACAATACTGTGCACAAATCAGATACTGTGAAAGTAAGATTTACCGTAAAACATCCATTATAAGCATCCTAATTTCTTCCATCTCTTTCTTAGTTCTACATCCCATCTCTGATTTCTTTCAGTCATTTTCTTTGGGAAGGGGAGCAGTGTTTTAGAACAGATGAAGGTAACGTACAGAAATTTAGAGAAGCTAATAAAGTGCAGTAATCACTGGTATAAGCTGGGTCAGCTGTTGTCTACAGGAATGAACAACTTGTCCACTGGTATAACATGGGGTCAGACCTTTGCTTTTGACTAACTTTCTATTCACAAGTGCAGGATCAGACGAACTATGCAAAACAAAAAAGAGCGCCCGTTACCTTGGCTTTCAGTGGCAATGACCTCATCTACCTCACCCATCCATGAGGAAGAAAACTTGAGGCTATACAAAAGCTATGACTAGGTACCATACCACCAATAAAAGAATTGAAGAAAAAGGGCAGACGGGATCTACATCTATACATTCTTTTCGTCCTTGACTGTATTCAGGGATTGTAGTTCACTCCATAACCGATCATATTCCCTCCGAACCTCCTCTATTTCACTTTTGAGCTGTGCCACCTGCACATACGAGAAATATTCTCATTAACTGGTAGAAAGACAGTGATACAAGTGAAAACTACACCCATCACTAGGCATTATGGTCAACATTCAACATTAAACATTCAGAAACTCTTCTGGATAAGCATTATGGTCATCTAAAATTTGCTTGGTGCCAGCAAATTTTACAAGGTACTCCAGCAGGAGTTTGTACAGAGATGACTGGCTTTGCTTTAAGTTTAGAAGAAGCATATTTTACATAATGAGTTCCTGAACTATCTTCCTCGAAAGGTTTCCTTATTACTTTCATATTTATTTGTTCTACTGACCCCAACCCAAAGGAAAGGAAATTTTCGTCAGATGGAACACAAAATGAAGTCACCTCTAATGGGTTGCCCAAAAACCACAGAACCTAGGTTCTAATCCATGGAATGCAAATTGTTTTGAGCATCAGCAGAATCGAATAGGAAATTAACACATGAAGACTGAAATTTGGAACACAGTAACATTTAGGGCATTCAAGGTACCTTGAGATTAAATTCCTCCTCCTGCTTCTCATACTTCAAACATCTGGAAATATAAACAAAAAAAGGTTTTTGGTAAGCATAAGCTGATGCCTGCTGAGATCATAGTTCATCATAATTTAAAGTGCAATGATTGATTTTAATGTCAAAAGAGCTATTTGCTATCAGCCTTTGATTGCATAGATATCCAAATAATATGATACTAAGATTATAGTTACAGAGGGAAAAAAGAAAAATCCTATTACATTCAACCTTTTTTCTTCTTTTTTCCTCCATGTAGTTAAGTGCACGTGCGGCAAAACATGGAGGAATAAACACCCCTAAATAACTTACTTTGCACGTAGCTTCTTGTTTTGTTGCAACAAGTTCGTAGTCTCTTGATCTATCGGCTGATTGCCAACAGCATCCAGTGGCTGCATAAAGTGCATGAAAAACATTAGCAATAGTGCTCCCCTAGTGAGTAATACAAAGCCAAGCAGTATAGAACTCTATATAGCAATCAGTGGTGCAATTTGGCTCAGAAAACAGAGCTGAAAATTATACACGTAAACGGTACTAAGCAGGATAGCAAGGAAGAAGCAAGATTGTTGAGTTTCCCTTTGAAACAGGTAAAAGAGGTTAAAAAATAGTTAATTTTCATTTATAGATTTGCATGCTTTTGCAAAGTTAAGTTACAAGTTGTCCATCCAGACCTGTATTTCCTGACCACGCACAGCATCAGCTACACTGGCCACTTCCACTGCCCGCCATTTTGCTCTTTCTACCTCTACTATATCAGAAGCTCGCCTCTTCTTCACCTGTAACCCTACACCAACAAAAGGAATCGTACTTTGGCTAACATCTATTTTCGCCAGAAATTATGAAAGTTGATTTCAACTTAAAAAGTACCTAGTTCAGATGTTCTTTGAGACTTGGATATTGATTGCTCTGCTCTCCCAACTGCTTCTTTTGTACCACTCATAGCAGGGGAACTTGACTTGGACAAAGCATGTTGTTTGTCACTGTGAGGCACATCATGTGATGAAACTTGCAGTGGTGCTCGACAGGTTTTATGGGCCTGATACCCAATTCGTTCACAGTAACAATCCCTGCAAGTCATAATGAGCATCAGGAAGTTATTAAAAATCAGTTATGATTACAGAACCAATTGGTGCCAACCAAATGTTCTTGGCCCTAGATAGAAAATGCAACTAAAGTTAGACATCATTTTTTTTTCTGGTTCAAGAAAATAGGAGGAAAAGGAGGGGAAAGAGGGATCATGATGGCTTGAAACCTACACTAAACCAGTTAGACGAGACGAGACGAGACGAGACGAGACGAGACGAGATGAGACGAGACGAGACGAGACGAGACGAGACGAGAGAAACGGGAATACAACTAATGACTAGGTTAGAAGCAACTAAATTAATTAGAATGTGCACAAAAAAGTTGATACTGCGGTGGACTCTGAGGGTAATCCAAGCGGACTTTTTCATAATAAGGTGCTGGATCTCTGATCATAGATGTGATTTGCAAGTCCTGGTCGTGATGTGGTTATAGAAGAATACATGTCAACCAAGGAATCACTATCTAAAATGATTGAATACATTGTCTTTCAACTAGTATAATTTCTTAAATTATACTTCTCAATCTGAACTTTAATAAATAAATGGTACTAATTTTTCAAATAAGGGAAAAGATAAGTAAGAAAAGTCTTAAAGTTACCACTATCTTACTTTTGGTACACAAACAAAATAAAGGACCAATCAAAACACCTTTTTTATCTAAAATATATGTTACCAGTATTCCCACGTCATTTCCTTCAATCGAACTTCAAGCTTCTGGAAGAGGGAAGTTCTCTCAAAATCTTGCTTGTTGTGAGTTGGTTCAATGAAATTTGCTTCCAATACACCTAAAATAACATTATTGAGCATTATGCACCTGAAGCTCCAATTCTTTAAATAATCAAACTCCAAACAACAAAAAAAAGGAGGGGGGGAGGGGGGGTACAAAAGAAAGAGAGCTACTGCGTCTTTTACCAACAACTCCTCTACCCCGATTGTTTTGATAGCTCACAACTTGCCAAAACGGCTGCAAGAGAAGAGAAGAGAAAAAGGCAAAGACTTTATTGCAACATTGCAACTAGAAAACATGGCATGGCAAGGGATTTCTCAGGAAAAGATAGAAAGTCAAGCATTCAGATAATTTAAGAATGAAACAACTAAACACTTGAATGTTTGATGAAGAAAGAGCGTTACATATTCTCACAACAAAAGCATGAAACATCAAGGCACTATCTAATCACAATAATAATTGGTACAACAATAACAGTCAACGTTTTTATAGCAAGAAGCATTACCCCTCAACAAGACAAGACAAATTCAATGGGTCAACCTCAAAGGAGTGGCAGAGTTTAATTTGTCTATCAATACCAGTGATGACGAAAATGATGATGATGATGATTGCATTGAAATGATAACAATAATGATATTAATAAGAACAACAGCAGCAATAACAAAAATAATAATTTTAAATAGTAATTTACATTTTTTTGTGTCACATTTAACCTACTGTTAAGGAATTTCATATGATAACAATTCCAATATTGCATTGACGAAGAAATAGGCTAAGGTACTGGAAAGGTCATTTTTCTTAAAAGATTATTACCAGTATTAGACGGTTCTTATGGTAGACATTGAATCCGTGAAAGGTCACATGTGGAGCTTCTTTTAGAAATCCAATGGTAGTTATGACTCGAGCCTGCACAATCAAACAATAGATATGCAATATAAATGATAGCCACTACAGACTAAAAACAAAACCATCATGTGTAGGTCAATGCATGCATATGGAGAGAAAATAACATATCAATCCCATTATAGTATCTGCATTCCATTTGGAAGGAAACGTGAACTGGATACCAGAAGTCATATCAAATGGATTTCCCTCAAGTACAAACAGAATTTCTATCCAAAATGGATTTTTAACAAATAAGAAACCCTTCAGACCCACAGCCAGGGCAGGGAGCAAAATGGCCGTCCAGCTCTGTTACTGATAAAAGCAGCTGATCCACATACCATGAAAATTGTCTGGTACTTGATAAGAGACGCAATCATAACTATAAATTCCACCGGACTTGATATTTTCAATAAAGACCAACAGATTGAGCAGATTGAAGAAAATTTAAAATTTGATTGTCACCTCCACACATCTACCAGATTGAGGTCGGTACATGATGAACTGAGGAAATTTGAGATCATCGGCAATGTTATGATGCTCAACAACTTGCCCTCGCAATATGATGTTAAATTGTTCAGGTATTCGCAAGTACAAGATAGACAGGTATGCCTGCAGAACATGAGAAAACCATGCTAAGCAAACGCTGATTTCTTGTGCATCTGGTTTGGGTATATAACTTTGTAATAGGCTTACACGGAGAGAATAATGGAATTGGTTGGCAATGTGCAGTTCATTTATCGTCTTCCAAGAAGGGACTGTGTCAATTGCCTTGGTCTCCCCACTAATACGAATATCCTGCAATCACCAAGTAAAAGGCAGACCCCTAATCAGAAAAAATCACCAAGTGTTTTTTGGCCGAGTGAGAAGGAGGGTACCAATAAAAAAGGCAAAAAAAGTATCAACCTCAGGATCTGATTCAAAGTCAAGTTCCACATCCCCATCATCAGTGAACCACAAATTGTAGATAATAACCTTTGTGCCATGAGGACCAATGTCATTAAACTGCCATCAAGTTGAAGTATAAGTAAAATAAATCTAGAATCGGACTCAACAAAACATAGGAAGACAAAAAGAAACATGTGCACATTTGGTTTTTACTATACCATGTGACAAGTAGGACTATTTGGCAGCTAAAAAACTTCACAAAATGAGCTCCATCTTCAAGATATGAATTATATTTTGGTAAAAACTTTCACTGTTATGACTAGAGAGCCCAGTGTAATGAACGTCATTTCTCCCACATTAAAAAGGCAAGTAGAATGATCTTACTATATACAAAGGCTTAGCTATTCCTCCCATTGAGTTGACCTTTTAGGATGGAACCTCAACCAATAACAAGTGATATCACAGACAAACCACAACGTAACCCGATGAACCTGACCTAGTGGCGCTTGCAATTGTTATCCCCTAGTGTGGGGTAGGCAGTGGGCCCCACCCATGTCAAGGGCAATGTAGATTTCGGTTTTGGGGGTGGGAGGGGGAATGTAACAAACTCCATTTCTCCCACATTGGAAAGCCAAGGGGAATGATCTAACCATATAAGGGAGCTTGGCTACTCTTCCCATTGGATTGACCTTTGGAGATGGAACCTAAGCTCGGGACATTAGGGTCAAACTGCACTCCATCCCCCATAGTAGTTGTTGAAGGGAGATCTAGACTGACTAGATGACCACATAACTCAATGAAAGGTAGAGTTTACAATTATGAAACACTAGGTGGTAAGAGTAAAGTCACAGTGTCAGCTACCAAATAAACCTATTTATAAGTTTTGGCATTTTGTATATCAATTAATTGCAGGATAGAGATGAGCAGTTCAAAAAGGACGTTGGAAAGAAGAAAGAAAAATTTTGAATGAGCTTACTTGCTCTAAAAGTTCTGGTTCAGTTGAGAACGGAGACCACTGCAACAGCTTGGAAAGGTTTGATATAAAATGTTCTTTACCATGCAATGGGTCCAGTCCGTCAGTCGATGAATTAAATTCATAATCTACCTGCAAACAGCATGGTCGGTTACAAAGTAAGACACCTCAGCAAAGACAGAATAAAAGAACGAGCCGCACCAAACAGTGCACGGATCTAAAAACCATACAATAAATGACACCTATAAATCAGGATCTTATATTTTCTAGCATGCAACAAGATACCAATCTATGCCAATCCTGTGTTGAAAGGAAAATAGACCCAACTAAAAACTTATAGTGGTGAAGTCAACTCACCATGGGAACTACTATTCTGTCATGGCCTGTTTGAGTCAAAAATGTATAGGAGAGGAGACCAATGCTTTGAGTCAATCTCCTGATTTATGAAATAGACTAATATTAGCGGACAAGAAGTTTGAATTGCCAACAAAATTCGCGGACTAAATATGAATGAAATCTATATCATATAGATTTAGTGACTTTTGTAGGTCAATGATATTTCACTTATCAATTTTCAAGCAGATACACAAATGGACAACAATACAGATGGACCCCACGGGCCTAAAAGAATTATAACTTCTTTCAACTCAAATTTCCTGAAACAGCTTGCATTAAAGATAACGTTAGGAGTGCTTCAGGTACTAAAGTTCTCTCCATCTCAAAAAACGAATGAAAAGGATTAATTTATCTCACACTTAACATGGTATCAAAAGCAAAAAATCCATGGATTTTCTAAATAATTAGTCACACAAAAGGTGGAACAAAAAATATCTAAACCACACAGACCCTCAGGTTCCTAATATTCTTTCGATGAAATGAGTTTCAATTGATTAAATAAGAGTATGGTTCACACATGATCCGTGCCTTACACAATGCAGTCAATTTCTCAACCTTTATAGAACTATAAAAAGGACCGGGACCAACAAGAGATAGATAGAGACAGAAAGAGAAAGCTCAGGAAAAATATCTTTTAGTTCAGTAGGCAGCACTGCTCCAACCAACTTACGCTTAAGTTGCTAAAACAAAAAATTCAGTGCGTAAGGTTAAAAAAAACACTTCTTAATTGAAAACCTGTTACTGAGGTGGCGGCTGAAGACAATAACATCTGCGCCAAGTCTCATTGTACTAGTCTTGAAGCCATTTCCATCTGGAAGGTGACAAGTAAACCAATAAAGATGGTAGAAGATAATGACAAGAAATGGTAGACTTAGCCAAGATTCATACATTGTCCAATGGCAGATTCAGATTTCTTGTCTGAGAACCCAAAACTCATACATTGTCTCATTGCAGCAGGATCCATTCCACCACCATCATCTAATGACAAGTAAACAAAATGTAGATAAAGAATTGGCAAAAACATTCCAGTAGAGAAATTACTAGTAAGGATTCCCAGAACACAGTAACGACCATATTCTGATTGATAAAATTTCAAACAAATTATACCTCGGATTAACAGAGCAGGACTTCCATCCCTTGGATTTGTGGTTTTATCTACAAGGACAAAAGTGGCTCCATTTTGGATCTATCCAATTTAAAGAAAGAAGGAACTAGAGTGAAATGCATAACATGATACAATAGTTTGAGACAGAACAAAACAATCACAGCAATGTAATTAACATCCAGAGTACATACAAGCCCATCACAGCCAGAACAAAGAACCATGATATGTGATAAAAATGAACCTAATTGAAAAATCTTGTTTTACAGTGTAGCAGTTTTTACATTTATTATAAAATAGCATAAAAAAGCATCAAAGAGGTGAAATTTTTTAACTGGCAAAGGAAAAGCTAAAGGAGAAAGCTACAACCTTATCTTAAGGGAACCACATGACCTTATAGGCTAACATACCCCAACACCTCTACAAGTAATCAGAACAGGTATTATGCATTGCATTGGTGAAGGTAAAGCTGTTACATCTCCTGCATAGTTCCACCATAGTGGAGCCTCACTAGCAACATTGCTAAATCAAAGATACAACTTTTCTCAGGTTTTCCCCTATCTCAATTTTTTACCAATTTTCACATAGGTGTCCAAGAGATAGCAAAATAAGTCTAACATCACACAAAGATGTCGAAACAAAAAACACAAGTAACATACTCAGCCTCTTTTAACTTTTGTCTTTTACAAAGAGAGAAAAAGCTTAAGACTTTTTATGTAATTACCTCAACCAAAATGTCTGAGAAGAATATGAACTATTCTACAGAAACATATAAAACCATTGAAAAGAAAATCAAAGCATACCATTATAATTCAAATCAATTAGCAACATTAGCAGGCTCACACGCTTCAGAACCAGTGAACCAAAACACAATATGAGGTATTAAATTCAAGAGAAAAAGTTCACCTCATCAACAGCATTGTCAAGTAGTTCCGCTACAGCTGCAAATCAAGTGAACAGAAAAAGGGTAGTACCCGCAATGCTATAAATCCACCAACCAAAGATACAAGGTCAATTACAGAAAAAAATTACTAGGTGCACATACCGCCAAAGGCCCACTTATGTGAAGTGGCATTTGAATGAAGGAACATTGGGTGGACATGTACATAGTTTTTGCCACTGGCTGAAAAGACAGGAAGAAAGGGCGAAAAAGGAAAAAAAAGGAAGAAGAAGCACAAATGTAAGTGACCAGAAAAAGTGCAGTAAACACTGATGAAGGTGTTACTTTGTACAGCACACGAGGTTTCATCACAATCATCTGACGAAAAAGCTCAAGCTAGGAAATATCTGAAAACAGAAATCTAAAGAGCTGCACTACTACCACAGCTTCTCAGTAGTCCACTAGAGAGTTCCTTAGGACCCAACAATGAGAAGGCACAATTCTAAGCATAGAAAATCAGCAAAACACCACATGCATGTCCAGCAAAGATAACTATGTTATAGTTGAGAAGAGAATACGTGGGACTAAGACTTTAGAAGCAAGTCCATGATCATAGTTCCCAGCTTTCCAGAATTGCCGACAAAGTGGTGCAGGACACATTGGAGATGTAGAAGCAAGACTCGTATCATCCACTGGAGACTGCCCTTGGTCCAACATGCTAGAGCTACTTTGACCAGTACTCCAAGCACTTGAACTTCTATTTTCTTCAGCTTCTTGCCTTCCACATTTGGTTTCAGATTTTTGGAGCTTCACTAGTTGAAGCTTTCGTTCTTTCTCTTCAATTCTGCCCCCAACAATAACAGTCCCTAACTTGACAGCTTTCACATCCACATGTCCACATTCATCATCACTGGATAAGTCCACAATGTCTACTGAGCTCATGATAAGCGCTGTAAAAGAAATTAAATTTGTATCAATGGTTAGAATCAATAAGTAAAGAAAACATATTTTTGACTGGTATGCAAGATAACAAGATCAACCAGCTGAGAGAGTGGGGCAGTACAGACCAAAGCATGGCATATCCTACCAATGAACCAAATTTAGTTATAATATCTGGAAATTCTGATCTTAATATATTTGGGATTTTCACTATTTTAAGAGTGAAATGCAGTGTACTGTTGGCTGCCACCCGATAAACCGTGATCTTTAATTTACTTGTACATTTCTGTGGCACCCAAATGATTCTGAGCACAACAAACAAATAATATAGAGAAAACTCTGTGCCACAAATTTCAACTGACCTATGTCACATTTCCTTCAGTTAATATAGATCCAAAACAGATAAAAGAAACTAACTGGAGAAAGGAGAAGAATCCAACTGAATGCCCAAGTTCTGTTGTATAAATTAATCCATATATGTTCCTACAACTACATGTCGTATTGTGTGTAATTTATTCAGCCAATAGCCCTTTGTTTGACAGGCAAACCAAATAAACCCATGGGAAAGCTCTTTCCGGACTAATTTGGAAAAACTCATTGCATGAAAATCAATCAAAACATAAGTACATCCAATAAACTATATCACTTAATGCACTTCAGGATCCTAATCTTTCCTGGATACTTAGAAAGCTTGCCTTCCCCTAAGTTGATGAATGGATTTCTCAACAATGCTAGGCGCTGGACCTTAAACACATAAAAAATTGAAAAAGCAACAAAAAGTCATGCAAGTTACAGAAAATGAATATGGTCAAAAAATATAATCACAAAGAAAGTTATAGACACAATGTTTGACACTTAGAAGCACCACTGGATGGAAGACCAAGACTTTGGTCTTGGGCGGCCAGTTGCCAACCACCGGGCTACATGTAGTCGCTAAACTCAGCAAGAACTTTCTAACAAAGAGAACAAAGCTAAAGCTTACTAATAAGTAAAACAACCTATGAAGGAAGCTAGCTCAACACCAAATTGATGTGCGCCACAATCCTACAACCTTCTGATTTTCAATGTTTTTATTTTTTCTCGTATGCATCACATAAACCACAAGATCTCAACTTGCATCAGTCAAGCAATTCATTAGTGACAAAGGGAAAAAGATAACGGGTTAACATTAATGTTTCACAAAAAACAAAAATAGAATACCGTAGTGTGAAATTCACTAGAGAATCCCTACACTAGATTCCACAATAGCGACTAATGTGTATAACTTCAACAAAACAAATATAACATGTTGGATTTTTTTTTCCCTTCGTATTCCATAATATAATCTTTCAAGTAATTCCATACCATGCTTCCTCCAATATATATATATATATATAATTTAGATTGCCCAAGTAAAATGCATTTTCAAAGGAAAACATTTTTACTTAAAACCAATTGATAACTTTAGGTGGACAATAAGAGAATATTGCACCTATTAGAAAGGCTTATTGTCTTCCTTAAAATTGATTGTTAAAAGAGATGGACACTCTCACATATAAAGAGGATCCCATGTTGGCTGCTGCTTCTCAACTTAAGCCATCAAGCAAAGCCTGGTGGGAGTTTTCAGTCATCAAAAAAAGCAAAAAAAAAAAAAAAAAGGAGAGACAGAGAGAGACAAAGGAGACTGTGTCAAGATATTGATAATGTAGGACAAACAGATAATATCCAATGTCCTCTTGTACTGAAGAGAATATTAAATTGGATTTATATCACATCTTACTTGAATCATCTCAATTATTCCCCTGAAGAAAATTCGATATTGGATTATCTAATGCATCATATAAAAATGTACCAAAACATCATTCCAAAGGCAAGAACAATTATTTTCCCTAATTGCATGAACTTAAAATTATGATTGTGTTGCATTAAATTGACATTGAGTAAAGAAATTGTGAACACATTGGACAAATATGCAATAAATCCTAGCATAGTTATTTATGGTAAACCCTATATTGGTTATCTACTGGGCAAAAAAAGCATATACATCTAAAGAACTCTACCAAAGTCATAGTTATCTTGACTTTGAAAAACAATACATATCTTACCTCATGTTTCCAAGTTGTAACAACTAAATCCATAGTTTAATCCGAACAATAAGCGTTAGCATACGCCATCTAGCGCTAAAGATCTCTGCGATTATACTAAAGACCAAACACCAAAGCTCACACATATCTAGATATAATCTCACACAAATACTAACGTATTTCCATGACTTTCTTCCATCCAAACAAACATAAAGGGTAAATCATGTCGTAGGATTCTCAATATTACTCCGTAACGGCGTTGGTAAGATAAACAGACAGCGCAAAATGCGTTCGCTTGAGCTCAACTATCAGCCAACGTAGCTTCGTACCAAATTGCTTGATTGCACCGGTTACAACCAATGCAACGACAGTAAAAAGCAGAAATAAAAGACGACGCTCAAAAGCAAGCGAACTCGACGAGAGAAAAAGTAGCAGAGAATAAGATTAGAAATGACACAAGAAAATGCAGGGCCTATACCTCCACAGAATTGTCAGGTTACAGAAGTGAAGAAATCCTACACCTCAACTCTGAAGCTCGAACATACCCAAAACCTAGCATATAAATCTCCCCCAAATGACGGAAACTATCGCCAAACGCTCAAACCCACTCCCACAGCAAAGAACATCTTTTCGTTTCCCTCTTTCCTTCCGCTGCTGGGCTTACAAATTTTATGGGGGCAAAGTTCAAGAGCCAGAATAGTGGTAAGAATTGTAAAATACATGAACTACAAACCCAGCTATTGGACAGAGGATTAAACAGGGATAAGTATGTGCCACTTATACCCTTAAAAGGAATGTGAAGAGACAAAATTGAAGAGCCAGAGCAGTGGCAAGAATGGTAAAATACATGAACTACAAACCCAATCATGAATAGCAGTATGCCACCATTATCCCTAAAAGGGAATATGAAAAGACAGTTCAGAATGCAGAGCAATGGCAAGAGTGGTAAAAAACATGAACTAGAACCCCAATTATGAATTGAGAATCTAAAAGGAAAACACAGCTGTATGCCACTATATCCTTAAAAGGAAATAAGATAAAAAAATTAAAGAAAAAGTTAAAGCAGTGGCAAGAGTGGTAAAATGCATGAACTACAAACCCAATTATAGATAACAGATTTAAAAGGAAAATACAGTTGTAGGTCACTGAGATTCCTAAAAGCAACAAGAAAACTTGAGCCCTACAAATACTTTCATATCATCCAATAAAATATTACTTTAAAAGATCAATTTTTTTTAATATTTAGTCAAAATTTCCTTCTTTAATTTTACATATTATTAACATTGAAGTGTACACAAATATTTATAATATATCATCCATTTATCTACATATAAATGTAGAATATATTTATTAAAATATATATATATATATATATATAATAATAATAGGAGAACTTGCTTGATAATTATCTACAGCTCAAATTCTACAAGAGCTGCATATGATCCATGGGAATCAAAAATATTAGAAATGAGAAAGTAGGAAAGAAAAAAAAAACAAGGTTTGTTTGAAAAATATTTTTATTTAATTTAAATTAATTATTACATTTAAAAAAAATCCAATTTTACATGATACTCATGAATCCTAAAGGGATCAATCTAAATTTTTTCAATTATTTTTATATGTATTATGTAGTTGGATTATCAATTTTATAAGGAAAGAAAAAAATTGGGATTCATTTCCCCGTACATATATGGTTATTTTGTTAACAAAAACGACATGAGATCTTTACCTATCTAAAAGCAACACTTTTTGGTTTCACCAACTGCAGTGCGGCCACATAATTTCATGAACCTCACCAGTTAGCAAATTCATGCTTTCCTTTTACATGCTAAGTTAATACAACAATTTGTTTCTTCGGATGTTAAGTTAATGCGGCCAATCATCTTTCCTTTTACATGTTAAGTTAATACAACAATTTGTAGAATACATCTATATTGCATGTATAAAGTTTTTTCAAATTACAATAAAATGTATTCTTGAGTTTCTTTTAAGCTTTTAATGTCCTTCTCGGGTATAAGAGCTTTGTATTTATTGTATTAGAGTTCAAGTTTGCTTAAGTTTTGAGAAGGCAACTAATTCTCTAGAGTACATACCTACTAGATGTGGTTTCCTATTCTAGAGCACAAAGGGATAAATTGAATCCAAATATGTGTTTTACATTATTAGTGTATTGGTTTGCCACGTTCATTGTATATGAAAATATTTTTGTCTCTTATTAGTTGGCATAATGAGATAATGTGAATCTTCTCACATAATATTAAAATAAGGAGATCAAAAAAAGGATGAGCAAGTTGATTTCTCATGTGACTATCATCAACCTTTGTCTCTTTCTTTTCTATTTTTAGGTCAAAGTCATCATTAACTAAGCCATTATTCTAAAAAGTTGAAACGGACTTAATGCATAATGGGTCAAACGGTTTTCCGTGTCTAAAATGTTGAATATATTTTTGTGTTAATCAAACCCTTAAAAAAATTCATTTGAAAAATTATATTATTTTAAATATAAACATTTTTATGCCTATAAAAGTGTTGAATACTATGTACAACAAATAATCAATGTAACGATTATTTTGAAGTGTATAAATTTTCAAACTTTCCAATCAAAATTTTCAAATCAAAAGCTATTTGCTATATCACATTTTTATTAGGGTGTCCTCCTTGGTTTAATGACAAAAAGTCAAGTAGCCGTAACTTGCAAGTCCATGGATTCAAAACCCCTGTGTGTGCATGAAAAAAAAATTACATTTTTATTATTCAAGTTACATACTTGCTTCTATAAAAGCCTAAACTTATATGGTATATATATACTTGCTAACTTGAATTCAAAATTTGAATGCAAAACTGCTAAGGAAATTGATGAATATGGCATGGAAAAATATTCAAATTTAATTACGACAAAGATGGAAATATGCTGAATCCAAAATACTATTGTATTAATTGGAACAAATTTTTGGAAAGCTTTTGAAGTCAAAATCAAAGGTAAGGATTTGTTTCCTTTGATACATTTTTTATTTTTGCTCTATAAATATGAACCTAGGTTTCATTGTTCATCATCTCAAATATACACTCATTGATGTTGTGCTCTAAATTTTGGTATCCCATCAGTTTTCCATGATTCTTAGGATGTTTCAAGTAATATCTTTCAGCTTATATTTTTAAATGCATCATATTGGAATTATAAGATGATTAACATCTTTCTTGTGCAATTGCAAGATCATTCTATTTTGATTGCTTGATTACTGAATACATTGGGAATATTCTTGAATAATCTTTGCCTTTTGTTTGAAATTTGTGTCTGAAAATTGAATATTCTTTGTGTGAATCATATCATTTGTTCTATTTGGCTACTTCTATTTTTAATTGTGGAGACTTATCAAGAATTGAAGCCAAATATTTTTGTTAAAGCATAAATGTGTAACTCATGTGACTTCAAGTGTGCAATTGTTTGTGCTTTATTGTTTTGAGAAATTTGTCAAGGCCATGTAGTTTGCAAGAAGTCGTGTGCGGCTTATTTGCTAAGTTGTGCAAGGCCATGCATGGCTTGTAGTTATTGTGTTAGGCTTGTGCGGGCTGATTTGTATGTGAAGTGAATTGTGAATTTCTATTCTATGAATAAAATTATATTGTACTAAAGCTAACCTTTTTAGCCACAATGCTTCCTTAATTCCTTCCACAATCACAATATACTAAGCTTCAATTATGGATATAACTGCCGTAGGCTAGAACACAACTTTCCAACTAATTGCACCTCCTACAAGAGTGAATACGTAACTAGGGAAGGTAAGCTCTCAAATTTTTTTAAAGTTCCTCATTGCTAATTGGTAAGGGGGGTGGAGGTACACCCAAGAGCATTAGGTTGAACCACCTAAATATATTGGTATGTTTGTTCACTTTTATTAAGCAAATCTTTTAGTTTCTTTCAATTGAATTAAATTGATAAGAACAAAAACTAAAAGAAAAAACCAATTCAACTCCCCTTCTTTGGTTAATCCATATCAATATAAAAGTTCAATAATCCATATGGGTTTTTCATGACAAATATCTTTTATCCCCGTTGTGAGTCCTTTATCTCTTTACAAATCATTTACCCATTTTTGAGTATTTATTTACCTTACTAGTGTTGTATTTTCTTGTTTGAATCCTTAAACACTAGCACTAGTCTAAAAGCTATAACTATGATCAAATTGCATTCTATATTTCTTAATATCAACCTAGTAACACCCACAAACTTGTTGGCTATCAATTAGGCCCTTACATGTGTGGCAATGCACCAACAATTCCTTCTCCCTTCCTCCCCATCTTTGATAGTGCAACTAGAAAATCCATTGGTGTAGGGGTTAAATCCATAACTTGTTTTGATATTGATTGTAAGGGTGGGGGTTTGAATTGGGTAATTCTCTTCTAATAATTTTTCTTTTTTTTTAATTGAAATTTAATCTACTCAATAACTCAATGAAAGTGATCTATTCAACATGATTCATAAATAATGCAAGGAATTAACTAATCAATAATGTATCAAATTAGTACGTATGAAATAACTAAAAGAACATTCATAACATATATCTGAGGTGGTACCCCCTAGTGGATATGCCTATGCCCACCATCCCAGTGGTTTAGTGTTGTTCCACTATATTCCTTTGGCAAAACTACAAGAGATTTACAATCTTTCAATAAGATCACAAATCTATTAACTTAGGAGACTAATCATGTTAATGCAACAAGCTTTTAATACTTTTGAACAATGGACAACAACCATGCTTGATACAAACCCTTTTGTTTTTCCTTTACTCCACATAAATGATTACAATGTAAAACCACCCCCTAATGATTGAAAAATAAAGTAATAATCAATCAATATCAACAACATAAGTAATGGATAAAGATGGCTTGAATTTGTTCGTGATGACAGTCCTTTTGTTTTATTTACTCTTTGTTATTCTTCAAGTTTTATAGAAATTTTGATTCAACTTGGGTGTTGGAGACTTTGGTTTGATTTTCCACCTAATCTAGCACAATATCTTTGTTATGACTTGTCATGGTCTAATATGACTTAAAGAGGAAGTGCACTTAAATAACTTAGGACAACAAGGTAAAAGCAAATATGAGCTAACTTAGCCCAATATGACTTAAGCAAGAAGTTTACTTAAATAACCTAGGGCGACAAGCTAAAAGCAAATATAAGGAAGACCCAGTCGTTAGGAAAAGGCATAAATGTTAAGGAAAAAGAATTTATCTTTCATTAGTTTTCCTAACTCTAATCATGGTCCTAATCTAGTGATAATTGTTAAAGTGTAGATTAGTGATAGCATAGCAGTATTGTAATACTATCACTTTGATTATCTTTTACTTTGATTTCTTCATGATTCACATATTTTCTAGATTGCGTTGATTAATTAGGGTTAGAGTCCTAACAATGGTATTAAAGCACTAATTTAGAAAATAAGGACAGAAAAGGAGTAACCAAAAGAAGGGTGTAATTGTACAAAAGAAGTCTCTAATCTAGGCCTTAATAAGAGATATTTGGCAAATATCAAGAAAAATTTGCAAAGAGTTATGTGTAATTTACAAAAAGAGATGAATACTTGTTAAAATCTTTTATGACCAAAAATCAAACAATATTGGATAACTGTCAAGCAAGATTATTGAAATCTATCAAAGTGGTGGAACCACCACTAAAGGAGATAGAGGAGCCACCATTATAAGAAATGGAGAAGCCATTGCCAGAGAAGGTAGATAAGTCACCATAAGAAGAGGTAGAGGATCAATTAGGTTTACAACATTACATGCCTTTTTAAGGTTAATTTTTTTTGGATCTTTTGTTTGGTTTGATTATACATTGTATGGTTTCCCTCATGCATTTTACTATTTTGTTTAGCATTTTTTCTACCCACAGTTTAGGATGATGTATTGAGGGGCAAGGTTTGTTGTCCTTCCCTATGTAATATTTTACACAAGTTTTGGCTTTTGCTCATCTTATATGATTCAATTGCTATGCTCTGTAGCCTATTTCAGAAAATTGAGTGGCTTGAATCAGATAAAGAATTATAGATTATCCCATCCTAAAGCAAATGATGTACTTCTTTCTTTTTTTTCTTTTTTCTTTTTTTACATTTACATTTGCATTTGCAAAAGCAACATATTATGCTACATAATCATTGCAATCAACTTCTTCCTATATTAAATCCTTCCCCTCGACTTCTCTTCACTCAAATAGACTTATATCCTAAAAATCAACATGTTCAAGGTTGTGGGACGAAAAGATAATTTGTCAAAGGCTCAAAGGCATATATATATATGGGTGTCAAAATAAATAAATAAATGGATATGAATTAAGGCTCAACGGGGTGACTGGTGATAAATAAATAGGGTTGGCTTGAAAGGCTCAAACGTTCCAAAGAATGGCCTAAATCATTTTCTCAATTAGATGCAGCCTAGGATTTCGCATCAAGAGAAAATCAAACAAATTCTAAGATCCGGGTGAGATCTAAGAAAATCACATACTTCACATGAATGTTTTCTAGAGATACACACAATTTCAAAAATGAAGGACTTTTAGTGCTCAATAGGTGGATCAACATTATTAGAATCACACTTAACTCACACCACAATTACAAGTTTGAACAAAATCTATATCTTCCAAAGAATCACCAAGAATTCACAACAAGGGATGTAATCATGACATAAAAAAAAATTTCAATCAAATTTAGTACAAAGGCTCTTTCCCTACCCCCAAACTTGGATGAAACATTGTCCTCAATGCAAAAAGAAGGAAAGAAAAAATAAAGGTGAAATAGGAATGAGAAAACTCCCTTGATTGTAGGTCATATCCACATACAGCTCTGAGGAGATGGTGGTGACAAAACTTCCAATGAAAAGATGAACAAAAATTCTTGGGTTGCCTCCCAAGAAGCACTTGCTTTATAGTTTGCAGCCAAACTATCTTGGATGCTATTGCTCAAGGAGGATGAAACTGTAATAGTTTAGGAGACAACTTGTGTTGTAAAATAGTAAAGCACTCTTCAATCAACCTCACTGTCTCATATACTTCCAACTTCCTTTTATTCTCCAGTATCTCTTTCAAAAGTTCTACATAACTAATCAATTAAACTGGAGCATCTGCAAAAGGAGTGTTAATGTGCAATTTTAAAGATATATCAAGGAATTCCAAAAACTACTTATCTTTTTCACATTGCTGGAATCTTGGGGGAGATGGAGTTTGAGGCATAAAGGGTATCGGATTTTCTAGAACAAGCTTGCTCCTAGGTGCCTCCTCAAGTTGTATGCTGACATCTTTATCATTATCTTTGAGACTCTCCTTGTCAACATCAACTTCTCCCACTTGCTTGCCACATGTTACGGTTATTGCCTCTATGATATCTATAGGGTTTTTCTCCACATTGCTAGGCAAAAGACCTTCCTGATTCTTTGAGATTATGTTGATTAGCTGACTCATCTGCACCTCTAATTTTCAGATTGAAGCTTCTTGTCTCTGAAAGCTTGCTTCTTGATTATGAAATTTTGCTTCAATCCCCTCTGTAAAGTTCTGGGTGGTGATGGCCAGCTTATTGATCATGTTCTCAAAGTTAGGTTTCACCCCTTCTGTTTGCATAAATGTTGGTTGCGGTCTCATCTCATTTAGGTTACTCCATGAAAAAGTTTGATGGTTGTGCCATCCTGAATTGTACGTGTTGGAGTAATAATCATTTTGTGACCTGCTAGGAATCCCAACAAAATTAGCATAATCATTATAATGAGCATAAGGGTTACCTACTTGACATTCCGTGCTCTTATGTGCTCCACCATAAAATTCACATGATCTACTTTGATGTCTCACAACTAGAGTATTTAGGTTGTCTATCTTCTCATTGAGCACTTTCAATTGTGCAAACATTATGGTGAAGATATCTACTTTATGGACTCCACATGCTTGAAAAAATGATTTTTTTTCGACAACTTAAAAAAATGATTTTTTTTTTCAAAAATTAAAAGAAACGATTTTCTTTTTCAAAAATTAAAAGAAACGATTTTTTTCATGAATTAAAAGAAATTTTTTTTTCAAGAATTAAATTTTTTTAAAAAGAAAATAAAAGTTAGATTAAACCTAGAAATTATTCGATATTAATATTAATTAGTAGTAAAACAACCAATCCCCGGCAACGACGCCAAAAACTTGTTCGGTGAAATTTATATGTAAGTGAACATGTCGAACAAGTAATATAATGATGAGAAAGATATCGTTCCACAGAGATTGGTGATTACTAGATCAATTAATTACTAATGGTGAACAACTCCTAGAATTTATCTAGTAAATCAAATTGATAGATGATAGATTAACTAACTAAATCTAAGAAAACTAACTACAAGAAATATGTTAAAGCATATGATTTCACCATAATTACTAGGTATTAATATTGATTATTTATGCTTGGAAGAGAGATAATATCTATGTGATGGCATAATTTCCTAATTTATTTACTATCCTATGTCTAGGTATAGCAAACCTATTTAGTTCATTAATTCACTATATCTCTATATATGAATTGAAACAAACCAAATGCATTAGGATCTATGAACATTCCCAATTTACACTAAAAGCCATACAAACAATATGGTATATGTCTATCCATATTTAATTTATGGTTACAAATTACAAGAAGCAACTGCATATCATCTCTTGTCGGTCTCAAACATGCAAATTAGATCATTTAAGTAGTAGCTAATCACTTAAAAGCATTAAACACAATAATATATAACTTCACATAAATAAAATATCTTGTAAAACATAATAATCATAAAATTCATACCATCATAATTAGGTTACATCATAGCTCTAACAAAAATAAACTAAAACATAAAGAAATAATGAGGAAGAACAATAATAAGAAACAAAGAAGACATCTTGAATCCAAGAACAAAAAGTCTGTCACCCTTTTTGTCTTCTCTTCAAGAAAACCTTGAATTCTTGGCCTCTTTCTTGAGTAGTGCTCAATTTCCTCCTCCTCTTTCTTTTGCTTCTTTTCTTCTCTTAAATAGGGTTTAGGTTTAAACATATCTCCTATCCTAGTAGAATTAGGTTTTAAAGATCTAAAACAATTGAGTTTTGAACTCCTAAATTAATTAGGATTTGAATTCCTAACATAACTGGGTTTTCTAAATAAATAGAAAACCCAATAACAATAGAAAATCTAATAACAATCATCCAAAGCCCAAGCTCATCTTGACTCTTTTGATCTTGATATTATGATTTTTGCCATCAATAAGCATCAGGTTCTCCATGTTCATCCATTTTCTCCTTGCCTCCTTGTGCTACATAAACAAGATAAATTTAGGTAAATAAAGAAGAGTTCAAATGTTTTCTCACAATTATTAAAGTTATTTATTGCCTAAAATAGGTAAAATAACTCTATAAAAATAGAATTATCAGTGATTAATGTCAATGACAAAGGTCTTCTCCCTTTTTCCCTAAGCAAAACAAAAAATGATAACCTCAAAAGCATCAATGTCCACAACAATGCTAACATCAATATTGAAAGAAGCAAATGCAAATAATACCACAAAGGAAAAACATGGTGTAAAACCATTAGTCCAAACTTCTACTAAAATGCTAATGAATCCATAGAGGTATTCTTAAAACTTGCTAAACTTCAATCCAAAACCAACAATTGCCATCTCTACAACTACAACTAAACCAATTGCATATATATTCTCACAAAATGCAAATGGAGTGTAGTACGACCTTCCCTTAACTTTATTAAGAGCATCCTCAATGGTATTAGGGTACAAGAAAAAAACACCTTTAGGATGGAGTGTCATTCTGGACTCAACAACATCTAAAGTAGGGAATTCATGGATTCTATAATCCAATAGTGCAACTGTGCTCCCATCTTTTTGTACTAATTGGATAGCTCGTGCTTTTCTAGCAAGCAATACCTTTGTCCTTACATCCTCAATGTCAACCTCCTTTGCAACAACTCTAGCTATTATCCAATTCTCTTCAATAACCATGATGGTTCTGACACCTATCTTCTCAAAGCCCTTCACAACCACCACTGTTTCTTTCTTTAATGGGTCCATAACTCCCACTATTCTATCATCATGAATGAGTATCCTTGTCTTTGCACCTTCTTTCAACTTTATTAAAAGTTTCACAACCATCACTACTTCTTTCTTTAGTGGGTTCATAACTTCCACCATCTCAAGAAAGTAACGCTCTTTTAAAAAGGTATCTTTATACCATCCATTATTTCCACTTTCAAGATCTCCACCACCCACATTTGTGATAGTGCATTTATGCATCTCATGCAAAGATTCTCTACTAATAGATAACTCTGACAGAATTTAATAATTTCCTCCCACTAACTCAAGAAAGTAACCTTTTTTTAAACTTGAAGGTTGACTATTTTCTAATCCCAAATTGGTACAAGACATTTTTGTTAGAAAACTATATGTTTTGCTATGACAAATTTTGTTGTTAAATGGATATAAATTTTTTTCATGTATTTATGTGCAAAATAGAATTAAAGGAAGTAAAATGTGTGCAAATTATAATATCAATCTATGATATTATAAAGTAGCCAGTTTCCTACATCTTTATATATTGCAATATCATTCAAGTCTTAAAAGAATACTTCCTAAGCAAAGAGAAAACATTAGTTGCATGGTATTTATATTAAAGAGAATGTGATGCTAATTTTTATGTTATTATAGGAAAAAATTGTTTATGCAAAAGCAGTCCAACTTATATGATAAGCTCTTATGATGAGCTTATGATAATGTAAGCTTGATCTGAGAAGCTTAGGCTCGAGAGACTTAACAAGCTTGATCTGAGAAGCTCAAGCCCACAAGAAGCAGGTTGGTCCAAGCCTGTGAGAAGCAGGCTAGTCCAAGCCCGTGAGAAGCAAGTTGGTCCAGCCCCACAAGATGCAAGCTAATCCAAGCTCGCAACACACGAGCCTAGTACAACACTTAATTGAAAGCATGCCATGAGCTCACTAAAACGGCATCATTCAACCAGGGTTAAGTGCCCTAGCTTCTAACTTGATCGAGACAATAAGAAACATTGTCCTCTCTGTAGCCAAATGTCTATTCTCAACGGGAAAAAATGTAAAATAGGTGATTGATTGTCAAAATAGCTATTTGGTGTGACTATGTGATGATTAAGGTTTTGAATCGAAACCCTAAGTGATGGAACAACCTTGTTCTCTTAACAGGAAGAATACTTCAAATTTGTCAAGTTTGGCAAAAATTCAAATAAGTTACTTTTATTTGAATCTCATACAAAAGCTTCTATTTATGGTTCAAGGAATAATTGTTGCAC